>CM033473.1:145215669-145815669 GCA_019447015.1 Hymenochirus boettgeri | reverse complement strand
TGCCGTGGAGGCAGACGGCTTAAAATTTGGCAGGCTCATTCATTGCACCTTACTTACAAAAAGTTAAGCAGTTTCGTTTCGAAATTCCACATGTATGCCCTACTCACTCACTCACTCACTCATCACTAATTCACCAACTTGCCGTGGAGGCAGACGGCTTAAATTTGGCAGGCTCATTCATTGCACCTACTTCAAAAATTAAGCAGGTTTCGTTTTCGAAATTCTACCTGTAACGCCCTCACTCTCACTCACTTACTCATCACTAATTCTCCACTTGCCCTGGAGGCAGACGGCTAAATTTGCAGGCTCATTCATTGACCTTACTTACAAAAGTTAAGAGGTTTCGTTTCGAAATTCCACCTGTAACGCCTCACTCACTCACTCACTCACTCACTCATTACTAATTCTCCAACTTGCCGTGGAGGCAGACGACTTAAATTTGGCAGGCTCATTCATTGCAACTTACTTACAAAAGTTAAGCAGGTTTCGTTTCGAAATTACACTTCAGGGTGTGTGCGGGACTGGCTGAGGTGTAAGGTGAAGGGTTTGGAGGTGGGACAGAGAGGAATAGTGGGGGGTATTGGGGGCGGACGGCAGCTCATTCATTGCACCTTACTTACAAAAGTTAAGCAGGTTTCGTTTCGAAATTCCACCTGTAACGCTCCTCACTCACTCCACTCACTCACACTAATTCTAAACTTGGTTGAGGGCAGACGGCTTAAATTGGCAGGCTCATCCATTGTACTTTACTTACAAAAGTTAAGCAGGTTTCGTTTCGAAATTCCACCTGTAACGCCCTCCACTCACTCACTCACTCACTCATCACTAATTCTCCAACTTGCTGGGAGGCAGACGGCTTAAATTTGGCAGGCTCATTCATTGCACCTACTTACAAAAGTTAAGTAGGTTTCGTTTCGAAATTCTACCGTAACGCCTCACTCACTCACTCACTCATCACTAATTCTCCAACTTGCCGTGGAGGCAGACGGCTTAAATTTGGCAGGCTCATTCATTCACCTTACTACAAAAGTTAAGCGGTTTCGTTTCAAAATTCCACCTGTAACGCCTCACTCACTCACTCACTCATCACTAATTCTCCAACTTGCCGTGGGAGGCAGACGGCTTAAATTTGGCAGGCTCATTCATTGCACCTTACTTACAAAAGTTAAGCAGGTTTCGTTTCGAAATTCCACCTGTAACGCCTCACCCACTCACTCCACTCATCACTAATTCTCCAACTTGCCGGGGAGGCAGATGGCTTAAATTTGGCAGGCTCATTCATTGCACCTTACTTACAAAAGTTAAGTAGGTTTCGTTTCAAAATTTCACCTGTAAACACCCTCACTCACTCACTCACTCACTCATCACTAATTCTCCAACTTGCCGTGGAGCAGACGGCTTAAATTTGCAGGCTCATTCAATGCACCTTACTTACAAAAGTTAAGCAGGTTTGTTTCAAAATTCCACCTGTAACGCCCTCACTCACTCACTCACTCATCACTAATTCTCCCAACTTGCCTGGAGGCAGACGGCTAAATTTGGCAGGCTCATTCATGCACCTTACTTACAAAAGTTAAGCAGGTTTCGTTCGAAATTCCACACTGTAACGCCCTCACTCAACTCACTCACTCATCGCTAATCCAACTTGCCGTGGAGGCAGACGGCTCTTAAATTTGGCAGGCTCATTCATTGCACCCTTACTTACAAAAGTTAAGCAGGTTTCGTTTCGAAATTCCACCCTGTAATGCCCTCACCACTCACTCACTCACTCACTCATCACTAATTCACCAACTTGCGTGGAGGCGGATGCTTAAATTTGGCAGGCAGGCTCATCATTGCAACTTACTTACAAAATTAAGCAGGTTTCGTTTCGAAATTCTACCTGTAACGCCCTCACTCCACACTCACTCACTTACTCATCACTAATTCTCCAAATTGCCCTGGAGGCAGACGGGCTTAAATTTGTCAGGCTCATCATTGCACCTTAACTACAAAGTTAAGCAGGTTTCGTTTCGAAATTCCACCTGTAACGCCCTCACTCACTCACTCAATCACTCACTCATTACTAATCTCCAACTTGCCGTGGAGGCAGACGACTTAAATTTGGCAGGCTCATTCATTGCACTTCTTACAAAAGTTAAGCAGGTTTCGTTTCGAAATTCCAATCAGGGTGTGTGCGGGGACTGGCTGAGGTGTAAGGTGAGGGTTTGGAGGGTGGACAGAGAGGAATAGTGGGGGGTATTGGGGGCGGACGGCAGCTCATTCATTGCACCTTCTTACAAAAGTTACAGGTTTCGTTTCGAAATTCCCCCTGTAACGGTGAGTATCTCAACATTGCACAGACTTATGGTTAACTAGCTTAAAAGCTATACAAATTATATGGTTGGTTGATTTCAACCAAATTTTGATTGCATATACTCCTTTACCAGTAAAAGGTTAATGAAATATTTTTTTAGGGTGGGGGTGAATGGGGGGGGAATAGAATTTTGAACTCCTGCACACTAACGGCTGGACCGATTTTTACCAAAATTTCAGGGTGTGGCGGGACTGGCTGAGGTGAGGTGTAAGGGGAAGGGTTTGGAGGGTGGACAGAGAGGAATAGTGGGGGGTATTGGGGGGCGGACGGCAGCTCATTCATTGCACCTACTTAACAAAAGTTAAGCAGGTTTTGGTTCAAAATTCCACCTGTAACGGTGAGTATCTGACATTGCACAGACTTATGGTTACCTAGCTTACAAGCTATACAAATCTATATGGTTGGTCTGATTTCAACCAAATTTGTATGCCAATACTCCTTTACCAGTAAAAGGTTAACAAAATATTTTTTTAGGGGGTGGGGGTGAATGGGGGGGAAATAGAATTTTGAACTCCTGCACATAACGGCTGGACCGATTTTTACCAAAATTTCAGGGTGTGTGCGGGGACTGGTGAGGAACCAACATTGCAGAAAGCCACCAACCAACTCCGTTGTTGCAATTAGCATAGTCTCACGTCACATCCCCGAGTACATGCTGTCCCAGGCGGTTACATTAATAACATCCATATTATTTATTCCATTCACTAGCAATCCTGTAGTGATCCAGTTACATTAATAACATCCATATTATTTATTCCATTCACTAGCAATCCTTGTTTAGCACAAAAAAAAGAATGGAATTATGTTTACAACATTCTACTATTTCCAAAGCAAATAGGTTTTTGTTTACCTGTAAAGTCCAATGTAGGTAACACATCAAATATGCAACAACCCACCACAAACCTTAGTAACAATTGGATTTCTTGCTTATTTTGTCTTCCTGACTTCATCTGACATCCTGTTTGCTATATGAGGATGTCCCCCCCGGCTGTAGTTAACAAATGCTACAAGGCTTGACTGAAGCATGAGCTAAGATGTGCCTCTCCAAGCAACAAGAACACTTGCGCATTGGAAGGAAAGACTCAACAACGTTTTGTTTTGACATAATAGGAACAGATTGCCACCAAAACCATGTCATTTTACTTCTACATGCAATGAAGCATTACTATGTAAAGTTCCATGCTGATAAACATGAATCGCCTTCCACCATATTTATGGCCTCCTTGCATTCAGAGAAGAATAGTTGTTGATTGATAGCACAAAAGGCAAACACAGTTGTGTGTTCAGTGTCCAACCTGATATAGATAACCACTGTGGCTTAAAATTTGACAAATGCTGTTGACCTTCCTGGTCCCACTGGGTCAAGATAATTCACAACCAACACAATATGATAGGGCACTAGATATATGTCTATCGCATATCTATAAATGACCCACATGCTTGGGAGGTGCTAGGTAAGGATTAAAAAGCCAAAAAGCATACATACCGTATTACTCGTAGTAGCAGTCGAATTTCATCGCTTTAAAATTACCTGAAAGCCAACCTCGCTTATACTCGGTAAAGTCCTAATTTAGATCAAATTCTGCAATTACAGATAGTACCCAGTAGGTGGCGCTGTGTTAACCTGCATGAAGTTACAGGAGCTGATTGCCTTTACACCTTCCTGCTTTCTGGATGTCGGGCTTCTGGACTCACTCAGCACTGTCATCTGACTGCATCATAGTACTGAAATCTGAAGGGTCTCCTCAGTTTGGGGCAAAAAAAAGCGCTGCACCATGAAAAGGCAGCTTGAAACTACAACTCTCAGGTGAATTTTTCTAATTGGGGTCAGTAGATCCTTTACGATATGGGGGTCAGAGGGCCCTTTACTATATGGGGTCAGAGGGCCTTAATAAAAATTTACGAACCTTCCACTCCACATGGTTTAGAAACTGAAAACTCCCAGAAAAAAGCATGCTGGGAGTTGTAGTTTTCAAACTTCTCTGGAGTTGACAAGTAATTGGAGGTTACGGGGATGGATTTGGCTTTACTGTATGGGTTCATGTATGGGAATTCTGCGGGTCCATTTAAAGCGGCAATTAAAGCCTAAAAAACAACACCAGAAGCAAAGGCAGTAGTGCGTGGATAATTTCCTACCCTCTACTTATAGCTCGAGGTCATCAAGTGTTGTACAAAACTTTTTCAGGTTATAAATAGTGTACCACTGCGCTTACTCGGAGCGACTTATACTCGAGTATATACGGTATATATAGAACCACAGTATCCCTTATGTAGTCTGCATACTTGCAAGAACTGCATAAAACTCCTTTATTACAAACTGGTATAAATAGATACAAATCACTTACAATACTAATATACAGAATTATCATATATAGTGTGCCTTATATGTACAAAAAGTCTGATGTTGCAAATAAGTGAATATAATTATAGTAGGTAGGTCATTTAAAGCGGTGCCTCAGTACAATAAACACGTAAATAGTCTTTGTGCACTAGACAGTCAATAAGCAGTAAATCACTACTTATCTGTCCAGTCACAGCCTAGATTTCGTACATAAATGCGATCGCGGTGCCGCCCATGACCACAAGTGTGTACGAACGGACATTTTGGACGATAATGTATGGGCACTTTATAGGCTGAAACGGATCGAAACGGACTTCCATCGGGGAACGTTGCCCGATCTACTGGGCAGCCGTTTCAGCTTATACCGGACGATTATACCAAAACAAGCTGTTCGTACACATGTCATTGTGGGTCCGGCACCTATTTCGCACGTGTGTAGGAACCTTAGCCTCAGTGGCAGCAGAATATAGTAAGGCTGTAGACCATCTCTGTAAAACAGAGACCAGAGGCAATATACATTGCTAGACCACACCTCTGCAAGGCAACCGTGGATAGCCGTAGTGCTCGCAGTTCTGTGTGGCTTCTTGATGTGACATGTCAAGGATAATAAATGAATAATAATCATGTTCAATGTACAACCTTGGTGGCGCACATTTTTGCAACTTTATGCAACTGTTGACAACTGCCTACAGCACAGGTGCAAACATTTAGGCTGAGGCTGCACTGAAGCGTGCACCATTGTGCGGAAATGGGCATACAGTGCATGTGTGTGTGCGCGTGTGCTGTGATCGCACAATGTTGCACAATTGGAGCAACATGCGATTGCAACAAAAAATGCTAAATACATGTGCTCCGATCACAGATCGTACATGCAACACCCGGCAATGCCACCAGTGAGGCACGTCAACTGACCACTCTAGTGTCTGTTTTAAAGCGCGATCGAAACAACATGGCGATTGATTGCGCTAAAAAAGCAGATTTGTTGTGGCCTAGCCCTTACAGTATGTCTTTTAATAATTGTAATAGAAACAAAAGGGCCGTAGCATACCCAGTAGCAATGTATTATATTTTATCCAAATTGATCTAAAAATGCAAAATGCCATTGGATTCCTTACTTAATAAGTTAATTGTCCCAGTGACCAAGATTTGGAGCAGTTCTACACAGTTAAGTGTATCCCCTTCAAGAATTCCCTATACAACGAAAACATATATCTAGCCTAAAAGGCTACTAGCCTCTGTAAACCCTTCTTGCTGAATTGAGGGTGACTATTTTTAGATCAGATTTGTAGTGCATATCCAAAACTTTCTAATGCAAGTACAAAGGCAATGCTTTTTTTTCCACTTATGGACTCTCCCACCAGAGGTCACCAGAAATGTCCAGCAGTGTGAACCTGTAGAATATCAATAAATGAGTTAACAGCAGTGCAAGATATTATAAATATTTGGGATTTTTTAGCAAAAGCCTCGTCCATTAAAATAATAAAAAGAATAAACATTTTGAGAGCATCTTCTTTCATTTAAGTTTGGGGGAGCATTTATGCCTATTTCATGTTACATTAATTCACAAACCTATACATGTAATATGTTTTGTCTATTTCAACATGCGTTCAATCATGTATTAATTTTTCTATTAATAACTATTCATCACTTATATCGTTAATCACTGCGCCAATAGTAGGCTGTTTGAACTAAAGCTAAACATATACGAAACATAGCTGTGCATTAGAGTTACACTGGGACATTTTTGGGTAAAAAGAAAACATGTACTTGTAAAACAAATGAAGTCACCTGAACCATGATAGAGACATTAAAAAGGAATGCCAGTATTGCAAAGCTTGCTT
Organism: Hymenochirus boettgeri; assembly: GCA_019447015.1. Classification (NCBI taxonomy): domain Eukaryota; kingdom Metazoa; phylum Chordata; class Amphibia; order Anura; family Pipidae; genus Hymenochirus; species Hymenochirus boettgeri. The sequence continues at coordinate 145,809,131 of CM033473.1, read as the reverse complement.
CAATGCAAGAATCAAAAGGTTTGATGTGTCACTTTAACTTTTAAAACTTGTTGATTTAGTGTATAGGTTTATTTGCAATTAGTTAATCTAGAGGTACCCAGGAAATACAGCTTAAGATGCCCTTTAAAACATGATTAAAGGAAATAAAATACATGTCAAAATTGTACCCTTATAGTAACATCGTAACATGTAATTAAGGTTGAATAAAGACATACGCCCATCAAGTTCCAACCTATTCACCCTCTTTTTATTCTTCTTTTTTTTTTAACCCTACCTAACAGTTGATCCAGAGGAGGCAAAAAACCCAGCTAAAAAAGAGGGAAAAATTCCTTCCTGACTCAAACGGCAAATCGGAAAGTATCCCTGGATCAACCAGATCTCTATGCCACAGTTTCACGCGTCTCACTGTAAAGTTTCCTAACCGAAGATAAACTCTTTTCTTCCAACTTAAAGGATGTCCACGTGTCCTCTGATATGACCTATAGTGAACAATGCACCAGGAGTTCATTTAATAGGCCCATTAATATATTTGTATAAGGTTATCATGTCCCCCACGCAAACGTCGCTTTCCATGTAAACAGCCCTAACTTGTCTATCTCCTGCATATTCAAGACCTCCATTCCCCTTTAATTTAGTTGCCCTTCTCTGAACGTCTCAATTTCCAGAGGTCCCTTTTGTATATGGGATTCCAAAACTGCCCGCATATTCCGAATGAGGCCTTACCAGTGCCTAGTAAGAGGGAGAATAATATTTTTCTCTCTTGAATCTATTCCCTCTTTATAAGACAATATTTTGCTACTCTAGCCGCTTGCTACCTGGCATTCTTTTGCTATAGCTAAGTCTGTTATCTATCCCAGAACCCCCAAATCTTTTTTCATTACAGATGCACTTAACACAGAGTTATTATGGTTAGTGGCACAGGATTATTAAATCCCAAATGCATCACCTTAATTTATCACATTGAATCTCATCTGCATTCTGGTGCCCCCATTTTGATAATCTGTATAGGTCCTGCTTGCAAACACTTGCTCATCATTTGAAGTTTCCAAAGCTTTCTGCATAGTTTCACCTACTAAACCTCTTCTTACCCCCATAATTTTGTTTTTCTTTCCATGCTGAGGCCATTTAACTGAGCCAGATATGTCTTTTGAACCCTTGGATACTGTCATGCACATCTGCACATTTATAAAAAGCTTTGTCAGAAATGCCATACAATGTAAGGTTGTCTTACATTTGCCTTGGAACCAAACTGCCTTCTCGGTGCACTGGTTGCCCCTATTTGCTTATGCAGGCCATACACCTAGTAGATATTTGGACAGATTTACATTCGATTTGTCATATTTGTCAATTCCTTTTATGTCTATAGAAGAAGTTAATCAGCCTGCAGTTTGCCTCCTGACATTCCCAAGAATGCTCTCTGTCTGACCATTCATTTTGTAATTACAAGTTCATTCTAAAAGATCAGCTATGTATTTTTCATGATGTTGTGGAAATGTCGGCAGAATGTTGCAGGAATTTCAGAAGATAAGTTTTCTAGTGCAGTGTGTTCTCTCAACCTTTCTGTGAGGAACCCTTGAAACATTTTTGTTTCGCGGGGAACCCCTACATAAATAATAATACATATTATTAATTATCTTTTCTTTCTCGTCATACAGTGTTTTTTTTTAAATGTTGGCTGACATGACCAGCAATCTAGCGCCTGTATAGGTTGTCTGCTGGCATTTCTTTTTTACCAGATCACTAATGATGTCAAGGGGCAGGGTCGGCCTTAGCATTACTAGCACCCTGTGCAAGATTAGTTACTGACGCCTAGCACCCCTTCCAAAACACCCCCTGGGCACACTACTGTTGCTGCTTGCCTTGACCTGCTTCAAATCAAGTCTGCCACCTACACTTACTGTCTAACAATATTTACAATGCGTGCTGTATATATCGTACTACATCATTACATAAAACGCAATGCACTAAATGCACAGACACAACAGCACAGCATACAGAAAACTTAAGTAAGCTGCATGTGTTGGGCTTTGTCTGTGGGGTGGTGCTGTGACATACTTTGATCTGCAGGACTGTAACTGTGGGGGCTGTGGCACTGATGCACAACTTTTACCTACAGGTCTGTGACCTACACTTCCTGCTGGCGCCCCCCTGGTAGTGCAACCTGTGTGGCCACACAGATCGCCCATATCAAAGGCTGGCCCTGATGTCAGGTAGTAATGGGCTTTATTCTACTTTTGAGGGGTGTTTGTGTATGTGGGGTGTGTGAATTTCTGTTTTTTTCCCTGTGCAATGAAATGAACAGTAGCAGCCTGCTTGTACAGAAATGGATAAGGGAATAGTGTGTGAGCCACTGTACCTAGATCATTACAAATGGCCTCCCTTATATATCTGTAGAGCTAGATAAACAAAACTGGCTTTCATTGTTTCATTGTGCTATCGGTTCCATGGAATGCAATGAAATTCCGAAAATCCGAATTCAACCCAATTGAAGTGGAATTTCTATACTTTTGATCATGATTTTTTCTACCACAATTTTCATCCTCAATTTTCAAATCTGGCCTTTCAGCTTACAGCCCAGTTTATTTAGAAACTGAGGCTCATCTCTAGACCCAAGTAGCTAATTAACACAATGAAGTATTGTTGCTTTACAATGCAAAGTATGCGTTTTGTTCAGGCAGATTGTACTTTACAAAACTGAGATACAGCCGCCATAAAAGATTTTACAATATGAGTTGAGAATCTGAGCCTCTCTGAGACCCCCTTAGAACAAGCCTGCGGAAACTAATGGGATACATTACATACCATGCTTAATATTTCCAAGTTTCAAATTCACCATCAAAGTCTCTTGGTACATTTTCGGTTCAGAAAACATTTATGATGTGTAATGTGAAAAGCTGTCAGCCATGGTCTGAACAGATGGGCAATGTCAGGAATACCCATCACAGAGACTCAAAGCTAGGTCACACAGCACAGCACAGATTTCTGAAAGATGAACAGACAGGATCTGCATGATCCTGTCTGCCATCTTTCAATGATCTGCATACACACAGTCCCGAGCGTTCTCCTATGAACTTCAAAAGGAGACTCTCGGGACTGTGTGTTTCTCGGCCGCGCTAGACTCCTCTATAGGCCGATGGAAATTTTCGCCTTTCCCCGAACAAGCGTACCCGACCCGACGTTCGGCGGCCGCGCGCTTGTTCGGGAACGAGCGCACACACATAACTATAAAGCCCCGATACATCGGATCCGACGGTATCGGGGCTTTACGTTACTGTGTGTACCCAGCTTTATGTTGTTACAAAACTACACCTTAGCATCTCATTGAACAAAAAAGGTGAATGCTGGAGGTTAGACTTAATAAATGATTACGTTACTCATTATAACTAGTTCAAATAAGTGCTGTATAGTCATAGTATAATGACCATTTATAAATAAATCCAGCATTTATCGTATGCTTCATTGTAGATTTCATTTGAAAAAACATTCCACTGAAAAGGATTGTCTGTTAAATCTGAAGATACTTCATTCCTGAACAACTGTGCGCCACAGTGTGCAGTCGTCCAGAAAGGCACAGTCGGTCACAGCAAAATAGGAGACTGCATGATCACCTGTGAATTACCGCATGACAGACGCCTGTTCATCTTATCTGGACAAACGGTCAACTGACATTGTCATGGCCGGCTGCAAAAACACTGTAGATATTTTAGGACGATCAACTAAAAGCTGGGTACAGTAAAGATCATTGAAAGATGACAGACAGGATCTGCAAGATCCGTCCTGCCATCTTCAAAGATCTGCATACACACAGTCCCAGCGTTTCTCCATGAATACATAGGGAGAACGCTCGGGACTGTGTGTTTCCCTTGGCCGTGGCAGACTTCTCTATAGGGAGCGGCCACGCTCATCCGGAAAATGAAGATACGGTACCGGTAAAGCCCCGGATCCGACGGTATGGGGATTTATCGTTACTGTGTGTACCCAGCTTAATACACAGATATATTGGTTGCACTGAAAAATCTGATTGTGTGTGCCCAGCCTTAGAAATCTTTGTTGGTGCTGTTTTCTGTTCAACCTGTCACTGTGTTATATACAAACAACAGATATTTTATTAATCCAGATCTCTTACAGTATAGACTGGATTATAAACCATACTGTGTATATACCCACAGATGCCAGGGGCTGTATCTGATCCATAAGAAAATGATGCACAGACAGCATTAGAAAGTCTAAAGAGATCAAATAAGGACGATAAACAGACAAGAAAACATGGTATATCTGTCTACTGCCAGACAGCAAACAGGGAATTATTTAGGACATTCTCCAGATGGGGTTTTCCTGGATTAAACCTAAAGGCTTATTAGCTAGACTGCTTGAGGTTAAGCCTCCTGAATAAGCTATTACAGATTTCTGGCAAATGCCATGTAAGATTTTGTTTTAATTCTTTAGATGTTTAGGCTTTTATTTGTGGTTATTTTTAGTTACAAATGATATTTGTTAAAACGTGTGCAGTGGACTGCTGTGGGTGTACACTTTATATAATATTCCATGTATCCCTTTATATAATATTCTTGTATTTAATTACTTGATACATTTTTTAAAATGTATTCTTCTTTACTGCAAGAATCCTTTATACAAAACAAATGCATTCATTTACCACTTATCTAGAACCCACAATGACTTCTGATTGGGTATGTTGGTACATAGTTCAAAATCAAAGCATGGGAGATTTTAAGGGAGTATAAACATATACATACAAAGTAAAAATGTTATAGTTTGGTATATAGGCATACAATGTAAACATCTTTAAAATTAGTCTTGTTCAGACAAATGAGTTTTTTTATAGACTGGATCAATCTGATCAATCCAAGCGATAAGGAGAGGAAGTGGCCTGTCCAAAGTTTTGTGGGATTGCTGATGTGTATTTACACCCAGGGCCAGATTTATAATTTTTTCTCCCCTAGGTGTAAATAGTATGTATTCCTTACCTGACGCCTATTAAATTTATACTACATCAAGGCTGACTTTGAATGCATTTAAATACTTAAATACGAGTACAACCCAAGTTTTTCAGGCTTTAAAATTAGCCTGAAACGAACCTCGTTCTTATACTCGGGTCACTAACCTGTCTGTGAAATCCGGCTGCTGCTCACTCTGCTCTGTAGGCTGACGTCACTACTCGGCGCCAGTCTCACTTCCCGGTGCCAAGTAGTGACGTCAGGTGGGAAGATGCGGCCGGATTGAAGACTGAAGATTGAAGACTGCACCCTGCGCTTAGCTACCAGGGTGCAGGGGATGCGACCGCACCAGGCCCTTGGCCAAGAGGGGCCCCATTTTGTGCTAAGGTTCCAAAGCTCCCAGTCAGTGTACCAACTGTTTTTAACCAGTGGTCTGGTACAAAGCATTTTACTATTGTCTGTGTGCCAAGCATTTAAACAGTGTCTGGCTGTGTGCAGTGCCAACTTCCCAACCAGTTTATCATTGTCAGCATGCCAAGCATTTAACCTGTCTTTGTGCCAACTATTTTACCAGTAGTTGTATACAAAGCATTTTACCACTCTCTGTGTGCCAAGCATTTTACTAGTGTCAGTTGTTAGTTATTTTAGAAGGTTTGGGGATCTAAGTTTAGAAATACTGATTGAATAGTTTTGCTAGGTGTATGGGTAAAGTATGTTTTGTCTGTTTTAAAATAGTGCCTGTAAAAACATTTTAATGAGAATTTGGTTTGAGGTGCCAATGTGTTTGCGGTGTGTGTTGGGGGGCCCATGCCCAAATTTTGCATCAGGGCCCATAAGTCTGTAGCTACGCCACTGATGGGGGGATGGGGAAGGGGAGGTATAGGATTATTGGTGAACAACTCCTCAGTATATGACTGCCCAGGCAAGTTAACACTGAACGTGGAGGATTCACGGGGAGGGGGGCAGTAATCCCATACAGTAACTCCCAATTCCTTGCCACTGCAGATGTTTTGAAACTACAACTCCCAGCAAATAAAGCATGCTGGAGTTAATTGGGGGCTTACTGTATGGGATTACGGTCCTTTAAAGGGCAAATAATGCCTCAAACCAATACAGAATCAGGAGGATGGTACTATTATTAAAAAGATTGCCTTCTGATTCTTTATTGTTTTGAGGATTTAGTTGCCCTTAAAATGGACATCAGAATTCCCATACAGTAGTTCCCATTCAGTAAAAGCCATACTGGATTTGTATGGAAATTCTGCTTCCATTTAAAGGGCAACTTAAGACTCAGAACAATACAGAATCAGAAGGCAGTAGTGCTCCTGTGGCAAAATTACTTTGCCACAGTGGAAGTGCTACTGATCTGACCAAAACATTAGAACAAACCAGAAAAGAGATGATCAATGCACATCCTGGCCCCCATATATCATAATATCTGTGCTAGTGCAAACAGTAAAAACAGGGGGGTTTTAGTTACAATTTTGCATAAAGTGAAAAGCCTTTCAACCACGTCAAGGTAACCCCAGTATGGAAGGTCCTAACAAGTTACCTTGGGTCATTTATCTGGGCTGACCCTCCCTGCTTGGTTGCATTTTCTTGGGAAGGTTGTCTCCCTGACCTTACATTGGATTAGATTGTTCAGAAGGCAGTAGTGATCATAATTTCAACCCTCGGCTTATACTTGAGTAATTTAGGTTTTCCTATTTTTCAGGTAAAATAGGTACTTCGGCTTGTACTCGGCTCAGCTTATACTCGAGTATTAGGGTATCCTTGGAAGTTACCCATTAACTGGCATTAAAAGTTTCACTATTGCAATATATCATCTCTTTGATGGCTGTGCAGGTGTCTTTTGAGTTAACCATTGCAGCCACTGCAAACCCAATCTTAAAGTCACACTAAGGCTGGGTCACACCAGCAGATATTTCCGGCTGACCATCAAGTAGGCCATGGATCAGTTTGTCAGCCGGATATATCTGATGGTGTGGGGCGACTAGCTGTGACCGAGCTCGGTCACCTATTCGTCTGAATCGGACGAACAGGCATTCTGGTTTGTTTGGTAAATCATGGCCGATAGTGTGCCCTTATATGTGACTGCAGCCATCTTGCTGTGACCGACAGTCTTTGTCCTGCCGATTGCTCGCTAGCCGGAACGCTCGGTTGGGACAAAATATAGCCCCGTGTGTACCCAGCCCTGCCAACCAAGAGTGTAGTGCCCACAGTGCATTTCCCTGTAATTAACTTAGTGTTATTATTTTGCAGTCTATATGGAACTAGGGCCTTATGTCTGAATGCCAGGCATGTCCTAAGGTTAGTTAATTGGCACACATTGCATATTTGTGCCCAAAATGCTCCAGAACTATTATTTCTGTTATTTCCCAGAACCCCCTCCCCCCACATAGATGGAGGTAGGAGGATTTGGGATCATCTACCTGCTTGTTATTGGAACTCAGATTAAAAAGTGATCACTGCATCTCTAGACCAATAAATAGGAGTAATATTAATATAGTGAATTTTTGTAATGTGATTCAGACCAAATGAAATATCCTCTGCTATATGGGATTATATTAAAATCAATTAACTATTAACCATGCCCCAATGCAATAATACATACACCCCATGAAATGTACAAGGCAGGTCCATTCACTGCTTTCCTTCTCCCTGTACCAGTTGGAGGATCAGTGAGATAAAAGGCGATTCATTCATGGCTTTTTTTTTTCTTATGTAGGAGTGACAGTGTAACCAAGCTGGGAGGGTGGAAGGTAAAAGGGACTGCGAAAATCAGTTGTTTTTAAACAGCTGACAGGGTGATGAAGGAACATAGTGCGATCACGCGTTTAAAGAACCGTATACGACATACGTATGTTCCTTGGGGGAGGTAGTTACGCTACTGGGTTCCTGAACAGTGAGAACAGACAGTAAAGGTTCCATACAGTGAGAACAGACAGTAAAGGTTCCATACAGTGAGAACAACATTGAAGCATTAAAGGGCCTCAATAGATTGTGACAGAACAGTGGCGTAACTACTTCCCCTGCCACCCTGTACGTGGCCCCTGTAAGTAAGAGGGCCCTCGAAAAACCTCCGCAATTGGCTGTTTTTAACAGCGCATCATGCATATGAAGGAAACAATCAGCTGTTTAAAAAGCCGCAACAGAATCGGAAGTTCAGGTCTGGTCTTTTAAACAGCCGAGGACTTGGTGCCCTTGTATCCCATTGCACCCCAGGCCCTAGCCTGTTTGGCCTTGCCAGAAATCGGTCTTGGTTATGCCGCTAAAGGACATTTGAATGTAGAATGTAATTGGGAATAGGATAGGTGCTGGGCAATCACTTCTAAATAACCTGAAATATCAAAAAAAACACAGGTGTCGTTCTATTTCATTCATGAAATTCAGAATGTGTTTTCCACTTTCCTAAGATAACCTATGATTCTAAATCATCTGGCAGTTAGATTTACTAATCTGGAGAGCAGCCTCCTCTGTGTTCTGGAAAAAAACTCCACGCATTACTGTATTTCACTGCATTTACATTAAATAATTACAGATAGTTATAAATATACGGTAGATAAAAAGCTCAATATATTGAAATTATTTGAAATGTGATAATTTATCTGGTATTTAATTATAATTAAAAGGAAGGTCCACGTCCCAACTAAATTTAAATTTAACCATTAACCCCCCCAACCTAGACCATGCAAAGTTTAAATCATATCTGCAAGGCTTCATGTCTAAGCCAGTCCTGCGCCCATGCCAGTCCGCCCTCGAAAATACGAAGAAAAAATGTATTTCGAAAATTTTCGAAAATACAAGGATTTCTCTATTTTCATAAATACGTATTTTCGAAAATACAAAAATCTCGTAATTTTGAGGGTGTTTTTCATTTTAGTGGGTCCGCTCGCGGATTTTCGAATTTCGGATTTTGCGAAGTTCGGACATCTCATTCACAAGCATCAGCAGGACAGCCAAAGGAATGAGTGCTAATATGTATATTTAGAGCCTTGCGGTAGATTTAACATTGTGAGGTCTAGTTTGGGGAGATAATTAAGTTATATTTACATTTTAGTATGGAGGTGGACATGCCCTTTAAACAATCTATGGCATTGGTATGTTATTTTCTGTGTTTGTATCATGATTTTATATAGTGGTTCTTGAAACATTTATAATTCAAATGTAAAATAAAATATTTATTGAAAAACACGGATAAGTGGAAGTTTATACACCATATCAAAGCTATTGACAATGTTGGATTTTAAGGACATCATTACTCCCACTCTTACTCCCCCTAAACAGTAATTGTAAATGGAGAATGCAAACAGCTGATTCATATAAACTCTGGAAGCCACACCTCCCTCTTTCTGGTCCAATGTTCCTCAGATTCTAGTTCCAGTTTTTTTACTTTTAGTAGTATAATATCCATCACGATACAATTTTCACTTTTAAAGGATTGAATGAGAAAAGTATTAAAACACCTTGCAGGAATACAGCCTGACTAAATATTTCAGTGGTGTTTAGTGACCTATTGTATCTAGCCTAAGCAATTTTTTCTTGTCAATCACACATGTGGTAGGGTTTGCTAGAAATGAAAAATGAAAAACTGGTAACTTTTGCCTATGCCTTCTTCCCCATATGGTATCCCTTTAAGGATGCTTTGGTATACTTCCCATACATTACAGAAGCATAGCTTAATGCATACTGCCCGACCGAATGCATACACATGTGTGATTATCAGCTGTAACAGCCTTTGTCACCTGTGTGCCTTGAAGTCGGGGGTTGTTCGCTGGCGGTCTGATCATGCGTGTGTACGGTGTGGATTGCATTGTGGCTAAGAATGGTAAGGTGTCAAAACAGCATTGTATATGGCAGACAGTTGGTGCCAAACCCCCTGCCTCTATTCAGGCTGGTTTCTTGGTTTGATGCCTCGCTGCCTTCTGCTTGTCTTTCCTGCTTGCTTACGTGCATGGAAGCAAGCAGAAGGGTTCAATCGGCATCCACTCTCTGTGATTGGTTAAGACCTTCTCCAGAGAGTTGGAGAAGGGACTGAACCTGGGCCTTAGTTTTATGGCAACTAATAGATTACGAACTGCCTGCACCAAGCCGAAATACAAACATCTGTAGAGACACTGGCCGTTAATTACATGGAATTCCTTTTACTTCACAGTTCAGTAACTTACCACTATGTACATCAGCCACTTTGATCCACAGTATCTTGTACCTTATCTGTTTGTCCCTTGCAGAGTGCAACCCCTTTTATATGACTTTTTTAACACCTTCCACACAGATATTCCGTTTTCCTGGTTATTTGAACTATGACTAAATGTTGTATAATATCAAGAGCACCACGGCTACATTGTATTCACGCTTGAATGTTCTGAAAGCTGCTATGGTTATCTTAGTTAGCCAATAAAGGTATCACCTTTATACCACTTTTGTTATTTTTTATTTCAAAACAGTTACCCTGTAAACAAAAAGTAAAACTCATACCCATTTTAGAGAATGAGGGATGTAATTTTGTGCAAGGAGAGGACCATCACTGGAATAAATTTTCTCCCCAAGTTTATTTTGTGTCCATAAAAGGAGTTTACTTGGCTGAAAACTCAAGATTGTCCAAAACAAGAGTTTAACATGTAATGTGTTGAAAAAGAGCAGAGTTCAACTAGAGTATCTTTCCCTATAAAGGAGTTTATTAATATATTAATAATAATTTAATTACCTGTGTAAAGTGTTTGATAAAGTTGTTGCTACATGTCCTGCACATTAGAAGTAAGGACACAAATAGCCCTATTAGTAAATGTAATGTAATGCATGTGTCAAACTTAGGCCTGCGGGCTGAATCTGGCCCTTCTGGCTGTTGTTTTGTGGCCCCCAGTGTACAGCATCCAAGATCTTATCACACTGCTATCCATTTTGTCAGTCCAGTAGGGCGTAATTATAGATCTGCCTGCTAGATACAGCTATCAGCTCTTTTTAAACAGCTGATCGGACTCACCTTTACTAAGATAGGTGCGATCAGCTGTTTAAAAACAGCTGATTGTGATATCTACAGGCAGATCTTGCGGCCCACAAATGAAAGCAGCATAGCAAGGCTTGGATGCAGTCACCGCTGTAAACACTGATTACTTATCTAGCCTAGCCTGAGTGGAGGTTGGTGTGACAAAGTTTTTCCATTGGAGTTGGCCATTCCATTATCGTGCCAGATGAGTAAGTTGGTGTTCCAAGTTAGCACATGATTGCGCCATAGGCAGAGTCCCAGTCCAAACAGTGTGCTTCACACCCATTCCCTGCCAAGAACCAGCACTAGCACAAGCGTGACAGAGTGCCATCCTGCACCACCGCTCGATTTTGGCCCCTTATCTGATTGAGTTTGACACCTCTGATGTAATGGATTGGAGATTTCCTTTTTAGAGGTTCAGGGAATAAAGAGGTCCAAATAATGTAAAGGGGGTCCAAATAATTGTAAAGTGTGACTTTACAATTATTTACTCAATTCACATCAGGCCCTGCCCCTCACAATCGAATCACTTAATGTACACATACAACCTATCAGTATGTCTTTATGATTGTGGGGAAGGGGAATCCAAGGGCAGAATCGAACTCAGGACCTTAGCACAGCAATGCTCAGTGCTAACCACTGAGCCACCTTGCTGCATGTTTGTAAATTCCATTGACGTTTGTAGTAAAAATATCTATAATAAGGCTCTCTCAGATTAGAATCCCAATAACCCGATTTATTGATCTAAAGATAGGTTTATAGAAAATATTATAATGTAATGCATATTTTATAAACATTTCAGATTTATGTCATAACTGTTGCATTAAATTCTGGGGCTCATATGAATTTTCTTGGGCTTGATTTTTGTTTTACAATGTGGTATAGATTTATTTTTTTTTACCTTATGACATTAATGTAATAGAAATAAATAACCATAGGCTATGATTTACTGAGAAATGGTACCATCCTCATGAAAATTTAGATCTAAGGGTCCTTTCCACATAATGGGTTTCGGTGTGCTGTTTTGGAAACTCATACATTTTTGACAAAAGCAATGACATTTATTTTTCCATAGACTTCTATTTTAACGTTCACACTAATGCACCCAATAAAACTATGTACATAGAAATCCTAAATGCAACGCATACAAAGTACATTGCATTTATATACATTTTATCGCTTTGCATCTTGTAGTGTGAATGTAAACTATAGTGCAAAATTAGAGATGGCATTTATCCTTTATCTTTTCCTGTATGACCGTAGATGGAACCACTGCCTTGATAGTTTTACCAGCCTTATAGGGTATCGCTACTAAGTTCTGGCATTTCAGTTATGAAGGAAAGGACGGGAGTAAAGAGGTCTCGCAATCCTCCGCTGATCTTCTGACAGGTCCCGACGGACTTTGTACTATATGCCATGCACATAGAGTATAAACTGCGTTTGGACCTGTCAAAGATCGGCGAGGAGTGCAAAACCGGTTTAGTTCATCACCTTCTCTCCTGGCTCCTGCAGGTTTTATTGACGAAACGGGGTGAAAAATAGCTCCTTTACCTCCCGATCTTCAATTACTAAAATGCCCAAACTTAGTTAAGGCACTGGTGAGACCCTTTTAATAATAAATAAATAATAAATAAATAAATAAAGTATCCTGGAAGAATTGTCCATAAGCCATTAGACAGTGCACTAAGATTTTGCTGAAAACCACACATTTCTATCTACGTAACACGCTTAGATCCCAGTCCCTAGCCACAAATATCTGATCAAATCTGTGAGTTGTTTTCCAGAAAATTCCCAACTCCTGCTATAAACTTTTTACTCTTCTTTGTTGCCAAACTTTTGTGGTTTTTTTTCTGAGCTACCAGTAATATCCAGTGAACTTAATTTTACCTGAGTGTTGAGATATCAACCTCTGCTTCACTAATCTTTAACCCTGGTAATCTGTTTTGTGCATCCAGGTTTAGTTTTCAATGACATATGCTCCCATGAAGTGTGGGTACTTTTAAATTCTAACACTTTTTCTGCATGGTAAGAAATCTTTCAGTCATTAGTTTTCTCCATACATGGGCGAATGCATAAGGACAATTGTTTTCTTTCATTGTTAAATCATCCCATAGAACATTACTGGTTTGACCACCAATCAAAAAGCTTTGGAAAATGTGTATCCAAATCCTTCTACTTGGTACCTTTAATACGTGGTTTAGGACACAACATACCCCTAATCCTCCTACCATAACAAGTAACCAACATCCACCCGGGTCGGTTTGTATAGAGTCAGTATATTAATGAAGGGTATACAATAGACATCAGATATTAGGGCTGGTAGAAAGAGGGATACAGAACTGCTGGACGTGTTTCGCCTTGAGGCTTTCTCGGCAGTGTGGTAAGCGCAATCTTGGAGTCGCCATTTATGGTTTCCATGTGCTTTGAAATCTTGCGGGATCTCATGAAAACTGTGACCCTTTCCAAACTATGATCGCATTCTCGCAAGAATACTACTGTAGTATAACTATGGGAGCCAAATCAAAGCTGGGAGCGTAACCTATCTAGTAGAAGAAGCTGAAAGAAAACACATAGCTTTTTGGGGTAATTTGGCTCCATAAAACACAAACTGGTTTGTGAGTAAGCATCCCGCAAAGTTTGATAAGATTGGGAACTGAATGCAAGGGGGTAAGAGACATATGTTAGTGTTATTCCAGTGTATAGAATCGGGTGGAGATAAATATATAAGAAAGTTATCCTAGGTTTTTACCAGAAGTGGCACAACAAATTGTAAGTTGCTGGGAAACTTAAGCACAACCCACTGAAGTGGCTGCTGGAGTATATAAAGGATGGTCTCCCTACAAGTTCCCTCTATTGAAAAGTTTCTCTCTCATACCTTTAAAAAAATGTATGATGCCTCTAGATTCTCTGGATCTTAAGTGATAGGCTTGTAAGTTACACTTCCCAGACTGCCCTGTCTCTGTGTCTCCGTGACAGGCATGTGTTATAAGCGTGGTCATTAGCCCCACCCCAAATAATTCAACCTTTTCTAGGGCTAGTTATAAATCTGCAGCTATTCTTTCTCTTATTCCTCTGATGATGCTCTTCCCAGCAGTGGGCATGCTCCAACCTTAAGCTTGGAGGCAGAAGCTTAGATGCCAAAGCTTACAGTGCTAGCAGAAACCCACCTTTATTCTGCTCAACTTTGGATAAACTGCAGCTGGAAGCATGATCCGGGAGTCAATTTAAAAGATTGTGCCCCTTTTAACAAAGAGCACCTGTATGGAGACCACAGTTCCCTTTAGGCAACCTTATTGAAATAAATTTGGAAATACATAAGGTTTGGGCTTGGTATAACCTAAAACAGGCAGCACATAGATAAACCATTTCATTTTATCTTCAAGAGACAGGTGATATATATCATACACTATATTTAATGACAGTATATATATATACTGTTATACGTGGGTTTATGTGATTTACATGATATGCTACAGATTTTTTAACCTACATTGGACATTTATATTAGTGTTTCAATTATAAGCCTTATTGTGAGGTTTTAGAGGAATGTTTAAATTCTGAGATGCTACATGCATAACTATACCTACAGTGAATTCTAATATTATTATAGAATATAACAGGTGCTATTATTCACTACATTTTAATTGTCAACAGAGGGACGTAAACAAGTTAACTTGAAGGGTGTGTGTGTCAATGTTTTCCTGCATAACTCAGGTGGCAAAGGAGCAGAAGGTGAACAAAATGAACAAAAGGCAAACATAAGGTGGAAGTGGCCTTTGAAAGTGAATGTGGGTGTGGCTAACATTTTGATGGCATGCTGTTAAAAAATCATGCCCATAAAAGTCCTTTCAGGAATCCCCTTTCAAACCTTGCATTTACCATTGCTGTCATATAGCCAAAACAGTGAGTCGTGTAATGCAATCATTACACATTCAACATTTCGACACACCTTTGGCATTCTGACTGTATCTTTGAGATCAATATTTTCATGACCACAGAAATACCATTGGACTACTAAACACGGCTAGTAGGGATGGCGGGTTCGTGGACCCGAACCCGATCCACCGCGGATTTATCCCGTCCGCGAACGCGGATTATTCCGGATTTTCCGCCTTCCGAACTTCCGAACCGCAGATTTTTTTTAGAAAATTTTCGTAATTACGAGGATCTCCGTATTTTCGAAAACGGAGGTCCTCGTAATTACGAGAATCTCGTAATTACGAGAATTTTCAAAAAAAACGAGAAATTCTTGTAAATTCCGGAATTTTGGCATTTTGGGGATTATTTTCAAGACGGAGAAAGCCACATGTCCCAAATTATCCAATGGCAGCTAACATGATTATTGCCAGCCCCCTGGGTATAAAAGGTTGCTTCACAGGCGCCATTTTGTCAGTGTGTTGGAGTGTGTTTAGTGGAGACCTGACAGTGTAGGAGTTGGAGAGAGTTTTTTGAGCTTCTTGTGTGTGGATTTCAGTATGGTGGTTTAGCACTTGTTGTTAACCACCCCTGTATTCACACATCTTGAGACCCAACAACTAACCTTGTTGTTTAATACTCCATATTACAAAGTGTGGGCCTGCTGTAACTCAATGGTGCAGTTCCTACAAGCCTTACCCGTTCACCCGCTTTCCCTTGCAGAAGCATACTCTGAGGGAGAGAAGCCAATGGGTGGGAGGTATGTCCAGTGGGGCCAAGCCTCTGGCTCTTCAATAAATGGTGGCAAACTGCAGTAACTCATTGTGCGGTTCCTACAAAGCCTTACCCATTCACTCGCTTTCCCTTGCACGAAGCATACTCTGAGCAGAGAAGCCAATGGTGTGAGGGGTATGTCCAGTGGGGGGCCAAGCCTGCCTGGCTCTTCAACAATGGTGGCAAACTGCAGTGGGCCTGCTGTAACTCAATGGTGTGGTTCCTACAAAGCCTTACCCGTTCACCCCCGCTTTCCCTTGCACGAAGCATACTCGGGGGAGAGAGGCCAATGGGATGAAAGTATGTCCAGTGGGACCAAGCCTGCCTGGCCCCACAACAATGGTGGCAAACCGCAGTGGACATTATATAACCCAGTACCCCCATGCCTTCTTTCCCTTGTTGTGTGCAACTACTATACATATAGGGGAATGTGGTGTGTGTAATGGCACTAATGGTAAGGTATATACAATTAAATTACTAGACATAGAGCTAGCTAAATAGATATGTGTATTGTAATTTTTCAAATAAAATTGATATGAATCTACTGAATAATTTGATATATCGAAAAATAAACCCAAAAAACATTTTTTTTTTCAAAAACTATTTATATAAATAATATAATAATTTTCTTTTTTTTTTTTAAACTATGTACATAAAAAAAAAAAAAAAAAAAAAAAAAATCATTGGGGTTCCAGCCTGGATACCCTCCTCTCCAGTGTTGTCAGGCGGGTCCAGGCGCCCCCATTTGGCGGATATCCCGCTGTATGTTCTGGTAATCTGTGGAGGAGATATTGAGAGAATTGTGTGTGAAGATTTTTGAGCACATTTCCTAAAGCACAATCGGGTGATGCATTTTGCACCTGACAGCTAGTTACACATACAGTGGTACTGCAATGCAATAATGTTCGGCATGTCATAAAAAGAAAGCTCAGTATAAAATACTCATATTTCCTAATTTTTAGTTTATTTTATGCATACCTATTTAGTGGTAACAGTGATTTTAACTGATTGGCTTTGTTGGTTACCATGCTCAATCTCTACTGAGCAGCAACTGAATCAACCCAGGGACTGGGTCAAGGAAATAACAACAACGTCTCTATTAGGGGTCCGCAAACAGGAAGTCAGTATTTCCGTTGAATTTATTTATACACAGTCACAATGCTGAATGGGCAGATTAAGGTCATTGGATGGATAAAATCATAAAAGTTTATATATTATCACTGAACTTCCACTTAAAGCGATATTGTTGCATCATGGGGATCACTGATTAACAGCAGGAGGTAATGCTGGCATAAAACATTACGTTTATTGCGAAATTGTATCAGACATTCTTGGTTTTGTATCACTAGGACTGTGCTACATACAAATTTTTTTGGAAGTGTGTGCAGCCCCCATAAAGCATTGTCAAACACACAGTACCCAATGTTACATCATGTGCGTGGATTTTACACTGGGAAAATACAGATATAAATAGTCTTGTATATAACATTTCATTACGTTGCATATGATTTACTTACGATTTTCAATCATGCCACCAGAGACACTGGAGAGGCTGGCAGTGCTGGAGGTGCTGGAAGGGCTGGAAGGATGTAGGGGCCTGGAGGGCTGAGAGGGTGGGAGGCTAGAGGGGCTGGAGAGGTGGAGGGCCTGGAGAGGGTGGAGGAATGGAACGGTGGGAGGGCCTGTAGAGCTGGTCCTGCTTCTAAAAAAAATGTTTTATTTCAACAATCACTGTCCATCCATTAGTAATATATTACAATTGTATAAGACATTTCCTAAAAGGCTATGTAGTGAACATTTCTTGGATAATTTTGGACGTTTGGACCGAATTTCGTGACTTAAGCTCAAAAACTGAGGGACAAGATACGCCCAAACATAAATGGGACAATAAATGGGAATGAGAAATGAGAAAATCTGTCTCTCAAAGCCAATTACTGCACTTACGTGTCTGGCTCATGCCAGGTTCCTACAGTTGGGGCAATGGGCTGCCGGAGGGCTAGTTGGTGGTAGTGCTAAAAAAAAGGAGATTTATTTTAACTCTCACTGTCATTAAATGTTCGAATACATTTACTAAAACAATTCTCTGAGAAGTTGTCTAAAAATATCAAACATTTGGATAAAGGGCTTGGACATATCAACGTGTTAAAAAGCACACAATAGTGTGGCACAATTAATGTGATCCTCAATTTTTGCACAATTGCGCAATCGTACTGCACTCGCGCGCATACACATGACGCACCGAAACACGCGCTTGTATGTGTTTCTGGAGCGCTCATATGCGCTGTAATGTGGCCTGGACAAATGAAAAATTTAGAAATTTTTTTTTTTTCAATAGGCTGCACTTACTTCTTCCTCTGGCGGGAACGGTGGTGGGGGGGGGTGTATGAAGATTCCCCTGCAAATTAAAATAAAAATACATAATGAATGATATATCTAAAGGATATATTTATTATATACTTTGGATTCTGCTTGAAAATACAGATTAAATAAGGCAATATGTTATTTTGCTTTAAAAGTCAATCATATTTCTATGCAATGATTTCATACCTTATTCTGGCTAAGTACTTATATTTTTATTGTGTGTATTGTAGCCATGAAAGGGAAAAGTGGGGTTGGGTGTAGGGAGCGTCAGTAGCTATGTGTACTTATATCTAGATTTTGTGGCTAACACAACATTTTATTTATTTGGAGTGTAAAATTCATTTTTAATAATCGACAACATTTTATTTTGACTTTACTTTCCTCTTCAAATAGGGCTGCCATGTAACTAAAAGGGTGGTCAGTAAAGTGTGTTTAACTGTGTCTATGTGTGGGTACAGTGTGCATTTAATAGGTAAAAAGAAATCATTTTAATGACAATTTCATATTTAACTTTCCTTACCTTTAAATAAGGCTGCCATGGAAATGGAAGGGTGGGCCACCAAGTGTGTTTACCTGTGTCTATGTATGGGTATCATTGAATTTATAGGTTTTATGTTAAATAAAGTCACTTTTCAGTGATTTATTTTTGGACTTTACTTACCCTTTAAATAGGGCGGATTGAAATATATAAGAATAACAATAATGTAATAACCAGTGAATGAGAAATACAAAGAACCAGGATCTCTCTCTCTCTCTCTCTCTCTCTCCTCTCTCTCTCTCTCTCAAGCCAAATTTAAGGATTATTGATGTTTTTAAAATATATATATAATATGTTTTAGTCAGAAGTAAATTAAAATATTTTACTACTTATTACAATACAGTAATATAATAAAAAGTATACTTGCCTTCTATCTTTGCCGTATGGCAAGTACAAATGAGGCCTCTGCCTCTTCAGATCCGACCACTGTCTCTGTAGGGTAGAGACGTGGTCTGGTAGCCGTAGCGGCGCAGGAGCCGACGCTGGAGCCCCTCCATAATCCTGCGCTTTCGCGCCGCACATGATAGGTGCCGGGGGGAAGTCATCGTACCCCCTGGACAGGAGGTACTGCATGGCATATAGCTGCCTTGCAGAACTCGCCATTTTGCAGGCAGGAAGTTCGGTTCCTCGTTTTTACGAATGCCTCTTTTTTACGAATTCCCATTTTAACAAAATCCCGGTTTTACGTAAATCCTCCGTTTTACGTAAATCCCCGTTTTTACGGAAATCCTCGTATTTTCGAAAAATACCGTTTTTTAAAATTCACGCTAGCGACTTGAATTTTTAGGTATTGTAGGCATTGAATCGTGTTTCTAGACCATTACCCAGGTCCCTGAGTGATTAAGTGTACGTTACCAAGGCTATTTAGACCACTTTTAAATGCGGATTTTGCCGAACTTTCATTTTAATATCGTTTTAACGGGTCCGCGCGCGATTTTCAAATTTACGGATTTTTTCAAAAATCCGCGGATCCTCGCGCGGACCGGATTTTTTGAGGTTCGACATCTCTACTGGCTAGAGGAACAGCAGATGACCTTGGACTGTCCCTGTCAGGGTAATAAAAATGGTATTGCTCAGCATGGCAGGCATTTATTGTGAATGTGAATTCTATGTCTTAAAATAGACAAGAGGGGGAGTGATTCCCGACAATGTTGTCAAAATATCTTTCACAGCAACTATTTTTAGAATCCAATAACTTCAAATCCCATATTAATACATTAGGACATGGTGGTGAGAGGGTACATTCCACTAAACCACATGTGCAATATAACTTTTTTACTTGAGAACTTACTGGAACATTTCCACATTGCTCTGCCATGTTAATCTTGACATATGATAACAAAGTAGTATTTTATTTCCCACAGTACAGGTTTTATCTCGTATTAATTTTTTAACAGCATGCCAATAGACAAAGCACATTCATAAAGACAACAAACTCTTCAGGGCCGTTTCTAACCATCTTAGTGCCTTAGGCCCCCAACCCCCCCCAAACATTGGCCAGCCTAACTGTTGCAGCTGGGTTTCCCCATTTCATTTCTTCTGAGAGACTGCTTCTGTGGATGTTTCTTTATAGTGGGACCACTTTAGTAGTTGGTAAAGGCGCACACTGTACCAGCTAGGGCAGGCAGGCATTTATACGTACATTTTGCATATGCAGCCTCACCTACCTAATGAAATACCAATTGGAAGCTCGGAACAGGTTATCAGGATGCATGGTAAGTGGCAAGTGTTCTCACCAGAAATTGTTTCCAGCTGGGTGGCATGAAAAGTAGCCAGGCAGCGCAGAACATGGAAATATGGTGAGATCTGAAAATGTTCAACTCTTTCAGTGCTAGCAGACTTTCTTGCTGAGGCCACACTAGAACACTTGCAAAACTCACTTGCGTTGGTTTCCGCTTGTACCTGTGATTTTGGCAATTGCCCTTACTAGAGAACATGCAAATTGCACCATAATTGTGATCGCATCCTCTCCGATAAAGCAGATTGCAGTGCAGCAGACACCAATGAAGGTAATGTGGCCATCCCCATAGGCCAACACTACTGTGCGCTGTTAAAAGTGTGATCAGAGCAGAGATAGTGATCTCATGGCTGCTATTCACAGGGGCCACTGCTATAAAGTCTGCAGC
The DNA here is from genome assembly GCA_019447015.1 of Hymenochirus boettgeri. Taxonomy (NCBI): domain Eukaryota; kingdom Metazoa; phylum Chordata; class Amphibia; order Anura; family Pipidae; genus Hymenochirus; species Hymenochirus boettgeri. Next base: position 145,788,476 of record CM033473.1, on the reverse strand, counting down.
AGCTTTTACTTGCCAATTTAGAACTGTTCTTCTCGGTTCTTTTAGTCTAGGTCACCTCCCCCCTCCTTCCTTCACCTTCAGTTCATTTGTAACATGTTATCCAATAGAGGGAGCTGAGTTCAGGGTCTCTACTCACTACAATGTTACAAATTACAGCAACTTACTGTATAACTTGCCCCTGTAAAATTATGTACATACAGAACAACTACGAATTAGACTTTCCACACTATATCTTCTATAAGGTTAGCACAGAGGGACAAAAATGACAATAGACACTTACATCATGGCAAATCACTGTTTGACATATTAAACCACTCCACAAGTAACTTGCAGGTACTTGGCTTGGAAAATTTCTATGTCAATATAAGAGTAGAGATGGCTTAGAACTCGAATCGAACCCGAGTTCGAGCCGAACTTTCGAGTTCCGAACGGACCCGGACTTCTCGAACTATCCCGGATTCGGACTTTAATTTTCCCGACTTTCGATGATTATCGAATGTTCGAACGTTGATGATACTGTATTTATTCACATCCAATTGGACACTTTAAGACCAAAGGAATCACCTGGATCAGCCAGAACTACCGTATATGGTATTAATACATATACTGTATTTCTTTTTGGTACAGGTATACTATAATATTGAGAATTACTGGTATTAATACATATACTGGAGTTCCGGTTGGTATGGGGATACTTTATATATGAGAATTACTGGTATTAATACATATACTGTAGTTCTGGTTGGTACAGATACTATATAATATTGAGAATTACTGGTATTATTACATATACTGTAGTTCTGGTTGGTATAGGATACTATTAATATTGAGAACTAGCAAATACCCGCGCTTCGCACGGAGATGTATGTGAAATAACCTTTTAGTATCAAGATTGCTGTAATTATAATAACAACCACAGAAAAAATCTGTTTATTTCGCTGTTAATTGTAACGGATGCTCTTGGGTGTTCGGATGAGCGTTCTCTTCCGCAATGTTGCAACTCGTGTTGCAATTAGCATAGTCTCCACTGTCACATCCCCGATTACATGCTGCCCAGCATCAACATTGCCGGAAGAGAACGCTCATCGAACACCCAAGGCATCCGTTACAATTAACAGCGAAACATAACAGATTTTTCTGTGGTTGTTATTATAATTACCGCAATCTTGATACATTTGCCTTACTAAAAGGTTATTTTCAATACATCTCCGCTGCGAAGCGCGGGTATTTTGCTAGTTCTCAAATTATATAGTATCCCTTCTCCACCCCGGCCGACCCGGCTAGTCCTCCTCCCGTGAAAAAGGCGCCAGCGGCGCGAGTGCCGGGCCCCCCCAGCCCGCCCGTCTCGGTCCTCCGCCCCGGTTCCGGCTCCCTCGTCGCTCGTCTCCCGGTCTCCCCCTCCCTTTCCTCCGGCTCTGTATGCCTGCCGGCCGTTCCTCTTCTCTCGTCGCCCCTCCCCCCGGCCCTTCGTCGCGTGGCGCCTCCCGGCCTTTCTTTCGTCTCGTCGCCGTCCCCCCCCCCCCCGCCCTCCCGTCCTGGCTTCCCTCTCCGGTCGGTTTGGGCTGCTCCTCCCGCCAGCATCAACATTGCCGGAAGAGAACGCTCATCCGAACACCCAAGAGCATCCGTTACAATTAACAGCGAAACATAACAGATTTTTCTGTGGTTGTTATTATAATTACAGCAATCTTGATACTAAAAAGGTTATTTTCAATACATCTCCGCTGCGAAGCGCGGGTATTTTGCTAGTTCTCAATATTATATAGTATCCCTATACCAACCAGAACTACAGTATATGTAATAATACCAGTAATTCTCAATATTATATAGTATCCCTGTACCAACCAGAACTACAGTATATGTATTAATACCAGTAATTCTCAATATTATATAGTATCCCCATACCAACCGGAACTCCAGTATATGTATTAATACCAGTAATTCTCAATATTATATAGTATACCTGTACCAAAAAGAACTACAGTATATGTATTAATACCATATACGGTAGTTCTGGCTGATCCAGGTGATCCTTTGGTCTTAAATGTGTCCAATTGGATGTGAATAAATACAGTATCATCAACGTTCGAACATTCGATAAATCATCGAAAGTCCGGGAAAAATCTAAAGTCCGAATCCGGGATAGTTCGAGAAGTCCGGGTCCGTTCGGAACTCGAAAGTTCGGCTCGAACTCGGGTTCGAGTTCGAGTTCTAAGCCATCTCTACTCTTATATTGACATAGAACTTTTCCAAGCCAAGTACCTGCAAGTTACTTGTGGAGCGGTTTTAATATGTCAAACAGTGATTTGCCAATGATGTAAGTGTCTTATTGTCATTTTTGTCCCTCTGTGCTAACCTTATAGAAGATATATGTTTGGAAAGTCTAATTCGTAGTTGTTCTGTATGTACATAATTTTACAGGGGCAAGTTATACAGTAAGTTGCTGTAATTTGTAACATTGTAGTGAGTAGAGACCCTGAACTCAGCTCCCTCTACTTGGATACAATGTTACAAATGAACTGAAGGTGAAGGAAGGAGGGGGGAGGATGACCTAGACTAAAAGAACCGAGAAGAACAGTTCTAAATTGGCAAGTAAAAGCTGCTGCAGACTTTATAGCAGTGGCCCCTGTGAATAGCAGCCATGAGATCACTATCTCTGCCTCTGATCACACTTTTAACAGCGCACAGTAGTGTTGGCCTATGGGGATGGCCACATTACCTTCATTGGTGTCTGCTGCACTGCAATCTGCTTATCGGAGCGCATGCGATCACAATTTATGGTGCAATTTGCATGTTCTCTAGTAAGGGCAAATTGCCAAAATCACAGGTACAAGCGGAAACCAACGCAAGTGAGTTTTGCAAGTGTTCTAGTGTGGCCTCAGCAAGAAAGTCTGCTAGCACTGAAAGAGTTGAACATTTTCAGATCTCACCATATTTCCATGTTCTGCGCTGCCTGGCTACTTTTTCATGCCACCCAGCTGGAAACAATTTCTGGTGAGAACACTTGCCACTTACCATGCATCCACTGATAACCTGTTCCGAGCTTCCAATTGGTATTTCATTAGGTAGGTGAGGCTGCATATGCATAAATGTACGTATAAATGCCTGCCTGCCCTAGCTGGTACAGTGTGCGCCTCTTACCAACTACTAAAGTGGTCCCACTATAAAGAAACATCCACAGAAGCAGTCTCTCAGAAGAAATGAAATGGGGAAACCCAGCTGCAACAGTTAGGCTGGCCAATGTTTGGGGGGGGTTGGGGGGCCTAAGGCACTAAGATGGTTAGAAACGGCCCTGAAGAGTTTGTTGTATCTTTATGAATGTGCTTTGTCTATTGGCATGCTGTTAAAAAATTAATACGAGATAAAACCTGTACTGTGGGAAATAAAATACTACTTTGTTATCATATGTCAAGATTAACATGGCAGAGCAATGTGGAAATGTTCCAGTAAGTTCTCAAGTAAAAAAGTTATATTTGCACATGTGGTTTAGTGGAATGTACCCTCTCACCACCATGTCCTAATGTATTAATATGAGGATTTTGAAGTTATGGATTCTAAAAATAGTTGCTGTGAAAGATATTTTAGACAACATTGTCGGGAATCACTCCCCTCTTGTCTATTTTAAGACATAGAATTCACATTCACAATAAATGCCTGCCATGCTGAGCAATACCATTTTTATTACCCTGACAGGGACAGTCCAAGGTCATCCTGCTGTTCCTCTAGCCAGTAGAGATGTCCGAACCTCAAAAAATCCGGTCCGCGCGAGGATCCGCGGATTTTTGAAAAAATCCGTAAATTTGAAAATCCGCGAGCGGACCCGTTAAAACGTATTAAAATGAAAGTTCGGCAAAATCCGCATTAAAAGTGGTCTAAATAGCCTTGGTAACGTACACTTAATCACTCAGGGACCTGGGTAATGGTCTAGAAACACGTATCAATGCCTACAATACCTAAAAATTACAGTCCGCTAGCGTGAATTTTAAAAAACGGTATTTTTCGAAAATACGAGGATTTCCGTAAAAACGGGGATTTACGTAAAACGGAGGATTTACGTAAAACCGCGGATTTTCGTAAAAATGAGGAATTTCGTAAAAACGAGGCATTTCGTAAAAACGAGGAACCGGAACTTCCTGCCTGCAAAATGGCGAGTTCTGCAAGGCAGCTATATGCCATGCAGTACCTCCTGTCCAGGGGGTACGATGACTTCCCCCCTGGCACCTATCATGTGCGGCGCCGAAAGCGCAGGATTATGGAGGGGCTCCAGCGTCGGCTCCTGCGCCGCTACGGCTACCAGACCACTGTCTCTACCCTACAGAGACAGTGGTCGGATCTGAAGAGGCAGAGGCCTCATTATGTACTTGCCATACGGCAAATGATAGAAGGCAAGTATACTTTTTATTATATTACTGTATTGTAATAAGTAGTAAAATATTTTAATTTACTTCTGACTAAAACATATTTATATATATATTTTTAAAAACATCAATAATCCTTAAATTTGGCTTGAGAGAGAGAGAGAGAGAGAGAGAGAGAGAGATCCTGGTTCTTTGTATTTCTCATTCACTGGTTATTATTACATTATTGTTATTCTTATATTATTCAATATCAGCCCTATTTAAAGGGTAAGTAAAGTCAAAAAATAAATCACTGAAAAGTGACTTTATTTAACATAACACCTATAAATTCAAAATGATACCCATACATAGACACAGGTAAACACACTTGGTGGCCCACCCTTCCATTTCCATGGCAGCCTTATTTAAAGGTTAAAGTTAAATATGAAATTGATCATTAAAAATTGATTTCTTTTTACCTTATAAATGCACACTGATACCCACACATAGACACAGTTAAACACACTTTACTGACCCACCCTTTTAGTTACATGGCAGCCCTATTTGAAGGGAAAGTAAAGTCAAAAATAAAATGTTGATCGATTATTAAAAATTGAATTTTACACTCCAAAATTAAAAATGTTGTGTTAGCCACAAAATCTAGATATAAGTACACATAGCTACTGACGCTCCCCTACACCCAACCAACTTTTCCCTTTCCATGGCTACAATACACACAATAAAAATATAAGTACTTAGCCAGAATAAGGTATGAAATCATTGCCATAGAAATATGATTGACTTTTAAAGCAACTATAACATATTGCCTTATTTAATCTGTATTTTCAAGCAGAATCCAAAGTATATAATTAAATATATCCTTTAGATATATCATTCATTATGTATTTTTTATTTTATTTGCAGGGGAATCTTCATCCGACACCCCACCCCCACCACCGTCCCCGCCAGAGGAGAATGTAAGTGAGCCTATTGAAAAAAAAAAAAATTCAAAATTTTCATTGTGTCCAAGGCCACATCAGCGCCATATAGCGCTCCAGAAAACAAACATACAAGCGTGTGTTCGGTGCGCTCATGTGTATGCGCGCGAGTGCATAATGATTGCGCAATTGTGCAAAAATTGAGGATCACATTAATTGTGCCACACTATTGTGTGCTTTTTAACACGTTGATATGTCCAAGCCCTTATCCAAATGTTTGCATATTTTACAACTTCTCAGAGAATTGTTTTAGTAAATGTATTCGAACATTTAATGACAGTGAGAGTTAAATAAATCTCCTTTTTTTAGCAATACCACCAACTAGCCCTCGGGCAGCCCATTGCCCCAACTGTAGGAACCTGGCATGAGCCAGACACGTAAGTGCAGTAATTTGGCTTGAGAGACAGATTTTCTCATTTCTCATTCCCATTTATTGTCCCCGACTTCCCATTGTTTGGGCTGTATCTTGTCCCTCAGTTTTTGAGCTTAAGTCACGAAATTCGGTCCAAACGTCCAAAATTATCCAAGAAATGTTCACTACATAGCCTTTTAGGAAATGTTTCTTATACATGTAATATATTACTAATGGGATGGACAGTGATTGTTGAAATAAAACATTTTTTTTTCTAGAAGCAGGACCAGCCTCTACAGGCCCTCCACCGTTTCCATGCCCTCCACCCTCTCCAGGCCCTCCACCCTCTCCAGCCCCTCTAGGCCCTCCACCCTCTCCAGCCCCTCCAGGCCCTACACCCTTTCCAGCCCTTCCAACACCTCCAGCACTGCCAGCCTCTCCAGTGTCTCTGGTGGCCATGATTGAAAATCGTAAGTAAATCATATGCAACGTTAATGAAATGTTATATACAAGACTATTTATATCTGTATTTTCCCAGTGTAAAATCCACGCTACATGATGTAACATTGGGTACTGTGTGTTTGACAATGCTTTTATGGGGGCTGCACCACTTCCAAAAAATTTTGTATGTAGCACAGTCCTAGTGATACAAAACCAAGAATGTTCTGATACAATTTCGCAATAAACGTAATGTTTTATGCCAGCATTACCTCCTGCTGTTAATCAGTGATCCCCATGATGCAACAATATCGCTTTAAGTGGAAGTTCAGTGATAATATATATACTTTTATGATTTTATCCATCCCAATGACCTTAATCTGCCCATTCAGCATTGTGACTGTGTATAAATAAATGCAACGGAAATACTGACTTCCTGTTTGCAGGACCCCTAATAGAGATCGTTGTGGTATTTCCCTTGACCCAGTCCCTGGGTTGATTCAGTTGCTGCTCAGTAGAGATCTGAGCATGCGTAACCCATCCAACAGCCAATCAGTTAAAATCACTGTTACCATAACTAGGTATGCATAAAATAAACTAAGAAATTTAGAAATAATGATATTTTATACTGAGCTTTCCTTTTTATGACATGCCGCAACATTATTGCATTGCAGTACCATGTATGTGTAACTAGCTGTCAGGTGCAAAATTGCATCACCCGCATTGTGCTTTAGGAAATGTGCTCAAACATCTTCAACACAATTCTCTCAATATCTTCCTCCACAGATTACCAGAACATACAGCGGGATATCCGCCACATGGGGCGGCGCCTGGACCGCCGCCTGACAACACTGGAGAGGAGGGTATCCAGGCTGGAACCCCAATGATTTTTTTATTTTATTTTTTTTTTTTTATGTACATAGTTTAAAAAAAAAAAAGAAAATTATTATATTATTATATATAAATACTGTTTTTGAAAAAAAAAATGTTTTTGGGCTTTATTTTTCGATATATCAAATTATTCAGATAGATTCATATCAATTTTTATTTGAAAAATTACAATACACATATCTATTTAGCTAGCTCTATGTCTAGTAATTATAATTGTATATACCTTACCATTAGTGCCATTACACACACCACATTCCCCTATATAGTAGTTTGCACACAACAAGGGAAAGAAGGCAATGGGGGTACTGGGTTATATAATGTCCACTGCGGTTTGCCACCATTGTTGTGGGGCCAGGCAGGCTTGGTCCCACTGGACATACTTCTCATCCCATTGGCCTCTCTCCCCCAGAGTATGCTTCGTGCAAGGGAAAGCGGGTGAACGGGTAAGGCTTTGTAGGAACCACACCATTGAGTTACAGCAGGCCCACTGCAGTTTGCCACCATTGTTGAAGAGCCAGGCAGGCTTGGCCCCCCCACTGGACATACCCCTCACACCATTGGCTTCTCTGCCTCAGAGTATGCTTCGTGCAAGGGAAAGCGAGTGAATGGGTAAGGCTTTGTAGGAACCGCACCATTGAGTTACTGCAGTTTGCCACCATTATTGAAGAGCCAGGCAGGCTTGGCCCCACTGGACATACCCCTCCCACCATTGGCTTCTCTCCCTCAGAGTATGCTTCGTGCAAGGGAAAGCTGGTGAACGGGTAAGGCTTTGTAGGAACTGCACCATTGAGTTACAGCAGGCCCACACTTTGTAATATGGAGTATTAAACAACAAGGTTAGTTGTTGGGTCTCAAGATGTGTGAATACAGGGGTGGTTAACAACAAGTGCTAAACCACCATACTGAAATCCACACACAGAAAGCTCAAAAAACTCTCTCCAACTCCTACACTGTCAGGTCTCCACTAAACACACTCCAACACACTGACAAAATGGCGCCTGTGAAGCAACCTTTTATACCCAGGGGGCTGGCAATAATCATGTTAGCTGCCATTGGATAATTTGGGACATGTGGCTTTCTCCGTCTTGAAAATAATCCCCAAAATGCCAAAATTCCGCGAATTTACAAGAATTTCTCGTTTTTTTGAAAATTCTCGTAATTACGAGAATTCTCGTAATTACGAGGACCTCCGTTTTCGAAAATACGGAGATCCTCGTAATTACGAAAATTTTCTAAAAAAAAATCCGCGGTTCGGAAGTTTGGAAGGCGGAAAATCCGGAATAATCCGCCGTTCGCGGACGGGATAAATCCGCGGTGGATCCGGGTTCGGGTCCACGAACCCGGCCATCCCTACTAGCCAGTGTTTAGTAGTCCAATGGTATTTCTGTGGTCATGAAAATATTGATCTCAAAGATACAGTCAGAATGCCAAAGGTGTGTCGAAATGTTGAATAGTGTAATGATTGCATTACACGACTCACTGTTTTGGCTATATGACAGCAATGGTAAATGCAAGGTTTGAAAGGGGGATTCCTGAAAGGACTTTTTATGGGCATGATTTTTTTAATCAGCATGCCATCAAAATGTTAGCCACACCCACATTCACTTTCAAAGGCCACTTCCACCTTATAGTTTGCCTTTTGTTCATTTTGTTCACCTTCCTGCTCCTTTGCCACCTGAGTTATGCAGGAAAACATTGACACACACACCCCTTCAAGTTAACTTGTACTGTCCCTCTGTTGACAATTAAAATGTAGTGAATAATATGCACCTGTTATATTCTATAATAATATTAGAATTCACTGTAGGTATAGTTATGCATGTAGCATCTCAGAATTTAAACATTCCTCTACAAACCTCACAATAAGGCTTATAATTGAAACACTAATATAAATGTCCAATGTAGGTTAAAAAATCTGTAGCATATCATGTAAATCACATAAACCCACGTATATACAGTATATATATATACTGTCATTAAATATAGTGTATGATATATATCACCTGTCTCTTGAAGATAAAATGAAATGGTTTATCTATGTGCTGCCTGTTTTAGGTTATACCAAGCCCAAACCTTTATGTATTTCCAAATTTATTTCCAATAAGGTTGCCTAAAGGGAACTGTGGTCTCCATACAGGTGCTCTTTGTTAAAAGGGGCACAATCTTTTAAATTGACTCCCGGATCATGCTTCCAGCTGCAGTTTATCCAAAGTTGCAGCAGAATAAAGGGTGGGTTTTCCTGCTAGCACTGTAAGCTTTGGCATCTAAGCTTCTGCCTCCAAGCTTAAGGTTGGAGCATGCCCACTGCTGGGACAGAGCATCATCAGAGGAATAAGAGAAAGAATAGCTGCAGATTTATAACTAGCCTCAGAAAAGGTTGAATTATTTGGGGTGGGGCTAATGACACAGCTTATAACACATGCCTGTCACGGAGACACAGAGACAGGGCAGTCTGGGAAGTGTAACTTTACAAGCCTATCACTTAAGATCCAGAGAATCTAGAGGCATCATACATTTTTTTAAAGGTATGAGAGAGAACTTTTCAATAGAGGGAACTTGTAGGGAGACCATCCTTTAATATACTCCAGCAGCCACTTCAGTGGGTTTGTGCTTAAGTTTCCCAGCAACTTACAATTCTGTTGTGCCACTTCTGGTAAAACCTAGGATACCTTTCTTATATATTTATCTCCACCGATTCTATACACTGGAATACACTATACATATGTCTCTTACCCCCTTGCATTCAGTTCCCAATCTTATCAAACTTTGCCGGGATGCTTACTCACAAACCAGTTTGTGTTTTATGGAGCCAAATTACCCAAAAAGCCTATGTGTTTCTCTTCAGCTTCTTCTACTAGATAGGTTACGCTACCCAGCTTTGATTTGGCTCCCACTAGTTATACTACAGTAGTATTCTTGCGAGAATGCGATCATAGGTATTGGAAAGGGTCACAGTTTTCATGAGATCCCGCAAGATTTCAAAGCACATGGAAACCATAAATGGCGACTCCAAGATTGCGCTTACCACACTGCCGAGAAAGCCTCTAAGGCGAAACACGTCCAGCAGTTCTGTATCCCTCTTTCTACCAGCCCTAATATCTGATGTCTATTGTATACCCTTCATTAATATACTGACTCTATACAAACCGACCATGGGTGGATGTTTAGGTTACTTGTTATGGTAGGAGGATTAGGGTTATGTTGTGTCCTAAACCACGTATTAAAGGTACCAAGTAGAAGGATTTGGATACACATTTTCCAAAGCTTTTTGATTGGTGGTCAAACCAGTAATGTCTATGGGATGATTTAACAATGAAAGAAAACAATTGTCCTATATGCATTCGCCCATGTATGGAGAAAACTAATGACTGAAAGATTTCTTACCATGCAGAAAAAGTGTTAGAATTTAAAAGTACCCACACTTCATGGGAGCATATGTCATTTGAAAACTAAACCTGGATGCACAATACAGATTACCAGGGTTAAAGATTAGTGAAGCAGAGGTTGTATCATCAAACACTCAGGTAAAATTAAGTTCACTGGATATTACTGGTAGCTCAGAACAAACAACCACAAAAGTTTGGCAACAAAGAAGAGTAAAAAGTTTATAATGCAGGAAGTTGGGAATTTTCTGGAAAACAACTCACAGATTTGATCAGATATTTGTGGCTAGGGACTGGGATCTATTAGCGTGTTACGTAGAAATGTGTGGTTTTCAGCAAAATCTTAGTGCACTGTCTAATGGCTTATGGACAAATTCTTCCAGGAATACTTTATTTTTATTTATTTATTATTTATTTATTATTAAAAGGGTCTCACCAGTGCCTTAACTAAGTTTGGGCATTTTAGTTTAATTGAAGATCGGGAGGTAAAGGAGCTATTTTTCACCTCCTGTTCGTCAATAAAACCTGCAGGAGCCAGGAGAGAAGGTGATGAACTTAACCGGTTTTGCACTCCTCCGCCGATCTTTTGACAGGTCACAACGCAGTTTATACTCTATGTGCATGCGCATATAGTACAAAGTCCGTCGGGACCTGTCAGAAGATCAGCGGAGGATTGCGAGACCTCCTTTACCTCCCGTCCTTTCCTTCATAAACTGAAATGCCAGAACTTAGTAGCGATACCCTATAAGGCTGGTAAAACTATCAAGGCAGTGGTCCATCTACGGTCATACAGGAAAAGATAAAGGATAAATGCCATCTCTAATTTTGCACTATAGTTTACATTCACACTACAAGATGCAAAGCGATAAAATGTATATAAATGCAATGTACTTTGTATGCGTTGCATTTAGGATTTCTATATACATAGTTTTATTGGGTGCATTAGTGTGAACGTTAAAATAGAAGTCTATGGGAAAATAAATGTCATTGCTTTTGTCAAAAATGTATGAGTTTCCAAAACAGCACACAGAAACCCATATAGTGTGAAAGGACCCTTAGATCTAAAATTTTCATGGAGATGGTACCATTTCTCAGTAACTCATAGCCTATGGTTATTTATTTCTATTACATTAATGTCATAAGGTAAAAAAAAATAAATCTATACCACATTGTAAAACAAAAATCAAGCCCAAGAAATTCATATGAGCCCCAGAATTTTAATGCAACAGTTATGACATAAATCTGAAATGTTTATAAATATGCATTACATTTATAATATTTTCTATAAACCTATCTTTATGATCAATAAATCGGGTTATTGGGATTCTAATCTGAGAGAGCCTTATTATAGATATTTATTACTACAAACGTCAATGGAATTTACAAACATGCAGCAAGGTGGCTCAGTGGTTAGCACTGATGCATTGCTGTGCTGAGGTCCTGAGTTCGATTCTGCCCTTGGATTCCCCTTCCCCACAATCATAAAGACATACTGATAGGTTGTATGTGTACATTAAGTGATTCGATTGTGAGGGGCAGGGCCTGATGTGAATTGAGTAAATAATTGTAAAAGTCACCACTTTACAATTATTTGGACCCTCTTTACATTATTTGGACCCTCTTTATTCCCTGAACCTCTAAAAAGGAAATCTCCAATCCATTACATCAGAGGTGTCAAACTCAATCAGATAAGGGGCCAAAATCGAGCGGGTGCAGGATTGGCACTCTGTCACGCTTGTGCCTAGTGCTGGTTCTTGGCAGGGAATGGGTGTGAAGCACACTGTTTTGGACTGGGACCTCTGCCTATGGCGCAATCATGTGCTAACTTGGAACACCCAACTTACTCATCTGGCACGATAATGGAATGGCCAACTCCAATGGAAAAATCTTTGTCACACCACCCTCCACTCAAGGCTAGGCTAGATAAGTAATCAGTTGTTACAGCGGTGACTGCATCCAAGCCTTGCTATGCTGCTATTCATTTGTGCGGCCGCAAGATCTGCCTGCTAGATATCACAATCAGCTGTTTTTAAACAGCTGATCGCACCTATCTTAGTAAAGGTGAGTCCGATCAGCTGTTTAAAAAGAGCTGATAGCTGTATCTAGCAGGCAGATCTATAATTACGCCACTACTTGGGACTGCACAAATGGATAGCAGTGTGATAGATCTTGGATGCTGTACACTGGGGGCCACAAACAACAGCCAGAAGGGCCAGATTCAGCCCGCAGGCCTTAAGTTTGACACATGCATTACATTACATTTACTAATAGGGCTATTTGTGTCCTTACTTCTAATGTGCAGGACATGTAGCAACATACTTTATCAAACACTTTACACAGGTAATTAAATATATTATTAATATTATTAATAAACTCCTTTATAGGGAAAGATACTCTAGTTGAACTCTGCTCTTTTTCAACACATTACATGTTAAACTCTTGTTTTGGACACATCTTGAGTTTTCAGCCAAGTAAACTCCCTTTTATGGACACAAAATAAACTTGGGGAGAAAATTTATTCCAGTGATGGTCCTCTCCTTGCCACAAATTTACATCCCTCATTCTCTAAAATGGGTATGAGTTTTACTTTTTGTTTACAGGGTAACTGTTTTGAAATAAAAAAATAACAAAAGTGGTATAAAGGTGATACCTTTATTGGCTAACTAAGATAACCATAGCAGCTTTCAGAACATTCAAGCTGAATACAATGTAGCCGTGGTGCTCTCTGATATTTATACAACATTTAGCTCATAGTTCAAATAACCAGGAAAACGGAATATCTGTGTGGAAGGTGTTAACAAAGTCATATAAAAGGGGTCTGCACTCTGCAAGGGACAAACAGATAAGGTACAAGATACTGTGGATCAAAGTGGCTGATGTACATAGTGGTAAGTTACTGAACTGTGAAGTAAAAGGAATTCCATGTAATTAACTGGCCCAGTGTCTCTACAGATGTTTGTATTTCTGGCTTGGTGCAGGCAGTTCGTAATCTATATAGTTTGCCATAAATCTAAGGCCCAGGTTCAGTCCCTTCTCCAACTCTCTGGAGAAGGTCTTAACCAATCACAGGAGTGGATGCCGATTGAACCCCTTCTGCTTGCTTCCATGCACGTAAGCAAGCAGGAAAGACAAGCAGAAGGCAGCGAGGCATCAAACCAAGAAACCAAGCCTGAATAGAGGCAGGGGGTTTGGCACCAACTGTCTGCCATATACAATGCTGTTTTGACACCTTACCATTCTTAGCCACAATGCAATCCACACCGTACACACGCATGATCAGACCGCCAGCGAACAACCCCCGACTTCAAGGCACACAGGTGACAAATGGCTGTTACAGCTGATAATCACACATGTGTATGCATTCGGTCGGGCAGTATGCATTAAGCTATGCTTCTGTAATGATATGGGAAGTATACCAAAGCATCCTTACCAGGGGATACCATATGGGGAAGAAGGCCCATATGGGCAAAAGTTACCAGTTTTTCATTTTTCATTTCTAGCAAACCCTACCACATGTGTGATTGACAAGAAAATTGCTCTAGGCTAGATACACATAGGTCACTAAACACCCACTGAAATATTTTAGTCAGTCTGTATTCCTGCAAGGTGTTTTTAATACTTTTCTCATTCAATCCTTTAAAAGTGAAAATTGTATCTGTATGTATATTATACTACTAAAATGTAAAAAACTGGAACTAGAATCTGAGGAACATTGGACCAGAAAGAGGGAGGTGTGGCTTCCAGAGTTTATATGAATCAGCTGTTTGCATTCTCCATTTACAATTACTGTTTTAGGGGGAGTAATGATGTCCTTAAAAATCCAACATTGTCAATAGCTTGATTATTGTGTAAAACTTCCACTTATCCGTGTTTTTCAATAAATATTTTATTTTACATTATGAATTTATAAATGTTTCAAGAACCACTATACTAAAATCATGATACAAACACAGAAAATAACATACCAATGCCATAGATTGTTTAAAGGGCATGTCCACCTCCATACTAAAATGTAAATATAACTTAATTATCTCCCCAAACCTAGACCTCACAATGTTTAAATCTACCTGCAAGGCTCTAAATATACATATTAGCACTCATTCCTTTGGCTGTCTTCTGCTGATGCTCTGTGACTAGAGATGTCCGAACTTCGCAAAATCCGAAAATTCGAAAATCCGCGAGCGGACCCACTAAAATGAAAAACACCCTCAAAATTACGAGATTTTTCGTATTTTCGAAAATACGTATTAATGAAAATAAGAGAAATCCTTGTATTTTCGAAAATTTTCGAAATTACATGTTTTCTCGTATTTTCGAGGGCCGGACTGGCAGTGGCGCCAGTGACTGGCTTAGACATGAAGCCTTGCAGATAGATTTAAACTTTGCATGGTCTAGGTTGGGGGGGTTAATTAGGTTAAATTTAAATTTTAGTTTGGGACGTGGACATTCCTTTTAATTATAATTAAATACCAGATAAATTATCACATTTCAAAATATATTTCAATATATTGAGCTTTTTATCTACCGTATATTTATAACTATCTGTAATTATTTAATGTAAATGCAGTGAAATACAGTAATGCCGTGGAGTTTTTTTCCAGAACACAGAGGAGGCTGCTCTCCAGATGTAGTAAATCTAACTGCCAGATGATTTATGAATCATAGGTTATCTTAGGAAAGTGGAAAACACATTCTGAATTTTCATGAATGAAATAGACGACACCTGTGTTTTTTTGATATTTCAGGTTATTTAGAAGTGATTGCCCAGCACCTATCCTATTCCCAATTACATTCTACAATTCAAATGTACCTTTAGCGGCATAACCAAGACCTGATTTCTGGCAAGGCCAAACAGGCTAGGGCCTGGGGTGCAATGGCATACAAGGGCACCAAGTCCTCGGCTGTTTAAAAGACCAGACCTGAACTTCCGATTCTGTTGCGGCTTTTTAAACAGCTGATTGTTTCCTTCATATGCATGATGCGCTGTTTAAAAACAGCCAATTGCGGAGGTTTTCGAGGGCCCTCTTACCTTACAGGGGCCACCGTCACAGGGGTGGCAGGGAAGTAGTTACGCCACTGTTCTGTCACAATCTATTGAGGACCCTTTAATGCTTCAATGTCTGTTCTCACTGTATGGAACCTTTACTGTCTGTTCTCACTGTATGGAACCTTTACTGTCTGTTCTCACTGTTCAGGACCCAGTAGCGTAACTACCTCCCCCAAGGAAACATACGTATGTCGTATACGGTCTTTTAAACAGCTGATCGCACATATGTTTCCTTCATACACCCTGTCAGCTGTTTAAAAACAACTGATTTTCGCAGTCCCTTTTACCTTCCACCCTCCCCAGCTTGGGTTACACTGTCACCTCCTAATATAGAAAGAAAAAAAGCCATGAATGAATCTGCCTTTTATCTCACTGATCCTCCAACTGGTTACAGGGAGAAGGAAAGCAGTGAATGGACCTGCCTTGTACATTTCATGGGGTGTATGTATTTATTGCATTGGGGCATGGTTAATAGTTAATTGATTTTAATATAATCCCATATAGCAGAGGATTATTTCATTTGGTCTGAATCACATTCACAAAAATTCACATATATTAATATTACTCCTATTTATTGGTCTAGAGATGCAGTGATCACTTTTTAATCTGAGTTCCAATAACAAGCAGGTAGAATGATCCCAATTCCTCCTACCTCCATCTATGTGGGGGGAGGGGGTTCTGGGAAATAACAGAAAATAATAGTTCTGGAGCATTTTGGGCACAAATATTGCACTGTGTGCCAATTAACTAACCTTAGGACATGCCTGGCATTCAGACATAAGGCCCTAGTTCCATATAGACTGCAAAATAATAAAGCCTAAGTTAATTACAGGGAAATGCACTGCTGGGCACTACACTCTTGGTTGGCAGGGCTGGGTACACACGGGGCTATATTTTGTCCCAACCGAGCGTTCCCGGCTAGCGAGCAATCGGCAGGACAAATGACTGTCGGTCACAGCAATAGTGGCTGCAGTCACATATAAGGGACAGCACTATCGGCCATGATTTACCAACAAACCAGAATGCCTGTTCGTCCGATTCAGACGAATAGGTGACCGAGCTCGGTCACAGCTAGTCGCCCCACACCATCAGATATATCCGGCTGACAAACTGATCCATGGCACTACTTGATGGTCAGCCGGAAATATCTGCTGGTGTGTACCCAGCCTTAGTGTGACTTTAAGATTGGGTTTGCAGTGGCTGCAATGGTAACTCAAAAGACACCTGCACAGCCATCACAAGAGATGATATATGCCAATAGCTGAAACTTTTTAATGCCAGTTAATGGGTAACTTCCCAAGGATACCCTATATACTCGAGTATAAGCTGAGCCGAGTACAAGCCGAAGTACCTATTTTTACCTGAAAAATTAGGAAAACCTAAATTACTCAAGTATAAGCCGAGGGTTGAAATTATGATCACTACTGCCTTCTGAACAATCTAATCCAATGTAAGGTCAGGGAGACAACCTTCCCAAGAAAATGCAACCAAGCAGGGAGGGTCAGCCCAGATAAATGACCCAAGGTAACTTGTTAGGACCTTCCATACTGGGGTTACCTTGACGTGGTTGAAAGGCTTTTCACTTTTATGCATAAAATTGTAACTAAAACCCCCCATGTTTTTACTGTTTGCACTAGCACAGATATTATGATATATGGGGCCCAGGAATGTGCATTGATCATCTCTTTTCTGGTTTGTTCTAATGTTTTGGTCAGATCAGTAGCACTTCCACTGTGGCAAAAGTAATTTTGCCACAGGAGCACTACTGCCTTCTGATTCTGTATTGTTCTGAGTCTTAAGTTGCCCTTTAAATGGACAGCAGAATTTCCATACAAATCCAGTATGGCTTTTACTGAATGGGACTACTGTATGGGAATTCTGATGTCCATTTAAAGGGCAACTAAATCCTCAAAACAATAAAGAATCAGAAGGCAATCTTTTTAATAATAGATACCATCCTCCTGATTCTGTATTGGTTTGAGGCATTATTTGCCCTTTAAATGGACAGTAATCCCATACAGTAAGCCCCAATTCAACTCCAGCATGCTTTATTTGCTGGGAGTTGTAGTTTCAAAACATCTGCAGTGGCAAGGAATTGGGAGTTACTGTATGGGATTACTGCCCCCCTCCCCCGTGAATCCTCCACAGTTCAGTGTTAACTTGCCTGGGCAGTCATATACTGATGGAGTTGTTCACCAATAATCCTATTACCTCCCCTTCCCCATCCCCCCCATCAGTGGCGTAGCTACAGACTTATGGGCCCTGATGCAAAATTTGGGCATGGGCCCCCCAACACCACCGCAAACACAAATTGGCACCTCAAACCAAATTCATCATTAAAATGTTTTTACAGGCACTCATTTTAAAACAGACAAACATACTTTACCCATACACCTAGCAAAACTATTCAATCAGTATTTCTAAACTTAGATCCCCAAACCTTCTAAAATAACTAACCAACTGACACTAGTAAAATGCTTGGCACACAGAGAGTGGTAAAATGCTTTGTATACAACTACTGGTAAAATAGTTGGCACAAAGACAGGTTAAATGCTTGGCATGCTGACAATGATAAACTGGTTGGGAAGTTGGCACTGCACACAGCCAGACACTGGTTAAATGCTTGGCACACAGACAATAGTAAAATGCTTTGTACACAGACCACTGGTAAAAACAGTTGGTACACTGACTGGTAGCTTTGGAACCTTAGCACAAAATGGGGCCCCTTCTTGGCCAAGGGCCCTGGTGCGGTCGCATCCCCTGCACCCCTGGTAGCTAAGCTGCAGGGTGCAGTCTTCAATCTTCAGTCTTCAATCCGGCCGCATCTTCCCACCTGACGTCACTACTTGGCACCGGGAAGTGAGACTGGCGCCGAGTAGTGACGTCAGCCTACAGATGCAGAGTGAGCAGCAGCCGGATTTCACAGACAGGTTAGTGACCCGAGTATAAGACGAGGTTCGGTTTTCAGGCTAATTTTAAAGCCTGAAAAACTTGGGTTGTACTCGTATTTAATGGTATTTAAATGCATTCAAAGTCAGCCTTGATGTAGTATAAATTTAAATAGGCGTCAGGTAAGGAATACATACTATCTGACCTAGGGGAGAAAAAATATATAAATCTGGCCCTGGGTGTAAATACACATCAGCAATCCCCACAAAACTTTGGACAGGCCACTTCCTCTCCTTATCAGCTTGGATTGATCAGATTGATCCAGTCTATTAAAAAAACTCATTAGTCTGAACAAGACTAATTTTAAAGATGTTACATTGTATTGCCTAGATACAAACTATAACATTTTTACTTTGTATGTATATGTTTATACTCCCTTAAAATCTCCCATGCTTTGATTTTGAACTATAGTTACCAACATACCCAATCAGAAGTCATTGTGGGTTCTAGATAAGTGGTAAATGAATGCATTTGTTTTGTATAAAGGATTCTTGCAGTAAAGAAGAATACATTTTAAAAAAATGTATCAAGTAATTAAATACACAGAATATTATATAAAGGAATACATGGAATATTATATAAAGTGATACACCCAACAGCAGTCCATGCACACGTTTTAACAAATATCATTTGTAACTAAAAATAACCACAAATAAAAGCCTAAACATCTAAAGAATTAAAACAAAATCTTACATGGCATTTGCCCAGAAATCTGTAATAGCTTATTCAGGAGGCTTAACCTCCAAGCCAGTCTAGCTAACTAGAGCCTTTAGGTTTAATCCAGGAAAACCCCATCTGGAGAATGTCCTAAATAATTCCCCTGTTTGCTGTCTGGCAGTAGACAGATATACCATGTTTTCTCTGTCTGTTTATCGTCCTTATTTGATCTCTTTAGACTTTCTAATGCTGTCTGTGCATCATTTTCTTTATGGATCAGATACAGCCCCTGGCATCTGTGGGGTTAATATACACAGTATGGTTTATAATCCAGTCTATACTGTAAGAGATCTGGATTAATAAAATATCTGTTGTTTGTATATAACACAGTGACAGGTTGAACAGAAACAGCACCCAAACAAAGATTTCTAAGGCTGGGCACACACAATCAGATTTTTCAGTGCAACCAATATATCTGTGTATTAAGCTGGGTACACACAGTAACGATAAATCCCCAATACCGTCGGATCCGGGGCTTTACCGGTACCGTATCTTCATTTTCCGGATGAGCGCGTGGCCGCTCCCTATAGAGAAGTCTGCCACGGCCAAGGGAAACACACAGTCCCGAGCGTTCTCCCTATGATATTCATAGGGAGAACGCTCGGGACTGTGTGTATGCAGATCTTTGAAAGATGGCAGACAGGATCTTGCAGATCCTGTCTGTCATCTTTCAATGATCTTTACTGTACCCAGCTTTAGTTGATCGTCCTCAAATATCTACAGTGTTTTTGCAGCCGGCCATGACAAATGTCAGTTGACCGTTTGTCCAGATAAGATGAACAGGCGATCTGTCATGCCGGTAATTCACAGGTGATCATGCAGTCTCCTACTTTTGCTGTGACCGACTGTGCCTTTCTGGACGACTGCACACTAGTGGCGCACAGTTGTTCAGGATGAAGTATCTTCAGATTTTAACAGACAATCCTTTTCATGTGGAATGTTTTTTTCAAATGAAATCTACAAATGAAGCATACGGGAATAAATGCTGGATTTATTTATAAATGGTCATTATACTATGCACTTATACAGCACTTATTTGAACTAGTTATAATGAGGTAACGTAATCATTTATTAAGTCTAACCTCCAGCATTCACCTTTTTTGTTCAATGAAGATGCTAAGGTTTTAGTTTAACAACAGTAAAGCTGGGTACACACAGTAACGATAAAGCCCCGATACCGTCGGATCCGATGGTATCGGGGCTTTATAGTTATGTGTGTGCGCTCGTTTCCCGAACAAGCGCGCGGCCGCCGAACGATCGGGTCGGCCGTACACTTGTTCGGGAAAGGACGAAAATTTCCATCGGCCTATAGAGGAGTCTAGCGCGGCCGACGGAAACACACAGTCCCGAGAGTTCTCCTTTTGAAGTTCATAGGGAGAACGCTCGGGACTGTGTGTATGCAGATCATTGAAAGATGGCAGACAGGATCATGCAGATCCTGTCTGTCATCTTTCAGAAATCTGTGCTGTGTGTACCTAGCTTTAGAGTCTCTGTGATTGGGTATTCCTGACATTGCCCATCTGTTCAGACCATGGCTGACAGCTTTCACCTTACACTCATAAATGCTTTTCTGAACCGATAAATGTACCAAGAGAATCTTGATGGTGAATTTGAAACTTGGAAAATATTAAGCATTGGTATGTAATGTATCCCATTAGTTTCCGCAGGCTTGTTCTAAGGGGGTCTCAGAGAGGCTCAGATTCTCAACTCATATTGTAAAATCTTTTTATGGCGGCTGTCATCTCAGTTTTGTAAAGTACAATCTGCCTGAACAAAAACGCATACTTTGCATTGTAAAGCAACAATACTTCATTGTGTTAATTAGCTACTTGGGTCTAGAGATGAGCCTCAGTTTCTAAATAAACCGGGCTGTGAAGCTGAAAGGCCAGATTTGAAAATTGAGGATGAAAATTGTGGTAGAAAAAATCATGATCAAAAGTATAGAAATTCCACTTCAATTGGGTTTGAATTCGGATTTTCGGAATTTCATTGCATTCCATGGAACCGATAGCACAATGAAACAATGAAAGCCAGTTTTGTTTATCTAGCTCTACAGATATATAAGGGAGGCCATTTGTAATGATCTAGGTACAGTGGCTCACACACTATTCCCTTATCCATTTCTGTACAAGCAGGCTGCTACTGTTCATTTCTATGCACAGGGAAAAAAACAGAAATTCACACACCCCACATACACAAACACCCCTCAACAAGTAGAATAAAGCCCATTACTACCTGACATCAGGGCCAGCCTTTGATATGGGCGATCTGTGTGGCCACACAGGTTGCACTACCAGGGGGGCGCCAGCAGGAAGTGTTAGGTCACAGACCTGTAGGTAAAAGTTGTGCATCAGTGCCACAGCCCCCACAGTTACAGTCCTGCAGATCAAATGTATGTCACAGCACCACCCCACAGACAAAGCCCCAACACATGCAAGCTTTACTTAAGTTTTCTGTATGCTGTGCTGTTGTGTCTGTGCATTTAGTGCATTGCGTTTTATGTAATGATGTACGTACGATATATACAAGCACGCATTGTAAATATTGTTAGACAGTAAGTGTAGGTGGCAGACTTGATTTGAAGCAGGTCAAGGCAAGCAGCATAAAGTAGTGTGCCCAGGGGGTGTTTTGGAAGGGGTGCTAGGCGTCAGTAACTAATCTTGCACAGGGTGCTAGTAATGCTAAGGCCGACCCTGCCTGACATCATTTAGTGATCTGGTAAAACAGAATGCCAGCAGACACCTATACAGGCGCTAGATTGATGGTCATGTCAGCCAACATTTAAAAAAAAAACACTGTATGACGAGAAAGAAAAAGATAATTAATAATATGTAATTATTATTTTATGTAGGGGTTCCCCGAGAAACAAAAATTGTTTCAAGGGTTCCTCACAGAAAAGGTTGAGAAACACTGCACTAGAAACTTATCTTCTGACATTCCTGCAACATTCTGCCGACATTTCCACAACATCATGAAAAATACATAGCTGATCTTTTTAGCAATGAACTTGTAATTACAAAATGAATTGGTCAGACAGAGAGCATCTTGGGAATGTCAGGAGGCAAAACTGCAGGCTGATTAACTTCTTCTATAGACATTTAAAAGAATTGACAAAATCTGACAAAATCGAATGTCAAATCTGTCCAAATATCTACTAGGTGTATGGCCTGCATAAGCCAATAGGGGCAACCAGTGCACCGAGAAGGCAGCTTTGGTTCCAAGGCATCCATGTAAGACAACCTTACATGTATGGCATTTCTGACAAAGCTTTTATAAATGGTGCAATGTGCATGACAGTATCAAGGGTTCAAAAGACATATCTGGCTCAGTTAAATGGCCTCAGCTATGGAAAGAAAAACAAAATTATGGGGGTAAGAAGAGGTTTAGTAGGTGCAAACTATGCAGAGCTTTGGAAACTTCAAATGATGAGCAAGTGTTGCAAGCAGACCTATACAGATTATCAAAATGGGCACCAGAATGGCAGATGAGATTCAATGTTGATAAATGTAAGGTGATGCATTTGGGATTTAATAATCCCTGTGCCACCTACACCATAAATAACTCTGTGTTAAGTGCATCTGTAATGAAAAAAGATTTGGGGGTTCTGGTAGATAACAGACTTAGCTATAGCAAAGAATGCCAGGTAGCAGCGGCTAGAGCTAGCAAAATATTGTCTTGTATAAAGAGGGGAATAGATTCAAGAGAGAAAAATATTATTCTCCCTCTTTACTAGGCACTGGTAAGGCCTCATTCGGAATATGCGGTGCAGTTTTGGAATCCCATATACAAAAGGGACCTCTTGGAAATTGAGGCAGTTCAGAGAAGGGCAACTAAATTAATAAGGGGAATGGAGGGTCTTGAATATGCAGGCAGATTAGACAAGTTAGGGCTGTTTACATTGGAAAAGCGACGTTTGCGTGGGGACATGATAACCTTATACAAATATATTAATGGGCCATACAATGAACTCTCTGGTGCATTGTTCACTAATAGGTCATATCAGAGGACACGTGGACATCCTTTAAGTTTGGAAGAAAAGAAGTTTCATCTTCAGGTTAGGAAACTTTACAGTGAGAACGGTGAAACTGTGGCATATAGATCTGGTTGATCCAGGGATACTTTCCGATTGCCGTTTGGAGTCAGGAAGGAATTTTTCCCTCTTTTTTAGTTGGGTTTTTTTGCCTTCCTCTGGATCAACTGTTAGGTAGGGTTAAAAAAAAAAAGAAGAATAAAAAGAGGGTGAATAGGTTGGACTTGATGGGCGTATGTCTTTATTCAACCTTAATTACTATGTTACTATGTTACTATAATGGGTACATTTTGACATGTATTTTATTTCCTTTAATCATTGTTTTAAAGGGCATCTTAAGCTGTATTTCCCTGGGTACCTCTAGATTAACTAATTGCAAATAAACCTATACACTAAATCAACAAGTTTTAAAAGTTAAAGTGACCATCACAACCTTTTTATTCTTGCACTTGAAGCAAGCTTTGCAATACTGGCATTCCTTTTTAATGTCTCTATCATGGTTCAGGTGACTTCATTTGTTTTACAAGTACATGTTTTCTTTTGACCAAAAATGTCCTCAGTGTAACTCTTAACTGCACAGTCTATTGGTTTGGTATATGTTTAGCTTAGTTCAAAACAGCCATACTTATTGGCGCAGGATAGACAAACAATATTAGCCATGTAATAGGTTTGTTGAATTAATGTTAACATTGAAATAGGACATAAATGCTCCCCCAAACTTAAATGAAAGAATGCTCTCAAAATGTTTATTCTTTTTTATTATTTTAATGGACAGAGGCTTTTTGCTAAAAAATCCCAAATATTTTATAATATCTTGCACTGCTGTTAACTCATTTATTGATATTCTACAGGTTCACACTGCTGGACATTTCTGGTGACCTCTGGTGGGAGAGTCCATAAGTGGAAAAAAAAGCATTGCCTTTGTACTTGCATTAGAAAGTTTTGGATATGCACTACAAATCTGATCTAAAAATAGTCACCCTTCACTTCAGCAAGAAGGGTTACAGAGGCTAGTAGCCTTTTAGGCTAGATATATGTTTTCTGTGTATAGGGAATTTCTTGAAGGGGGATACACTTAACTGTGTAGTAACTGCTCCAAATCTTGGGTCACTGGGACAATTAACTTATTAAGTAAGGAATCAAATGGCATTTTGCATTTTTAGATCAATTTGGATAAAATATAATACCATTGCTACTGGGTATGCTACGGCCTTTTGTTTCTATTACAATTATTAAAAGACATACTGTAAGGGCTAGGCCACACAAATCTGCTTTTAAGCGCAATCCAGTCGCCATGTTGTTTCGATCGCGCTTTAAAACAGACACTAGAGTGGTCAGTTGACGTGGCCTCACTGGTGTGCATTGCCGGGTGTTGCATGTACGATCTGCTAATCGGAGCACATGTATTTAGCATTTTTTTGTGCAATCGCATGTGCTCCAATTGTGCAACATTGTGCGATCACAGCACACGCGCACACACACATGCACTTGTATGCCCATTTCCGGCACACTGGTGCACGCTTCAGTGCAGCCTCAGCCTAAATGTTGCACCTGTGCTGTATGCAGTTGTCAACAGTTGGCATAAATGTTGCAACAATGTGCTGCCACCAAGGTGTACATTGAACATGATTATTATTCATTTATTATCCTTGACTGTCACATCAAGAAGCCAACATCAACTGCGAGCACGTACGGCTATCCACGTGTGCCTTGCAGAGGTGTGGTCTAGCAATGTTATTTGCCTCTGGTCTTCTGTTTTACAGAGATGGTCATACAGCCTTACCTATATCTGCCTGCCCACTGAGCTAAGGTTCCTACACACGTGCGAATGAGGGTGCCGACCCACAATGCACGATGTGTACGAACAGCTGTTTTGGCTAATAATCGTCCCGTGTATGAAGCTGAAACGGCTGCCCAGTAGATCGGGCAACGTTCCCCGATGGAACGTCCGTTTCAGCCTATAAAGTGCCCATACATTATCGTCCAAAATGTCCGTTCGTACACATTGTGTGTCATGTGGCGGCACCCGCGATCGCATTTATGTACGAAACTCTAGGCTGTTGACTGGACAGATAAGTAGTGATTTACTGCTTATTGACTGTCTAGTGCATCAAAGACTATTTACTTGTTTATTGTACTGAGGCACCGCTTTAAATTACCTACCTCTACTATATATTCACTTATATTTGCAACATCCAGACTTTTTGTACTATATAAGGCACACTATGATATGATACATTTCTGTATATTAGTATTGTAAGTGATTTGTATCTATTTATACCAGTTTGTAATAAAGGATTTATTATGCAGTTCTTTGCAAGTATGCAGACTACATAAGGGATACTGTGGTTCTATATATACCGTATATACTCGAGTATAAGTCGATCCGAGTATAAGTCGAGGTACCTATTTTAACCTGAAAAATTTGTACAAACTGATTGACTCGAGTATAAGTAGAGGGTAGAAATTATCACCACTACTGCCTTCTGATTCTGTGTTGTTTTTAGGCTTTAATTGCCCTTTAAATGGACAGCAGAATTCCCATACATGAATCCCATACAGTAATAGCCAAATCCAGTACCAGTAACCTCCAATTCTTTGTCACTCCAGATGTTTGAAAACTACAACTCCCAGCATGCTTTTTTGCTGGGAGTTTCAGTTTCTAAACATGTGGAGTGGCAAGGTTCAGTAAACTTTTTATTAAGGGCCCTCTGACCCCCATATAGTAAAGGGCCCTCTGACCCCCATATAGTAAAGGATTCTCTGACCCCAATAGAAAAATGTCACCTGAGAGTTGTAGTTTCAAGCTGTCCTTTGCACTGTGCTAGCAGCTGTTTTTTGCCCCAAACTGAGGAGACCCTTCAGATTTACAGTAACTAGATGAGCAGTCAGTGACAGTGCTGAGTGAGTCCAGCAGCCAGAATACAGGAAGCAGGAAGTGTAAAGGCAGATCAGCTCCTGTAACTTTCTATGCAGGTTAACACAGCGCCACCTACTGGTTACTATCTGTAATTGCAGAATTTGGATCTAAATTAGGACTTGACCCGAGTATAAGTCGAGGTTAGGTTTTCAGGCTAATTTTAAAGCCTGAAAAATTCGACTTATACTCGAGTATATACGGTATGTATGCTTTTGGCTTTTTATCCTTACCTAGCACCTCCCAGCATGGTTGGGTCATTTATAGATATTGCGATAGACATATACTAGTGCCCTATCATATTTGTTGCTTGTGTATTATTCTTGACCCAGTGGGACAGGAAGGTCAACAGCATTTGTCAAATTTTAAGCCACAGTGGTTATCATCAGGTTTGGACACTGAACAACAACTTGTTGCTTTTGTGCTATCAATCAACCAACTATTCTTCTCCTGAATGCAGAGGAGGCCATAAATATGGGGAAAGGATTACATGTTTATCAGCATGGAACTTACATAGTAATAGCTTCATTGCATGTAGAAGTAAAATGACATGGTTTGGTGGCAATCTTCCTATTAGTCAAAACAAAACGTTGTTAGTCATTTCCTTCCAATGCGCAAGTGTTTCTTGTTTGCTTGGAGAGGCACATCTTAGCTCATGCTTCAGGGTAGCCTTGTAGCATTTGTGAACTACAAGCCCGACATCCTCATATAGCAAACAGGATGTCAGATGTAAGTCAGGAAGACAAACATCAAGAATGAAATCAATTGTACTTAAGTGTGTGTGGTTGGTTGTGCATATTTGTGTGTTACCTACATTGACTTTACATGTAAACAAACATTAGTTGCTTTGGAAATATTAGAATGTGTAAACCTAATTCCATTCTTTTTTTTGTGCTAAACAACAAACAAGACTTATGAAGAAAGACATCTTGTTATGTTTATTCATGCTGTCAAAGGTGTGTTGTATTTTTATGCTTTTCATTTTACCTCCATATTGTCCTTCCTTGCTTTTAGATCACAAAAGAATCTAAAAAAAAATGTAAAAAATAAAACAATATAAAAAAAATCTGCAAGTAATTCAGAGCCACAATTAGATTCAGATGTTCTTAGAGAGAAATCATATTCAAGACTGTAACAACTTTATATACATACTGACGCCTCGTGATTGTTCCATACCAAACAAATGCATTGATTCAAACAAATGCTATCTATCTTGTACCTAATTGTGGATTCCCAGTGTAATATGGGCTTCTTCGGCTAATTAAAATTCCAGTGTCTCTGGAGCATGCAAACATGGAGGAGAGTATTTTGGCACACAGCTAATTATGCCTATGCTGTGTGAAGCTTATGCTTAGATGTGGTACCAGTGGCAAAGAACTACAGAAGCCAACAGGAAAAACATTAAATTTTGTCCTTCCTCTATAACAGATTTAACATGTGAGATTTCGTTTGAAGCTACAGTAAAGGCCTGGTGTCTGCCTTCTGCATTATGATTGACTAAAAAGACATAGCAGATCACTACATTAAATCTATTTATAGGCCCTATATAGCCATAATAAAACCTCACGGTAACCATGCTAATCACTTTATATATGATTTAACAACTGGAATATCATATTTATTCTAATTGGGAGTTTATAAGAAGCAGTGTGTAAAATAGTTCTGCTATTGGGGTGTTGGCAGTCATTTTTGAACAGTAGCAAAGGCCAAGCAGTAAGCAATAAGGTCTGTTAGGTTCACGGGTTTGAAATACTGTTAAGGCAACTAGCTACCAAAATTACTAAACATGAGAATTAATAAAAATGAATTCAGAATTGAGAATAATATAAAGGTGCAACTCCAAATACAGGTAAGCATTCCAGTGACTCAAATTCTCCAGCGACTCAAATTCTCCAGCGACTCAAATTCCCTCCTGCAGCGTGGACGCATAATGAAGGCCAATGTAAAATATAATCACTGTTATCCATACAGGCTCAGTGAGATTTGTTGCTTTTGAACTAAATCCATCTTGCCTCTGTTCTTGAAAGAGATTGGCTCTGTTCAGATGACTGGAAAATGCCATTTGCTGAACATCACCTGAGCTTGAAAGTTATCTGGAACCGCTCCAGTTTGCTATTGGCCTGAAAGTAGATTTTAAGAAGATTTGTTTGTTCTTTACACTAGGAAGTGTGCCATACCAATGTTCTTCCAACATTGGTGTGGAGAAGTTTGGTCTGTTGTAAGCAGGTTTAGTTTCTGTCATTATAAATTACTGGCCCCAAAACAGATGTAGATGATCACTAATTTCCCAAATTATGAAAGGATAACAAGCAGATGCAACAATGTGTTTTCATAAGGTTCATCCATCATACCTTTAAGCAGAAATCAATGTAGCAAGCAAGAAATTCTTTTTAGATTGTACTCTTGGGGTTAGCACTTCAGTTCCTCTTTGAATTTCAGGCAATTCCTATGAACAGTAATTAAGCTTAACATTGTATGTGAATTGTGGCTATTTTTTTCTATTCTTGCATATTTATCTTTATATAAAATATATATGTGCTGCTAGCCACAGGATCCTACAATTAACAAATAAAATGAATTGGGTTTTTTTTGGATGACTTACCTAGGGAACATCATATTCTTAATACAGTAGTCTCTGTGCACAGACAACAATTTGCAGCCTATAATGCAGCTTCTGGTCATTTCGTATTGCTCACAAATGGTGACTAATGTATAGGTGAAAGATTCACGAAAGAAGAATGTTTGCTTTCAGGTGACCTAGGAATACCCTTATTAATTCATCAGTATAAAAAACAATAGGGTAACAGTTTTTAAAATAGCTGGACAATGTCAACAAACAAAAGCTTTGACTGGGCTGAAGCCTTGCATAGCCTAGAGATCAGCTTCAGGACATGTGGCAAAAAAAGGCTTTCCTTATCTCCTGACAGTGTGAAAAACTTTACCTGCAAATTGAACTCTGTGTAAAAGGAAGCCATCATTCACACTAATGGCCCCCATCAGTTGCCTTTCACTGTCTTCATGATACCCTGCAGCAGAAATGAGAAACTTGTTAACCCAGCGACTTCAACTAACATGCCTTGCCCCCTGTCCGGTTCTATACAGGGTTTTATAAGGGCAATGAAAATATCGCTAACGCTTATAATGTACTGTAATGTAATATATACATTTAATACATTTTATATTATTTGCAATTAACCTGTGCTGTATCAAGGAATATTCAATCCATATTGACACATAAGGCATGTACTGTTCCAAAACGTCACTGATTTATTTAGTAAATGTTAGATTTTCAATGTGATCCAAACCAAAGCTTAAGATAGAGAGATCAAAATACAATTGTCAAATAATGGATAGATCTCAGTCAAATCCATATGTATAATACTAATTTAACAGTATACAGAGAGCCACATACCAGGAAAAGAATTTCAATTTCTGCCGTTTAGATGGTTATCAAGCAGAATGTTAGAAAACCAATGAATTCTTAGCAAATGGCTGTGATGGATTTCCAGGTGTTGACAGCAGTGTGAGGAACAAAGTTTAATATCAGTACATCGGGATTGGAATGGGAAAAAGACCATTGTGTTATAAAAAAGGCTATGGATGTCAAAAGGAAAACAATTTGGAATGTTTTATTAATTTGCACCGTTTTAAAAGGAATAGTCTGAGAAGTGAGCAGCCAGGCAAGTAAAGCTTGTGTTATTAAATTCCCAACCACATGCAATAACATTTATGTTAGAAATAATTCATGTTATACTTTACCTTATTTTACTATTTTTTTTACAGCTACACCCACATTACAAGAAGTGCATTAAGCGCAAAGCAATCAAAACCAAGTGGGAATGAGCCCTAAAAGGGTTTTGTTTCAATAATGTCTGAAATTATAATATAGCAAAGACAGGCAACCAGTAGCCCTCCAGATGTTTGAATACTAATACAGGCAGCACAGTGGCTCAGTGGTTAGCATTGATGCCTTGCAGCGCTGAGGTCCTGAGTTCAATTCCACCCATGGACACATCTGCAAGGAGTTTGTATGTTCTCCCCGTGCTTGCGTGGGTTTCCTCCAGGCACTCCGGTTTCCCCCACAGTCGTAAAACATACTGATAGGTTGTATGTGTACATAAAGTGATTAGATTGAAGGCTCTTCGGGGCAGGGCCTGATGTGAATTGAATAATTGTAAAGCACTGTGGAATATGTAGTGCTATATAAGAAATAAAATACATACATACATATTACAACCCCCAGAAGCCCTTTGCAACAGCAGAGGGAAGCCAGGGAATTGTGGGAGTTGTAGTTCTTAATCAACTGGAGGGCTACTGATTGCCTATCACTGTTCTATAGATGTTAAAGCTTTCACCAATTACAGCTACAACAGAATGACTAATGTAATGCTATGCCCTTTTGTATTTTATGCAGATTTAATTAAGTTTACATTAAAGGCCCAAACAGGGCAGTTTCTAGCCATCTTGGTGCCCTAGCGTGATCAGATCGCATTCCCTTTGTTTAAAGGGCAACTGTGGTCTACAAACAAGTTAGGATTAAATGAAAGCCTGCAGTATTTCATTTATAATGAGCCGACAATCACAGCTCTGGCTTCAGTCTGTGAGAAATGATATTGGGGTGAATGTTCAAAGTTCCTGCTTCCACTAGGTTGAGTGACATCACCTGACCTCTGCCCATCCCTCCACCCCAGGGGAGAAGCATGCTCAGTAAAGACTTAATGCTGGGGAAATCAGGAAGTACTCGGGGGAAAAACTGACAGTTGAGAAGAGGTGCAGGCAGAGGCTGATCACATGACTACAAGCTGGTCACATGGCTAAAAACAGGAAGTGATATTGTTGAATCTTTCCAGCAATAACTTCTCACACATTTTACCTAGAGATGTGATTTATGTTTTATTTTGAAGGTACAATAGATATTTTATATAATTCTTACTAGTTTGGAAGAATTGGAGACCACAGTTACCCTTTAAAAGCACAATAGTGTGGCCTAGCCCTCTAAGAGTATTGGCATAAGCACTTTAAGTGCCAGCAGTTTCCCAGAGTATTGCCATTAACCCTTCAGTACCAGCACTTTCCCAGGGTATTGCCATTAGCACTATAGAATTTACCTTTAATCCTTTCAGCTGACAGCAGTTGGATAAAAGGAAGAAAGAGGCAGAGATAGTGATCTCATGGCTGCTAGTCATAGGGGCCATTGTTATAAAGTCTGCAGCAGCTTTTACCTGGCATTTTAGATCTGCTCTCCTCTATACTATTAGCTCATCCTTCCCCCTCCTTCCTTCACCTTCAGTTCATTTGTAACATTGTTTCCATGTAGAGGGAGCTGAGTTTAGGCTCTGTACTAGATACAATGTTACAAATTACAGCAGAACAAGGAGAGCAAAGACAGCAGATAAAAGCTGACAGGGAGATGCTAGGGAGAACACTGGGCACCCTGGATTAATATTGGCACGCAAGCAGTTTGCCTTGGTGGCCTATGCCAAAAAGGGCAATGGTGAAAAAGAAATATGTATGAGCACTTGCCCAAACAGTATTTTTTCCCGACCGAGCACCCATACATTAAACGATACTGGGTCTAAAGCTGGGTACACACACTAACGATAAAGCCCCGATACCGTCGGATCCGACAGTATCGGGGCTTTATCGTTATGTGTGTGCGCTCGTTTCCCGAACGAGCGCGCAGCCGCAGATCCTGTCTGTCATCTTTCATAAATCTGTGCTGTGTGTACCTAGCTTAAGTGGATGTTCTTAACACAACCGTGCCCCACGATCACATGTCTGTACAGACCTTTAAAGTGTCCTGGAGTGTACAATTGTAGCTTCCCATTTATGGCAATGGTTATGTAACTGGATCATTAGAAATATTTTTCTTTGTGCAGGATGTCACTTTTTGTCAAGAAACTTATATGAATGGTTCGATCACAAATATTGACCTGTTCAGTAGACAGCCTAGTGATAATGGGCAGTCTACTGAGTAAAAGAAGGTCGGACCAGAAAGAACATTTTCTAGCAATCCTAGAATTCCTGCTGAAGCCTGCCCATGATAGATGGTGCAATGTACTACGATTCAGTTGGTTTGGCTGTGTGTGCAGATACATATTATCTGTGTGCATACAAAATTACATTTTGTGTGCCACACACACCTTTACTATTACTTCAACAGGTTTTGTGTGAGATCCATTTTAAGCTGCTGAGCCTGCTGACTTGTATGCGCACGCTTGAGCGCACAGCTTAGATTGAACATAGTCAGGGAGTAATAATCAACTGCCCCAAAGTATGTTATCTCAGCAATACATGTATATGTCTAAACCAATGTGAAAGTACACATATTTTTTTATGACTTTGATAAAGACACATAGTGTTGCTGTAAAGAGCTACAAAGTCACGTTTAATGCTAAAACAAAAACAAGAACATATGGCTAGATGATAATTCCCTATTTAAGATTGGTATTAACTTATCCAGTCTGTTTCAGGGACATCTGGAGCCCACTTGGATTAAATATTGGTGACTGTATAATTTCTTTTGTGTCTACTGTCCCAGTAATGAAATAATACCTGGAGTCTATCTACCCTCACCCACCTATATCAACAGAAAACTAATAGCTCTAAAGAATCCTCTAACCCAGTATATTTAGGTACCTCTAGCACACTGATATCACACTGATATCACACTGATAGCACACTGATAGCACACTGATACACGGATAGCTGTTACAGAAACACAAGCAGGATCATCAAACTTGAATGTGCTAATGGCTACTAATCCTAATGAGTGAAATCACACCTTCTGTTCTAATCACTGCCAGCGTGACGTCACATGCACTTCCCCTACTGTCCACACAGTGTAATTAACTATCTTACATTGCATGCTGTTCTTTATCAGTGGTACTTATCTCTGCATTACATTGTATGGATCTGTCCCTATTAATACATTTCCTTTTAATATTTAGATGGTGGGATTTACCTCTAACCAATGGTAGCAATCCCTGCAATTTGCCCACTCTACCAGTCTATCTGATCTGCCAATGTACTGTAATGGTACAGATTATACAGTGTGGTGTATTGTGCAGTTCTGTCTGTTCTCTGCTCTGTATGACCTCAGTAAATCTTCATTTCTAATTAATTTGCTGTGTCTTTAGTTTATGTGATTTCATTTTAACCTTTGATGTATCAGATTTTTACCGGATCTCTACATCGATACCTATCGATTCATGTTGCCACTTTCAGTGACCATTTTCAGTATTTTCCAAGCCCCTCTGATCCAGTGACATTAATAACATTCATATTATTTATTCCATTCACTAGCAATCCTGTAGTGATCCAGTGACATTAATAACATCCATATTATTTATTCCATTCACTAGCAATCCTGTAGTGATCCAGTTACATTAATAACATCCATATTATTTTTCCATTCACTGCAATCTGTAATGATCAGTTACATTAATAGCATTGTTCCATATATTTATTCCATTACTAGCAATCGCAGTGATCCATTACATTAATAACATCCATATTATTTATTCCATTCACTAGCAATCCTGTAATGATCCAGTTACATTAATAACATCCATATTATTTATTCCATACGCCATCCTGTAGTGATCCAGTTACATTATAACATCCATATTTATTCCATTCACTAGCAATCCTTAGTGATCCAGTTACATTAATAAACATCCATATATTATTCCATTCACTAGCAATCCCGAGTGATCCAGTTACATTAATAACATCCATATTATTTATTCCATTCACTAGCAATCCTGTAGTGATCCAGTTACATTAATAACATCCATATTATTTATTCCATTCACTAGCAATCCTGTATGATCCAGTTACATTAATAACATCCATATTATTTATTCCATTCACTAGCAATCCTGTAATGATCCAGTTACATTAATAGCATTGTCTCCATATTATTTATTCCATTCACTAGCAATCCTGCAGTGATCCAGTTACATTAATAACATCCATATTATTTATTCTATTCACTAGCAATCCTGTAATGATCCAGTTACATTAATAACATCCATATTATTTATTCCATTCACTAGCAATCCTGTAATGATCCAGTTACATTAAGACATGTCTCATATTTATTTCTTCCATCACTAGCAATCCTGTAGTGATCGTTACATTAATAACATCCCATATTATTTATTCCATTCACTAGCAATCCTGTAATGATCCAGTACATTAATAGCATTGTCTCCATATTATTTATTCCATTCACTAGCAATCCTGTAGTGATCCGGTTACATTAATAACATCCATATTATTTATTCCATTCACTAGCAATCCTGTAATGATCCAGTTACATTAATAGCATTGTCTCCATATTATTTATTCCATTCACTAGCAATCCTGTAGTGATCCGGTTACATTAATAAAATCCATAGTATTTATTCCATTCACTAGCAATCCTCTAATGATCCAGTTACATTAGTAACATTGTTTCCATATTGTGAATTCCATTCACTAGCAATCCTGTAATGATTTTGATCTTTCTCCTTCAGAATTCAGACAATTCCTCAAAGAAACATTGAAGAAAATGTGTGATCCCTGAATGGGAAAACAAAGATGTTAGAATGTGTTTTTATATGATGTGGTTGGGGTCGAATTTTTAACTCCAAAACATAATCATTTGTTTGGATTCTATGATTTTATGTCAGGGGATGTCGAAGCAACGAAATAAAATGAGGGTTTGAAGTAGTTTGTTTAGAACATCCCCAGACCAATGGCACATGTGCCAAACCAACATTAACACAAGCAAATGTTTATTTAATGTGTGTGTATGGGGGTAGGAAATGAATGAAGGTCCTGTGTGTGGGTAGGTATACCTTCTCATACAATAGATAGAAGTAAAATGTACATTCCCAATAAAGGGTTAAAAGCAGGAATATGCTTTACTTTGATATATTTGACTGGACTAACAAGGTTGGTTGTTGCACTTTATTCCTCTGTGCTAATAAATCATTGTTAGTCTCAAGCAAAGATCAGCAGAGATTATTATGGAGCTACCTGTCAGTGTTGATTGTACTAGTAATGTAATCTAGATGTCTCACATGCGGAAATATAGAAATCTATTTATTGAGACAGAATATCAAATAATACAATAATCAACATAGATTTCTCTCACTTTTGGTTTTGCCAGACAAGGTCCATTTATTTCTTTACATCGTAAAAGCCAGGTTCTTCCACAGTGATTGCCCTACCAGCATGAATCAAACTGGTAACTCTCCATATTGTGCCCCTACCTGTAGGTGGACCCCCTGTCTGCTTAAAAACCTCCTATAGCCTTCAAAAGATCCTGGAGGTGTTTAGAAGTCATGCTCCAGTGTTCCCTTTTATCCCTGTGTACCTGCTTTGTTGTGTATATATTCCTGTGATCTTTGTTAAAGTGTTTTAAACAGGAGGACAGCGAAAGATTAAACGAAGTTTCTATTGATACATTTCGTTCTGTCACATCAAAACATATCACATCATTACTTTTTTCCCCTTCCTAAATGTAGCCAGGTCCACATAAAACACTTCATTTACCTGGTTCTACCAAAGCTGCAGGACAAGGTGTTATGAAATTGCACAAGCAGAGTAGTTTGCACAGTTCCCCATTGTTATTCCTAAAAGTGAAAGATCAGTTTGTTGTAGACTAGGGCTCCTTTCTCTTTCAGCATGGGAACCCCACCCAAGGCTTTGTGCAGCCCCCCAGCACTTCTCCACCCTTATCAGATGAAAGGCTCACCAACATTCTTGCATGACAATGCTACTTAGTTTGCCCAAGTGCTTCTGCTCACTAATGGTGTGGTTTTACTGAGCTGTTTCCAGCATTTAACCCTCCCTGGATCTGCATACAGTGCTCTGGATTGCAAAACAAAACAACAAGGCAACTAAATGGAGATTGCCAGTCTAGGGCTTCTAGCACTATGCAAACAGTGCAAGTGTTAATCTGATGTGGGATAATGAACCAACCTACTGAAACAATCACAGCCCGAGGGGAGGGCACTTTGCATAAAATAAGAACAAGTCCTTGTAATGAATCACACACACCCCATAAAGAAAGTGGTTCCTGACAATAACACAGGTACAGTAATAGTGTAATAGTGAGTCACTTGCACATTTTTCGTTTCTGCGCGTTTGAAAGTTCACAATCTGAAAGGATCGAAATAATACAATTTCAATAATTCGTTTTATTGGGTTATTTAACTCTAGGCAGTTTAATGTCAAAGTATCCACATGGACAGATGTTACAAACGAAACTGATATTCAGCACCGAACTCAGTCACGTAAAGAAACTGTTACAGTGTTTCCAGTGGTGCGGGGTCAGGGCAGGAATGATCTCATTCTAATCAACTGAAAAGGAGTTTCTGTTCTCGATTCACTTGACAGTCACTGCAGGTAAAATACAGTAAAACGAAAAAATAAACCCAATATGTTCTGGAAGGGAATGAAACAAATATTCCGTATATTCAGCTGGTCATAAGTAAGATCACATAGAATGGGTTTATACATGTT
This sequence comes from Hymenochirus boettgeri, assembly GCA_019447015.1. Taxonomy (NCBI): domain Eukaryota; kingdom Metazoa; phylum Chordata; class Amphibia; order Anura; family Pipidae; genus Hymenochirus; species Hymenochirus boettgeri. The sequence goes on along the minus strand of CM033473.1, from coordinate 145,751,899 downwards.
TTTATAGATTTTATTATGCTCTACATATTATACACAGAGTAGATAAAGAGAGAGAGAAAGAGAGAGAGATTAGATAGATAGATAGATAGATAGATAGATAGATAGATAGATAGATAGATAGATAGATAGATAATAGATAGATAGATAGATAGATAAATAGATAGATAAATAGATAGATAGATAGATAGATAGATAAATAGATAGATAATTGATAGATAATTGATAGATAATAGATAAATAGATAGATTGGTAATAGATAAATAGATAGATAGATAGATAGATAGATAGGTAGATAGATAGATAGATAGACACACACACAATGCAGATGTTTTTATAGATTTTATTATGCTCTACATATTATACACAGAGTAGAGAGAGAGAGAGAGAGAGAGAGAAAGGGAGAGAGAGATTAGATAGATGATAGAAAGATAGATTGATAGACAGATAGATAGATAGACAATTGATAGATAGATAGATTGATAGATAGATAGATAGATAGATAGATAGATAGATAGATAGATAGATAGATGGATGGATGGATAGATAGATAGATAGATAGATAGATAGATAGATAGATATACAAACACAATACAGACACACATCTGTGTAAGGGTAGAATTGTCAGTGCTGATGAAAGCCCCTGATCTGCTGTCCCCTTTGCTTTCAGCACCTAATTTGCAGGGTTTGGTTTCAGTAAAAGTCCTGTGGGTGCCATCTTCCCCCCTACCACCCCTTCCCCTTACTGACCTGCCTGATTAATGGATGAGAAAGGAGGCTGTTATGTGTTGGGGGTTATCTGGTAACCTTTGTTACCTGCAGGGCTTGGCCATCATTTCTCACAACCATCAGTGGACTCTCAAACACACAAGCACATTGTTCTTGAATTGGGAATAGTTCCCTGTGTACTGAGAGAACACAGAAGCCCTGAATGGATCTTGGTACATGGTCATACATAATAAGGATATCTAGAGACATATTATAACTGTGCGGACCCACAAAAATATATTCTATGTTTTTATATTTGAATTGGCTCAGTGATCTGAATCATTATTAAATGTTTCTTGTCCAAGCTTGAACGTTTCCTATAAAGGCCAAGGCTAGTGTTTCCCTATTTACAGACAGCGCACCGACTGCCCTATTCGCCTTTAGTTACATTGTCATTGCCCTTGTTGTTAGTGGGTGTCCATCAGTTGATGTAGCTATCAGTTTCCATCACACCATGTTTAGCCCTAGTCAGTGTTAGCTGGGGGTACTCAGTGCATCTCAGGTGGCTGTTCTGCTTCACACCTGATACTCTCCTTTATGTTGGACAAGGCAGCCAGTGAAACTCAATAGGAAAGAGTTCATTTCCAGCACCTCACACCAGTCAGTCTCTACCTCATTCAATATTCATATCCCAGACACTGATCTGCCTGCTGTACAGAAGAAGATAGTGGAAGAGATACCCTAACACCTTTCATGTGCTTCCCAGCACACTGCCTGACACCTCGCTAGCATTAATATTTACTGCCTACTGGGTGGCAGGTGAATGTAGATCCGATGGATCCATTTCTAATGACTTTCCCGAGGGAACAAATACATCTTAACTCCTTCATAGGCTTGATAAGGAGCAAAAAGAGAGAAAAGGAAAGGAGAGGTTGAGAGAGATTGTATAGGAAACCTTGTGTTATGCGTGAACATATAAAGGGTAACTAAGACCATTTATAACACATAATAACACATAATGGCAGATAAAACAGCTATGGAAAGAAATTCAGATTGGTGGAACTCTACAGTTTTGACACCATATCCCTCCATTGTCTCACTACCTGTAAATACATCTATAAATCTAACAGAAAGCCTGATAATGTTCTTGCTAACTGGAACATTATTGGGGTATATTGCTGTGAAGACAAACCATTTCCTAAATTGCACCTTCATTTAATAACGTGTTCAGTCTAGAGATGGTTCCTCGGTTGCCTTTATCTTGTACATCAAAGTGCTAATGTGGGGTGCGGTGATGGTGTGAGAGGGACCATCCTAATGATCACTATCATTTCATTTTATGTCCCAACCAGATCCATCACTTCCCTTTGATCCTTTGAAGAGTCAAACTGGAAACTCACCTGCCAGCAAAATAGTAAAACAATTTGTCTTTCCTTTTAGGAATCTTAATGATGTGACCTGGTAATAATCTTCTTTACAGCAATATCCTGGCTTACAGTGGATCTCACCCTATTTAGCAGGTTGCAAAGGGGCAAACACATTCTAGAGATTTTTCCTTACCGAAAACATAAACCAAACTGACTAATGAGATATGTCTATATTGGAACTGTAGAATTCTCTGTAGTAGTTATATGTTGTGTTGTTTGTTATGTTTAGAATGGTATTTTCCTCTGCAAATGAGTAAATGCAGTTTGGGGGTAAACCAGTGAAGCTTAGCAGTTCATGTATATATTTATGGGACCAAAATAAAGAACTCAAGCAGGCTCATTTACCCAGAGCCGCTATCGCTCTGGGTAAATGCTCCTTTTGCTATTCAATATCGTGTTTGTGAATCTGGATAAATCCCTATATACAAATGTACCCAGCACCAGTATAATCAACCCCTATAGTGGGGAGAGGTGCAACAAAGTAGTTAGAATAGTTCAAATCGAAAACAAAGATAGAACTACTGTGCACACTCCAAAAATAGCTAAAAAAACCTTTATTTAATTGTACAGGGTTCTCATTAAAAACATTTAAAAATACATCTAATAAGGTTACAACATTCTGACTGAAAATGTAGTAATCAAGGAGTTAGTCATGAAGGTACTCAAATAGACCTAAAGTGTAAGTAAAGGGGTATAGCTACCAACTCCTCTCGTTCGTGTCATCAAACGTCATGTGTAGACCTTATGTATAGGACCGTGAGCAGACGCGTTTCGCCCCCGTAACAATGTGGGGGGCTTCCTCATGTGCCCAAAGAAAGAGCAAGGGATTTACCCACTGCAGGATTTTAACGCCAGCTATTTGCTAGCATTAAAATCCTGTGCTAAAACCAGCACAAATGCAATGTTGAATCATGAGCGTTTGATGCGTGGGTGATTTTTGCGTAACCCGTGCATCCAACGCTAATATGGATTTAAAATTGCGCTACCCGTTAGTAAACAGGTTAGCGCAACTTTAACTCCATATATTTGCCCAGCGAGTCTATGTAAATGAGCCTGAAGGAGTATTGTCCAAGGCAGCTATCTCTCTCTCTTTCTCTCTCTCTCTTTCTCTTCCTCTTTCTCTTTCTCTCTCTCTCTCTCTCTCTCTCTGACTCTCTTTCTCTTTCTCCCTCTCTTTCTCTTTCTCTCTCCTAGCAATGTGTTAAATGAATAATTTGTTTTAGTTTACCGAACTGTATACAATATACAATTAAATATACATTTAGACATTTCTCTTCTCCAAAGATCTCCCCCACCCTTTCTAGTGTAGACCCCCTAGTAAGCAATGTGCAGTATAATGAGGTTCCCCCTGTTGTGAATACTCCTAATGCTGCCCTGTACTCACTTTTACTGGTTGTGCAGCATTTGCAGTAAACAAACAACACACAGGGTGACACAGATAATTGCTTTATCCAGGGAAGGAGCTTTGAAGAAAGTGTAAAGCAGCAAGGGTTACCTCTGGGGCTAATAGAGTCATGCTGAAACACTGATGCAATTAAAGGGATTGGTTATTTTAACCTGTTGTGTTTCCCAGTGGGGGCCCAAGTCATCCCCATAAGAATGCATATCGGACATTACCTTATGAAATGAGCTCTTTTTCATGACACTTTGAAACTCTTTTTTTCCTATTATGTGAGTGGAGACACTCAGTCTGTGACAGGAATTACTGGGAGGGAAAATCTGGGTTTATTCCATATTATAGAGGGGTGGGGTTGCTATAAAATGAACTATGTCCATGGGGTCAGATCAGGTGTTTTAGGTGCTTAAAGTGCTCAAACGGCTATATTTTGTTTCTAAGCATGCAGCGAAACACGTGTAGGTTACAGGGATGTTCCTATCATAGACAGGTATTACCTCTACATGGAAGTCAATCTTTTACTTCCGAACCTTCCATTTCACCTTTTTAAGTGAAATGGAAGGTTTGGAAGCAAAAGCTTGACTTCTAAGTATTAATTCCATGTAGAGGTAATACCTGGGTGGACTCCGTATAATTTTCTCATTCCAGTAACCTTTAAAGTTAGTAAAATATTGCACTGGAACTTTCTTAGAATCACCGCTGCTTATGACTGGAGCCACACTACAATTCACAAAAAAGCGCTGTGCTTTTTCTGTGCACTTGTGTCCCCTTTTATGTGTGATTGTGCTTGCATTTCCTAGGGGATTATGGGTAAAAATGCACTTTGCACTTTTAAAAAAAGCAGGACTTATTGATTTGTATACGCATGTATCTACTTGAGTCTCCTTGTTTCAGCTTTTTCCATTGACTTCCATAGTCTTGTATTAAGTGGGATATTGACAAAAATAGACCAGTGTGGCCTAGTCCTTAGGGAATACGTGGGGATAAAGATGTGTAATAGTCACAATGGGACAATAACGATGAATATTTTTACTATTATGCTTAAATAAAAAAAGTAACAAGGTAAATTCCAACAAAACCTTTACATTAATAACTAATAACTATAGCCGCCTGAAAATGAGCTGATTGGAAGAATAAAATGCCCTGTTTCCAAAAGGAATTCAGAGGCTTGTGTTTACCTGTGTTTAAGGCTAAAATTCTAAGTTATCAAAAAACAAGGTGAGAAAGTCGCACTCCAAATGAAGATTTATTAACTAGTGAACCACAAATGATGAAGGGTAAAACCTCGTAATGTTGTGATTTTGTGGTTCATTAGTTAATAAATCTACATTTGGAGTGCGACTCTCACCTTGTTTTTTGATATACGGTATTCGTATGCCCCTTGGGGTGGGGGTCTGAGACGTCTGTGGCCTACCAGGCTAGTGCGCATTTGGGACCTTTGCTGATACAGTTAAAATTGTAACGGTGATTCAATAAAATTTCGATTCGTTTAAAATGGTGCTAATTTTGCCCCAACCAATCAGAACTTAACATTTGAAAGCTAACATCTGATTGGTTGGGGCAAAATTAGCACCATTTTAAACGATAAGAACTTTTATTGAATAACCCTGCAGGTTACCATATGGCAAGTGGATGAATCCACAGTACTTGAGAAAGAGCACTTGCTGCTCGAAACATGTTGTGTATACACATGTAATAAAGTTGTCATTAGCAGTTATACTGCCTGTCGCCTGTGTGTTACCTCTATCACTTTTTAGTTGTAAACTAGTTTCATGCATAAGTGGATGGATGCATAGATAGAGGTAACCATACCAGCCATTACCTGTGTTGTGGACTACTTATACTAATGAATCCACAGTAGACACATGCATGCAAGCTTTCCTGTGCGTTACTGTCTACTTACGCTGCAATCCACATATTGTTGTGCAATCGGAGTGCATGCTATCCACAAAAAAAATGATGATCAGAAAAGCAGATTGCAATGCAACGCAGCACAACTAGCGTGGCCAGACCAACACTAGTGCGTGCTTTTTAACATGCGATCAGATCATATTGCACATTAAAACTTTTTTGTGAGAATAAGCACCAGTGTGAAATTACATTAATGCATATCAATACACAGATAACAGAAAAGCAAGGAGCTTATAGAAAGTGAACAGAGTCTTTATTTAACTGTAACTTGTTTGGAGACCACAATTGCCCATTTAGAGCTAGGCCACACTGCCGCATTTCAACATTTTTTCTGATCGCGTGTTAAAAAGCACACGCTAGTGTTGGCCAATTTGTGTCTTTGTTGCGCTGTACTCAGGATTATCAGAGCACATGTGATCACCATTTTTAGTGCATTTTGCATGCGCGCCAATACCCGAAAATGACAGGAACCGCAGCGCAAACAGGCATCAACATGAACAAATTGCATGCGCACAGTAGCGTAAGTATTCTACAGCAGCCCTCACCATTGCAGGGGGTCCGGGTTCCAAGAGGACACATGATCAATGGTGGATGCATGCTTAAAAACAGCTTATTGGGCAAGGGACGGTGGGGTGTCAGGGGCTCAGCCTCCAAGCCTGCAGGAGGACCCGGGCCCCTGGTGTTAGGCTCCTGCGTGCGCAAGCTTTCATGCATCAGTGTGGCCTCAGTCTATGGTGCAATTGAAGGTCATATATTGCTCCATTATTTTAAGTTTAAGTTTTTTAGTACGAACCATAAATGGCTTATCTTTCATTTTTTTTCTCCCCATCCAATCCTGCTACACAATACACATATTACCTGATGATACATTAATATTGATAACCTGTACGTCATCTATGATCACATTTTCCACGAATGAAACATCAGGTGTCACTAAAACAGTAATTTCAACATTTCAACCGTGTAGAGGGACGTATGTAGGACAAGAGGAAAGAAGAGATGGGCCGCATGATTTTTGCAGTTAATTACTTATACATGTTTACAGCAGTGAATAGTGAGATCAGGCTTCCAAGAAGGGAGTGACCTAATAAAAAAAAGATGTTGCGATTTGTGATATTCACTTTCAAATAACAATATAGCATTCACACATCTGCAAATAAAAAAAGTTACCTTGGCATTTGGATGTAATTATTTATTGTTTCTTATATTACAGGTATTTTTTTAACATAACACATATGTGCTAATCCTGTTAAGTATGTACGGTACACATATAAATCAGGAACTTAAAAATTCTATTTAAAATTTACATTTACCATCAACATTGCTATGAATGAAATGAAAGTGTCAGATCAGTTGCAGGAAATTACAAACACTATGGGAAACTATGGGAAAAGCATTTTTAATGACCTAATTTAAAGTTCATCCCTAAAAAAAAAAAACCTATATACAGGTAAATCACCCTCCAAAAACCATAATAGGTGTAAGAATATCCCGTATAGAAGCACTCACAAATGCACTCAGTAGGGTGCAGACGTCTCAATCCCCCACCCCTAGTGGGATAGGAATACAGTATACAGACTAGATTAGAGAGTTGCACTCCATAGGTACATGTGTTTAATGGTGAACTACAAACATCAAAAATCACAACGTTTTGGTGGTGTTAGCCCTTCACCTGAAGAAGGGGTAACACCCCCAAAACATTGTGATTTTTGATGTGAATGCGATCCTCTCACCTAGTCTGTAAATAACCACATTTGCAGCACAATGTTCTGCTCCCCCTCTTTCTGCTTCCCAGTTCTTTTGAGTAGCAGAAGTCAGTCATGGCCACTAAACTAAACAGATACAGACTGCAACACTGTTTAAAAGTCCTTTATTAGTGACAGGGACAAATATAATAAAAGCAAGTTATAAATATTGTCACATAACACCAAAGTATTACCAAGTCATAATGTTCATAATTGGGTGAAAGTGTGAGACAGAACTCCCTTAAGGCTTGTAAACATGTGCAATCGCGGGCGCACGGTGTGTACGAACATCCATTTTGGCTGATAATCAGTCAGTGTATGGGCACTTTATCGGCCAAAACGCGAGATTGTTGCCCAATCTGCAGGGCGGATCTCCATACGAGCGGCCGAAATGGCCGTTCATACACATCGTGCATCGTGGGTCAGCACCTGCGATGGCACGGGTGTACGAACCTTTAGCAGTTTGGTGCTTTTCAGGGTGGGTTCTCTCTCTATTCACACTTACACCCAGATATGGACATTGAAACTGTTGGACTTTGTAGGTCACATATTGTATTTTTAACTTTTTTAAAGGGCATATGGGAGGACTGGCCCAGTAGGCTGGTCTCTAATAAAAAATTTGGGCTGCCAGAGAAGCCCTTAGTAAGTTATGTGCTAAAATGGCACCGCACACACCCCTAGCTTTAACATAGACAAAGAACTGAAGACCTCTCTTCTGTCAGATTAATAGAAGCAGCACAGTGTTAGTCAGACCCCCAGTTCATTAGCCAGTCCTCCAGATCATTAGCCAGTGTTAATCAGCCCCCATGATCATTAGCCAGTGTTAGTCAACCCTCCAGATCATTAGCCATTGTTACGTCAGCCCACCAGTTCGTTAGCCAGTGTTACGTTAGCCCTCCAAATCTTTAGCTAGTGTTAGTCAACCCTCCAGTTCATTAGCCATTGTTTCGTCAGCCCTCCAGTTCGTTAGCCAGTGTTACGTTAGCCCTCCAAATCTTTAGCCAGTGTTAGTCAGCCCTCCAGTTCATTAGCCAGTGTTATGTCACCCCTCCAGATCATTAGCCAGTTTTAGTCAGCTCTCCAGTTCATTAGCCTGTGTTAGTCAGCCCTCCAGATCGTAAGTTAGTGTTGTCAGTCGTCCAGATAATTACCCAGTGTTGTAAGTCCACCAGATTATTAGCCAGTGTTGTCAGCCCTCCAGATCATTAGCCAGTGTTAAGTCAGCCCTAGTCAATTAGTTACAATATCTAAACCACATCATACACTTTAAAATGTTGCAGGCAACCATAAAAAACAACCATATAAAATGAGAATAGTAGTCTTAAAAATGAAACAAAGTGTGTGTTACCTTGGAAAAGTGGCTGTGGTCAAACATTTTGCGATCTACCATAAAAGGGCCACTTGGTTGTGTCCCCCCCCCTCCCGGCCAAAAGGTCCCAGTCCTCCCCTGAAAGGGCATGTCCTCCCATAAAATAAAAATTTACATACAGCAGCAGCAACCTCCCAAACCGCAGCAGCCGCCTCCTGCTGCTGTTGCGAGCTCATTTTGATGTGTGGCAGGAGTGAGGTACTTCCTGGTTGCGAGACCAGGAAGGTAAGTAAAACATTACTGGGGTTTGAGGGGATGCTGCAGCTATATGTAAGTTTTCCATCACTAACGAAGAACTTTCAGTATTTAATAAAAGATTCTTGCAATCTCTACCTGTTTACTCTAGTGTTTTCATTAGTTATTGCTGTGGCAGGTTTTGCACATCAGTTGAGGGTATATATGCCCTAAAACTATTTATTGTTGTGGCCATGACAGTTGATGTCACGGCCAATGACTAACTGCTGTTCCCTGAACCACATTGTTTATGCATTTGTGAGTTTGTAAAAGAGCTTGTACAGAGAGAGGGGCTGCATAACAGGTTAGTCTTACATCTCAATTCCTAATCTTGTGGTTTGGGGGAGATTAACTTAAATAATAAAATTTTTAATTTGAGAGGTGGACTTATCTTTTATAATGAAAATGTTAAAAAATTTCTTCTGAGCTCTGTTTTGTATTACATATTATAATTATATTTTAATAAATTTAATTTACTAGTAGCTGGACCTTATTTATTTTTGTATTAAGGCTGTGTACAGCTTTTAAAATGCTTAGGACTTCAGTACCATTGCAATCCTGTAATTTATAAAGTAAGTAGAAGAAAGCGATCATGATTTACATTCTTTTTATCTGATTTATTTTTAAAATGACAGGTTTACTTTTTAAAAACCATGATGGGGTTGGAAAGGTGAATGGCGATAAGTGTATGGGAGCTGTAGTGGAGAATTTTCTTATAATAATCAGTGACATAGCTGAGTGATTATAAGAAATATTCCACTTATGCTCCCATTATAATTTGAGCCTCATATGTATTATATGTATATAAATTTTATAGTATATATTGTAATTAAATTCGATGTAGTATAATGTTACACTACATTGACTGCATTTAAATGTTATTTTCATAAATATTTTTAGAGCAGAACATTAGAGAAAAAAAATGTAAGTAAGTCATACTAATGAAAATATTCCTTCCACCAAGGCACACCTCTGGGTCTCTGAAGTCACACCAGTGTGCCCTGGCATACCCTTTGTGACCCAGATCTATAGAACAGTATGGCTAGCCATACATGAATCAAGTTGCATTCAATAGATTTACATTGTGATTAACATGTCAATAAAGCAATCAGTTTGATCATTGAACCACACACAGGATTGATTCTTTGCTTAATGCAATTTATTTCTAAATTTATTTCTAAATTGAATTAATTTCTAAATTATTTAATAGGTGTGCATGCTTGTTGATACGATTGACATGTCTCAAAACTTGTCAGATTCTTGTCACCTGATTGATCAAGGTACATTAAAATTTTACACAATCAAATCCAAAAAAGGAATCAATTTTAAACATTGAGTGACCAGGATAATTGACCCATGTATAGCTATTAATATCGCCTCTGTACTTTTGTAGGCTGCAGAGTTATGCATATCTCTCAGTAAATAATTACTTTAGTTGCCAACGCTGCATTCTATTGATCTTACCGGTATGTCATATCTACCCAAACAACTGATTTTGACAATTTTAACAATCCAAACAATTTATGGGACTGGTTATTGCTAGGCGCAAAAAGAAACCTGCAATGTATACCATTCTTTAAGACACTAACAGGGTTATTCAATAAAAGGCAAGTAAAAACTGCTGCAGACTTTATAACAGTCCCTGCCTCTTTCTTCCTTCCACCCGATTCTTCAATTAGAACTTAAAGTATGTGAGAAGTGAATAATTCAATGGAGGAAACATGGAAAGCAGGTACATAATGTATATCATGTCAATATTAGCAGCTGAACAGATTAAAGGTAATACTCTGCTCTCACTGGAAGTGTTAATAGCAATACTCTGAGAAAGTGCTGGCACTAAAAAAATTTACTAGGAAAGTCTGCTGTCACTGAAGGGTTAATGGTAATACTCTGCTGGCTGGTAATATCAATACTCTGGGGAAATTTGCTGGCACTAAAGGGTTTATGGCAATACTCAAGTGCTGGCACTGAAAGAGTTAATTCCAATACACTTGAAAGACTAGGCCTAGACTAGGCACCAAGATGGCTACAAAAGGCCCTGTAGTGCAGCATGAATACTACTATATTTAAAGGGTCACTATAGCCAAAAACAACTTTCCTTCCCATAAATCTAGGATTCTATCAGCTATTCCTACCTCCTGTTTTGGTTTTGTTTAAAAGTATTCAGCTTTAAAAGTGTTGCAGTGCTTGCAGCTTTCTGTCTTTATGGGGAAAAATGTAAATGGCCAACATGATACTTAATGTTTGTAACAATATTTTTCTTTGAATTCAGCCAAAAAGAAAGAAAGCTGCACTCACTGTCTAAATGTCTGAAGCTCGTAACTTTTAAACAACAGCAGAATAAGAGGTAGGATTACTTGTTCCTGACTTTTAGAATTATAGATTCAGGGGAAGAAAAGTTGTTTTTTGGTAAAGTTACCCTTTCAACATATTTTTAATGTAAAAAGATTTTTATTTGGTGCTGAAGGATTAAAGTGCCTTTGGTTTCTGTAGCAGGTGGAATTCAAGTAGCTTTTCAATATGAATATATTTAGACAGGTCAATTAATGCCATTCTTTGTTTCAGTGAAGCAACCTCAACACCAACACTACTATGCAGGCAATGTCTTCTTGTCCCTTTGAAGCCTACCAGACAATAGTATGACTTGTAGCCCAAGAGATACCCAATACCTAGATTATTTTGTTAAATTAGAGGCAGTGTGTCCGCCTACCTTGTCAAGACTCTTTCTATATATTTTGAAGAAAAGTAGAAACAGAATAGAACACTGACCTCTTGATCCATAGTGACATCAAGTTTCACAGGATGACCTGAGGTCAAGGCTTGATGACTGTGGGCCATACTTAAAGAAGAAGAAATGCACTGAGAAAACACAAAATGAAATTTGAAAATAACTTTTGCCTGTGTTGTCAGTGGTATTTAATGGCACAGGTGTATGTGAGGAGCAGCGGTTTACTGTATTAGAGGTAATTTGTTTACAAAACAAATTGGTGCAAAATGTACTATTCAAAAAAACCTGAGCAGGTTTTTAGTATTTATTTTGTAAAAAATATGATATTGCAGAGAATATCACAAGCAGACAGGATACAACATTGATCATTTTGCACTGATGTGGGTTTTTTGTATTTTATCAACTAAAGCTAGCAATACATGTTACAGTTGTCTCATTCTGAAGCAAGGGTTTCATCAAATATGTGCCGATATTTGATGATACGAAACAAAACATCTTTATATGGAAGGTCGGCTGGGTGAGTTTACATGTTTCAACCTCATTGGCTCCATTTTTAGAAATAAAGGGAGCTAATGTGGCCCAATGGGAATTTTCCATCTGTATAATTTCTCCATGATGCTGATGGAATTAGTTCATAGGAATCTGAAAGAATGTTTTGCAATATAAAAAAAATCCTATCAGATCCCATGGGGTTTGCTCTATATGGTCAAGGTTTATGGCTAGCTTTAGCTGTGCCCATGCCTCAGATTTAAACCATTCTTCATGTACTGTTTATATGACTGCTCAGCTTTTCCACACTTACATATTGTAAAGTGTTTATAAATGATCTACGATAATGATATTTTAAAGGTCATGTACACCATCATACTTAAGTTTACACACTGCTTATAGGAGAACTAAGCTTATTTTTTCAAATCCTAATTTCTGGGGAGCTTTTCTCCCCAGAACACCTATACATTCTAAGATTATTTTCTAGTAAGTTAGTACATTTAGTACATGTGAGAAATAGATTCTGAAGGCTTCCATGTGGTTGCCAGTTAAACCCACAGCCCATGAAGTCTTCAAAGAGCCTTGTGAGCATGTGCACCTATTGCCACATCCCCTGACCCCAGTAGTCACTATCTCTATGCACAAACAGGTTAATTTACCAAGAGCCACGTACGCAGGTTGTGAGAAAATCCTAGTTGAATAGAAAATAGAAATAGCATTCACATAGCTATTTCTCAGATGCTTTGGCTGGGTACACATGGCACAAAACTGTAATTTTCTAAAAAATATGGATACTCAATCTCCCTATACTTAATATAGTGAGGATCATTCAGGTAGCGGATCATTCAGGTAGCCACACAATAGTGCTTACCATCGCCTCCCTTTAGTAAAGTATCAGAAATTTTCAGTCAGAACCAACACCACATTGGCAGTTTTTCGGCAAAGGGATTGTTGCACTAATGTTGCACTTATGTATGTGTGCTTTGAATTATTATAGTACGTCTGTCCAAGACAATGACCTCATTAACAATTATTTTAAAAACGACAAACAGTTTATAAAACTGCACCTACCTAGCATGTCATTAGGCTAATGTTCTATGGTACAACACAGAGGAACTCTTCTTCTGGCCTCTGTGTGATGATTAATATAATAAAAAAAGGCATTCCAATGGTGAAAAACAAATGCTGGTTTTATGCTGGACAACAATGCAAAAGGTGGGTTATATACAAAACACTCTCTGTAATGAGTATCTCTGCACTGCCCCCAGCCAAGAAAGAACACAAACAACAACAAAATGTCTGAGATACTCACTTGTTTGGTGCAGAAAAAAAGTGCAAGTTGGGTGAAAAACTTGCACTTTTTTTCTGTAACAAACAAGTGAGTATCCCAGACATTTTTTTTGTTAATGCAACCTCATAATAAACGAATCGGTGGTTACTTGCGGTCAGCTTCATTGACAGCTGAATGTCAACGTGTTGCTTATGTGAAAGTAGTAGTAGTAGTAGAGGTTGTAGGCCGGGTGACTTTTACATATGGCACGGAACTCAAATATCCCATTTTGGGGTGCATTATCTATTATAGCCTACCCCTTCCCTCTCATGTAAAGAGCTGTACCGGTATGGTAGGAACTCTCATCCACCTCACTTCCTATACATACCATTTGTACACCCCTTTCTATAATGTTAAAAAAGTCTGAAATGCAGACTGGAAGGGACTCCCTTCTTAGCAGGGGTGTTTATTCTTTTATTTGATGTACAAAAGTGATCAAGCTATGTAACTAGAAAGAAGACATAAAGACTGGGAAAGTGACAGTTAAATAGTGGGAGAAAGTTTGATGCTTTAAATACACCTTCTACAGCGTAGAAAGTGCATGTGTTTTAAAATGAGGAAGGAACAATTCTCAGCAATTGGCTATTTAAGGTCACAAAGCTGTATAAATTTCTCCTAAATGCAAAAAAAAAAAAAAAAAGAAGAAGAAGAAAGAAATGCAGGCCTTGTTGGAATGTTTCAGTGATTAAAGCAGTCTTTGTAAATTTCAGCCACAGCAAAATCTGATAAAGTCAATTCTTCTTGATGTGGCATTAAGCCAGGAAGTCAGAACATTAACACCACATCAGCGCTACATATTTGAAGATAGTGAAGTTGTGAGATGATCAGATAAGTTAGCAGTGGGTTTCTCATCGAAACACGAGACAGTCTGACATGTTCCTTCTTGTGACAGAAGCCTTACATATAGTATTTTAATTGAGGAAACAGTATTCTACCCTTTAAGCTGCTAAAGTAAATGATGTGTTAAATATTTATGAGTCTTACTGTTGCTTCATTGTCGAGCCATGTAATCAACTCCCCTGTGCTGGCAGCTGTTCCAAAATTGGCATCTCACCTCCTGAATGACTTCTTAGGGCTTTCAAAGCTAGGCAAACATTTGCTTCAGTAATTATTCATGTCTTGGGTTGCATACTGAGTACATAAGGTGTGCACTTTGAATGCCACACATGGATTTAGAGCCCGTTACATATATATGAATATATATTTATTGATAGCCTTGGAAATAACTTTTGAGAGTTAGTTTAAATTAGTTGAGCATACAAACAAATTTTTATTCATTACATCTCTATCCGTCTCTAAAACAGATAGAGATGTAAAGGATAAAAATTGTTTGTATGCTCAACTGATTTTAACACACTTTCAAAAGTAATTTTCAAGGCCATCAACAAAGATTGGGATATTTTAATGTCAGACAGCAGTCTAGCCAAACATTTGTTATTAAAACCTACCATGGGGTTTAGGAAAGGTAGGAATCTGAAGAGACTGTTCAGTCGAGACAGACCCGGTTTCTAGCCACACCCCTAACCCCACATGATTGGGCACCTAAAGGGGGGCAGCTACAGCTGCTCCAAGTTTTAATTGTGTCAGTATATGATACCTGGCTCTTCATTCACACACCAGCACTATTATGTTTATGACTACACACATGGTACACCTTAAAACTTGCCCGTGTGGGTTATCAAAAGTGGATTATCAAAAGTATTTGTATTGATGCTCACAGGCAGCCATTAATACAGCCTATAGAGAGGGTAGATCAACTAAGCCAGTGGCCAAGCATTTCTTTAGAAATGGGACACAGATTTGCATCATTGAGATACATGGCTATAGACTGTATCCTGCAACCCCATCGTGGAGGAGATAGGGCTCAACTCCTGACATGGTTATCCCTAATGGTCTGAACAAACAATTTTCCTTAAAATGTTTTTTTGAAGAGCGATAAGTAACATAAAAATAATATTTTTATCAATAATCCATGTTCAGGGTTATATTAAGCTTTATAAAATATTAAGTTGATCAAGTAGGTCTTAGGGTTTTTAATAATAGTATTTTTTAATATTCAAACTTTTATTATTATTAGCACTTTTTAAATTAAAAAATAGCACTTTTAATGTATGATATCCATACAGTCATTGGCCAGAAAAACAGTTGCAACTGGGTTTTCCCACTTAATTCTTAATTAGACTGTCACTGCTACTGTGGATCACTTTAGTAGTTTGTAAGAGGAACATTCTGTACCATGTGGGGCGGGCGTTTATACATACGTGTCCAATGAAATACAGATTTCAATGCCAAAGTATTGCCATTATTCCTTCAGTAACAGCAGACTTTCACAGACTATTGCCATTAGCACTTTCAGTGCCAGCAGAGTAATACTTTTAACTTTTAACCCTTTCAGCTGCCAGCACTGACATGATATACAGTATGTACCTACTTTCCATGTCTCCTCCAATGAATTGTTCATTTCTCACCCACTTTAATGGTGGCCATACATATGTTCGACTTTACTTACCCGACTGAGTGATTCCACGACATTCGATCGATCTTGCAGGAACCGCCTCTCCCATTCTTCTATGCGAGCGGCATGCGATCGCAATATCCCATTCGGGAGAGGTGGTTCCGTCAGGATCGATCAAATGTCAATCGTTTGATCGAACGCTTGATCGAGCCGGTCGGAAAACCACGGCTGATCGAACGGCCCTCTGAGGGACCGCACTCTCGTTCGTGGTTACTGTCAGACGTGGCTGCCTTTGCCGCAACAGACTTTCCTTCCTCCTCGAACGGTTGGTCAGGAGGAAGCATTGGTACGTGTATGGTAGTGTATGGGCACCTTTAGATCTGTTTGGGTTTTCTTTTTGCAGATCAGAACCCACATTTAAAACAGTGTACTTTTTTATTTTTTCACAATGATCAATGTTGGGTTAACTTACCTGCACTGTGTTTAAACTAAATTTATTCAATTAAACTTATATGTTTTATAATGAAATGGGATATTAAACTTCAATTTATTATCCCATTTCATTATAAAACATTGCATCATCTTATCCAAATAACAAAATACTTAAAATAAAACCTGAACAGGTCAAAGGCATTAAAAAGATCATTAGCTTTAAACAGAATGCGTGCCTATTGCATTGAGGTCACTTGGATGTGTTAATAAATTTATCTCTACATTTTAGCTGAGCTATGAGAAGGATGTGTATCTTAAAATAGATCTCTTTGTAGTTTCTTGGAGTTGCAGATAAGTTCAACAGCTCCTGTTTACATCTATAAGTATTGAAAAGTATGAAAGTGCTCTTACAGATTTATAAATGATACATGAGAGGAACTTTAACAAAAAAATCTTAATGTTACATATATAATAATAACAGCAGCCCAGTAACCTAAGATTGAATAATTTGTATGTCTATTACCGTAAGCTCACCCTAGCACAAAAGAAGAGTAGGATGCACATGTCTCGTGCCCTTCACGAGACATGTGTAAGGTACGTTTCTGCTATCTTCGTCCAGGGCCGCCATCAGGGGGGAAAGGGGGTACTCCAGTTTGGGGCCCAGACTAGCAAGTTCCATATGCCCAGACTAGCAAGTTTCCTGGGAGTTCCATATGTCCTTAGCAGTTATAGCCTGTCGCCTGTGTGTTACCTCTATCACTTTTTAGTGTAAACTAGTTCATGCATAAGTGGATGGATGCATAGAAGAGGTAACCATACCAGCCATTACCTGTGTTGTGGACTACTACTACTTACAATGAATCCACAGTAGACACAGCATGCAGCTTTCCTGTGCGTTACTGTCTACTTACGCTGCAATCCACATATTGTGTGCAATCGGAGTGCCTGTATCCACAAAAAAAATGATGATCAGAAAAGCAGATGCAATGCAACGCAGCACAACTAGCGTGGCCAGACCAACACTAGTGCGTGTTTTTAACATGCGATCAGATCATATTGGACATTAAAACTTTTTGTGAGAATAAGCACCAGTGTGAAATACATTAATGCATATCAATACACAGATAACAGAAAAGCAAGGAGCTTATAGAAAGTGAACAGAGTCTTTATTTAACTGTAACTTGTTTGGAGACCCAATTGCCCATTTAGAGCTAGGCCACACTGCCGCACTTTCAACATTTTTTTGATCGCGTGTTAAAAAGCACACGCTAGTTTGGCCAATTTGTGTTTTGTTGCGCTGTACTCAGGATTATCAGACGAGCATGTGATCACCATTTTTAGTGCATTTTGCATGCGGCCATACCCGAAAATGACAGGAACCGCAGCGGCAAACAGGCATCAACATGAACAAATTGCATGCGCACAGTAGCGTAAGTTATCTACAGCAGCCCTCACCATTGCAGGGGGTCCGGGTTTCAAGAGGACACATGATCAATGGTGGATGCATGCTAAAAACAGCTTATTGGGCAAGGGACGGGGGGTGTCAGGGCTCAGCCTCCAAGCCTGCAGGAGGACCCGGGCCCCTGGTGTTAGGCTCCTGCGTGCGCAAGCTTTCATGCAATCAGTGTGGCCTCAGTCTATGGTGCAATTGAAGGTCATATATTGCTCCATTATTTTAAGTTTAAGTTTTTTAGTACGAACCATAAATGGCTTATCTTTCATTTTTTTTCTCCCCATCCAATCCTGTACACAATACACATATACCTGTGATACATTAATATTGAAAACCTGTACGTCATCTATGATCACCTTTCCACGAATGAAACATCAGGTGTGTCACTAAAACAGTAATTTCAACATTTCAACCGTGTAGAGGGACGTATGTAGGACAAGAGGAAAGAAGAGATGGGCCGCATGATTTTTGCAGTTAATTACTTATACATGTTTACAGCAGTGAATAGTGAGACAGGCTTCCAAGAGGGAGTGACCCTAATAAAAAAAAAAGATGTTGCGATTTGTGATATTCACTTTCAAATAACAATATAGCATTCACACATCTGCAATAAAAAAAGTTACCTTGGCATTTGGATGTAATTATTTATGTTTCTATATTACAGGTATTTTTTTAACAAACACATATGTGCTATCCTGTTAAGTATGTACGGTACACATATAATCAGGAACTTAAAAATTCTATTTAAAATTTACATTTACCATCAACATTGCTATGATGAAATGAAAGTGTCAGACAGTTGCAGGAAATTACAAACACTATGGGAAACTATGGAAAAGCATTTTTAAGACCTAATTTAAAGTTCATCCCTAAAAAAAAAAAACCTATATACAGGAAATCACCTCCCAAAAACCATAATAGGTGTAAGAATAACCCGTATAGAAGCACTCACAAATGCACTCAGTAGGGTGCAGACGT
Organism: Hymenochirus boettgeri; assembly: GCA_019447015.1. NCBI lineage: Eukaryota > Metazoa > Chordata > Amphibia > Anura > Pipidae > Hymenochirus > Hymenochirus boettgeri. The sequence continues at coordinate 145,733,247 of CM033473.1, read as the reverse complement.
CTCAATCCCCCACCCCTAGTGGGATAGGAATACAGTATAAGACTAGATGAGGAGTTGCACTCATAGGTACATGTGTTTAATGGTGAACTACAAACATCAAAAAACACACGTTTTGGTGGTGTTAGCCCTTCACCTGAAGAAGGGGTAACACCCCCAAAACATTGTGATTTTGATTTGTGAATGCGATCCTCTCACCTAGTCTGTAAATAACCACATTTGCAGCACAATGTTCTGCTCCCCCTCTTTCTGCTTCCCAGTTCTTTTGAGTAGCAGAAGTCAGTCATGGCCACTAAAAATAAACAGATACAGACTGCAACACTGTTTAAAAGTCCTTTATTAGTGACAGGGACAAATATAATAAAAGAAGTTATAAATATTGTCACATAACACCAAAGTATTACCAAGTCATAATGTTCATAATTGGGTGAAAGTGTGAGACAGAACTCCCTTAAGGCTTGTAAACAGTGCAATCGCGGGCGCACGGTGTGTACGAACATCCATTGGCTGAATCAGTCAGTGTATGGGCACTTTATCGGCCAAAACGCGAGATTGTTGCCCAATCTGCCGGGCGGATCTCCATACGAGCGGCGAAATGGCCGTCATACACATCGTGCACTCGTGGGGTCAGCACCTGGATGGCAAGGGTGTACGAACCTTTAGCAGTTTGGTGCTTTTCAGGGTGGGTTCTCTCTCTATTCACACTTACAACCAGATATGGACATTGAAACTGTTGGACTTTGTAGGTCACATATTGTATTTTTAACTTTTTAAAGGGCATATGGGAGGACTGGCCCAGTAGGCTGGTCTCTAATAAAAAATTTGGGCTGCCAGAGAAGCCCTTAGTAAGTTATGTGCTAAAATGGCACCGCACCACCCCTAGTTAACAAGACAAAGAACTGAAGACCTCTCTTCTGTCAGATTAATAGAAGCAGCACAGTGTTAGTCAGACCCCCAGTTCATTAGCCAGTCCTCCAGATCATTAGCAGTGTTAATCAGCCCCCATGATCATTAGCCAGTTAGTCAACCCTCCAGATCATTAGCCATTGTTTTCGTCAGCCCACCAGTTCGTTAGCCAGTGTTACGTTAGCCCTCCAAATCTTTAGTAGTGTTAGTCAACCCTCCAGTTCATTAGCCATTGTTTCGTCAGCCCTCCAGTTCGTTAGCCAGTGTTACGTTAGCCCTCCAAATCTTTAGCCCGTGTTGTCAGCCCTCCAGTTCATTAGCCAGTGTTATGTCACCCCTCAGATCATTAGCCAGTTTTAGTCAGCTCTCCAGTTCATTAGCCTGTGTTAGTCAGCCCTCAGAGTCTAAGTTAGTGTTGTCAGTCGTCCAGATAATTACCCAGTGTTGTAAGTCCACCAGATATTAGCCAGTGTTGTCAGCCCTCCAGATCATTAGCCAGTGTTAAGTCAGCCCTAGTCAATTAGTTACAATCTAAACCACATCATACACTTTAAAATGTTGCAGGCAACCTAAAAAACAACCATATAAATGAGAATAGTAGTCTTAAAAATGAACACAAGTGTGTGTTACCTGGAAAGTGGCTGTGGTCAAACATTTTGCGATCTACCATAAAAGGGCCACTTGGTTGTGTCCCCCCCCCCCCGGCCAAAAGGTCCCAGTCCTCCCCTGAAAGGGCATGTCCTCCCATAAATAAAAATTTACATACAGCAGCAGCAACCTCCCAAACCGCAGCAGCCGCCTCTGCTGCTGTTGCGAGCTATTTTGATGTGTGGCAGGAGTGAGGGCTTCCTGGTTGCGAGACAGGAAGGTAAGTAAAACATTACTGGGGTTTGAGGGGATGCTGCAGCTATATATAAGTTTTCCATCACTAACGAAGAACTTTCAGTATTTAATAAAAGATTCTTGCAATCTACCTGTTTACTCTAGGGTTTTCATTAGTTATTGCTGTGGCAGGTTTTGCACATCGTTGGGGTATATATGCCCTAAAAACTATTTATTGTTGTGGCCGACAGTTGATGTCACGGCCAATGACTAACTGCTGTTCCTGAACCACATGTTTATGCATTTGTGAGTTTGTGTAAAAGAGCTTGTACAGAGAGAGGGGCGGATAACAGGTAGTCTTACATCTCATTCCATCTTGTGGTTGGGGGAGATTAACTTAAATAATAAAATTTTAATTTGAGAGGTGGACTATCTTTATAATGAAAATGTTAAAAAAATTCTTTGAGCTCTGTGTATTACTATTATAATTATATTTTAATAAATTTAATTTACTAGTAGCTGGACCTTATTTCGTTTTTATTTTTGTATTAAGGCTGTGTACAGCTTTTAAAATGCTTAGGACTTCAGTACCATTGCAATCCTGTAATTTATAAAGTAAGTAGAAGAAAGCGATCATGATTTACATTCTTTTATCTGATTTATTTTTAAAATGACAGGTTTACTTTTTAAAAACCATGTGGGTTGGAAAGGTGAATGGCGATAAGTGTATGGGAGCTGTAGTGGAGAATTTTCTTATAATAATCAGTGACATAGCTGATGATTATAAGAAATATTCCACTTATGCTCCCATTATAATTTGAGCCTCTATGTATTATATGTATATAAATTTTATAGTATATATTGTAATTAAATTCGATGTAATAATGTTACACTACATTGACTGCATTTAAATGTTATTTTATAATATTTTTAGAGCAGAACATTAGAGAAAAAAAATGTAAGTAAGTCATACTAATGAAAATATTCCTTCCACCAAGGCACACCTCTGGGTCTCTGAAGTCACACCAGTGTGCCCTGGCATACCCTTTGTGACCAGATCATAGAACAGTATGGCTAGCCATACATGAATCAAGTTGCATTCAATAGATTACATGTGATTAACATGTCAATAAAGCAATCAGTTTGATCATTGAACCACACACAGGATGATTCTTTGCTAATGCATTTATTTCTCAATTTATTTCTAAATTGAATTAATTTCTAAATTATTTAATAGGTGTGCATGCTGTTGATACGATTGACATGTCTCAAAACTTGTCAGATTCTTGGCACCTGATTGATCAAGGTACATTAAAATTTTACACAATCAAATCCAAAAAAAGGAATCAATTTTAAACATTGAGTGACCAGAAATTGACCCATGTATAGCTATTAATATCGCCTCTGTACTTTTGTAGGCTGCAGAGTTATGCATATCTTCAGTAAATAATTACTTAGTTGCCAACGCTGCATTCTATTGATCTTACCGGATGAATATCCACCCAAACAACTGATTTTGACAATTTAACAATCAAACAATTTATGGGACTGGGGTATTGCTAGGCGCAAAAAGAACCAAAATATTATCCATTCTTTAAGAGAAACAGGGTTATTCAATAAAAGGCAAGTAAAAACTGCTGCAGACTTTATAACAGTACACTGCCTTCTTTCTTCCTTCCACCCGATTCTTCAATTAGAACTTAAAGTATGTGGAAGTGAATAATTCAATGGAGGAAACATGGAAAGCAGGTACATAATGTATATCATGTCAATATTAGCAGCTGAAAGATTAAAGGTATACTCTGCTCTCACTGGAAGTGTTAATAGCAATACTCTGAGAAAGTGCTGGCACTAAAAAAATTTACTAGGAAAGTCTGCTGTCACTGAAGGGGTAATGGTAATACTCTGCTGGCTGGTAATATCAATACTCTGGGGAAATTTGCTGGCACTAAAGGGTTTATGGCAATACTCAAGTGCTGGCACTGAAGAGTTAATTCCAATACACTTGAAAGACTAGGCCTAGACTAGGCACCAAGATGGCTACAAAAGGCCCTGTAGTGCAGCATGACTAATATATTTAAAGGGTCATAAGCCAAAACAACTTTCCTCCATAAATCTAGGATTCTATCAGCTATCTACCATCCTGTTTGGTTTTTTAAAAGTATTCAGCTTTAAAGTGTTGCAGTGCTTGCAGCTTTCTGTCTTATGGGGAAAAATGTAAATGGCCAACATGATACTTAATGTGTTTGTAAAAATATTTCTTTGAATCAGCAAAAAGAAAGAAAAGCTGCACTCACTGTCTAAATGTCTGAAGCTCGTAACTTTTAAACAAAAGCAGAATAAGAGGTAGGATTACTTGTTCCTGACTTTTAGAATTATAGATTCAGGGAGAGAAAAGTTGTTTTTTGGTAAAGTTACCCTTTCAACATTATTTAATGTAAAAGATTTTTATTGTTGCTGAAGGATTAAAGTGCCTTGGTTTCTGTAGCAGGTGGAATTCAAGTAGCTTTTCAATATGAATATATTTAGACAGGTCAATTAATGCCATTCTGTTCAGTGAAGCAACCTCAACACCAACACTACTATGCAGGCAATGTCTTCTTGTCCTTTGAAGCTACCAGACAATAGATGACTTGTAGCCCAAGAGATACCCAATACTAGATTATTTTGTTAAATTAGAGGAGTGTGTCCGCCTACCTTGTCAAGACTCTTTCTATATATTTTGAAGAAAAGTAGAAACAGAATAGAAAACTGACCTCTTGATCCCTAGTGACATCAAGTTTCACAGGATGACCTGAGGTCAAGGCTTGATGACTGTGGGGCATACTTAAAGAAGAAGAAATGCACTGAGAAAACACAAAATGAAATTTGAAAATAACTTTTGCCTGGTTGTCGTGGGTATTAATGGCACAGTGTATGTGAGGAGCAGCGGTTTACTGTATTAGAGGTAATTTGTTTACAAAACAAATTGGTGCAAAATGTACTATTCAAAAAAACCTGAGCAGGTTTTAGTTTATTTTGTAAAAAATATGATATTGAGAGAATATCACAAGCAGAAAGGATAAACATTGATCATTTTGCAATGATGTGGGTTTTTTGTATTTTATCAACTAAAGCTAGCAATACATTACAGTGTCTATTCTGAAGCAAGGGTTTCATCAAATATGTGCCGATATTTGATGATACGAAACAAAACATCTTTATATGGAAGGTCGGCTGGGTGAGTTTACATGTTTCAACCTCATTGGCTCCATTTTTAGAAATAAAGGAGCTAATGTGGCCCAATGGGAATTTTCCATCTGTATAATTTCTCCATGATGCTGATGGAATTAGTTCATAGGAATCTGAAAGAATGTTTTGCAAATAAAAAAAATCCCATCAGATCCCATGGGGTTTGCTCTATATGGTCAAGGTTATGGCTAGCTTTAGCTGTGCCCATGCCTCAGATTTAAACCATTCTTCATGTACTGTTTATATGACTGCTCAGCTTTTCCACACTTACATATTGTAAAGTGTTATAAATGATCTACGATAATGATATTTTAAAGGTCATGTACACCATCATACTTAAGTTTACACACTGCTTATAGGAGAACTAAGCTATTTTTTCAAATCCTAATTTCTGGGAGCTTTCTCCCCAGAACACCTATACATTCTAAGATTATTTTCTAGTAAGTTAGTACATTTAGTACATGTGAGAAATAGATTCTGAAGGCTTCCATGTGGTTGCCAGTTAAACCCACAGCCCATGAAGTCTTCAAAGAGCCTTGTGAGCATGTGCACCTATTGCCACATCCCCTGACCCCAGTAGTCACTATCTCTATGCACAAACAGGTTAATTTACCAAGAGCCACGTACGCAGGTTGTGAGAAAATCCTAGTTGAATAGAAATAGAAATAGCATTCACACTAGCTATTTTCAGATGCTTTGGCTGGGTACACATGGCACAAAACTGTAATTTTCTAAAAATATGGATACTCAATCTCCCTATACTTAATATAGTGAGGATCAGTGTAGGGATCATTCAGGTAGCCACACAATAGTGCTTACCATCGCCTCCCTTTAGTAAATATCAGAAATTTTCAGTCAGAACCAACACCACATTGGACGTTTTTCGGCAAAGGGATTGTTGCACTAATGTTGCACTTATGTATGTGTGCTTTGAATTATTATAGTACGTTGTCCAAGACAATGACCTCATTAACAATTATTTTAAAACGACAAACAGTTTATAAAACTGCACCTACCTAGCATGTCATTAGGCTAATGTTCTATGGTACAACACAGAGGAACCTTTCTTCTGGCCTCTGTGTGAGATTAATATAATAAAAAAAGGCATTCCAATGGTGAAAAACAAAGCTGGTTTTATGCTGGACAACAATGCAAAAGTGGGGTATATACAAAACACTCTCTGTAATGAGTATCTCTGCACTGCCCCCAGCCAAGAAAGAACACAAAACAACAACAAAATGTCTGAGTACTCACTGTTTGGTGCAGAAAAAAAGTGCAAGTTGGGTGAAAAACTTGCATTTTTTTCGTAACAAACAAGTGAGTATCCCAGACATTTTTTGTTTAATGCAACCTCATAATAAACGAATCGGTGGTTACTTGCGGTCAGCTTCATTGACAGCTGAATGTCAACGTGTTGCTATGTGAAAGTAGTAGTAGTAGTAGAGGTGTAGGCGGGTGACTTTTACATATGGCACGGAACTCAAATATCCCATTTTGGGGTGCATTATCTATTATAGCCTACCCCTTCCCTCTCATGTAAAGAGCTGTACCGGTATGGTAGGAACTCTCATCCACCTCACTTCCTATACATACCATTTGTACACCCCTTTCTATAATGTTAAAAAAGTCTGAAATGCAGACTGGAAGGGACTCCCTTCTTAGCGGGGTGTTTATTCTTTTATTTGATGTACAAAAGTGATCAAGCTATGTAACTAGAAAGAAGACATAAAGACTGGGAAAGTGACAGTTAAATAGTGGGAGAAAGTTTGATGCTTTAAATACACCTTCTACAGCGTAGAAAGTGCATGTGTTTTTAAAATGAGGAAGGAACAATTCAGCAATTGGCTATTTAAGGTCACAAAGCTGTATAAAATCTCCTAATGCAAAAAAAAAAAAAAAAAGAAGAAGAAGAAAGAAATGCAGGCCTTGTTGGAAGTTTCAGTGATTAAAGCAGTCTTTGAAATTTCAGCCACAGCAAAATCTGATTAAGTCAATTCTTCTTGATGTGGCATTAGCCAGGAAGTCAGAACATTAACACCACATCAGCGCTAAAATTTGAAATGTGAAGTTGTGAGATGATCAGATAAGTTAGCAGTGGGTTCTCTCTCGAAACACGAGCAGTCTGACATGTTCCTCTTGTGACAGAAGCCTTACATATAGTATTTTAATGGAGGAAACAGTATTCTCCCCTTAAGCGCTAAAGTAAATGATGTGTTAAATATTATGAGGAGTTACTGTTGCTTCATGTCGAGCCATGTAATAACTCCCCTGTGCTGGCAGCTGTTCCAAATTGGCATCTCACCTCCTGAATGACTTCTTAGGGCTTTCAAAGCTAGGCAAACATTTGCTTCAGTAATTATTCATGTCTTGGGTTGCATACTGAGTACATAAGGTGTGCACTTGAATGCCACACATGGATTTAGAGCCCGTTACATATATATGAATATATATTATTGATAGCCTTGGAAATAAATTTTGAGAGTTAGTTTAAATTAGTTGAGCATACAAACAATTTTTATTCATTACATCTCTATCCGTCTCTAAAACAGATAGAGATGTAAGATAAAAATTGTTTGTATGCTCAACTGATTTTAACACACTTTCAAAAGAATTTTCAAGGCCATCAACAAAGATTGGGATATTTTAATGTCAGACAGCAGTCTAGCCAAACATTTGTTATTAAAAACTACCATGGGGTTTAGGAAAGGTAGGAATCTGAAGAGACTGTTCAGTCGAGGCAGACCCGGTTTCTAGCCACACCCCTAACCCCACATGATTGGGCACCTAAAGGGGGCAGTACAGCTGCTCCAAGTTTTAATGTGTCAGTATATGATACCTGGCTTTCATTCACACACCAGCACTATTATGTTTACGACTACACACATGGTACACCTAACTTGCGTGTGGGTTATCAAAAGTGGATTATCAAAGTATTTGTATTGATGCTACAGGCAGCCATTAATACAGCCTATAGAGAGGGTAGATCAACTAAGCCAGTGGCCAGCATTTCTTTAGAAATGGGACACAGATTTGCATCATTGAGATACATGGCTATAGACTGTATCCTGCAACCCCATCGTGGAGGAGATAGGGCTCAACTCCTGAACTGGTTATCCCTAATGGTCTGAACGAAACATTTTCCTTAAAATGTTTTTTGAAGAGCGATAAGAACATAAAAATAATATTTTTATCAATAATCCATGTTCAGGGTTATATTAAGCTTTATAAAATATTAGTTGATCAGTAGGTCTTAGGGTTTTTAATAATAGTATTTTTTAATATTCAAACTTTTATATTATAGCACTTTAAATTAAAAAATAGCACTTTTAATGTATGATATCCATACAGTCATTGGCCAGAAAAAAACGTTGCAACTGGGTTTTCCCACTTAATTCTTAATTAGACTGTCACTGCTACTGTGGATCACTTTAGTGTTTGTAAGAGGAACATTCTGTACCATGTGGGGCGGGCGTTATACATAAGTGTCCAATGAAATACAGATTTCAATGCCAAAGTATTGCCATTATTCCTTCAGTAACAGCAGACTTTCACAGACTATTGCCATTAGCACTTTCAGTGCCAGAGAGATACTTTTAACTTTTAACCTTTCAGCTGCCAGCACTGACATGATATACAGTATGTACCTACTTTCCATGTCTCCTCCAATGAATTGTTCATTTCTCACCCACTTTAATGGTGGCCATACATATGTGACTTTATTACCCGACTGAGCGCTTCCACGACATTCGATCGATCTTGCAGGAACCGCCTCTCCCATTCTTCTATGCGAGCGGCATGCGATACAATATCCCATTCGGGAGAGGTGGTTCCGTCAGGATCGATAAATGTCAATCGTTTGATCGAAGCTTGATGAGCGGTCGGAAAACCACGGCTGATCGAACGGCCCTTGAGGGACCGCACTCTCGTTCGTGGTTACTGTCAGAAGTGGCTGCCTTTGCCGCAACAGACTTCCTTCCTCCTGAACGGTTGGTCAGGAGGAAGCATTGGTACGTGTATGGTAGTGTATGGGCACCTTTAGATCTGTTTGGGTTTCTTTTTGCAGATCAGAACCCACATTTAAAAAAAGTGTACTTTTTTATTTTTCACAATGATCAATGTTGGGTTAACTTACCTGCACTGTGTTTAAACTAAAGACTGTTTTCTTCAATTTATTATCCCATTTCATTATAAAACATTGCATCATCTTATCCAAATAACAAAATACTTAAAATAAAACCTGAACAGGTCAAAGGCATTAAAAGATCATTAGCTAAACAGAATGCGTGCCTATTGCATTGAGGTCACTTGGATGTGTTAATAAATTTATCTCTACACTTTTAGCTGAGCTATGAGAAGGATGTGTATCTTAAAATAGATCTCTTTGTAGTTTCTTGGAGTTGCAGATAAGTTCAACAGCTCCTGTTTACATCTATAAGTATTGAAAAGTATGAAAGTGCTCTACAGATTATAAATGATACATGAGAGGAACTTTACAAAAAAATCTTAATGTTACATATATAATAATACAGCAGCCCAGTAACCTAAGATTGAATAATTTGTATGTCTATTACCGTAAGCTACCCTAGCACAAAAGAAGAGTAGGATGCACATGTTCGTGCCCTTCACGAGACATGTGTAAGGTACGTTTTGTATCTTCGTCCAGGGCCGCCATCAGGGGGGGGAGGAGAGGGGGGTACTCCAGTTTGGGGCCCAGACTAGCAAGTTCCATATGCCCAGACTAGCAAGTTTCCTGGGAGTTCCATATGTCAGGTGCCTGTATGTCTGGACATTGGGGCATTTTATATAATATACTGGGCAATGTGTGTACTGGACATTGGGGCATTTTATATATACAGGAGGTCAGTCTGTATACTGAACATTGGGGCATTTTATATAATATATTGGGCAATGCGGTGTACGGACATGGGGCATTTATATAATAACTGGCAATGTGTGTACTGGACATTGGGTTTTATATAATATACTGGGCAATGTGTGTACTGGACATTGGGGCATTTTATATAATATACTGGGCAATGTGTGTACTGGACATTGGGGCATTTTATATATACAGGAGGTCAGTCTGTATACTGGACATTGGGGGCATTTTATATAATATATTGGGCAATGCGTGTACTGGACATTGGGGGCATTTTATATAATATACTAGGCAATGTGTGTACTGGGCATTGGGGGCATTTTATATATATACTGGGAATGTGTGTACTGGACATTGGGGGCTTTTATATAATATACTAGGCAATGTGTATGTAGCATTGGGGGCATTTTATATACTATAATGGGCAATGTGTGTAATGGACATTGGGGGCTTTATATACTATACTGGGCAATGTTGTACTGGACATGGGGGCATTTTATATAATATACTAGGCATGTTGTGTACTGGACATTGGGGGCATTTATTTTATTACTATACTGGGCAATGTGTACTGGACATTGGGGGGCATTTTATATATACTGGCAATGTGTGTACTGGACATTGGGGGCATTTTATATACTATACTGGGCAATGTGTGGACTGGACATTGGGGGCATTTTATATACTAACGGGCAATGTGTGTACTGGACATTGGGGCTTTATATACTATACTGGGCAATGTGTGTACTGGATATTGGGGGCATTTTATATAATATACTGGGCAATGTGTGTCCTAGACATTGGGGCATTTTATATAATATACTGGGTAATGTGTGTACTGGACATTGGGGCATTTTATATATACTGGGCAATGTGTGTACTGGACATTGGGGCATTTTATATATACTGGGCAATGTGTGTACTGGACATTGGGGGATTTATATAATATACTGGGAAATGTGTTTACAGGACATTGGGCATTTTTATACTGTATATAATGGGCAATGGTGTGTACTGGACATTGGGGCATTTTAATAATATACTGGGTAATGTGTGTACGGACATTGGGGTATTTTATATAATATACTGGGCACGTTGTACTGGACATGGGGGCATTTTATAAATATACTAGGCAATGTGTTGTACTGGACATTGGGGGCATTTTATATAATATAATAGGCAATGTGTGTACAGGACATTGGGGGCATTTAATATAAATACTGGGTAATGTGTGTACTGGACATTTGGGGCATTTTATATAATATACTGGGCAATGTGTGTACTGGACATTGGGAGCATTTATATTATATAATATCGGGCAACGTATGTACTGGACATTGGGGCTATTTTATATAATATACTGGGTAATTTATGTACTGGACATTGGGGGCATTTTATATAATATACTAGGCAATGTGTGTACGGATTGGGGGCATTTTATAATATACTGGCAATGTGTGTACTGGAAATTGGGGGCATTTATATAATATATGGGTAATGTTGTGTACTGGACATTTGGGGCATTTATAATATACTGGAATGTTGTACTGGACATTGGGGGCATTTTATATATATATACTGGGCAATGTGTGTACTGGACATTGGGGCATTTTATATAATATACTAGGCAATGTGTGTACTGGACATTGGGGGCATTTTATATATATACTGGCAAGTGTGTATGGACATTGGGGCATTTTATATTACTATACTGGGCAATGTGTGTACTGGACATGGGGGCATTTTATATAATATACTAGGCAATGTGTGTACTGGACATTGGGGGCATTTATATACTATACTGGGAATGTATGTACTGGACATTGGGGGCATTTTTATACATACTGGCAATGTGTGTACTGGACATTGGGGGATTTTATAACTATACGGGCAATGTGTGTATGGACTGTGGACATTGGGGCATTTATATAATATACTGGGCAATGTGTGTACTGGACATTGGGGGCATTTTATATACTTACTGGGCAATGTGTGTACTGGAATTGGGGGCATTTTATATAATATCTGGGCAATGGTGTACTGGATATTGGGGGCATTTTATATAATATACTGGCCAATGTGTGTACTGGACATTGGGAGTATTTTATATAATATACTGGGCAACGTATGTACTGGACACTGGGGGATTTATATAATTACTGGGCAATGTGTGTACTGGACATTGGGGCATTTTATATATACTGGGCAATGTGTGATGGACATTGGGGCATTTTATATATCATGGGCAAGTGTGGTACTGGACATTGGGGGATTTTATTATAATATACTGGGAAATGTGTTTACAGGACATTGGGGCATTTATACTGTATATAATAAGCAATGGTGTTATGGACATTGGAGATTTTATATAATATACTGGGCAATGCGTGTGTACTGGACATTGGGAGTATTTATATAATATACTGGGCAACGTATGACTGGACATGGGGGCATTTTATATAATATACTGGGTAATGGTGTGACTGGACATTGGGGGCATTTTATATAATATACTAGGCAATGTGTGTACTGGACATTGGGGGCATTTTATATAATATACTGGTAATGTGTGTACTGGACATTTGGGGCATTTATATAATATACTGGGCAATGTGTGTACTGGACATTGGGAGTATTTTATATATATAATCTGGCAATGTGTGTTGTACTGGGACATTGGGGGCATTTTATATAATATACTGGGCAATGTGGTACTGGACATGGGGCATTTTATATAATATACTAGGCAATGTGTGTACTGGACATTGGGGGCATTTTCTAATATATACTGGGCAATGTTGTACTGGACATTGGGGGCATTTATATATATACTGGGCAATGTGTGTACTGGACATTGGGGGCATTTTATATACTATACTGGGCAATGTGTGTACTGGACATTGGGGGCATTTTATATACTATACGGGCAATGTGTGTACTGGACATGGGGGCATTTATATACTATAATGGGCAATGTGTGTACTGGATATTGGAGGGGGCATTTTATATAATATTCTGGGCAATGTGTGTACTGGATATTGGGGGCATTTTATATAATATACTGGGCCAATGTGGTGTACTGGACATTGGAGTATTTTATATAATATACTGGGCAAACGTATGTACGGACACTGGGGGCATTTTATATATACTGGGCAATGTGTGTACTGGACATTGGGGCATTTTATATATACTGGGCAATGTGTGTACTGGACATTGGGGGCATTTAATATAATATACTGGGTAATGTGTGTACTGGACATTTGGGGCATTTTATATAATATACTAGGTAATGTATGTACTGGACATTGGGGGCATTTTATATAATATACTGGGCAATGTGTGTACTGGACATTGGGGCATTTATATTAATATACTAGGCAATGTGTGTACTGGACATTGGGGGCATTTTATATACTAACTTGGCAATGTGGTACTGGACATTGGGGGCATTTTATATACTTACTGGGCAATGTGTGTATGGACATTGGGGGCATTTTATATAATATACTAGGCAATGTGTGTACTGGACATTGGGGCATTTTATATACTATATGGGCAATGTATGTACTGGACATGGGGGCATTTATATACTTACTGGGCAATGTGTGTACTGGACATTGGGGGCATTTTATATACTAACTGGGCAATGTGTGTACGGACATTGGGGGGGATTTTATATACTATACTGGGCAATGTGTGTACTGGACATTGGGGGCATTTTATATACTATACTGGGCAATGTGTGTATGGATATTGGGGGCATTTTATATAATATTCGGGCAATGTGTGTACTGGATATTGGGGGCATTTTATATAATATACTGGCAATGTGTGTACTGGACATTGGGAGTATTTTATATAATATACTGGGCAACGTATGTACGGACACTGGGGATTTTATATATACTGGGCAATGTGTGATCGGACATTGGGGCATTTTTAATATACATGGGCAATGGTGTACTGGACATTGGGGCATTTTAATATACTGGGCAATGTGTGTGTGTACTGGACATTGGGGGGATTTATATAATATACTGGGAAATGTGTTACAGGACATTGGGGCATTTATACTGTATAAATAAGCAATGTGTACTGGACATTGGGCATTTTATATAATATACTGGGCAATGCGTGTAATGGACATTGGGAGTATTTATATAATATACTGGGCAACGTATGTACTGGACAGTGGGGGGATTTATATAATATACTGGGTAATGTGTGTACTGGACATTGGGGGCATTTATATAATATACTAGGCAATGTGTTGTACTGGATTGGGGGCATTTTAATAATATACTGGGTAATGTGTGTACTGGACATTTGGGGCATTTATATAATATACTGGGCAATGTGTGTACTGGACATTGGGAGTATTTATATAATATACTGGGCAACGTATGTACTGGACACTGGGGGCATTTTATAATATACTGGGTAATGTATGTACTGGACATTGGGGGCATTTTATATAATATACTAGGCAAGTGTTGTACTGGACATTGGGGCATCTTTATATATACAGGAGGTCAGTCTGTATACTGGACATTGGGGCATGTATATATAATATATTGGGCAATCGTGTACTGGACATGGGGGCGACCTCCTGTATATATAAAATGCCCCAATGTCCAGTACACACATTGCCTAGTATATTATATAAAATGCCCCCAATGTCCAGTACATACATTACCCAGTATATTATATAAAATGCCCCCAGTGTCCAGTACATACGTTGCCCAGTATATTATATAAAATACTCCCAATGTCCAGTACACACATTGCCCAGTATATTATATAAAATGCCCCAAATGTCCAGTACACACATTACCCAGTATATTATATAAAATGCCCCCAATGTCCAGTACACACATTGCCTAGTATATTATATAAAATGCCCCCAATGTCCAGTACACACATTACCCAGTATATTATATAAAATGCCCCCAGTGTCCAGTACATACGTTGCCCAGTATATTATATAAAATACTCCCAATGTCCAGTACACACATTGTCCAGTATATTATATAAAATGCCCAAAATGTCCAGTACACACATTGCCCATTATGTACAGTATAAAATGCCCCAATGTCCTGTAAACACATTTCCCAGTATATTATATAAAATCCCCCAATGTCCAGTACACACATTGCCCAGTATATATAAAATGCCCCAATGTCCAGTACACACATTGCCCAGTATATATAAAATGCCCCCAGTGTCCAGTACATACGTTGCCCAGTATATTATATAAAATACTCCCAATGTCCAGTACACACATTGGCCAGTATATTATATAAAATGCCCCCAATATCCAGTACACACATTGCCCAGTATAGTATATAAAATGCCCCCAATGTCCAGTACACACATTGCCCAGTATAGTATATAAAATGCCCCCAATGTCCAGTACATACATTGCCCAGTATAGTATATAAAATGCCCCCAATGTCCAGTACACACATTGCCTAGTATATTATATAAAATGCCCCCAATGTCCAGTACACACATTGCCCAGTATATTATATAAAATGCCCCCAGTCCAAAATACCATTCCCCAGTATATTTATAATGCCCCCAGTGTCCAGTACATCGTTGCCCAGTATATTATATAAAACCCCCAATGTCCAGTACACCATTGCCAGTATATATTAAATGCCCAAATGTCCAGTACACACTTGCCCATTATGTATTATAAAATGCCCCAATTTCCGAAACACATTCCCAGTAAATATAATCTAAGCCCCCAATGTCCAGTACACACATTGCCCAGTATATAAAATGCCCCAATGTCCAGTACACACATTGCCCAGTATATATAAAATGCCCCAAGTGTCCCAGTACCACAGGCCCAGTATAATAAAATGCCCCCATGTCCAGTACATACGTTGCCCAGTATATTATATAAAATACTCCCAAGGTCCAGTACACACATGGCCAGATATATAAAAATGCCCCCAATATCCAGTACAACATTGCCCAGTATAGTATATAAAATGCCCCCAATTCCAGTACACACATTGCCCAGTATAGTAATAAAAGCCCCCAATGTCCAGTACCACTTGCCCTGTCAGTTATATAAAAATGCCCCCAATGTCCAGTACAACATTGCCCAGATAGTATATAAAATGCCCCCAATGTCCATACACACATTGCCTAGTATATTATAAAAATGCCCCAATGTCCAGTAACAACATTGCCGTATATATATAAATGCCCCCAATGTCCAGTACACACATTGCCTATATATAGTTATAAATGCCCCCAATGTCCAGTACATACTACCATTATATTATATAAATGCCCCCTGTCCAGTACACACTTGCCCAGTATATTATATAAAATGCTCCCAATGTCCAGTACACACATTGCCCGTATATTATATAAAATGCCCCAATATGTCCAGTACACACATTACCCAGTAATTATATTAAATGCCCCCAATGTCCGTACACACATTGCCTAGTATATTATATAAATGCCCCCAATGTCCAGTACACACATTGCCAGTATATATATAAAATGCCCCCATGTCCGTACATACGTTGCCCAGTATATTATATAAAAACTCCCATGTCCTTACACACATTGCCCAGTAATTTATATAAATGCCCCAATGTCCAGTACACACATTGCCCATTATATACAGTATAAAATGCCCCAATGTCCTGTACACACATTTCCCCCAGTATATTATATAAATGCCCAATGTCCAGTACACACTTGGCCCAGTAATAATATAAATGCCCCAATGTCCGTACAACATTGCCCAGTATAGTATATAAAATGCCCCCAATGTCCAGTACACACATTGCCCAGTATATTATATAATGCCCCCAATGTCCATTACACACATTGCCCAGTATTATATAAATGCCCCCAATGTCCAGTACACACATTGCCCAGTATATATATAAAATGCCCCCAATGTCCTACACACATTGCCCAGTATATATATAAATGCCCCCAATGTCCAGTACAAACTGCCCAGTAATATATTAAAATGCCCCCAATGCCAGTACACACCTTGCCTAGTAATTTATATAAAATGCCCCCAATGTCCAGTACACACATTGCCCGTATAGTATATAAATTGCCCCAATGTCCATACACATGGCCCAGTATAGTATATAAAATGCCCCCAATGTCCAGTACACACATTGCCTATATATATTATAAATGCCCCCATGTCCAGTACACACGCATTGCCCAATTATTATATAAAATCCCCCAATGTCAGTATACAGACTGACCTCCTGTATATTATAAAATGCCCCAATGTCCAGTACACACATTGCCTAGTATATTATATAAAATGCCCCCAATGTCCAGTACACACATTGCCTAGTATATTATATAAAATGCCCCCATGTCTCAGTCACACCTTGCCCAGTATATATAAATGCCCCCAGTGTCCAGTACATACTTTGCCCAGTATATTATATAAAATACTCCCAATGTCCAGTACACACATGGCCAGTATATTATATAAAATGCCCCCAATATCCAGTACACCACATTGCCCAGAATATTATATAAAATGCCCCCAATATCCAGTACACACATTGCCCAGTATAGTTATAAAATGCCCCCAATGTCCAGTACACACATTGCCCATTATAGTATATAAATGCCCCCAATGTCCAGTACACCACATTGCCCAGTATATTATATAAATGCCCCAATGTCCAGTACACACATTGCCCAGTATATATATAAAATGCCCCCAATGTCCAGTACATACTTGCCCATTATAGTATAAAAATGCCCCCAATGTCCAGTACACAACATTGCCTAGTATATTATATAAAATGCCCCCAATGTCCATACACACATTGCCCAGTATAGTATATAAATGCCCCCATGTCCAGTACACACTTGCCAATATATATATAAATACTCCCAATGTCCAGTACACACATTGCCCAGTATATTATATAAAATGCCCCAAATGTCCAGTACACACACATTACCCAGTATTATATAAATGCCCCCAATGTCCAGTACACACATTGCCTAGTATATTATATAAAATGCCCCCAATGTCCAGTACACACATTACCCAGTATATTATATAAATGCCCACTGTCCAGTACACGTGCCCAGTATATTATTAATACTCCCAATGTCCAGTACACCGCATTGCCCAGTATATTATATAAAATGCCCAATGTCCGTACACACATTGCTTATTATATACGTATAAAATGCCCAATGTCCTGTAACCACATTCCCAGTAATTATATAAAATGCCCCCAATGTCCAGTACACACATTGCCCAGTATATATAAAATGCCCCAATGTCCAGTACACACATTGCCCGTATATTATAAAATGCCCCAATGTCCAGTACACACATTGCCCAGTATATATAAAATGCCCCCAGTGTCCATTACATACGTTGCCCAGTATATTATATAAAATACTCCCAATGTCCAGTACACACATTGCCAGTTATTATATAAAATGCCCCAATATCCAGTACACACATTGCCCAGATAATTATATAAAATAATGCCCCCATATCCAGTACACACATTGCCCAGTATAGTATATAAAATGCCCCAATGTCCAGTACACACATTGCCCAGTATGTATATAAAATGCCCCCAATGTCCAGTACACACATTGCCCAGTATAGTATATAAAATGCCCCCAATGTCCAGTACACTACAATTGCCCAGTATAGTATATAAAATGCCCCCAATGTCCAGTACACACATTGCCCGTATAGTATATAAAATGCCCCCATGTCCAGTACAACATTGCCTAGTATATTATATAAAATCCCCCCCAATGTCCAGTACACACATTGCCCAGTATATATATAAAATCCCCCAATGTCCAGTACACACTTGCCAGTATAATAAAATGCCCCATGTCCAGTACACACATTGCCTAGTATATTATATAAAATGCCCCCAATGTCCAGTACACACATTGCCCAGTAATATATAAAATGCCCCAATGTCCAGTACATACATTGCCTAGTATATTATAAAATGCCCCAATGTCCAGTACACACATTCCCAGTATATTATATAAATGCCCCAATGTCCAGACACACATTGCCCGTATATTATATAAATGCCCCCAATGTCCAGTAAACACATTGCCTAGTATATTATATAAAATGCCCCCAATGTCCAGTACATAATTCCCAGTATATATAAAATCCCCCAGTCCAGTACATACGTTGCCCTATTTATATAAAATACTCCCAATGTCCAGTACACACATTGCCCAGTATATTATATAAAATGCCCCAAATGTCCAGTACACACTTACCCAGTATATATATTAAATGCCCCCAATGTCCTTACACACATTGCCTATTATATTATAAAATGCCCCCATGTCCAGTACACACATTGCCTAGTTATTATATAAAATGCCCCCAGTGTCCAGTACATACTTTGCCCGTATATTATATAAAATACTCCCAATGTCTGCCACACACTTCCCAGTATTTATTAAAATGCCCCAATGTCCAGTACACACATTGCTTATTATATACAGTATAAAATGCCCCAATGTCCTGTAAACACAATTTCCCAGTATATTATAAAATCCCCCAATGTCCAGTACACACATTGCCCAGTATATATAAAATGCCCCAATGTCCAGTCCACACATTGCCCAGTATATATAAAATGCCCCAATGTCCAGTACAACACATTCCCAGTATATTATATAAAATGCCCCAATGTCAGACACACATTGCCCAGTATATTATATAAAATGCCCCCAATCTCAGTACACACATTGCCATATAGTAATAAATGCCCCCAATGTCCAGTACACACATTGCCCAGTATAGTATATAAAATGCCCCATGTCCAGTCCAACCTTGCCCAGTTAGTATATAAATGCCCCCTGTCCAGTACACACTTGCCCAGTATAGTATATAAAATGCCCCCAATGTCCAGTACATACATTGCCCGTATAGTAATATAAAATGCCCCCATGTCCAGTACCACATTGCCCTAGTATATTATATAAATGCCCCAATGTCCAGTACACACATTGCCCAGTATAGTATATAAAATGCCCCCAATTCCATTCCACATTGCCCATATAGTATATAAAAATGCCCCCAATGTCCAGTACACACATTGCCCTAGTATATTATATAAAATGCCCCCAATGTCCAGTACACCACATTGCCCAGTATATTATATAAAATGCCCCCAATGCCCAGTACCACATTGCCCTAGTATATTATAAAAACCCCCAATGTCAGTACACGCATTGCCCAATATATTATAAAATGCCCCCAATGTCGTATACAGACTGACCTCCTGTATAATATAAATGCCCCAATGTCCAGTACACACATTGCCCAGTATATTATATAAATGCCCAAGTCCCCAGTACACACATTGCCCCAGTATCATTAATAAATGCCCCAATGTCCAGTACACACATTGCCCAGTATATTATATAAAATGCCCCAATGTCCAGACATACAGGCACCTGACATATGGAACTCCCAGGAAACTTGCTAGTCTGGGCATATGGAACTGGGTGCTGTAGTCTGGCATTGGGGCATTTTATAAATAAGGGCAAGGTGTACGGACATTGGGGCATTTTATATATACGGAGGTCAGTCTGTATATGAACATTGGGGCATTTTAATTATATTGGGCAATGCGTGTACTGGACATTGGGGGCATTTTTATAATATACTAGGCAATGTGTGTACTGGACTTTGGGGCATTTTATATAATTACTAGGAATGTGTGTACTGGACATTGGGGGCATTTATATATACAGAGGGCATCTGTTACTGACATTGGGGGCATTTATATAATATATTGGGCAAGTGTGTACTGGACATTGGGGCATTTATATAATATACTAGGCAATGTGTTGACGGACATTGGGGGCATTTTTATATACTATACGGGCAATGTATGTACTGGACATTGGGGGCATTTTATAAATTAAGGCAATGTGGGACTGGACATGGGGCTTTTATATAATATACTAGGCAATGTGTGTACTGGACATTGGGGGCATTTATATTATATACTGGGCAATGTATGTACTGGACATTGGGGGCATTTTATAACTATACTGGGCAAGTGGTAATGGACATTGGGGGCATTTTATATATATACTGGGCAATGTGTGTTACTGGACATTGGGGGCATTTTATATACTATACTGGGCAATGTGTGTACTGGATATTGGGGGCATTTATATAATATACTGGGCAATTGTGTGTACTGGACATTGGGGGATTTTATATACTATACTGGGCAATGTATGTACTGGACATTGGGGCATTTTATATATACTGGGCAATGTGTGTACTGGACATTGGGCATTTTATAAATATACTGGGAAATGTGTTTACAGGACATTGGGGCATTTATACTGTATATAATGGGCAATGTGTGTACTGGACATTGGGGCATTTTATATAATATACTGGGTAATGTGTGTACAGGACATTGGGAGTATTTTATATATATACTGGGCAACGTATGTACTGGACATGGGGGCATTTATAAATATACTGGGCAATGTGTGTACTGGATGGGGCATTTTATATAATATACTGGCAATGTGTGTACGGACAGTGGGGCATTAATATAATATACTGGGTAAGTGTGTACTGGACATTTGGGGCATTTTATATAATATACTGGGCAATGTGTTGTACTGGACATTGGGAGTATTTTATATAATATACTGGGCAACGTATGTACTGGACACTGGGGGCATTTTATATAAATACATGGGTAAGTGTATGTACTGGACATTGGGGGCATTTTATATAATATACTAGGCAATGTTGTACTGGACATTGGGGGCATTTTATAATATATAGGCAATGTGTGTAATGGACATTGGGGGCATTTATATATATACTAGGCAATGTGTGTACTGGACATTGGGGGCATTTTATAACTATACTGGGCAATGTTGTAATGGACATTGGGGCATTTATATACTATACTGGGCAATGTGTGTACTGGACATTGGGGGCATTTTATTATAAACTGGGCAATGTGTGTACTGGACATTGGGGCATTTTATATTATATACTGGGCAATGTGTGTACTGGATATTGGGGGCATTTTATATAATTACTGGCCAATGTGTGTACTGGACATGGGAGTATTTATATAATATACTGGGCAACGTATGTACTGGACATGGGGGCATTTTATATACTGGGCAATGTGTGTACTGGACATTGGGGCATTTTATATATACGGGCAATGTGTGTACTGGACATTGGGGCTTTATATAACTGGGCAATGTGTGTACTGGACATTGGGGGATTTTATATATACTGGGAATGTGTTTACGGACATTGGGGCATTTTATACTGACATAATGGGCAATGTGTGTACTGGACATTTTGGGATTTATATAATATAATGGACAATGTGTGTACTGGACATTGGGAGTATTTATATAATATACTGGGCAACGTATGTACTGGACATGGGGGCATTTTATATAATATACGGGTATGTATGTACTGGACATTGGGGCATTTTATATAATAACTAGGCAATGTGTGTACTGGACATTGGGGCATTTTTTTATAATACTATATGGGTAAGTGTGTACTGGAATTGGGGGCATTTAATATAACATACTGGGTAATGTGTGTACTGGACATTTGGGCATTTTATATAATATACATGGGCAATGTGTGTACTGGACATTGGGGGCATTTATTAACATACTGGGTAATGGTTGTACTGGACATTTGGGGCATTTTATATAATATACTGGGCAATGTGTGTACTGGACATTGGGAGTATTTTATATAATATACTGGGCAACGTATGTACTGGACACTGGGGGCATTTTATATAATATACTGGGTAATGTATGTACTGGACATTGGGGGCATTTTATATAATATCTAAGGCAAGTTGTGTACTGGACATTGGGGGCATTTTATATAATACTGGCAATGTGTGTACTGGACATTGGGGGCATTTATATAAAATACTGGGAATGTGTGTAATGGACATTTGGGGCATTTTATATATACTGGCAATGTGTGTACTGGACATTGGGAGTATTTTATATAATATACTGGGCAAACGTTATGTACTGGACACTGGGGGCATTTTATATTATACTGGGAATGTATGTACTGGACATTGTGGGGATTTAATATATATACTAGGCAATGTGTGTGCTGGACATTGGGGGCATTTTATATAATATACTAGGCAATGTGTGTACTGGACATTGGGGGCATTTTATATAATATACTAGGCAATGTGTGTACTGGACATTGGGGGCATTTAATATAACATACTGGGTAATGTATGTACTGGACATTGGGGGCATTTATATAATATACTGGGCAATGTTTGTAATGGACATTGGGAGTATTTTATATAATATAGGGCAACGTATGTACTGGACACTGGGGGGGCATTTATATAATATACTGGGTAATGTATGATGTACTGGACATTGGGGGCATTTATATAATATACTAGGCAATGTGTGTACTGGACATTGGGGGCATTAATATAATATACTGGGTAATGTGTGTACTGGACATTTGGGGCATTTTATATAATATACTAGGCAATGTGGTACTGAATTGGGGGCATTTAATATAATATACTGGGCAATGCGTGTACTGGACATTGGGGGCATTTTATATAATATACTAGGCAATGTGTGTACTGGACATTGGGAGCATTTAATATAATGTACTGGGTAATGTGTGTACTGGACATTTGGGCATTTTATATATACAGGAGGTCCGTGCGTGGACTGGATATTGGGCCCTTTTATACATACAGGTCGAGTATATTTTTGGACATGACATTTCATACATACAGGTCAGTGTTTTCTGCTGCACCTGGCATTTAATATATACAGGTCGCGCAATATAAGTGTATTGTATATGTGTGTGCAAAATGTGTCATTTTAATATGTGTCCTAGTGCTGTGTGTATCATGTCTACCTGATTAGTTAGTTTTAGTTAGTGCGTGTTGTTAGTGGGGGAGCCCAACATTTACCCAGTAGGGGCCCATAAAAGTCTGATGGCAGCCCTGTCTTCGTCCATGCTCCTGGGGAATTGATTGAAGACATGAGGTAAAGCATTGCTCCTTAACCTCCCATTCTTCAATCAATACATTAAAGGAATAGTCACTTTTGAGTGAACTATCCTTTAAACAGTTAATCGCACGTATCTTCACTTCATACGTACGATCAGCTGAGCGCGGATCTTCTGCGGGGGATAGTGGAACCTGGAGGGGATTACTGGCCTCTTAACTCCCGAAGCCCCCCCCATGCAGCTACGGGCCTGATGTTATGCCACTGTCCATGGTTCTTAGCATTGACAGTCCTCAATAAATTTTAAGAGAAGTGCCTTAAGGCGGCCATATATTACAAAGGTAAAATGTACTTTGATAAATAGATGTACAATTAATTAATTGTACGCAGAGCCGGCTTCGATATGGGACCTGTGCGACACACAGGTTGCATTACCGAGGGGCCCCAGCGGGAGTCTTAGGGCACAGACCTGAAGGTCAAAGTTGTGCATCAGGCCACAGCATCCAGTACTGCAGATAAAATAAATGCATCAGCACCACCCCAATACAAAGTCCAACACACGTAAGCCTACGAAGATGTCTGTGCATTTAGTGTGTACATAATGATACACGCTCAAAAATACAAGCACGCACTGAAGATATGAAAGACAGCAAGCGAGGTGGGGGGCTTGATTTGAAGCAGGCCAAGGTAAGCAACATTCAATAGCATAATGTGTGTGCCCAGAGGGTGTTTTGGAGAGGGTGCTGGTGCCACAAACTAATTCTGCACAGGATGCTATTATCCTAAGACTGGCCCAGTTGTAAGTAGATGTACCATACATATTGTTCAACATTCAATTCATTCTGCAATATTGTCTATGTCATGTATTGTAAGGTTACATTAAATTTACATTTAAGCGGAACTTCAGAAATAATATGATCATTTATAAAAAAAAAGACTTTCTTGATCAAAACTAGAATTGTTTTTGTCGCATTATAAGATCAGGGAAAAAGTACAATTTTTAGGCCAAACAATGGAAATGTCTTCTCGAACTCGCATATTACGATTGATCGTAATATGGCCTAGTGTATGGGCTCCTTAAGCTTAGTAAGCAGCCAGGACAAGATCATCTCTTCCCTAGGTGAACAAGATCACAGGTCACAGCAGAGTTTGGGGAATCAATGAACAAAATAAAGGTATGATATTAGCAAGCAGTTCTAACATTGTCTATAAACATTTAAGATAATTGGAACTTAATAACAGGCAGGTGGCCAGTGCAGACAGGAAACAAATATGATCAAAGAAATAAACTAAGTCACAAACTGATTTAGCAGACAGGCAAAGAGCAACTAGTGGCTCCAGCAAAAAAGCAAGGAAGGAGCTGAAAACTGTAACTTCTTCAGAGGAAGGGGGAAATGTTAACAGCTGGCACTAACTTAGTACAGCTGAGTAATAAGGTGTTGACTGTACAGAGGTAAAATCAGCAACATTTGTTGAAGAAGCAACTAAAATGTGAAGAAGCAACTCTGCAGCGCTTTCAGCCAAGTGATCTCCTTTTTAGCTCAAAGCTAAAGGTACACAAAAATAGGTCATTAAATTTAGGTTCCAATCAGTAAATATGGGGTCCACAAACATTTTCCTAACCATGGACTAATGCTGGTCACATATACATGGGTATATCTATCAATTACAAATATATACAAATCTTCAGTTGTTTACGTGACCCACTAATGATTAATTTCGATATCAACTCTGTTGCAAGACAAAGAGTTTTGGAGAGGTAAACATGCCATGCACCTGACATGATGCTTTTTTTAGGCAATGCAATGCCTTTATGAAAATTGAAAGTATTGGGATCTGATAACAATCACAGTGAGTGTGGTCACCTGAACATCTGATCCCCATGCACAGTAAAGGGTTTTCAATTTGGTGAGTTTGCATGCAAGTTGTACATCCATTGTTAGACTGCAATGGAATCCATTCCAATTCCAATGGATTGACATTTGTATGGCTACCTTTAGAGTAGGAACGTAGTTAAGGCAGAGAACAAAAAAACTGAGGGTAGGCCACACTAAATCGCTTTTAAAGGGACAATACTGAAAAATGACTTGCCTATCTTAATCTATAATTGAATACATGTAAGTAGCACTTACTCTGATTTGTGTGTGTGCTGTATGCCTTTAATCCAGACACATTTTATTAGGAGCAGTATCCCCCCTCCCTCTTTTACCACTCCCACTTCCATCCGACCTGACTTTCCCCCACAAACCAACTGCGAAGCCTGCACACAGCATAACAGCATTCCAACTGTTAAAACTCTGTCACCATTCCAGCTACAGTAAAACTACTCACAGAAGAATAGTTTTTGAGAGCACAGAACGTGATTGACAGTTGAAATATAAATGTTTTTGATCAACAAAAAAATGATACAGTGGAGGTTGGGAAGAATTATAATTTCCAGTTATGGTCAATTTTAAAATCACCTGTGTTTCGGTATAGATGCCCTTTAAGTGCGATCCGATGCGCTTTTAAAAGCACACTCTAGTGTGATCCAGTTGATGTGGCCACACTAGTGCTCTTATGGAGCGTGTGTTGCGATTCGTTAATCGCCGCGCATGCATTCTGCTTTTGTGCGCAATCGCATGCGCTCGAAGCGAATCACTGGGTTTGAGCGTGTGGCCTCAGCCTAAAAGTGCCCAAACACCATAACTTAAGCTAGGTACACCCAGTACAGATTTATGAAAGATGACAGACAGGATCTGCAAGATCCGTTGCCATCTTTCAAAGATCTGCATACACACAGTCCTGAGCGTTCTCCCTATGAACTTCATAAGGAGAATGTCGGGACTGTGTGTTTCCACGGCCGCGCTAGACTCCTCTATTGGGTGGAGTATATTTCGGCGGACGCACGCTCGTTCGGGAAACAAAGGTACACACATAACGTAAAGCCCTAGCACAGATATTATCATAGTATATGGGGCCCAGAATGGCATTGATCATCCTTTTCTTGTTTGTTCTAATGTTTTGGCCAGATCAGTAGCACTTCCAATATATGTTAAAATATTGTTGCCATAGGAGTGCTCCCACAACCCTTTTTGTTTATGTAATTTAGCAGAGTTTTTCTGCAGGAAGATAGACCAAGCTTCCATGTGGTAGTAGCACCCCCAACACGTCCCTTTATTGGAGGTTTTACAACTTAAATAATAAGCATTGGTTGAGAGGCTTCTTCCTCCTTGTTAAAAGCCAGTCGATGGAGTGGGGGGAAGTGATAGCCTTTAATACTAATCCGATGCAAGGTCAGGGAGACAATCTCCCCATGAAAATGCAACCAAGCAGGGAGTGTCAGCCAGATAAATGACCCAAGGTAATTTGTTAGGACCTTCCATACTGGGGTTACCTTGACGTGGTTGGAAGGCTCTTTCACTTTTTGCATAAAATTTTACTGCATAAATTGTTTTTACTGTTGCACTAGCAAGATATTATGATAGTATATGGGGGCTAGGAATGTGCATTGATCATCTCTTTCTTGTTTATATATAGGGCTGGTAGACACAGGTGGTGTAAACTGCCCTTATTCATATTAAAGTTTCAAAAGCCCTACAATTTGGTGCAATACCCACTTCTAAATCATTTATATACTGCACATAAATAGATGTGGCCCCTATACAGAAACCTGATGCACATGTGAGGCACAGTATCAAAATCTTTTAAGTATACAAAATCCACTGCTATGCCAGAATCAATTCCTACTTACGTGTTCATAAAAACCAAGCAAGCTAGTTTGACAACATATATTTAAATGAATCCATGCAGATTACAATTGAGACAAAATCCTAAAACATGATCACTTGTCTTCTACAGCTTGCTGAATGGGTCTCTGAGGAAACATGACATTTCAACACATGGACACTTAATCTAAAGTCCTGCTTCACAAGAAACCTTTCCAGCAATGAGGAAAGAAGATGCAGAATTTTACATTTCTTCCTCAGAAAAGTCCCAGGACACAAGGGGTTATCCATACAGACGCACAATCTATAAATGAGTAATAGACATTATACAAAAAGAGCCCCAGCAAGCATCTGAAATGGAAAAAAGTGATGCAAAAGTAATAATAAACAGTAATACTGGGAATAATAAAGACATGAAAAAACATGTCTGAGCCAAACCAGTGTTAATGTTTCGGCTTTTCTTTTTTAACTAGATTTGTTTGTCATACTCATCTACAGACAAACTTCGTTATGTTTACTCATACTATGATCCCTGTGTCTTGGTGGAACCCAACGTTATTTTTTCCTGTACATGCAATCAAAATGACAGGTTTGCTGGTACAAATCATGATGATATTAGAAAAATATTGAATGTATACATAGTAACAATAGTAATTGAGGTGAATAAAGACATACGTCCATCAAGTCCAACCTTTTCACCCTCCTTTTAACCTTACCTAAATGTTGATCCCTTTCCCTCTCATAGCCTAATTTTGAAGGGTTTATTTTGTACAAACTCATTTACATTGTACCTGATATGCTGTATACTGTAATAGACACAAAATTACATACAAACACAAGAATAAGTGAACTTTGCAGTACCAGTCATCCTGAGGACAATTACTTTCCAGGTAGGTACAACAGAAGGCCAAATTCAGGAAATAGAGGAGGAAGAAGGGGACTGGCAAAGTTAAAACATTCTAGGGGCAATATATTTCTATAATACATAAGTGTGCTCTAGTTTATAATGGGAGCTGCAGTGGTATATATCCTTATAAAAATCACTCAGCTATGTCATAAATGACTCATTTCTTATATTTCTTATATCCCACTACTCCGCCCATTCCAGTGTTATGCTGGACAGATGACTCAGCATTTTGCAGTGTTAACTTCACTAAAAGAACCTGTGGAGCTGCTTCCTGTCACTTCTAACCAATGTCTCTCTCCTCCTCCACAAAGATTGTTTAACCGCATAGATACTGGGCTGGGATGTTCTTTCTACTAGGTTTAAGTTGCAGAAGGTAGCTTGGGGATTTAAGGGGAAATTGGACAAGGCTAAATTTAAAATGTAAATGGGGTGAAGGAATCAATACTTATGTATTATAAGAAATAATGCGCCCTTCACATTATAAATAAGGATATTACACTATAAGGGCTGCATTATCCCTTATATACATACCCCTAACTGTATGGCAATAATTCCGGATTATCAGTGGAGCAGATTTTGTGCCAGAAGAGCAAATGTGTGATTTGCACGCAACCAACAGGTAGCCACCCAAAAAGCTGGACGAGAATATCATGTGTATGTATATCATGTATGGCCACTGGGTTGTGCATCGTTCAATGATCTGCGGGTCAGACCACCAACAATGCCCGACTGAAAGACCAAATAGCAGCTATTTGGTCGGCCTCTTGTCATCGCGGTCCTGTGCAAAATTGTACATCTGTACTTAGCTGCAGCTTGGCGGTAGGCTTTATTCATGAGCTGATATGAAAATGATTCCACTATGAAACTCTGTATTAACACATTTTGAAGTAGACACCTATATTAAAAAAAACCAGTTAATATGCACGGACACTGGACCCATCTGCACGCACACGTGACGTCATCCAAACCACTGGTCACAGGTGGGTCCAGGGGGGATTGAGGGTGCCCGCATGGTGGAATGTGTGCAGGGGGGAGTGGGGGGGGTAAATGCATGGGGGAGGGATGTGTGTGACGCCACGGGGTTTGCTAGTTTCTTTTCAAGGTCTGTTACACTTGTGCATTTTGGAATGAATCAACTGATGAGTTTATTCCACCAGTGGTTCAATGGAAATACTGAAATATTATTCTAACCCGATTAGATTTTTTCAAGTACATTTTTCAATGTTTATACTTATCCATTCAAAACAGAAAGCAGGGTTCATTGCAAAAACCTGGAATTTTTATCTTGAGCTCTTGCACCGTTTATGATACACAGACGGGATTCATTGATTTGCAGGGCAACTTCACATGACTGCAGCTTGTTGGCTATAGATATCTGAAAAGTGAAAAGAGGACAGATATAAGCTATGCTGGGTGAGGTGTTGGCTTTCATCAGTGCAAAGCACAGGTTTTTAGGAATGTAACCTGTGAGTATTTAATATGGGGTGTGTGTTTGTATATTTCTACTGTTGAAATTTAGATCAAAGGTCCGAAAGGTGTTGCTACAGCAAACCTCTAGGCACTGCAAAAAAAAGGGAAAGGGGTTCACCATGGTTTACCCACTGAGACCTTTGAACCTTTATATGTAAGTGTGTTTTCACTTGAACCAGGTTACGTTGATAGTACTTAGGGGAGACATTTCTTCCTTGAAAGCAGAAAGAAATGAAACTGTTAAAAAACCAGGATGTTGTGGATTTAGATTCGGCAAGTTGAATGAACTGGAGTACAAATAGAGAAACAGGCAAATACCAAGGCTGATGGGTAATCTTTCAGCAAAACATTCTGACTGCTTGTCAGGGGGGAATAGAAACCCTTTGTCTGAACTAATGATTGTTACCATGAAACTAATGCCATAAACAGTTCAGCTTTACAGAACAGCTAAGTGCAACTCCTGTGTGTTTCTTTGCTATGGCAATATTGACTAAATCTTGACACAATGTCACCACATTAAGAATGTAAATGCTTCTAGTACATTCAAAACTTTCAGCCGTGTGAATGGGCTTAACACAATCCTGTACATTTTTATCATGTATATCATTTTTTTTCTTTTAGAATTGGGTTGAGAAACACTTAATTGGCATAAGGAAAAAGTAATTATCCTCTTTTAAAAAATATTAATGTGGGAGATATTCCAAAATTAATATGCTCTGTTCTTGCCATCCAATGCTAATGCACTCAATT
This sequence comes from Hymenochirus boettgeri, assembly GCA_019447015.1. Lineage (NCBI taxonomy): Eukaryota > Metazoa > Chordata > Amphibia > Anura > Pipidae > Hymenochirus > Hymenochirus boettgeri. The sequence goes on along the minus strand of CM033473.1, from coordinate 145,702,520 downwards.
AACCTTTTGCTTGATATCTTCCTTTAGGCTGAGGGCACACGGAAGTGCGCACCAGCACGTTACTGGCTCGCTTATGTGCATTGCCGTGCGCTGCCATCGCGCAACATTGATTGAATTAGTGGATACATGCGCAACATGCAGTAGCCAGCCAACACTTATGTCCGCTTAAAAAGCGCAATCGGATTTGATGAAAAGCAGACTAGTGTGGCTAGCCCTATGGGGTATATAATAGTGAAGGTATAAGGCTACTAATGTGGCTTCAAATGCAAGCTTCAATTCAAAGACACAGAGAATGATGCAAAAGTGGTGCACCAATTAGATGTTAGCTTTCGCATTAACCAAAATAAAATCTGATTGGTGGCTGCAAATCCAACCAACTATTCGTCGCTAGTGAGAGGTCAGTTTGCCTGAAAAATTGTTTGTGTGTAACCAGCCTAAAAGCACAGCCAAGCTTTTGCATCTCTTATTGCATAAGCCCAATATTCCCAGTATTCCAAAAAAAGGTAGCAGATGTTTACATCTACAGTACCCTTGTGACTTCTGAAGCTGTGAACAAATTTTTTAATGTGTACAGCCAATCTATTTCTCGCTGTCACTGCCCCAATGTGAAGAACCATATTAGGAAGCCAACCCCAAAAAAACGTTTAAATCAACCACAAATCGCATCCTTTATAACCAAATTCCTTCCATCCTTACTACGTTACCTTAACTAAAGTCAGTACATGCATTTCATCCTAGATGTTCAAAAAATTGATTGAGCCACCATTAGAGCTAGGAACATACAGGCCAATATAGGCAGTACAGACAACAGATGATCAGACAATTAGTTAATGTCAGGCAATCGTGCAATCCCTATGGACACAGGAAGTCACATAAATGTCAGCAGTGCCAACATTCGCATGACTGCAAACGGTCAATAGTGGAAAACAGTTGGCCAGGCCGAATATCTGTATTTAACAGTATAGGAGCCAATAACATTGTGGCTGTCTATGGAAAGATTACGTATAAAGGATATACAGAAAGAGTGTTATGGCATGCGGCATGGCCAACTAAATCAATCATGAATGGATAGGGGTTGTAACCAAGGTAGGATGTGTTAGGACTTTAGATAATGGGAGTCTCAGCAGGATGAGGAAACTTGCAGATGTGGTTGTTAAATTTGGTAATTGGTAACTTATCATATAGTAGGGAGGAGGAGGGGAAAGTTTTTGTGGAATCTGTTGGTTGGTGAGTTTGTTCATATTTGTTTCTGGGTTATAGTAGAATAAAATGAATGGGCATTTTATATAATATACTAGGCAATGTGTGTACTGGACATTGGGAGCATTTAATATAATGTACTGGGTAATGTGTGTACTGGACATTTGGGGCATTTTATATATACAGGAGGTCAGTGCGTGGACTGGATATTGGGCCCTTTTATACATACAGGTCAGAGTATATTTTTGGACATGACATTTCATACATACAGGTCAGTGTTTTCTGCTGCACATGGCATTTAATATATACAGGTCAGCGCAATATAAGTGTTATTGTATATGTGTGTGCAAAATGTGTCATTTTAATATGTGTCCTAGTCTGTGTGTATCATGTCTACATGATTAGTTAGTTAGTTAGTGCGTGTTTAGTGGGGGCCCATACATTTACCCAGTATGGGGCCCATAAAAGTCTGATGGCAGCCCTGTCTTCGTCCATTGCTCCTGGGGAATTGATTGAAGAACATGAGGTAAAGCATTGCTCCTTAACCTCCCATTCTTCAATCAATACATTAAAGGAATAGTTCACTTTTTGAGTGAACTATTCCTTTAAACAGTTAATCGCACGTATCTTCACTTCATACGTACGATCAGCTGAGCGCAGATCTTCTGCGGGGGATAGTGGAACATCTGGAGGGGATTACTGGCCCTCTTACCTCCCGAAGCCCCCCCCATGCAGCTACGGGCCCTGATGTTATGCCACTGTCCATGGTGTTCTTAGCATTGACAGTCCTCAATAAATTTTAAGAGAAGTGCCTTAAGGCGGCCATATATTACAAAAGGTAAAATGTACTTTGATAAATAGATGTACAATTAATTAATTGTACGCAGAGCCGGCCTTCGATATGGGCGACCTGTGCGACCACACAGGTTGCATTACCAGAGGGGCCCCAGCCGGGAGTCTTAGGGCACAGACCTGAAGGTCAAAGTTGTGCATCAGTGCCACAGCATCCCAGTACTGCAGATAAAATAAATGCATCAGCACCACCCCACATACAAAGTCCCAACACACGTAAGCCTTACGTAAGATGTCTGTGCATTTAGTGTGTTACATAATGATACACGCTCAAAATATACAAGCACGCACTGAAGATACTGAAAGACAGCAAGCGCAGGTGGGGGACTTGATTTGAAGCAGGCCAAGGTAAGCAACATTCAATAGCATAATGTGTGTGCCCAGAGGGTGTTTTGGAGAGGGTGCTAGGTGCCACAAACTAATCTTGCACAGGATGCTATTTATCCTAAGACTGGCCCAGATTGTAAGTAGATGTACCATACATATTGTTCAACATTCAATTCATTCTGCAATTATTGTCTAATGTCATGTATTGTAAGGTTACATTAAATTTACATTTAAGCGGAACTTCAGAAAATACTATGATCATTTATAAAAAAATGACTTTCTTGATCAAAACTAGAATTGTTTTTGTCGCATTATAAGATCAGGGAAAACGTACAATTTTTAGGCCAAACAATGGAAATGTCTTCTCGAACTCGCATTTACGATTGATCGTAATATTGGCCTAGTGTATGGGCTCCTTAAGCTTAGTAAGCAGCCAGGACAAGATCATCTCTTCCCATTAGGTGAACAAGATCACAGGTCACAGCAGAGTTTGGGGAATCAATGAACAAAATAAAGGTATGATTATTAGCAAGCAGTTCTAACATTGTCTATAAACATTTAAGATAATTGGAACTTAATAACAGGCAGGTGGCCAGTGCAGACAGGAAACAAATATGATCAAAGAAATAAACTAAGTCACAAACTGATTTAGCAGACAGGCAAAGAGCAACTAGTGGCTCCAGCAAAAAAGCAAGGAAGGAGCTGAAAACTGTAACTTCTTCAGAGGAAGGGGGGAAATGCTTAACAGCTGGCACTAACTTAGTACAGCTGAGTAATACTGGGTTGACTGTACAGAGGTAAAATCAGCAACATTTTGTTGAAGAAGCAACTAAAATGTGAAGAAGCAACTCTGCAGCTGCTTTCAGCCAAGTGATCTCCTTTTTAGCCTCAAAGCTAAAGGTACAAAAAAATAGGTCATTAAATTTAGGTTCCAATCAGTAAATATGGGGTCCACAAACATTTTCCTAAACCATGGACTAATGCTGGTCACATATACATTGGTTATATCTATCAATTACAAATATATACAAATCTTCAGTTGTTTACGTGACCCACTAATGATTAATTTCGATTATCAACTCTGTTGCAAGACAAAGAGTTTTGGAGAGGTAAACATGCCATGCACCTGACATGATGCTTATTTTAGGCAATGCATATGCCTTTATGAAAATTGAAAGTATTGGGATCTGATAACAATCACAGTGAGTGTGGTCACCTGAACATCTGATCCCCATGCACAGTAAAGGGTTCTCAATTTGGTGAGTTTGCATGCAAGTTGTCACATATCATTGTTAGACTGCAATGGAATCCATTCCAATTCCAATGGATTGACATTTGTATGGCTACCTTTAGAGTAGGAACGTTAGTTAAGGCAGAACAAAAAACTGAGGGCTAGGCCACACTAAATCGCTTTTAAAGGGACACAATACTGAAAAAATGACTTTGCCTCATCTTAATCTATAATTGAATACATGTAAGTAGCACTTACTCTGATTTGTGTGTGTTGCTGTATGCCTTTAATCCAGCACACATTTTATTTAGGAGCAGTATCCCCCCTCCCTCTTTTAACCACTCCCACTTCCATCCGACCTGACTTTCCCCCACAAACCAACTGCGAAGCCTGCACACAGCATACAGCATTCCAACTGTTAAAACTCTGTCACCATTCCAGCTACAGTAAAACTACTCACAGAAGAATAGTTTTTGAGAGCACAGAACGTGATTGACAGTTGAAATATAATATGTTTTTGATCAACAAAAAAATGATACAGTGGAGGTTGGGAAGAATTATAATTTCCAGTTATGGTCAATTTAAAATCACCTGTTTTTCGGTATAGATGCCCTTTAAGTGCGATCCGATCGCGCTTTTAAAAGCACACTCTAGTGTGATCCAGTTGATGTGGCCACACTAGTGCTCTATGGAGCGCTGTGTTGCGATTCGTTAATCGCAGCGCATGCATTCTGCATTTTTGTGCGCAATCGCATGCGCTCCGATAGCGAATCACTGGGTTTGAGCGTGTGGCCTCAGCCTAAAAGTGCCCAAACACCATAACTTAAGCTAGGTACACACAGTACAGATTTATGAAAGATGACAGACAGGATCTGCAAGATCCTGTCTGCCATCTTTCAAAGATCTGCATACACACAGTCCTGAGCGTTCTCCCTATGAACTTCATAAGGAGAATGCTCGGGACTGTGTGTTTCCATCGGCCGCGCTAGACTCCTCTATTGGGTGGAGTATATTTCGGCGGACGCACGCTCGTTCGGGAAACAAAGGTACACACATAACGATAAAGCCCTAGCACAGATATTATCATAGTATATGGGGCCCAGGAATGTGCATTGATCATCTCTTTTCTTGTTTGTTCTAATGTTTTGGCCAGATCAGTAGCACTTCCAATATATGTTAAAATATTGTTGCCATAGGAGTGCTCCCACAACCCTTTTTGTTTATGTAATTTAGCAGAGTTTCTCTGCAGGAAGATAGACCAAGCTTCCATGTGGTAGTAGCACCCCCAACACGTCCCTTTAATTGGAGGTTTTACAACTTAAATACTAAGCATTGGTTGAGAGGCTTCTTCCCTCCTTGTTAAAAGCCAGTCGATGGGGGGAAGTGATAGCCTTTAATACTAATCCGATGCAAGGTCAGGGAGACAATCTCCCCATGAAAATGCAACCAAGCAGGGAGTGTCAGCCCAGATAAATGACCCAAGGTAATTTGTTAGGACCTTCCATACTGGGGTTACCTTGACGTGGTTGGAAGGCTTTTCACTTTTATGCATAAAATTTTACTGCATAAATTGTTTTTACTGTTTGCACTAGCATAGATATTATGATAGTATATGGGGCCTAGGAATGTGCATTGATCATCTCTTTTCTTGTTTATTAATATTAGGGCTGGTAGACACAGGTTGGTGTAAACTGCCCTTATTCATATTAAAAGTTTCAAAAGCCCTACAATTTGGTGGCAATACCCACTTCTAAATCATTTATATACTGCACATAAATAGATGTGGCCCCTATACAGAAACCTGATGCACATGTGAGGCACAGTATCAAAATCTTTTAAGTATACAAAATCCACTGCTATGCCAGAATCTAAATTCCTACTTACGTGTTCATAAAAACCAAGCAAGCTAGTTTGACAACATATATTTAAATGAATCCATGCAGATTACAATTGAGACAAAATCCTAAAACATGATCATCTTGTCTTCTACAGCTTGCTGAATGGGTCTCCTGAAGGAACACATGGACACTTTCAACACATGGACACTTAATCTAAAGTCCTGCTTCACAAGAAACCTTTCCAGCAATGAGGAAAGAAGATGCAGAATTTTACATTTCTTCCTCAGAAAAGTCCCAGGACACAAGGGGTTATCCATACAGACGCACAATCTATAAATGAGTAATAGACATCTATACAAAGAAAGCCCCAGCAAGCATCTGAAATGGAAAAAAGTGATGCAAAAGTAATAATAAACAGTAATACTGGGAATAATAAAGACATGAAAAAACATGTCTGAGCCAAACCAGTGTTTAATGTTTCGGCTTTTCTTTTTTTAACTAGATTTGTTTGTCATACTCATCTACAGACAAACTTCGTTATGTTTTACTCATACTATGATCTCCTGTGTCTTGGTGGAACTTCCATACGTTATTTTTTCCTGTACATGCAATCAAAATGACAGGTTATGCTGGTACAAATCATGATGATATTTAGAAAATAATTGAATGCTATACATAGTAACATAGTAATTGAGGTTGAATAAAGACATACGTCCATCAAGTCCAACCTTTTCACCCTCCTTTTTAACCTTACCTAACTGTTGATCCCTTTCCCCTCTCATAGCCTAATTTTGAAGGGTTTTATTTTGTACAAACTCATTTACATTGTACCCTGATATGCTGTATACTGTAAATAGACACAAATTACATACAAACACAAGCATAATGTGAACTTTGCAGTACCAGTCATCCTGAGGACAATTACTTTCCCAGGTAGGTACAACAGAAGGCAAATTCAGGAAATAGAGGAGGAAAGGGGGACTGGCAAAGTTAAAACATTCTAGGGGCGATATATTTCTATAATACATAAGTGTGCTATTTTATAATGGGAGCTGCAGTGGTATATATCCTTATAAAAATCACTCAGCTATGTCATTAAATGACTCATTTCTTATATTTCTTATATCCCACTACTCCGCCCATTCCAGTGTTCATGCCTGGACAATGACTCAGCATTTTTGCAGTGTTTAACTTCACTAACAGAACCTGCTGGAGCTGCTTCCTGTCACTTCATAACCAATGTCTCTCTCCTCCTCCACAAAGATTTGTTTAACCGCATAGATACTGGGCTGGGATGTTCCTTTCTACTAGGTTTAAGTTGCAGAAGGTAGCTTGGGGGATTTAAGGTGGAAATTGGGACAAGGCTAGAATTTAAAATGTAAATGGGGTGAAGGAATCCAATACTTATGTATTATAAGAAATAATGCGCCCCTTCACATTATAATATAAGGATATTACACTATAAGGGCTGCATTATCCCTTATATACATCACCCCTACTGTATGGCAATAATTCCGGATTATCAGTGGAGCAGATTTTGTGCCAGAAGAGCAAATGTGTGATCTTGCACGCAACCGACAACAGGTAGCCACCCAAACAGCTGGACGAGAATATCATGTGTATGTATATCATGTATGGCCACTGGGTTGTGCATCGTTCAATGATCTGCCGGGTCAGACCACCAACAATGCCTGACTGAAAGACCACATAGCAGCTATTTGGTCGGCCTCTTGTTCATCGCCGGTCATGTGCAAAATTGTACATCTGTACTTAGCTGCAGCTTGGCGGTAGGCTTTATTCATGAGCTGATATGAAAATGATTCCACTATGAAACTCTGTATTAACACATTTTGAAGTAGACACCCTATATACTAAAACAAACCAGTTAATATGCACGGACACTGGACCCATCTGCACGCACACGTGACGTCATCCAACCACTGGTCACAGGTGGGTCCAGGGGGGATTGAGGGTGCCCGCATGGTGGAATGTGTGCAGGGGGGGGGGGTAAATGCATGGGGGAGGGATGTGTGTGTCCGCCACGGGGTTTGCTAGTTTCTTTCTAAGGTCTGTTACACTTGTGCATTTTTGAGATGAATCAACTGATGAGTTTCATTCCACCAGTGGTTCAATGGAAATACTGAAAATATTATTCTAACCCGATTAGATTTTTTCAAGTACATTTTTTCAATGTTTATACTTATCCATTCAAAACAGAAAGCAGGGTTCATTGCAAAAACCTGGATATTTTTATCTTGAGCCTCTTGCACCGTTTATGTCATACAGACGGGATTCATTGATTTGCAGGGCAAACTTCACATGACTGCAGCTTTGTTGGCTATAGATATCTGGAAAAGTGAAAGAGAGACAGATAAAGCTATGCTGGGTGAGGTGTTGGCTTTCATCAGTGCAAAGCACAAGGTTTTTAGGAATGTACACCTGTGAGTATTTAATATGGGAGTGTGTGTTTGTATATTTCTACTGTTGAAATTTAGATCAAAGGTCCGAAAGGTGTTGCTACAGCAAACCTCTAGGCACTGCAAAAAAAAGGGAAAGGGGTTCACCATGGTTTACCCACTGAGACCTTTGAACCTTTATATTGTAAGTGTGTTTTCACTTGAAACCAGGTTACGTTGATATGTTTACTTAGGGGAGACATTTCTTTCCTTGAAAGCAGAAAGAAATGAAACTGTTAAAAAACCAGGATGTTGTGGATTTAGATTCTGGCAAGTTGAATGAACTGGAGTAACAAATAGAGAAACAGGCAAATACCAAGGCTGATGGCTAATCTTTCAGCAAAACATTCTGACTGCTTGTCAGGGGGGAATTAGAAACCCTTTGTCTGAACTAATGATTGTTACCATGAAACTAATGCCATTAAAAACAGTTCAGCTTTACAGAACAGCTAAGTGCAACTCCTGTGTGTTTTCTTTGCTATTGGCAAATATTGACTAAATCTTGACACAATGTCACCACATTAAGAATGTAAATGCTTCTAGTACATTCAAACTTTCAGCCGTGTGAATGGCTTAACACAATCCTGTACATTTTTATCATGTATATCATTTTTTTTCTTTTAGAATTGGGTTGAGAACCACTTAATTGGCATAAAGGAAAAAGTAATTATCCTCTTTTAAAAAATATTAATGTGGGAGATATTCCAAAATTAATATGCTCTGTTCTTGCCATCCAAATGCTAATGCACTCAATTAACCTTTTGCTTGATTATCTTCCTTTAGGCTGAGGCCACACGGAAGTGCGCACCAGCACGTTACTGGCTCGCTTATGTGCATTGCCGTGCGCTGCCATCGCGCAACATTGATTGAATTAGTGGATCACATGCGCAACATGCAGTAATGCCAGCCAACACTTTAGTGTCCGCTTTAAAAAGCGCAATCGGATTGTGATGAAAAGCAGACTAGTGTGGCCTAGCCCTTATGGGGTATATAATAGTGAAGGTATAAGGCTACTAATGTGGCTTTCAAATGCAAGCTTCAATTCAAAGACACAGAGAATGATGCAATAAGTGGTGCACCAATTAGATGTTAGCTTTCTGCATTAACCAAAATAAAATCTGATTGGTGGCTGCAAATCCCAACCAACTATTCGTCGCTAGTGAGAGGTCAGTTTGCCTGAAAAATCTGTTTGTGTGTAACCAGCCTAAAAGCACAGCCAAGCTTTTGCATCTCTTATTGCATAAGCCCCAATATTCCCAGTATTCCAAAAAAAGGTAGCAGATGTTTACATCTACAGTACCCTTGTGACTTCTGAAGCTGTGACAAATTTTTTTAATTGTACAGCCAACTTCTATTTCTCGCTGTCACTGCCCCAATGTGAAGAACCATATTAGGAAGCCAACCCCAAAAAAACGTTTAAATCAACCACAAATCGCATCCTTTATAACCAAATTCCTTCCATCTCTTACTACGTTACCTTACTAAAGTCAGCTACATGCATTTCATCCTAGATGTTCAAAAAAATTGATTGAGCCACCATTAGAGCTAGGAACATACAGGCCAATATAGGCAGTACAGACAAACAGATGATCAGACATGTTAGTTAATGCCAGGCAATCGTGCAATCTCCTATGGACCACACGGCAAGTCACATAAAATGTCAGCAGTGCCAACATTCGCCATGACTGCCAACCGGTCAATAGTGGAAAACAGTTGGCCAGGCCGAAATATCTGTATTTAACAGTATAGGGAGCCAATAACATTGTGGCTGTCTATGGAAGCTATTATTCCGTATAAAGGATATACAGAACGATTGTTCCAGTGCATGCCGGCATCGGCCAACTCATAACTCAATTCCATCAGAATTGGATAGGGAGTTTGTAACCAAGGTAGGATGTGTATGGACTTTAGATAATTGGGAATTCTCAGCAGGATGCAGGAAAACTTGCAGATTGTGGTTGTTTAAAATTTGGTCACATGGTAAACCTTATCAGTATAAGTTAGGGATGAATGGAAGGACACAGTTTCTTGTGCAATCACTTGTTGGTTTGGTGCAGTTTGCCTTTCCCATATCTTGTTTCCTGCAGGTATAGGTAGCAACTAAAATGAATAAATGTTTCTTTCATGTTATCCACCCACAAAATTGTCATTGGGGGTGGGTAAATTGACAAAAAGACAGTAAAAATACCTGTAGTCTTACAAAACGTTCCCATGAATTTTTTATTGAGCCTCTGAAAATAAACATATGGTGTGAGAAGATTTGCCACACCCTTCTATTGCCCCTAAACAGGTGTTGATGACGAGGCTATGGTTGGCCTTAACATACCATTAACTGCGTCTCTTATTCATTATCCATCCATTACTAATTGGGAATGAGGTTATACGAAAGACTAAAAGTGTTTGAGGTATAAATAATGTGGAATAATGCACTTAAAAAAGCAAATTCAAAAAAGTCATATATAAAGCAAGCTGTTTCCCCTGACTGAGCGCCCATACATTAAACCAGTCTTTCTCAATATTTTTATCTGGGGGAACCCTTGAAGCAATTATCATATCTCGGGGAACCCCTACATAAAATAATTATTATATATTTTTATTTTTCTTTCTCAGTCATCAAATCATCAAACTACATAATTTATACAAATATAAATGACAGATCTATAAATATATCTCTTTTTTAAAAAATGTTTTGAAATTCACCACAGGGGATGTGTCTATACCAGTGTTTCTCAGGGAACCATTATATAAAAACATTAATACACCAAATACAGAATTCCAGCAAATATAGAACATTGATAAATATACAGATAAATATATCTGTTTTCGTTACAATGGTGGATCTATACAGTTTGTCACAATCTCCTTGAGGACCCCTATGCAACCTCTCATTAAATGATAGTCGGCCATAACAGCCATTCACCATCGTGCATCGTGGGCCGGTCCAGTGATCACACATGTTACGGCCCTTAAAGCTTGGTATACCTATATTCCAGACCAACAGAATAACGATCAATAAACTATTTGTCTGCCAATCGGAAAAAAGTGCCATGTGTCATTTTGCCCCACTGAAGATGAAATTTACTGACATGTTCGACCATGTCTTTCATGACCACCAATATTAAATTATTTGGTACTTCTGCCATTAGTAGTCCATTAAATAGTATGCCCACCCCTTAGAAAACATCTTTACATGTTAAGCAGGACCTCACAAAACCTTGGTTCAGTTTTGGTTGTTAAATATGCTCCCAGCAAGAGAAATTATACAAGTTCCCGATCCACTGCCGCTTCCTCCCTCTGCAGCAGCAGTGGAGGATCATCCGAGAATGGCAGCAAGCCATTGGCTGTGATTTCACTGTCACTGCCGTGACTGACTGCCTTACCCAGATGCGTCAGAGAGCCACGGTGGTGGATCGTGGAGGTCGTAAGTAGAATTTCTCTTCCTGGGAGCGTATTTAACAACCAACCAAACCAAAACGGATCTTATGTTTTGCTGAACATATTACATTTTTTTCTAAGGGATAAACCCTTTAAGCAATATTTGGACATTTGGGGCATTTTTCCTAAAGAGAATTTCTGAGAATTCTGTTCCCCCTATAATAATCAAGCCACAGCTCTATTGTATTTCTAAATTAAAATAAGTGACCAGTCTGAAATTAAAATCCTTGTCTAGAATAAAATCAATTAGAGATAGATCATTTTTCACAAGAACTAAACTTCAAGTCCAGTTGATCTAACTGAATACCACAGATATTAGACTGTCAATCTGTGTCATGTAGCGGACTGTCCGTTATAAGAGATGCTAATTCTTTCATTACTGCACAGTCATGTACATATGAAAATACTCACTACAAGCTGCTGTTAAAATAAGTTAAATTGGGTGTCAGTTTTTGCTCAGTTAGTATAAGCGTGACGCTGACTGATTGCTCTGAAAGATTGATTGATGAAGTTTCTGACCTGTCATTGACTTATTCAGCAAATTCTGACCTAGAGGGTCTTAGTGGGAAGTCACAAGCATCCCAACAGCCAAAGGGGAGATGGATAAGATGCAAATGCAAATGTATTTGAACCATTTCATTTTTATTGTACGTATATGTATTTGAAGTGCAACACACTAGGTTTGTTTTCAGGTGGCTTCGTGATGAAATCACAGATCCAAATGAGGAGCATGCGCACCTTGATTCCTGCTGACATCTATTCCTGTGAGCAGCTAAATAAACACATTAGTCTAGTAATAATCATATAGCCGGACAATTATACGTGTGCAGGTGATTGGTAGCTGTTGCTAACATTCTATCTCAGCGGATTAACAAATGACATCTGTCCGAGCATGCACACTTTTTTTTATTGCTGGCCAATTCTATTGGTCAGCATTTGGTCCCCAGTTAGTTGTATGGGGGAACCCCAAGAGCACTTTTATTGGTAAAGATACTCATTTAGATTTATTTCTAACTTATAATTTTAAGTAAAAAGGGCATGTCCACCCTAAAATAAACTTTGCTTAATAATGTTTAATAACCCCCAAACCTTACAATATTTGTAAGTTTCAAAGGTCTCTCGCCGCTCCTACTGCTGACAGCCACTCCACTTTCTGGTTGTGGCTGTCAGTTAAGGAGCGACGTGACGTCACGCCAAATCACCTGACAGTCGCAACCATGAAGTAGAGCGGCTGTTAGAGCAGAAACCCTCTGCTCCTGTTTTTGCTCGAAACAAGCCAGGTAGCGAGGTACCGGGTCAGGTAAGTCCCTATAAGGGTATCTTTAAAACTTAACAATATTGCAAAACCTAGGATGACGGTGGACTTGCCCTATAAAAAGTGCAAAGTGGACAAAAACATGTTTTTCAATAGAATTTTCAATTGTTTTGTCCTAATTGAAAAAGTGATACTTACTGTAAATTGTACTTGCGGTCAGCCCCCTCTAATAAAGTATAGGGTGCCGTCCACATTCATAGGGAATGTGGCAGTCCCAAATGATCTCCCTATATTTAAGGAAGAACGTTTGGGAATGTGCGTAGCCACACATCTGTCTGTCATCTTTCAAAAATTGCACTGTGTACCCACCTTTAGGCTGGGTACACACTGAGGGACTATTTGTCCCGACTGAGAGCTCGCTACGAGCGAGCGCTTGGCCGGGACAAAGGTCCGAATTTGCAAATGATCGATCGTGCGGTCCCATAGGGAACCACGTGATCGATCGGAATTTACCGATACGTCCGATCGTTTGTTCATCCGATCCGTGCGAACGAACGATCGAGGTCGGTCGCGGCCGGCCGTCCCACACCAGCAGATATTTTCAGCCGACCAACCGAAGGTGCCGTGAAACGGCCGGTGGGACGAAAATATCTGCTGGTGTCTACCCAGCATTAAAGTTAGCAGTAAATAAAAAGAAATCCGAACCTGATCTTGTATCCTTTCCAACCTACTACTTTTGCTAGTGAATGTACATTGGTCTTATCTGTTACCTTCAAGAAGACTAGATACTTTCAATATGTTCTAATCAAAACTCAAATTCCAAGAAAGATAGATGTTTTGTCATGATGGGAAGCTGAAAAGACCTCAGCTGTGCTATTTTCATGTGCAAATTAAGGTAAATGTGACTCTAGGCTTTCCTTTTTCCCTGTGACATTTTGTTTTGGATATTCAAAGATCTTTTTATGCTTCTCCGTGTGATTCTGTCTGCAGTCTGAATAGTTCCAATGCTTCTCTGTCTGCACCTTGGTATATCTTTCAGGACTACAGCTCAGCAGGGGTAAAACTACCTACCCTGTAATTACAAGTGGCGTGAAATCTGTTCCCACCCACAAAACTCTTTAAATAGCTGGAAACACTGTTGTATTTTTAAACAAACATATTTTACCCAGTGTGATCATAGCATTTAGTTGTAAAAAACAATATCCTATCTGATGTTTTGAAATAAGATTGGTCAAGTGTCCCAACACATCTATGGAAAAATGTAAATCACAAAAAGTTAGGAGTCTCTTATGAGGCTTATGTCTACTCTGAGAAAGAGAGCTACAACCAATACACTCCCTATCCGTTTTTAGGTGATTTTACATAAAATGGGCAATTTCTGATGATTTCTAGTCACTCAGCCATAGTGATTAGCTAAACTGTCAAGATCGGCATTCATCACTAATCAGCAAAACCTGCGTGGAAATTGTTAAGTAGGACAGATAGGGCCAACCAAGGTGGGATTTTACTAACAGATACAATAAGTTGGTAAGCATATTTGAAAAATTTGGCTAAACTGGTTGTAGTAATAAAATGTGAGTAAAGTAATATAATATTTGTATGCTCATTTTATATTTATTTAAGAGTTGTGGGGAAAGTTACTGAGAGCCTCAATGCAGAATTTCTTGTGTTAAAATCACGCTTACCCATTTACAAAGTATTAGCAATGAAAGTTGTGCTAAAGTCATCTGCTCAGCAACCTACAGCAATTCAATATTCCATTTGCTGAATTTTAGCATGTCATTTTTAATGCTAGCAAAAAGATGACATCAAAGTCACCAATAAGAATAAGACCAAATCATTATTATCCAGAGCTGCAAGAACAATATTAAATTCCCCATTGATGTGTCAATTTCATAAGGTTGGACGGTTGGCAAAAGTTGGCAAAACTCTCACGGCCAATAGCGATGAGTCATTAGTGCATGGAAAGCCCCAACTGGATAAAGGTTTGTGCAATGAGTTGAGTCATGCAGGAACTTTTAAAACATAGGAAAAAATATTGTCCTGTATATTTTTCCTTAGCTAAATGAACATTTTCAAGACAATTAACCAAATGCATCATAAAATGCAATTTATTCTATATATTATTTAAATATTCTATTTTATATATTTTGCTGCTTTTAGTGAAATCATTGATCTAAAAGACGAATGGACAGCAACAATCCCCATATTAATACAACTGATTTGCATGTATTTGGGTCACACATAGAAACCGTATGCATCACTTGTGAAATATCGATTGGAAGTTTAAGGAGGTGCATGTATCCCAGCAACCCCAAGTCAAATGATTTTTATTCCAGATCAAATATATAGTATGGGTAATTTGTTAAATATTCTAATGTTAATGATAGCTGTTAATGCAAATCCTTATTGATAGTAAGAGTCGGCAATCGTGGTTAATATATGTGTGTGTTTGAGTGCGTGGATGCGTGGTGAACTTAAAGCAGGCCATACACGTCTTCCCGGGTTAAAATGATTGAAATAAACCGTCTTGCACCTTAGATCTTCAAAAGATTTCAGCTTGAAATCTGTGTAAGATGTGGCCCACCTGACCCCATTGCCTTTTTTTCCAACTGATTGTTCATTATCTTCAAGCGTTTGATCGAAAAATTGCTAAGCCGTATGCTGATTTTTCACGCCTTAGCCAATCACAGGAGCGGATGCTGGTTGAGACCCTCCTGCTTGACTTCCGTGCTCAGAGAAGGTACAGGAGTTAAGCAGAAGGCAGCAGGGAAACGAAGGCTGGTAAGTACATTTGGGGATAAATGTGAGTGCTATAAACCTTGTGAGGTCGAGGTTTATAGCAATATCCTGCAACATATCAAAATTTAGTTTGGGGAGTGGATATACCCTTCAATTTGGGGCTTACAATTTTGTGGGTTTTATTTATTTATTTCTGTGCAATTTTCTTCTGACAGGGTTGAACTTATACATTGCTTGACTTCTTAAACTGAGGCCACACCCCAAACCACACCCAACCTTTAATTTCGGTGGGGGGACTACCAAAATTTTGCTTGTGCCAGACCAGTTATTTGAACATTAGTGCAAATTGGATGCACGTTCAATCAGACAGGGAAGGACATTTTTAGCCAATTGCGTGACTAAAAGACTGAAATATTGTCTGCAGTCCCTTTGCATTGGACAAAATACATTTCCACCCAGACAACCAGTCGATAGGGTCTAAAAATTGATCCATCACACCCAGCATTAGAAGCCCCCAACCTGAACTTTTTTGTGCACTGACTGACTACACTAGTCTTGAGTCTAGTACCTTACATCAGTATAGGTATTAAAATAAAATTACTGCTAAAAAGAAAAGAAAAGACCTTGCATGAATTCCATGGTGGAAAACCAAAACATTGCAACTCAGAAA
Organism: Hymenochirus boettgeri; assembly: GCA_019447015.1. Taxonomy (NCBI): domain Eukaryota; kingdom Metazoa; phylum Chordata; class Amphibia; order Anura; family Pipidae; genus Hymenochirus; species Hymenochirus boettgeri. The sequence continues at coordinate 145,686,514 of CM033473.1, read as the reverse complement.
TCTGCAGCATTTTAGAGAAATCTGTTTAATTCCATAGGTACCCAAATACACAGTAGCACATGCTCAGTTAGTTCTCTCGACCCTGCCAGGACAGGGGGATTCCTTTACATATCCACATTATAGTGGTAAAAAGATACAAATTAAGCATCACCTTACATGTGAATCAACTTTTGTTATATATTTATTAAAATGTCCTGGTGGGTTATTGTACGTGGGAGAAACCACTAGGAGAATCAAAGAACGCATAACACAGCATAAATCATCCATACGTAGGGAAGCAACCCATTTACCAGTCCCACAGCATTTTCATTTAGCGGTACATGCCATAAGCCAGATAAAATACCAGGTTATTGACTGGGATCCAACATTTAGTAGAGGGGGAAACAGACTTAAAAAATTTCTAGAATTAGAGATAAGATGGATTAACAAACTAGACACAATGTGGCCCAGAGGAATGAATAAAGAATATACACCTGGATTATTTTTATAGGCATAAAATAGTAGTCTTTCTCAGCGAGGGGTCTGGGGACCACTAGGGGTTCCTTAACCCTCGTACACATCCACCCGCGATGTGTCGGAACGTTTGTTTCGGACGATAATCTGCCCTATATGGGCCCTTTATCGGCTAAAAAAGTCCAGTTGTTCGGAGATCCGGCCGGTTGGTCGGTCAACGATCCCCTGAGCAGCCGTTGCGGACGATAAAGTGCTCATACACGGGCCGATTATCGCCCGAAATTAACGCTCCGACACATCGCGGGTGGTCGGGACACATGTGTACGAACCTTTAGAGGCGGGACACATGTGTATGAACCTTTAAAGGCGGCATGGGGGTCCTCAATAGATTGTGACTGAACAGTGTTGTAACTAACCCCCCCCCCCTCGCCACCCCCTTGACCACATAGAAGCCGGAAGGTAAGAGGGTCTGCGAAAACATACGAAATCAGCAAATACAGATATGATGAATCCAGATATATTTTTCTATATATTTATCAGGGCTAGGCCACACTAATGCGTTTGCGTCCACGATCAGGCATGTGATTGCAATTTTTAAATTATAGAAATCGCGCCAACGCAAGCGAAATCACGTGAAGAATGCACCGGAATTGCGTAATGTGTGAAGTGTGGCCAGTCCCTCAGTGTTCTATATTTGTATGAATTGTGCTTGGTGTATTGATGTCTGAAAGATAAATAAAAAGAAGTAATAATGTTTTTATGTAAGTGATATTAACATTTTTTCAAGGTTCCATAAGGATAAAAAGTTGAGAAACCCTGCTATAGACCCATCCCCTGCAGGGAATCTGAGTGCGTTATATAAATAAAGATATATTTATAGATCTATCATTTATATTCGTATAAATTATGTGTTTTGATGATTTGATGACGAGAAAGAAAAAGAGAAATAATAATTTATAATCATTATTTTATGTAGGAATTCCTCACAGATTATAAGGTTGAGAAACACTGGTGTACTAATGTGTATATACTATATATATATCAGACTTCTTTTTGATAAATTTTAATCCTCATGGGTAATCTTGAGACTAGAAGTAGAGACTTTTTGACATGGACAATAAGCACTTTATTAAATGAGCTAATAACCATTCGGCCAGGAGGAAAGACTTTCAGTCGCAGCAAAAGTAGCCACAGACAACAGTTATACGCGACAGAGTTTGCAGTCCATAGAGGGCCGCATGATTGGCTGTGGTTTTCGGATGTCCGTTCGTGTGTTCGTCCGAATCGGAGGAACGAACAGTCAGTCACACCTGAAAACCCATGCAATTATTTCACTCCGATCGACTGATACACTGAACTATCGGTCGATCGGTCCGAAATATTGCATGGTGTGTACCCAGCTTCACTCTACCTTGAATACAGGCACTCGTTTCTTTTAAATTGACACCATACATAAACAAGAAGGATTTAAAATGTAAATGTACTATGTATAAGCACTTAATATTTGCATTAGTGTTAATTAATATGTTAATGGTTAATAAAGCACAGTCCCTTAGGGGAGAAGACATAACCTAAAAAAAATCACTTTGTGTGATCACTTGTTAAGGCTTGAGAAAAGGCACATTTTTGCACAAAATGTTGCTGTGCTGTGTACAGGAGTTAATAAATCAATGTAAAACATTGTTTCACCTTTATTTGGAGGACTCTTCGTTTTTTTACAACCCTGCCAGAGCTGGCAGATATAAACTGGGCGACCTACCTATTTTCTGTAATCAAGACTGAGCAGTCAGAAAACCTATTGTTACTCACTAAAAAGGGAGGACTGCAGAAATCAGGAATGCCAGAAACCAGATTTTAAAAGCAAATACTACAATGTTACAGTTGAGCCACTTCTGTAGGGCTACAGGTTTAGTAATTATTGTATGGATTGTTAATAATATAGTTTTCTGCACATTGGACATTTTGACCTGTTCTTCATTCTGTGCCAAGGGAAATGCCCTCCTGACTTTTTTTTCCATTTCAGTAAAATTGCTTGATGTGAAAACTGGGTTTATAGACTACCCATGCATTAGCTTTGTAGTTTAAATTAGTTCTAGGTGTACTGTTTACTACAGTGCTGATCTCATTAACCTCTAATATAAACAGCCCCCTTGGATGCAATGATGATATTTTGCAGATAAATGTGCACCCAACTATTAGCATATCATTTTAAGGAGCAAACAACAGTTATGTTGTTATATGTATTTATATGCAGTTCTATGTATTACTTACGCAAATTCACTACATCCTGCAAAGCAAAGACCTAAATCAAATGTTTTAATTGTTACGTCCAGTTAATAGAAAACACTCCTGCTCTTCCAGTGCATGTACACAGACTCCCTGAAGGCTTGACCTCTAAGCACAGTAGTAGGTTACCTTGTGTCCAGCTTGGGGCCAATCTATGCTGTTTAAGGAGCCCAGTAAGATTAGTTCTAGACACACATAGTTCAGTTAGAAGGTTGTGCTGTAGAGTTCAAGACAGTGTAATGTCATGCTCACCCAGTGTAAATGTCTTCTTTTTCCACAATGATAAATGGTGCAGCAGTTTGGCTGCAGCTACCTCTGAACTTTGAAGGTCAGCTGCGGAAGCTTTTGTCATTCTTTAGGGGGATGTTAGTTTAGTAACATCTACTGAGGATTGACCCCTAAAGGCCTCACAGCAGCGGTATTGGACAGTGAACAGGAGCAGTATCAGGTCACAAGATTTAAAGCGGCCAAGATCACTAGAATCCAAATGCATGTTATGGCACCAGGTGGTAGGGGTATTTTTGGGTAAAGTTATTGTGCTTTTTTTTTTTTAGAGCTATGCTTTGTAAAAGGAGAAATTTGTTTAATGATGACATTTTTACAGTTGTTCTTTAGTTACATGTTTGTATTTAATAGTAATTCCCATTTCCCTTCATTGAGGCTCTATTACATAATAAACTCGCAGGGGATTGGCACTGTAAACTAAAATACTTTTAGGCTAATTAAATAAAAGGGTTAATACAAAATGGGAAATTGTAAATTTAAATCCAGCTCCCTGAATTTCTGCCTTACTTAATCTCTGTTTTTGCCAACAAAAAAAGCTAATAGCTGGCGTTAAAAGTGCCGAAATAGAAAAACGACTGATAGTGATTCTCCAATAGCTGCTATCAGCATATAACATCGCCGGGCTGTTTATACCAGGTTGCCGATAGCGGCTCGCTCTGTAAAAGTAAAATCTCTCAAAAGTTTAGTCCAATCTGGCCCCACCCCCTGCTTGTGTCCAGGCCTGATCTTTGGTGCCAGTGAGTCCACAGACCACGTCTGGGATGAAGGTTTTCAGGTCCTCACCCTTAGTAAATTAAAAGTGGAAGAGTGGACACATGACATATAATTGTCCTTTAAACATTAAGACACATTGGTAGGAATCCAGGGTGCTAGAGTGCTGCTTTACCTTTTTTTTTATTATTATTATTTTGTTCTCCTTTTGATAACCAAATGATTTCATTAAACTGGAGAAAGAGCTTCCTTAAAATGATTAAATACTCCAACCCGGAGCAATGGACATTTTTGGTGTGTTTTGGAGTGTTTGGGAATGTGCTTTATAGACTTTTATGGAAGGCAAATCGGCCTGTAAAGCTGGGTACACCCCTGTAGATTGTTTTTCCCAACCACCCATTTGTCAATTTTGATGGGTTGACCACCTCTGTCGGTCAGGCCAAAAGTAGGCATGGCTGACAGTTCACCGTGACGGAGCGGGAGGGCCGCATGATTGCCCCTGTTTTTTGGACACATTACATTGTCTGTTTGTGCAATTCGGATGAACACACGGTCGGCCTCCGGTTGCAGACGAAGGAAGGAGCCCTCCAATATTTTGGCCCAATAGACTGATACAATGTGTGTTATTGGATGGTGTGTACCCAGCGTAACACATATCCCACCAGCACTAAAGGGGATAAGATAACACCCACTGGATTAAAGGTGGGTACCCAGCAGGGGACCAAATCGATTGTTTGAGCAGTATATCAATTGGTAGATCAATCAGTGAAATATCAGACAGGAGTCTGCCTGTCTGCATCAGGAAAATCAAAGCAATTGCTCTACATGCAACATGTTGCTGTCACAATAACTAGTTTCTGGACTGTATTGACTGTATCAGAAGTGGAAATTGTGGGTAAGGTTACCAGTACTGAAATCCATCTCACCTTTTCCTTAAATGCTCTATTTTAGGTCTAGGGTTCCAGGTAAATGTAAGTGGCTAGCAGAGTCTGACTAAATATATGTCAAATTGTCAACCTAATAAATGACACACAGCCACAGAGAAGCTAAGTACAGACGTGTGATAGCACTCACGATGCACGACTTATACAATGATTCATTTATAAGTTTTGCTGACAACACAAAACTTTGTCGACCATTAAAAATTTCAGAGGATGTGAAATCGTTCCAGGTGGATCTAGATAGATTGTCACATTAGGCCGCTAAGTGGCAGATGAGATTCAATGTTGAGAAATGTAAGATGATGCATTTTGGACTTAAATATCCTTGTGCTGCTTATACTATAAATGGCTTTGTGTTAAGTGAATCCCTGTTGGAAAAGGATCTTGGGGATTTAATAAACTTAAAGGTAACAAGCAGTGCCAGGCAGCAACAGCTAGAGCCAGCAGGATATTGTCTTGTATAAAGAGAGGTATTGATTCAAGGGAAAAAAAATTTATTCTATCTCTTTACAAAGCATTGGGAATCCTGTGTACAAAAAGAACATCTTGGAAATGGAGAGGTTTCAGAGAAGGGCAACTAAAATAATAAAGGGAATGGGGGAGCTTGAATATGAAGACAGATTGGATATGCTTGTGGAGGTTCTCATTCATCCGGGTCATGGTATATCTGTTGTATTCAGTTAGATCAACTGGACTTGAAGACGTTTCGCTAGTCATCTGACTGGCTTTCTCAATTCAGAATGACTTGTACAAGAACATGTCAGAGGACACACGGACATCCCTTAAGACTTGAAGAAAAGAAGTTTAGGCTTCAAGTTCGGAAAGGGTTTTTCACTGTGAGAACGGTAAAACTATGGAACTGTCTTCCAGTGGAGGTTGTGATGGCAGGTTCATTGGATAGTTTCTGAAAACAAAAGTTGGATGAGTTTCTGAAAACAAGGAATGTTGCAAGCTAATGGTATTGATACATAAAGTAGAGTTGATCCAGGGAAATTTCCGATTGCCACTTGGAGTCAGGAAGGAATTTTTTTCCCCTTCATAACTCTGGTGGTTTTTTTTGGCTTCCTCTGAATCAACAGTTAGGCAGGAAATGTGGGTGTTGCTGAGTAGGTTGGAGTGGATGGACAAAAATCTGCCCAAACACCCATACAGGAAACAAAGACCTGACCAAATGTCTATACACAAAACAGCCGACCGAATGCCCATACACGAAACAAAGACCTGACCAAATGTCTATACACAAAACAAACACCCGATCGAATGCCCATACACGAAACAAAGACCTTACCAAATGTCCATACATAAAGCAAACACCCAACTGAATGCCAATACACGAACGAACTGTCAGCCAAAACGGCTTGCACTATTGCCATCTTTACCTACCTTTCGGGTGTCTCCAGTGAGTGTAGATTTCTATAAACTCTTTTAGTCAAAGACAAGATTGGTTTAGTTTAGCATGTAAAGTTCCCCAGAAAATAGTGTTGCAACATATCCTACTTTATTAAAGTTTCTGTGGTAAATCTTATGGTAAAAAGTAATTTGTGTGATTTTTGTCAAAAGGAATTCCCTCCCCCCCCCCCCCTTTTTTTTAGCTGGGTTTTTTTTTGCCTTCCTCTGGATCAACTGTTAGGTAGGGTTAAAAGGGTGGACATATCAATTGCTGCATTAGCCTTGAACTTGCAGATAAACATTTGCAATATACTGTAGATGCCTAGGTGCAGGCATACATGCAATATTTATTTATAAAGCACATGAAAAAAGGAAAGTGATCTACTAGCAGGTAAAGAAAACTAATGAGAAATAAGAAATGACTATAGCAACCAGTTCTTTTGAATTGAACATGAATCTATCAATCTATAATTTGGATGGAATGTTTGAGAAATTTAAAGAACTACTGTACTGTTGTTGCTCTGCCCCCTTTTGTCCCAAGCCCTAATCGATGAGAAGACAATCCTGCAAGAAGCTCTACTTCCCATTGGATAGATCCCAGACTGAGGTGGGGGCAAAGCTTACATAATACAGTTGTCAAATAAGTGATTGAATCTGCCAACTATGTATGTGCGTGAAAATGTTTCAATGCAATTGGTCCAATAGTACAGACACCTAGTATGCAAATGATACTTTGAGTATTTGTGTTTAATGTTAATATGTGAAGAAGCCTTAATTTAAGCATACAGTATGGTTTACTATTATACCATTTCAAAAAGGGGACTTTTAGCTCAGTATACATCTATATCTATAATAGACAGATAAACACGCAGCTTATTTTAAAGCTGCAACCATATCGTTCCCTAAATAAAATTAGAGAAAATAACTGGTCATTAATCATAGGCAGCTGCTATGTTCTTTGCAAAAATGCTGATAAGCTAAGCTAAAATTGACAGTATACTCAGTTGCTTTGGTTTATCAATACTTTTCTATTTTTTCCACTGCTTTTAAGATAAAAGAGTAATTAATATCCATAGTCAAATATTTGTCCACCTCCCTTTAATGAATACAGACTATACATTTCTAAATGTACCTCGGCTTATACAAAAGTGGTCAAGCAGCAAAACGCCAGTGTGGCAGTTCATAGGAGATTTTTTTTTTTTGATCCTTTCCAGTTGAAGGTTTATTACAGCAATGTATATGCTGTCTTGTTTAGTATTGTTTGTAAGAGATGGTAAGTGTTATTTCTGAGTTTTATAACTAGACTCAATAAACCCATTGGGGTTTTTTTTTTGCATCTAATAAATTTCACCTTTAAATACCTGTCATCACTATATTTTTATTCCCACTATGGATATTCCTTCTCCCTGGTTTATCTTACATTTAAAATGTCTGAGATACAGCACACAAAGCGCTGCAAAACCACAATATAAAATATATGGGGCATACGGACGGTTACAAAAAAAAATACCCCCTGAGTTTACGCACCTGCTAAAATGCCATATGAAGTCCAAACTAAATAAACAGGAAATTTGGATCTTGTGGTTGAAGTTACATTTGTCAACAACTGCAACAAATGTATAGGGTAGGGATTTGCCCTTGGAGGGACCAATCAAGTTTGGGTTGGCCTCTGGGAAACAAAATGTCCTTTGCCAAACAGTAGTTCATACAATAGCTGGTACGTTGCAGAATGTCTATAACACATAATATTGGTTAGAAGTGTAACCTCGAAGATATACTATAATTTTTTCCCAGAATAGGGGATCCAAGCCTTCCTGCATTGCCCAGAATCTCCATTTTCTTAAGATTCTTGTCAGCCGAAGTGGGCAATGCCAATATAACGTATGTGGAGGCTAAACTCAGTACTGATTTTTAATCTGTCCTGCTGGAACACTAAACAATGTTGGAGGCATTGCAGGGGGTCTTCCAGTCACCCTCTTCCCCTCCCCATACAACCAAACAAGTTGCTTGGCTAATGCCAAATCTAAAACCCCATAATAATAATAATATTATAAATTTTATTCTTTACTAATACGATTCTTTGCTAATGTTATATATAACTGGTTTTCCAACAAGTGTCCATTGTTTTTAATGCGATGGAACAGGTTTTTGGCAAAAACCTGTTAGATAATTGTACAATCAAAAAATAGATTTTGATTTTGACACACATTATGTCTGCATTCAAACATACCCTTTGTGACCGAGAGACCATTTACAAGGGTTAAAGGGTAGATTTATAGTTTCAGAAGGGTTTAGTGTTCTGTAACTGTAGCACTGAAACTTCAAAGTTGTTGAGCTAACAATAAAACTGTAATGCTCACAGGTCTTGCATTTGTATTTTAAGGGCTGGAAATACTTTGTCGACCTTTTACCAAAGAATGAAGACACTTGTAACCACTTAACATAAAACTCCTGAGATAGTATTGCAAGAGTTCATACATTCTCCTTTTGCTTTTATTTTTCCTTCTTAAAGAGACGACATAACTGACCTCTGCCAAATGGGGCTGACCAGTTGTATTTCTATCTGTGCTCTTCCTTTTGGCAGACTTCTGTAGCAATGTGGCCTTGTCACTGTCACTTAAATAAAAATTTGCTTCAGATTTTTTTGTTTGTTTCTTCTTTTATGTAAATAGAAAGAGCTGTGTGGGACTAATTAAGTGAATGAGCACATTTTATGTCATTTATAAAAAGCTCTACTTAACTTTTGTTTTTCCACTGACAACACATACTAAATTTATTAACAATATGATTAAAGGAAATGTCCACCCTTAAAACTAAAAACGTATGACTTGTCAGTTATATGCCCACAATCCCTACTGCTATTTTTACCAGGTTATTACATGTATTTGTAACCAGATATTTAATATATTCACTTCAATTTTGGAAAAGGTATCTGTCTCTTCCCTCTGCTCAATGAGCTTTTTTTTTTATAAGCATGTGCAGTGGGGGCAAAAGGGGAAACAGCAGTCAATCATTAGTTGTGATGTCAGCAGTCACAGCCTTGATTGACGGCATAGAGGGAGGAGCCAACTTACTCTGCCAGAATTAAGGCAATGATTATACTTAAACATCTGGTTAATAATACCTTAAAGGACAATTATACTCACCTTCCCTCCGCTCCTCTTCTTAGGTCTGTACCTTTTACTCAGGGTGAGGACCTGAACCGCCAGGTCCTCACCCCTGGGTTCGCGAAAGTTAAAGCACAGCGCTATTGAAACGCTGCTCTGGCAGGCTCCGCCCCCCTCCTCTCGTCGGCGACAAGGTCAATAAGAAGGCACGCTCTGCAACGAGCGTGCCTTCCTATTGGCCTCGTCGTGCAAGGAAAGGGGGTGGAGCCTGCCAGGGCAGCGTTTCAGTAACACTGTGCTTTAACTTTCGCGAACCCTGGGGTGAGGACCTAGTGGTTCAGGTCCTCACCCTGAGTAAAAGGAACAGACCTAAGAAGAGGAGCGGAGGGAAGGTGAGTATAATTGTCCTTTAATATAATGAAAAGAAAGGGTTGTGCTGCCTTTGTTATTATTCTGACATCATTCTTCAAAAGACATTAGCAGTCTGAATAAAGCATTTTTCTATCATGCAATGGGATGATAAATATTGTCTCCATCAATATATTTTAGCCCATTCTAGTTCAACATCAGCTTGTATTACCAAAAGAAAAAGGATTAACTTTGGAAGGGAAATAGTTAGCGTTACATATTTCACACCTGTGTGGAGGTTATTAAATAATTATATTTTATAATTATGTATAATTATACTTTCTATGTAGTGAGGGCCTGAACCACTATTTTTATCTATAAAAATGTTAAAGCTGTTTACACACATGCCAGACTAGTGGCAGATTTTATGCCAGGATTTACTTTAAGTTAGAGGCTTTTTGGTCACAAATGAGCAGTCTCAAGTAATAGTCTATCATATATGTTAACACCATACACATGGGGAATAATGTTCTAATGTGCACAAATGTGCTGATTATTTTCTTCTTCACAGGCTCGCTCAATAAACACCAAATCCTCATTTCTCACTTCAGCTTTTGTACACACACAATCACGCGTTATCACGTGTGCAACGAATGTCCATTTCGGACTATAATAGCATGTGTGTATGCGTTCGGTCAGGGTTGTTTGTCAATCCACCATAGTGGATCAATGAGTGACCCCCTACCAAATGCATACACACATGCAATTATTGTCCGAAAGGGACGCTCGTCACGTGTGTGAGTCATGGTCGGGGGTCTTGGTTCGCTGCTAACATTGTAAGTGTGTTTAAAAAGGACTAGGGAACACAAGGGAGTGAACAATAATGATCCGATTATTTGGAATCTATTTATTCGTGCTTTTAAAGACTAATATAGTGTTTCAGGCATTATTACATTATATTATTACATGCTCACAGAAAGTAGCAGTTCATTCTTCAGTGATTCTTTACATACTCTTTTGAATTTATGCATATTTGAGTCCAGTAATAGATGGCAGAATTGACAGGAGGATTGCACATTCACTCACCACCATATGCTTTTTGTATTCGTCCTTAAAATTAGCCTTTGTCCATTAGTTAGTAACAACCTATCAGCAGCTTACTAGTAGTGCTATTACAATAAAAACAGGCATCTGATTAGTTGCAGTTGGTTGTTTTTACAGGTCAAAAGATGCCCATATTATTAAAATAATTATCTTATGATTGTTGAATACATAGTCAAGGTCACTTGAAAATATTAAACTCCTACAATAAGGCAAGGGAATCCCTTCTGATATCAAACTCACTTTTAAGTGGAATTAAATCTTTTTCTCTGTTTGTGTTCATCACCTCCCATGCATGTTATTTGTTTTGCACAGAACTCCCAGCAAGTGATTCAGCTCTCATTAAATTGATTTACTAGCCCTGCTGTCTGTACTTTTGCTTAATAGTGGGGAAGTGCTGGAGAGGAAAAGGAGTGGGAGGTCCTTTAATGTTCTCTCTATTGCAAGCTGAGTGGCAGCAGATTTATTGTGAAGGTTGTAAAGAAGAAAAAGTACTAAGTAAATCTGTTTCTGCTCTGCCAAGAAAATCCTACTTACCTGCTAAGGCCAGTACCCAAAACTGCATTTGGAAAAACAAAACAATGGTCAATGCATAACAGTCCTCTACTCATTGCCAAACCATTGTTTCGATCCAAGCAATGCTGGAAAAATCTTGAACTTCCAGCTGTTTTTTTCGCCAGCATCAACCCCCCCCTGAAAATCTTCTGCAAATGGGCTTCATGTCTCGTGGTTTATCATCAATGGCCTATAGTTTAAATATCTATAGCACAAGCACTAAAATTCTAACAAAACGATTAATGCTGTATCTGGCTCTAACATATCTTCCATGCTCCAAATTGTAAATGTTCACAACACTTGTACTAGCTAGTATGGTTACCTCTATCTATGCATCATCCACTCATGTATAAAAGTAATCCAAATATTAAGTGTGTAAGAGGTAATGCACAGGCAACAAGAAGTTTAACTGCTAATAGCAACTTTATTGCATGTGAGTATGCACATGCAATAAGGCTGGGTATACACCATTAGATATTTCCGGACGACCGACCAATAGAGACGTGTATCGGTCAGTTGGACAAAAATATCTGATGGTGTGAGTGCAGTGGCCGCCTGTTCATCCAGATCAGATGAACAGGCAATAAGGCCTGTTGGTAAATAATGGCCTATCGGGTGGTTCCCTATGGGGAAGCTATTAGTGAGCGCTCAGTCGTTACAAAAACTTGGCTGGTGAGTACCCAGCCTTAAGTTGCTGTTAGTGGTTAAATTGCTTGTTGCCTGAGCATTACCTCTGTCACACTTAGGGGCATATTTATAAAGGTTCGTTAAACTTCTCGCCTTCTTGAACGCTGCCTTTTCGCCAAATTTGAACTTTTCCCTATTTATAAAACAGTCATAACAGTAGCGAAAGGTCATTACCGCTGCTTTTCGCTTTTCACCATACATCACTGTGGTAACCGCTCAAGCATATTTATTGAATGGCGAAAAGTTTATTTTTGCGTTAAGTTCAGCCACTCCAATTCGCCAAGTCTAAGGTGACGAAAACACATAAGTGGCTGTTTATTTAGCCTGCCAATGGGTCCATGGAAGTGTCAGTACATTGTGGAGTGTTTCTCAATACTAATAAGTACTCAGGGGGAGTTAGACTATTTTCCAGCATTTACTGTAATACGATCTGAGATTTCGCTTTTTAAGGTTTATTTTTCGCTTTTTTAAGATTTTTTTTTAAGGTTCCGATTTTTTTTATTTACCAATAAAGTCAAATGGGGTCTGAGGGACATATTTATAAAGGGAAATTATTTTTGCTTTTTTCCCCCACCAGCCTTTACCACAATTTTTTAAGCTTTCAACTTTTCCTTTCATCAGTTATTAAAAAGGCGAATTTTCATCAAAAGCAAAAATTATCTAGCAAAAAGTAGCACTAATAATGCTGAAAAAGTTCAGCACATATGATGGTAAATAGGTAATACTCCCTGGTGGCTTTTCAAAGTAGTATTAAATTGGTTAATACACACTGAACACCTATCTTTGTTATTTAAAAATAGCCTAACACGTTTGGTGTTTTTTTTCAGCCAAAGATATAAATAGTGTAAAACTCAAAAGGCGAATTTTCTCTATTTTATAAATAGGATGATAGTGTAAATCTCAAAAGGCGAATTTTCTCTATTTTATTAATAGGACACATTTTTTAGTATTACTTAATTTCAGCAAACTACAGCTAATTATCAAACCAGTTACATTAATATGGGAACATACCATAGTGCTGTGTAGGAAATAGTCATGTTAATGGAACATTCCAGTAAGTAATGATGTTTGGCGAAAATTCTGGTAAAACTGCAAAAAAATGCAACAAAATGGAGAAAAGGGGCAAGAAGGCGAAAATTCACCTATTTATAAATAGCTTTAAATTAAAAAAAATGATAAAAATAGCTCTGGAATTACACTAGAGCAATCTCTCTTTTCACAGTGAAAACGAGCGGTTTTATAAATAAGGCGAAAATAGCGCTATTTGTCATTGCGATGTCCTGCGATAGCAATCGTTTAGAAATATGCCCCTTAGTATATTTTAACACAAATTTTACTGTGCACTCATGTTAGATTGTTGTCCGAAACAGACATTCATATGCCAGTTTGCCCCAACATTAATCTAATGTGTGTAAGTACCTTCATTCTTTATCAACCGATCTGGGACAAATGCCTTGGGTTTCTTGTCCAAAAATTAACCGTGGTTATGTATACAGTATATCACATGTATTAAACTAAACATTGAGTCATCCATTTAGATAGTTCAACCTTTACTTCAAAGGTACAGTTTGTCTCAATTTAGTCTGCCTTGTTTCTACAAAAAGCGCTGGGAAGATATAAACCTTTGGGTGCCTCTTGTTTAGGCTACACTTAATAAGACAAAGCAATTCATTGTATTCTTCTCAAAAACAAATACTGTTTCTCAAAACATCTATTGCCTGCATAGCCCCTATCCCTTATAGGGCAGCAAACACCTAAGAAGGCTCTACTGCGAACAACTTATCTGGTGTTTTTTATCCCCATCACAAACTTGAAAATCTGACCACAAAAAACAAACAAAGACCAAACTAGGCTGCATGGAATAGGGGTGTGTGTGGTTTCTTCTTGTTTCAAATGGAAATGGACCTTCACAACAATGAGAGGGGATATACCACCACTTCCACCCAGTGTGTTATGCACCTGACTACCTAAAGAAAAGCAAAGAAGTACTACATTACTGCAGGCCCATTATGTCAAAATTATCATGCCAAAACCAGTGGTCTTGTACCAGTGAAACCTTTAATGCATATAAGCATCAAAGCATGTGACTGTACAATTGTTGTTTTCTAGTTATATCAGCTATATATATTCATTTTTGTTTTGTTTTTTCTTTCATTTCAATACACCAGTGACTAATGAGCAGTGGCTGGCAGGATGTTACAAGCGGCTGGCATCTTGGTTTACTCTCGATAAGCCATCAATAAAATGTTCACCTGTTGTACTGTATGTGGGGGCAAGGACAAGGAATTAAGTAACACACATTTGACATTGTTATTATCTAGCAAACCAGAAACATTGCGTGCAGCTTTTCATTGGCTGCAGAGAATGAGAAAATACCTAGTAAACTCCTCCTAAACATACCAGCTTGAACAGTTGACATTTTTCCTACATTCTGAATGTACCACACACAGGAACTGATATGAAAAAATATCTGAATTAATGCCATATAAACATTGGAGTGAATGGTAGAAAGCATGTGAGTGGCTACATGTTATATACCTGATTGACAGTCAAGATGCTGCTCATGTGAAAGTTTCCTAAAATGTACCCAGTCCTGCATAGAGTTATTTGGGTACAAGGGCCGGTATTTGTAACTACTGATAGCAAGATCCTTTATAAATACTGTCCAAGGAGTTCCAAATACAGCATTTAATTTAACATTTGTAGTCTGAGGCACATAGAGATTATGTGAATTGCCCAGAACCACACCGCGTTAGCTTAGAAGACAAGGGTCATACTGCCTGTGTCTAGCAGGCTAAACATAAATATCACTCTTTCGGCCATATTTATAAAGGTATGTAAACTCTTGCCTCTTGTTATTTCTGTCATTTTTTGAACTCTGTGATTTCTGGTTTTACCAAGATCTGCATTTTCTCTTTACGCAATACATGACTTAATGCAATGAATATGATGTTGAGCGGTGGCAACATCAAGGTATTTATTGCGTTGACCATGGTAATGCGGTGAAAAGAGAAGTTACTACAACGCACATCGATGATTTATGAATAACATGGCGAAAATAACGATCTTTGCCATTGCGATGTCCTGCGATAGCTCAATGGCAACAATAGTGATTGTCTATTAACATGCCCCTTAAATAGAAAATAATTAGGGAGATGGTGGAAGATTGATTTTGATTTGTTAATGTTAAGGCCACCTCTCCTCTGCCCTGCAATCCATTCATTTACTTGTGCTGCTAAATTTATTACAACATAAAGGACCAAGTATATTGGTAGAAGACCTTGGTAATTTAGTTGCACTTGACTTGCAAACAATTTAAAAGAAAAAATAAGATTAGAATAAGATAAGAATATAGCATTAGAGATTTTGGTTGGATTTTTCTGGGAATTTAGTACATGGAAAATGCATTAAAATCAGATATAAAGCACTAAATGCAAGAACCCTTATGGAACAGAAATGGATATTGTGCTGGTGATTTTCATCAGCTGATATAGGAATATTTTGGCAGCAATTGAAATAAAAGTAAGGACTGTGGAATTCTACAGAGAACAGACAAATCCTGTGAAAGGTTCCTGATTTTAGGATTTTATAACGATGGCGAATGGCCATTGATAAAGTCTGTTAAATTAACAATGAACATAAAAATCTTTTTAGAACAGGATCAAACTTTCCCTTACACAGTGTATGTGCAAAGTCCAAAAATAAAAGACAACTATAGACATAATATTATTTAGTGTGTTCATGGCCTGTTTTAGCGTCTTGTCAAAAATCAGTGTATAGTATGGTAATAATGAGGGACCCAGGGCCCCCACTATATTAGTGAATTCATTGCAAGATGGTCTGCCATTGCATGTCCTTAGGTCTGGGGTGAATAAGTTGTTTAGGGTTGACAATAGCTTTATATAGTAGATAATGTACCCCCTACTTCCTCAGATTTCCATGCCCTTTATAAAAGCACTCGGCCTGCAGCCTTGTGCGTCTATATGCTCACGGAATTCCTCTGTAACATCTAATATCCTTATTATTTACAGTAGGGGGTACATTATCTACTATATAATATTCAGGAAATTAGTATTACCCTTAAGTCCTTGGTCAAAACAAAAATAATTAAGATAACAGTCAGGTCTGTCAGGTCAGTAATACTTTTCTTCATGGAACAGGAATGTACACTATTTTCATTCAACAAATAAAATGGGTGATTCGGCCAAGAAGAGAGGTAAGCACTTAATCTGAATCAGCACAGTACAAGAATCAGCAGATTGCTACACAGAATCTCAAGAATAATATAATATGCAGTCACAATAATAAAGCAATAGGGAAGATGCAGTTAATGATGGCAAAGTACCAAAAATGAATACTTTGGATGACCCCAGCTAAGAAAAAAGGTTTAGAGAACAGAATGGGAGAAAAACATGTTCAGCTCTAATCCCTGTCAAAGGACAAACTAGGACACTTAATATTGACTACTAGTGGTGTGTCTGCTTTAACTGTCTTCTCTTCCTTAATCTGTTTGCCAGTACTTAGCAGCTTATGCAGCCTGTATTTAACCTATTTCCTTAATGGCAATTAAGAAATGTTTTCATTTCACATTTTCGTGATTGCCAATGAAATCCTCTCAACCTCCTCCCCCACTCCATTCATTCTTCTTTTTCTTGTTATATCTTTCTTGCTGATTCAAGTACTGAAGGGCTTTCCCCATGCCTTTGATTGGGTAGCACATAGCGGAGAAGAAACGATTAAGGAGCTGTATGGTTGAAATCCAGCTAAATGCACAGATTATTATCTTCTTAGGGCTTTCTTATCTTGGACTGTGAGGTGCTTAATGGCTGGGCTATTGTTTTTAGCTTCAAGGTATTAATGAAGGAATCAGGGCAGTAGGCTGATGTCATAAGTGGTTATAATGTGACCTGTTGGACTGATTTCTCCTTTCCGCTCTATAAACACCTTCCAAGTAGTTCACCGCAAGTACGTGTATTTTTAGAATGGGAAAAAAAAGATTTTGTTTGTACGTCTAGCTAAAGGATTGAAGAGTCTGCCCGTGAAGTATCCTGCTTAAAAGATGTCCCTTTAGAAAATACTCTGGTTTTGTAGCTGATATGCAGTCAGACCGTGTGAAAGCAGTTTGCTAAATACCAATGGCATAGATCTTGCAGAATGACCCATTTATAAAAAGCAGGTTTTGTTTTATTTTAATTAGAGTTGAGAGAAAGATCTGCATTCCACATGATACATTGCTGATGATGTATGCCTTTACACTACATTATTTTTTGGAAGAGACAGACAGCATTACCAGCGTTCCAACATTACAGATTTTTTTTATATTAAGACTTATGTATATTAACAAATGGACACAAACTAAATATTTAAGCAATGACAATTTGAGCCATTCTGCCCCACAACATGTACTGCTAATCTTTCCCATTTTGCCCTTTCCCTATATATCCTTCTTATTTAGGAGCTGAGCTTAGTTTATCTCTTACATTCACAGCTGTAAAGCTAGCCATACTAGGGTGTTATTACAAATGATACTTGACTCCTCTGTGTTTTTTCAACTTGTCCCATTGGTACCAGTTAGGCAAATAGATATTTGATCAGATTTCAGTAGATGCAGTACAAAGTATGTGGCTGCAGATCCCACCTCTGCCTTTGATTAGGGATACATTTTTTAACAAGTCTGATTAGGCGTGCGATCAGTAAGCTGCCTGAACTTGATCATGCAATTTATCAATTAGAAAGTTGGGGGTTTGTTTTTTGGCACTGTGTATGGCCATGGCCAGCTTAACTCGGGTATCTGAAGGTGAGCCCTTGACAAAACCTCCCTGATCTGTCAACATATTCAATCTGATCTAATGGCTGAAGCACACTTATAATTAAAACAAGCAAATTATTTCAAATAATTTCTTCTGTAGACAGTCTGATTCACATGAATGCAATTCCAATTACAGTGGCTTCACATACGCTATGGGTTAATCTTTTTGCCCATTGTGTAAAGCTGGCCATACACATGCAAATCCACAGCATGTGTGCCAACAGATCACATTGGTATCTGTCGGCACACATGCTGTGGGAACAGCACACACTCCCCATACACAGTATGGGAATCGGTCAGCCGTGCGGCCATACACTACACAATCGGATTGGCTCTGTCTACTTAAAGTAAAAGGCGCCGATACCGACCAACAGAAATTTTACATCATTCCCCCGATCGATCAGAGTGCTCCCAACACACGAACAATAATAGGCAAATCCCTTCATTCACTGATGGGATTTATTCATTATTGTTCATATGTATGGCCCCCTTTAATTGTGTGGCTTCAAGTATCACTTATATGCAAATGACACACAAATCTACTTGTCCACAGCTGCGCTAACTCCTGACATCCATTCACGTGTCTCCAACTGGATCCTTGCTATGTCCTCCTGGGTGTCACAATGGTGTCTCTAACTGAATCTTTCTAAACTGAACTAATCATTTTCCCACCTAAATCTGGTTCTGTCCCATTTTCTCTATTTTTGTTGACATTACCCCCATTTTCCTTAGCCAATCAGCATGCTGCCTAGGGGTAATTAATGGCTCCTTTTTCTCCTTTTTAACCAAATTAACTATGTTGCAAAAACCTGCAGGTTTTTCCTGAAATCCACAGGTTCCTCTCTCCCCCAACTACCAATATGCTTATTCATGCTCGCATCCTATCATGCCTAGACTATTGTAACCTACTACTTACTGGTCTTCCTGGTTCCCACCTCTCTCCCCTTCAGTGCATACTAAACTCTGCTATATGCATTTTTTTGCTCTCTAATAAACTCTAATAAACAGGATCCCAACTCTCCTCTGTACTGGACAAAAACCTGGCTCCCCATTAAACAGTGTATTGAATACAAAATCCTTCTCCTAACATTTAAATCACTTCACTCTGCTGCACCTCCTTATATTTCTTCTCTAGTGCTCATCGCAGAACTAGCTCCTGTACAGACCCCCAACTCGTATTGCTTCCTCTCGCCTTAAACCTTTTTCTCTTGTGGCTCTCATCCTCTGGAATTCTATTCCCATCTATCTAAGTCAAGAAACCTCAATAAGCAGGTTTAAATCTAGCATTACATCCTACCTATCTGGTAACCAGCACAATATATAATTGTTTTATTTGCACTGCATACGTCTCAAACCTGCACTTGTATCTATATGTTACCCTCCTAACTAGATTGTAAGTTCTACATGGCAGAGACCTCGTTTCCTCTTGTGGCAAAGCTCTGGTACTTATATTTATTTATATAATTTATATAGTTTTGTACTGAACTATTTATGTATTTGCCCCCGTTGTATGACTTTATTGTATTTTGTTATTGTACAGCACTATGTCCCCAAGTAGCACTTTATAATAAACTATACATACATACATAGGCCTCTTTCACCATTTGGGGCCCTTGCAGTAGTCTAAATGTAAAGGTTCAAGTGTAACAGATCTCTAGTTATATCCATTAGCTATATAGAATTTCTGCTCTTATATTAACACAAAGGCACTGAATTAAGTTGGAGCCCAGAAAAAAGTTGGAGCATTTAAAGTGGCAAAATGTACTAAAATGATGAGGTTGGACATTAAATGGCTTATAGCACTAACAGCAGAGGCTGTGGTTTATTGCTTGTAAGACAAAGGCCTTAGACTGGGTACACACAGGTGAATTTTTCACCTTGACCGGCCATTCACTACTAGGAGGCTGCATGATTGGCTGTGATTTTCCGACATGTTCGATTGCCCGTTCAACAGATTGGCCATCACCAGCAAAATCCCATAATACTTTTCAACCTGACCAACCGATACACAAAAATATCTGTTGGTTGGGACAAAAAATCTGCTAGAGTGTACCCAGCATTAGATAAGATCTAATTTTTTAAACTCCAATTGGGTTGGGGCCAGCAGGTACTAACACTACTGGCAGAGTCAGAATCCTCATTAGGCATAAACATTTCTTATTAAAACACAAAAGGAATCATATTCAGGCTTACTCTGTGATCATTATTCTGATTGCAGAAAAAATCTACACGTCAGTAGAATGTTGAAATTAAACTGTGTCATACGCTGGTTCCATGGAAGAAGATATAATAATATAGTACAATGCAGAGGCTCAATAGGACCAAATATGCAAAGTTGACCTTGTACACTAGAAATGTTGGGTCTAGAGAAAAAATGAATATTTGATTTAAAAACAAAGCTATCTGCATATTCTTATAGATTAAAGCTAAAAGGGTAGAGGCAGGATATTGGTGCTGCTGAGTCTGGGTCCTGAAGATGCAAGAGTCCAAATGCAGCATCTGGGCACTTTGATTTGTAGCTATGCAACTGACAGGCTGCATGGAGGTGGCTGAGTATTCTATCTATATAGTGGTTACCTAAAGCTAAGTACAAACAGAAAGATGTGGTCGTGACGCACTATGCCCCACTGCCATGCGAATGGCTGCTACAGCTGAGAATCGGTTCGTGTATGCGTGTTCAGTAGGGCATCATTGATGATCCAACTGACAAAGTAGCAAGAACCACAAATTCTTTCAGTGTATGGCTTAAATCTTTTTTTTGTTCACCCTTTTCATTTCATAACCAATGGTAAATCCCTTGTATCAATGTCTGTAATCATTTTGATGGACATGATTATTTAACATTGAAAACACGGTTGGCTGATGATGCTTACCATGTAGTCTTCAACGGATGCTTTGGATATGTAATAGACTGGAGATTTCAGTAGGCTGGGGCAATAAATACAGTTGGAATTGGACTGGTCTGTGTTTGCCTTTGGAGAGTAATTACAATAAATACTGTAGAAAGCATGTGAGTTTAGCAACAGGATAAAGCTATTCTGACAGTGAGCGGATTACATCTTTTCCCAAGGATCTTGGTTGCTGCAAGTGAAACACTTGCACTGATATTATTCTCTTTAATGATTATTAAGAGAGTGTTCTGTATGTAATCTGCTCCAAAACTCTACACATCAGATTAAATATCTTTGTCCTGACTCCTGATTGAAACCTAAAGCTTTTGAGGATTCAACATCCTAAGTAATTTCTTTCAGTGATATTGACCCTAAAGATCACTAAAGTAGCAAGCAATGTGAAATAATCAAATGTACCAGTCTTCGTTCCTTGCGCAAGTAATCAGAGGTTTCCCTGTTCGCTGCAGAGTACAGACGTTTCACAACATCCCTTACAGTAAAATAATGATTTCCTGTTAGATAAAACTGGGAAAGCAAAAGCATTCACCATGTATGTGACTGTTTCACACTCCTTTATGCGTGTTATCTGGTTAGTTTTTACCTGGACAAGGATGTTGTTTCAATACCTTTTAGGGCTCGTTCACACTAGAAACTGACAGTAACGCACAGCATGTGTTTCTGTCAGTTTGTATCCATTTTTTAACAATGTGTATTCCATAGATTTCTATAGAAATTGCATGAAAAAACGGACAGAAATGCTGCATGCAGTGCGTTTTTTAAACGGACTGGAACGGAACGGATCATAACGTAGCAGGTGTGAACGATATTATGAAATCCTATGGGGTTTTACTGTCTGTCTATTTTTTTAAACGCACCTGCGTTTGAAAAACGGATACTAACTGATGTAGTGTGAACGAGCCCTTAGTAATCAAACCTTTTAGGCTGATAATATTTAGCATAAAACTAGATTGATTTCCTAAATAATTTTTAGCGGAGTATATGAAACCTTTTGGGTAGGGTTAGTGTGCCCAAACAATAAACCTCAATCTGTTGTCTATTGACCTTACTGTTTGTCACATTATGTCCCAAAAAGTTTTTCTGTACATAACATAGTCTTAAACCCTCAACGTGATGTGCCTGATTGTGCCCAGGGGATGTGAGTTTTTTTTGTTCGGCAAGATTTATTTCTTTCTCTGCTTAATTCCCTCAAGACAAAAAATAATTGTGTTGACCAAACAGTGTGTTAATTTGAAGGGAAAAGTGTTATCCCTTCATTTACTCGGATGCTGATCTTGGGCTAAATTAACTGTGTTCCTGCTGAAATTACTTTCAGGTCTTGAGAATTTAATCAGGAAAGGCCTTGGTGGCTATAAATTTGTGGCAGCAATCCCTAATTCATCTTGTAATTCATCTTGTCAGGATGTGAATTGACTGTATCTGGCCAGGGATCACCTCAGTGGACACTTAATGAAAGACCAGAGGGAATGTGAAGGTCATCTCCTTTGATGTGCCTTCCCTTTCCTGCTGTAGCAGTGACATGTGTTGATGTACTAATCAAACCTCTGATTTTCCGACTTTCTAAACTATACACAGCAAAATCCACAGCAGAGATTCATGGGTTTCTTAAATCAACTGTTAAGTTGGAGGTAAAATGTGCAAAATACTTAATTGTAATGTGTAACAAAAGCAAGTTTTCCACAGTCTACATTCTGCATAGTCAGAAGGTATTATTAATATATATGAACTGCCAAGCAGATACATTCCTTGTTTTTCCTCTTTAAGGTGGCCATACATATCTGACTTAGGTTGTAAATTCACACTGGATTCCATAGGACTAAATTTGGGCTATTCAATCATAAATAGGAATGATCGTTATTCCTTATACGGAACAATTGTTTGTTTTACCCATACACATAACAATATGATTGGCTCCCTCTACTGTTGTAAAGAGAGCCGACAATGATCCAACAGAATTTTCCCATCTGGAACGTTTTGCTGTGATGCTGATGGTGGGCCCACACCTTGTCGATACTTTGCAAATCCTGTCAGGTCCGACAGGTTTTGTTGAGTATTGGCCATGTGTATGGCGAAATTTAGACAATTGAAACACATCAGCATTTGGACAGTACACCCCACCCTTCAATTAAAGTTGGAAGACTCCTCCAGACTGTGCAGTTATCAAGGTGTGCTCCCAACTTTAGCATTCTTACAAGTAACGGTTATTTTCCTAAATTTACACAAAGATATACAGACATTTCCCATTTCAGTCCTTGTTTATACAAGTGCATAATATATATATATATATATATTCTTTTTTCAGTTATCACTCTCTTAATAATCCCATTTAGTGAGACCATTTATCCTACATTTTCAGCTTTATGGTGCACACAAAGCCATAAAGATAACTTTCTTATGGTAGAAACTAGAAATCAAAGTCTTAAGTAGTAAAAACCTTAACTGGTAAAGCCACCAAGGTGTAATGGTTGGTATGTCCATAGAAATCTCTTTTAAGAAGCAGGTAGAACCTGTCTCACCAGCCCAGGGCTCCTTGACCTTCATAAGGCAAACTGAGGCATTACTGAGCTGGATAGTAATGAGGCACTACTCATTATTGAGGAAGATCATTTTGGGAATATGTATTTGCAGATTTATATCAGATATACAACAGACTCCAATGGAAATGGCAATGCATGTTTCCAGTGTAACTCCTGCAGCTTCTTAAAAGGAACATACTCTATGTGATAAGGAAAAAGTGAGAGGTGTTGGCTGATGGTAACTTACAGAACTGTGCAGTTATTGGCTGTAAAGTTTCTCAATAAGTAAATTCCTTTACAGGTATCCCTGGCCTTATGAAACTTGTAATGTTGTTTCTAAAAAGGAAAACATTCTGCAAGTATGTTTTCAGAAGAAAAGTCTTATGCAATGCTTGTTGTCATATCATTTTGTGGTCCTTATTTGCTTCTTCTTTTGTTGCACAGACTATTAAGCAAGTCTGTATCAATCTCACAGCAGATATACAAAGAAATAGGCAAGATTTGTACTTATTTTGACTAGCATTTTGTGCGGGTTATTACTAATCAGTCAGTAGGGTTACCAACGTTCCACTCAAGAAATATTAGCCTTGGGGGTGAGGCATGAGTGGAGCTTTGGTGGGTCCTGACTATTTACCATTATAAAGTATAGGTGCCAGGCTGGTATTTTTTATTATTTTTACTAGCAGGGACTTTGATTTTCCAATACAGTCCAGGTGGTAGCCCAATTAATTTGCCCCAAAAATTAGCATAATGTATCATTTTCCCTGTTGTGGTTTATCTTCTCTTTAGCATCTTTTATTATAAACCAAAGATAGCATAAAACCTGACAACTGAAATGAAATGAAGCAAATAGGCACATGCTGTATGTTAAAAGGAGAAATAAAGCTACAATATAAATTCTAAGTTCTGTGTGAATTCTAAATTCTAATAGATATCTGTATTATCCATCTCTGAAATCAGCAGCATTTTAGAGATATTAATTCAGCATGCTCCTTTTGCACAGTAGATCTTAAAACATGTAGTTGCACATGATCGGTGAATTCTCTAGCCCCCCTCCCTCCTCCCCATCAGAGCTATCTACTACTGGTTAGCCTGTCCATGACCTCTCTAATCAAGACTGAGCAAAGAGAAAACCAATTGGTACTCACTAGGAATGAGGGCTACAAAAGTCAGAAAATGTAATAAACCTGTCATAGACCTGTATAAATGATTTCTCCACAATGCCACTGAATTCAGTGTTCAGTTACAGCTATCTGCTAATAAGGAAATGATATATTAAATTGCATTTTGTTTGCATTTTAGCTTTAGATCTTTTAGTGCTTTATGTTGGTGGAAAACATGTATTTTTGTGTTAGGTATTTAGGTGTTTAATATATTTATATAGCAAGATGAGCCTATGTTAAACTCGTGTTTGTCCCCTTTGGCACTTTCTTGTGTGCATGTTGCATGCAAGTGCATAACAATTTGTATTCCTAAAAAGAAAGTATTTATCTTCAGGGTATGCTAAATGAGGTGAAAACAACAAGAAATAAATGAGCTGTATTGGTGTAACATAACTTCTTTTCACAAGTGAACTCTCTGTGGGATGTTAAGCAGTTTGATTCAAAGCAAGCATAATTAATTTAATTAAAATCTGTCAGATCCAACTGATTAGCTTGACTGTCAAGCCAGAGAAGTCAGCTCTAGTGTTTGTGGGACTACTGCTACTGGAAGGTGGGGTTGGCTTTCAGCACTGAGAGATGGATGGTCTCCAAGGTGATCAAAGTACTGTGTCATTTACAACTGGAATGGATTTTGTTGTTGTCCACCAGCAATATAATGGTTAGGAAAGAGAATACTCAAGAGGTCTAACAATGTAGGTGGTAGCAGGTAATGTGCTATGATTAACCTAGAGTGAGATGACATTTAAAATCCTCCCCTTTGACAGCTGTAAATAGAGATTAAACATTTTTCATCTCTTTACACTCCTGAGTCTTAATCACTGGCCATGACCACTGTAACACCATCAAGAGACACATAAAGCTGCGTCATCTGAACTGACCAATGCCACTTCTGCTGCTCAAGGCTATGAGATCACCGTGTTTAGAGAGGCAAAAGCAGTGAATTGCCAGTGCAAGTTGTTCTTTCGTTGCATTGAACAGGGAAAGCAGCTCTCAAGTGTTTCTGAAGTGCAATGTACTGCTGAGCACTTGCTGGGACCATATCCACTCAGAAGATTTTTGACAGAAACGTGAGTATAAAAGGCACATGACACAAGTCCTCACAACACTTGAACGATGAAAGCCTAGATAAGCTGCCTCTTAAACATCTTATAAAATAGCTCAGCAAACGGTTTATGTTCCCTACAAAGGTTAAACTGTGTTAACTTTTGCTTTTGGTTTGCAAGAAATTCAATGTATGCAGAACATTGAACTTTGTAATAATTGTATATAAGCCAAGGTTATACACTTCTACTGTATCAATATACTCAACTTGCACAGTGCAAAACTTGGAAAGGGGAAATTATATGTTATTCCTTTCACCATCCATGTGAATATAGATATATACACAAGTGTCATGCATTTTCTGTAAATTATATCCTTTACACTAACATATATGGCGCTTAGCTTTATCATCAGTTACATGTTATCAGTGTCATATAACTCACTGAAACTCGTGTGCTACATAACATACTCCCTAGTTTAAAATATAAGTACATTAGAAGTCACCTTGGAGTTACCTGTATATAAGCACTTGGTCCTGTGATCTCATATTTTAAATGGTCATCAAACTCCTTTGTGACTTCTAATATCTTACAATAGGGTGTAAATCTATATGGGGGAGCTGCCAGTTCAGGGAGATGTTTCATTTGAAAGTGAACCCATGGCAAAACTCAATTTTATCTCCATTAATATGGTCACGTAGTATACTGTTCTTTTGATGCCCATGGCAAACCGTTGATATTTGTCCAGAAGGGACGCAAAAGGGTTTCTGCAACTAATTAACATGAATAGCAGATACTTTGTGGGCAAAATGAATTTGGGAATATATTAGCAATTAATATGTAACTAACCAGTGGGCACTAGGAGGAAATAATAGAGCCAGTATCCTAAATTACATTTCAAAACATTAACAAAAAATGTTCACATGCTACTGTCACACGTGTTTTGAGGCATTAAAGGTGTGTTTAAGATTTGCCAATGTCTACCCTTAAACCATGGGCAGTAGAAAGCTGGGGGTTGCCCACATGTTGGGAAGTATAAATGCAGTCAAAAATGCAGTGTACATTCCACTCTGTTCCAAATTGTGTGAATTATTATATACCCCCACCAATACCTAACACACACTGGGAAAATGCATATTAAGCATCATCAGATTATCACAAAAAAAACAATCTTTGCTAAATCTAAATTCTTAATGGAAAATTCCACTATACACCAGACATAGCCCAAGTTAAGGGATACAGAGCCAGCCCAGTGGTAAGGAAGCTTTCACTGCAGTCTTAATCTTGAAAGGAAAGTATTATATTTCTTAAAGGTTATTTAAAAACAAAAAAAGAAGTTTGCAAGAGAGCTGGGTATGTCTTTAGATCCACCAGGCAAATGTCCTGAGTTGTTCAGCTGTTATTTTGCTTGTTTAAGTGACTGTTGTCTGGACAGGTGCCTGTTTAGGAGATGACTGTTTTACATGACTGGCATACCTTTTGTGAAGCAGCTTAAAAAAGGCTAAATAATAGAGTGAAATCAGTTGAGCAGAGTGACAGATCTATGGTCACTTTCTGTGGTGGCCATTATTTGCAATTAAGGATTTGTGTCAACCATCACAGGATGTTTTGATGCTGTTTAGTGGAAAGGATTTGATTGGGTAAAAATTTTTGCTGAATCCTTAATTCTGGGTACAAATATTCTCTTTATTTTGTTCATCTTTAGGATTCATTATAGTATTAATACATTTTCTGTATATCCATAAATCCTACTACACAAATTATAATTTTATATATGTGTGTGTGTGTGTGTGTGTGTGTGTGTGTGTTTGTAGTAAAAATAGAAAGGATGTGGGGATCACCTTGCCTACAGGTGCATACATTTTGTATCCATGGAGGGATAAGTAGAAAATTTGACCTTTTCTTTTTCCTCTCACCTGTATGAATATTAGAAATACTTGCTACCTGTTTTGGATGCATAAAAATGTCAAATCAGAGCTTTCCTGTAAGAGAAAAGTTTTGAGAAATGTTTATCTTAATTGTGAGGGTACTTTAATGTAAACATGCTTTGGCTTTATGGCATACTTCACATCTCTCTAAATAAAAGCAATAGTTGGAGTTAAACAAACACCTATTAAGGAGACTAAACAATATGTTATATATACATCCTATATGCAAGTCATAACCTATGATACAAAGACATTTTCCGCTAATATAATATATACCAGTAGCTTCGTGCAGTCAGTTTTACAAGCGCTATGAATATCCTGTGAAATATATATTTAGTGCTCAGTGATGTTAACAATTACAATTGGTGCTTGGTATGTTAGTTCTGTCACATGACAAACTAAAGCTCCAATATTGAAAAAAATAATTTACCTCTACATTCAAATAGACAGGTTTTCAATTGAGAAAGCCAGTTGGATGACTAGCGAAGCACCTTCAAGAACTAAACATCAAGTCCAGTTGATCTAACTGAATACAACAGATCAGTTTAATTATTGTTAAACGACTCACATAAAAGCAATCTCCTCATGACCTTCTAAATATGCAAAGTCACTTTTGTCATTGATTTTATACAATCCATTTACAGAGTTTATTTGGAGTAATAATACAGTGCCCAACCTAAAAATTGGATTATTTAAAATAACTATAAATTCAATGGCCTGTATAAGGGTTTATTCACACTAGACTTGTTTCCGCAAAGTTTTTCTAAAAATGTCTTGTTGTTTTTTAAATGCAAGGACGCTTGTATTAGCATTCCTACTAATTTGTTCCAATCCAGTTTGTTTTATAAATGCACTGATTGGTGCATTTCTGTCACGAAACCTATATGATTTCATAATAAAGGTAGAAAATAAGAAAACTAGCGCTCTGGGTAGATCTCTCTTAGGTAATTCAATGTCACATATGCGGCTCTGGGTGAATTGTGAACAGGCTGTCACCTCTGCTGTTTTAACGACAACTATTAGCTGTGCAAGCGATGTTGAATCCCTTGCACTGGCTGCGCGAGTGTCTTTTGCTATAACCGCTCTTTCGGTGCAAGCATAGGGATAAATTCACTACCATTCTAGGAGCGTGATTAGGAGCTGTGGGAGGAGGCACCATGGGAGACACAGTTGACGCTTACAGACGAGTTCCCTCGAGATCCCACAGGCGTAACACTTCTAGGATTAAATTCTCACTAACTGATATTGAAATGGTTTGCATGACTTTAAAGGGTGTATGTACACTGGCAAGTTTATTTTTTTAAATTGCCCATTAGTGGAAACTATAATTTATCCCAACCATCACTGTATCCTTTTTTTGTTGATCTGTAAGCAGTTTTGCTGTAGCTGGAATGGTTTGACAGTTGGTGTGCTGTATACTGTATGCAGTATTGACAGTTGGTATGAGGGAAAATAGTCAGGTCAGTGGTCAGAGCCTGAGCAAAAAAGTACTTAATTTAAGGCATGCAGCAACACACACAGCTCAGAGTAAGTGCTACTTACATGTATTTATTTATAGATTGACGCAAAAATGATGCAAAGTAATTTTTTCAGTATACATACACTTTAAAGCTGCAGTTCTTGGTAAATCTTCCCCTTAAACTCACAAGAATATTTACCAAAAAATGCACCGAAAAACAAAGTATGTTTTTTGATACATAGTTGTATATTGTAACATAAATATAACCTTTAAACACTCACCTGAAACAGTTTGTGGGGGAACAAATTCCTTGTGGTAGACAGAAAATTGAGGAAAGTAATGTTTCCTAAGGAACTGATACTGATAGAAACAAGAACTGCTCACTGGGTTGACCTGACGCTGATGAGAGATGCTGTGCGCATATGTGGTAAAACAGGACTAGGAGGAACCAGGAAGAAAAGATAATGCCGTGATTAGATAAAGACACGAAGGCCTGAAAAAAAACAAATTTGTCATATTATTGTGGTTTAAGAGAGTTAGGGAAAGAATAGCAAATTGCTTATGAAATATGTTTGTCTAATTCTGACATTGGATATTTGCATATATGTTAGCAACGATTTGGTTTTAACATTATTATATAATTTATTATCCCTTTCTGTCTTTTCCTTCTGGAGTAAGAACTGCGTTTGTTACAACGTAAAAGGAAGGTGTCCACAAATAGTAACATATGGTCAGCCAATTTGGCCTTTTTGACCTGACTGGCATACCATCCATTTGTGTACAGGTCCAAAATGTTCACAGTCGTTGTGCAATATCAGTCTGGAGTCACATGGAAGTTGTTTAGTAGGATGGGAATTTTTGTTAACAGATAAATACTATGGGCGATATGTGTCATATTCATATAACAAATCCTGTACTGATCTATTGTGACAGTTATAACTTCTCTGTTTGGCACATTAATAGCGCTCTTAAGAATCAAATATTTAACGCCAGTAAATAGCCAAAGCGGATTTCACAGATCCACCGGAACTCGGACCTCACGGATTTCTGACTTTTTGGGATTGTTCTGAACCGTGGAACTGTTTTTGATCATTATTGAACGTTCGATAATTTTTTTGAATTAAAAAACTGACAATATTTGATATTTCTAGAAATACTAAGTGGAATGTCAAAACAGGAAGCTTGTGAAATCTCCAGTACTAGACGATGTTTTTTGGCCGTTTTTTCATGTTTCCCAGATCATTTCCCTGGTCCTTGAGCCATTTACAGTAATTTACCATTGCTATTTAGACCTTCATTTTAGGAACTTATGGATTTTTTTAACTCCATTTGACTTCAATGCGGATTTTCGAATTTTCATTGGCAACCCTATAAATGTCTACTATTGGGTACAGGGGGTTTAGTCTCAACATAGAGACAAAGTAGTATTAACAAATAATAATGGCTTTCACCTTTTGTTCATTTAACCAGGGTAGTTTCTATTTAAATAGATCCTGTGTGCCCCTTACACATAAGGAGTGATCAGTAGCAACAAAAGTGAACAATGCAAAAATGCCAGAAGCCTCTCCCTTGGAGGTATATTTTATATAACTGCACTGGTATTTGTATACTAAATGATGAAAATTCAGCTTATTTCTATTTTTCACTTCTATCAAGGTTTCATCCTGGGGAATTTTACTGAGTAGATTTCTTTAGGCAGATTTTGACATGAAGTCAGTTAATAAACATTAATGTCACTCTATGTGACTTTCCAGTCATGATTACGTGCCAAGGATGGCAGTGACTAATTATTCCCAATGGAGCAAACAACACAAGTGTCAGACCTTGGTTTTCTCACTGACACTTGTATGTCACATGAATAATCCAAGTAATACAGTGTGTTGTCTGCGAACAGTAGTAACAACATCCCAGCTGGTCATGTGCCAGGCGACCCCATACCTGCCACTAATCAGCACTAATTAGGTCTACTCATAGATGAATTAAATCAAGAGGCAGCTAATCAGTGCAGATTAGGTCTGCCCACAGGTGAATCAAATCACTTGTATGTCAAGTGGCACTGGCACTTACACTATCGATGGTCATTTAAGTGTCTCGTTAGCAATTTAAATGCAGTGCTCTAGTCTGGTCCTGTCCTAAGCTTTTCACGGTGTACAATATTGGTTTTAGCAATGTAACACAGGGAATTTTCCTGTAAAATGTTTAATTCAGTAATTTTGTTAATTAATGTGAGGTACATAAACTTTGGATGAGCAGATTTCTTTGCAATGATTTATTTTTCATGGTTTCACAGTGCTAGTCCTAAGGCTAGTGTTGGGTCATGTATGAGGGAAATAGGTGTAAACAGCTTGTAATGTATTTATATCAACATAACTACCTAATTATCTAACCCAGATTAGATAGAAGGGACCGCATGTGATCCCGAAACGTCACAATAAATTTGGTTTTGCACCTAAGACTGGTGTGCCCGGTGATTATCTATATTGTAATTATCTAACCCAGGTACACACCAGAAAAGTTTTCAGCCCGACTGTACGCCATGAGTGTGTGTGGTCGCCCAGAACAAATCACCGTTGCTCGCAGCAAAAGAAGCCATGGCTGGCAGTTCTCTGCAACTAATTATGCGGCCCATAGGAAGCTGCAGGAACAGACTTGATTTTCCAAAATACCCAATTATCCGTTCATATGTTCCAGACGGACTGTCAATCGTGTCACAGCCTCCTGCAAATACACCATTTAATTTTTTTTTAACACGGTAAAATCAGTCAGTTTCTCTGAAAAATTGCATGGTGTGTACCCAATGTATCAGTGCAGCATCATAAAAAGACAGATGTATAGCTAGGTACACACAGTACAGATTTCTGAAAGATGATCTGCAAGATCCTGTCTGCCATCTTTCAAAGATCTGCATACACACAGTCCCGAGCGTTCTCCCTATGAACTTCATAGGAGAACGCTCGGGATTATGTGTTTCCATCGGCCGTGCTAGACTCCTCTATAGGGAGTCTAGCGCGACCGATGAAAATTTTCGGCCTTTCCCGAACGAGCGTTCGGCCGATCCGATTGTTCGTTGGCCACGTGCTCGTTCAGGAAACGAGTGTACACACATAAAGATAAAGCCCCGACGGATCGGGGTATCCGGATCCGACGGTATCGGGGCTTTATCGTTACTGTGTGTACCCAGCTTTACTCATTGTACAGACCCTTCCACCAGTTTTTACACAAAGAACAATAGGCTGCCATTAAGGAGCCACATTAGAATTTGTCTGTTGGCCTAAAAGTACATGCACCAATGTTTTGATTGGTTACATGCATGGTGTCTGTGCATGTTATGAATGAAGACTGGCTGATTGCTATGTCAGAATAAAGGGCTTTTTACAGATTTCTTTTTTTTTTTTTTAAGGTTTCACATTGCTGGTCCCAAGGCTAGTGTTGGGTCATGTTATGGGACAAATGATGGCCAGGAAATTAGCAAATTGTTTATGTGTATGCTTGCCTTAAGCCCTGTCTATATGAATGATTGTTCACTCTCCCTGAAAAATCTGCAGTGATCATTAGTAGATGACAACTTCATGCAAACAACACAGCAGCTCCTATCCATATGTATAAATGCAAGTATACAAAGAGGAATGTTATGTGCTTGCAATAAAACATGACCTCATATTTCTTTGTTCTTTGAAAAACTAAATAGATAAATGAACTATAAATCCTGTGTACAGATAAGGTCTATTTTCCTTTAAAGGTAATATACTGTCTACCTATATATTCCGCCTGAATTAATACTTTAAAAGTCAGACCTGAAGATAAGTTCAGTAAGTTCGAGAGGATCACAAGTCCTCTTGGTTCACCATTTGTGTTTGAAGAGTGATGTAATAGTTTGCTGGTTAAACAGCTTCTAAAAATATTCCCATTAGAAACTGTGGACATTTAACTAATTAAACAGTATATTGCTGTAATTGAGGGGGTGCAGTGGTGTTTATTAACTAGCTTGCCTTAAATGTTTGCTTACTGGGCATGAAATCAACCTTTGGACTGCCTGTTTTTTGTGCGTTGTTCAAACTTTTCTGTTTTAACTGTGAATTGATTGAATTTTGTAGGTTATTCAGTTTCCATTTGTTCCTATTTTAAAGATTCTCTGATTGATTGGAATTTTTAAAACTTAGTTTATTGATTTTCTTAAGCTCTCTGCTCCCATTTCTAGTATAAGTTTAACTGACCTGTATCAGAGAGTCCACATTGGGCATGAAACCCAACAGATCCTGAGGGAATTTGCATGGTATCTGGTATCTGCCAGTCTATGTTTATAGAATTAGCAATACCTAAGGCCTTGTACACATGTTCCAATATTTTGCCCCAATCTACTGGCATGACGAAAGTTAAGTCAATTGGGCCAGAATATTCAAAATAATTTTTGCCCGTGATGGAACGATCTTGATCAAATTGCCTTCCAAATTGGATACATACATTCAGACATGGCGGTACATTTTGGCCAATTGTGTAGTCTTCAATTGTCAACTAAGATTTTGCAGATAACTGGTAAAATTTCAGCCTAGCCACAGCAAATCTCAATTTGCAAATTTGCACAAAAAAAGATAGTGATGTGTACACCCTAATAGTGCCATACTAACAACAGATTTTGTGACATCACTCATTGCAGCCAGCAGCTTTGTGTAATAGTTACAGTTTCTGCTGGATGAATTACTACATAGCCTACCTTAAAGCTTTCCTCACTAAAGATTAACCAAGTTAGCTTTCATTATTACCAGTCTTAAGGTTCGTACACATGGGGAATGATTATGCACGATCCCCGATGAATAAGCAGCGGACAAACACCCCCTTTGTGGGATAGTCACATGTGTATGCATTCGGTCAGGCTTGTTCTTCAATCAGCCTGCAGATCAACAAGCAATGTCCGACCGAACAAATACACATGGGCAATTATCGCCTAAAGCGATAATTTGGGGGCCAGTCATTCAACAATGTTCATGGGTGAAATCACTCATGTGTACAAACTGTTACTTCTTGCTTGTTATTTGGTGTAACAAGCACTGGAACTGACACCATAAGCATAGACCTATATGCAGACATATGTGAAAGTTCTTTGTGCTTTGTGCAGCTGAGTGGCCATGGCCAATGGTAGGAAACCACAGTTCAAATAGAAACACCAGCGCACTCTAGTCTTAATCTTCAAAGTTCTAATAGTGCATAGTGAAAACAGT
The DNA here is from genome assembly GCA_019447015.1 of Hymenochirus boettgeri. Taxonomy (NCBI): domain Eukaryota; kingdom Metazoa; phylum Chordata; class Amphibia; order Anura; family Pipidae; genus Hymenochirus; species Hymenochirus boettgeri. Next base: position 145,652,611 of record CM033473.1, on the reverse strand, counting down.
AACATTTCTGTGTTACATAAACACCTTCATCAGAAGAATTAAAAACCATTTTACAACTTAAAATACAACTGTCAGGAATCAGTGTAAGAAAATTAAAAATACATCCATCAGGGATTAGTGTAAAACAATTACAAGTTCAAAATCTCAGCATCATTTACAAAAAAACATGGTGTTATATTTTGTCAGAAACCTTCTACTAGATACAGAATATTAAAATTACATTTAATACACTGTAGCACAGTATATACATGGTATTATATTTTATATATCTAAAGGTTCGTACATGTGCGCTTTATCAGCCGAAACGGATGCTCATTCTGTGATCCAGAACGAGCGTCCGTTTCGGGCAGATCGGGGCAACAATCCTGACCGAATGCCCGTTTAAAGTGCCCATACACGGGACAATTATCATCCGAAACGGCCGTTAGGCAGGGAATCTTCTACCAGATACATTGTTTTCAGATTACATTATATACTTTATCCACAGGCGACACTTAAGTCCCAAAGTAACATTCAATTTCATGGTATAAACCCAAAAGGATTCCCTCTGTAAGAAGATTCTCTGTAATGAAGGTATGTGGTCTATGAACATTCCGCTCAACTCACGTGCCTGGTATCATGCCTGTATAAAAGGTGCTGCTACTAGTGGATCATCCTGTTTTACTGCTAGTTTTATTAGATCTCTCATATGTCATTTCAATGTCGCTTGGAATCGGTTTGTAAAGGGACCAGTGGTTTTCCCTATATAAATCCCGGCACAGGAGCATTTAAGTAAATACACCCAATATTTAATTGCGCATGTAAAGAACCCCTTTACTTTGTAGGGGCGCCCTGAAAATGGCCGGCTAATAGTATTTCCTAGGATAAGAGAATTGCAATCCTTACACCAGCATAGACGTAGCACCAAAGCAGCGGGTATGCAAAAAAGAAGGTTTCAATGGGTGTGTGGACCTTTTTTTTCCTTTTATAAAACGTTTCATCCAACACAACCCAAATGATCTCTTAATTTTATCATTAAACATTTAATTATACTGGAGCACAAATAAGAAAAGGTTATAGCATCCTTGACTGAAATAGCTGGAAACCAGAGGTGTTAGAAATGTATAAGTCACGTTCGAAAAATGTTTTTTTTCTTACTTGTAGGTCTCTACTTATGTCTATTCTGGAAAAAAATATATTCATGAATAAATGTGAGGATTGAGGTAAAAATATTTCTCCAACATTCGAAGGATAATTTTATTTTCTTCCAACAGTAAATATAATGGGTTTTTACATTTCTTTCAGTTCAAGCTCAATGAAATCATTTATTTAATTCCTATAATACTAACCTCTTCATCTCCACTTTGTTTTGTGGGCACATGAAAACCTAGGTTTTTGTTAGTTTGGATGTCTGTGAGAGGGAGAGTGTGTGTATGTTTGTGTGTGTGTGTTTAGGTGCAGCTCATACATCTTATTCAGAGGAACAAAGACTCCTGATTTGTGATAACAGACTGTGACCTCCCCCATTAATACTGTTTAACTAGAACTAATTGGCCGTTCCTAAAGAGCAATTAGTAGGTTTATTAATCTGGCTATGACAGGTGTGAAAATCAGTTAGTGGACTTTTTCTAACGCAATCATCAGTAAGCATATCTGATAAAATGAACAAGGGTGTTAGAATTTAGAATGTGGAAATCCTGGATCATTTTGGCTGCTCTAATATATGAAGAGAATAACAAACCATCTTAGCACAAGAAAAGGGCAATTCAATCAAAAACATGGGGAAAGTCTCTTTTCTCCTGTTATTTAACCAGTCATACATATAGTTCATAAACTATATAAAGAATATTCTGGGCAAGATGCCTCTTTTAATAACATTAATAATATAAAAAAAACTGTAAGTCTCAAAAACTTTTCTTTTCTTTTCTTCTCTTGTTTTTTTTCTTTGTTTGTTTTGTTGACTTGTATCACTTGCCTTTCCTGGGTGCCTTTGTGAACAGAACAATAAAGCCACGGTTAGAATACAAACACTTTAGATACACAAAGTGGTATAGATGTACATTATTCTGCTTAAGGCATATCAAATTCTGTTCAACAGACCACATATCCTGTGCTGGCTGACATAGAAAGGTACATACAATCCTGCTCCTACCTTGTGTACAAACACAATACAACTTTACTTTATGGCATCAAATGCTAAATACTCTTCATTGCATTGAATAACAAGCATCTATGTAGCAGAATGCATAAAAAAATGGATGAACAGCAGTATCAACTATTCAAAATTATAAGAAATTAGAAGGTATTATTCATAGTTGCCTATGGGTGATAGCACATGAAACAATTAGAGTTGATTTTTCTGTTGCTGGAAAAGTGGGGGGAAAAGAACCCACTGACAGTTTTGGAAATTCCCTGAAAGTAGCCAATAGATGGTCATTGTTGTTCAAAAAAAGAATGGGTCAGAAGGAGTGAAACATACAGTATGTCTCTAGGTAGAATGTTGAGTAGCGCCCTCTAATGTTTCCTGCTTGGCTCCTGGTCTTCTGGTTTTCCTGTTGGGGACCAATGCCCTGATCCAACACTAATTACCATATATAAATACATACATGGAAATTCTTCTGCAAAAAGCAATTCATTATTAGCAGATAACCTTGTTGTGCTTCTGTGTAAGCACACTTCTACTGAATCCTTAATAGGGATAAAACTGAAAATTTTACTTTCAGGCAGGATTTGAACAGTTGAATCCAGAATTACAGGCAGCTGTCTGTGTTTCTCTCTCTAGTTTTAGAACTAGACAAGATTTGTATTTCCTGTTTTAATTAAAGAGGACTTTCTCGGTACATGAAAAAAGAGTATTCCTATCCCCAAAGGCACGCATCTGTTTTGAATAATATACAAGTATATTATAAGTGTGAGAAATTGCTCAAAGGATGGTTGTATGATTCAGGACATAGTGTGTTGTTGATTCACAGACTTCTTAGGTCAGTTTCCACAATGAACTTGTGCGTCTCACGAATGTTTGTATTCCTCTAGAAACAATATGTTGATCTCCGAGAAATTGTTTACATAAAGCTGCATAATGCAGCATTTTATCAAAATCTGTTTGCTTTCTTTATATAACTGCTTGGTATATTTATGGCTACAAATGTCACTGCTCAAGAACATATTGAGCTGCTTAGATAAAATGTGAATAATGGATTAGACTAAAGACTGATGCTGATACATTTTGTATATTTTAGTATCATTGCAGTCCCTTGCTGTGCTCCCTTATTTTCTTTATTTATTTTGCTTTATAAAAAAAAAAAAAGTTTTTTTAGAACAAAAAAAAAGAGGGGAAAGATTTTGAGATACAGATTTGCAAAGATAATTTTGCTTTCATTTCTTTTTAACGTTACGTAAGTGTTTGATCTTGGAGCAAATAATTTAATTGGTTCATTTAATCGTCTTCTTCTGTGCCTTGTTCCCACTGGTTATTTTATTAGTTATGAGTCGTTGTGGTGAATCACATTGCAAAAATCTGGTTTAAACTGCCAGCAACTGATGCTGCTTTATGGGAAGTGACACAAAGGAAAAGCTATGTATGACGAAAAAAGTGCAGATGCAACAAAGATGGTGTTACGTTTTTTTGTGGCAGTTAGCGATATAGCAAAAGTTGCAGCTGTAGGTCTGTTTCAGATGGCCTTGCAATATAACGTATAGGAAATAATTGAATTTAACTACTGTGATATATGACTGCATGTAAAAGGATCCAACACATAGATTATTATGTGAATTAGGCCCAAGGGTATACAGCTCCAGCACTGCACTGATGTAGCAAAAATGCAGAGCGTTACTGTTACATAAGCAAAATGCTCACTAAATTTTCTTTGGTATGAAAAAAAAATAAAATAAAGGGCTCCATTAGCTTTCTACATTCAGAGCCAATAAAAGAACTGATTTTAACAAATGATGTGTTCATTGACAGTGATGAATGTTAGTGCACAGTTTGGGCAGTGGCACAGAAAGGTAAAGAGGAGGATAATAGCTACCACTGTCTACATTTGGAAAGCCAGAGGAAATAACAGCAACAGAAAGCAAATGAAGATGGATGATTTCCAAAGGGATGGAAGTGATATGTCCTGAGGAGTGGCAGATATGGACGAATGGCTTGTATTCGGCCTGAACTGTTTCTGCTCCTCGTACTGTTTTGAAAGGGCAAGGTTTCAGAAAATGACTTCCTGACGGTGACCACTACGCAAAATTTTAAGGGGCTGATCGCTAGGTCACATACAGGTCATCTCCAGCAGCCTCAATGCCTATTTAATGCTAAACAACAAGATGATTTTTGATGTTGAATAGAAACAATAGTTTAGCTCAATTGCTTTATTAGTCTGCTCTAGATGTAGCGTAATCCATTCAACTTCAGATATTTAAAAATCATAAGTAAGTTCACTATGAAATTTATTTTTTTACTTTTTAAAATGTGTTCACCAATGGCAGTCCCCTAGCTGATTTTGAACTACAACTTCCAACTTTCCACTAATCGGCTAAGGTTGTTGGATCATGCAGTTCGACAACAGGAGGGTTGCTCTATTGATTTAACTGCCATGCTTTTCTTTGTTTCAGGTCAATTATCTGAGGGGGTATGCATGGGGGTAAAATGTAACAAAAAGAAAACAAAAGAAAAGACAAGTGATGCCAGCAGTATACAATTAAACACATTACATTTTGAATGAAAGATTCTCAATCCAGAAGGTCTTTAATAGTTTTTTCTTAATGATTTGTTTTCTCGGAAGCATTAGTGCAACTTTACTGAAATTGTAATTAAGATAAGAGTGAGGGACAGAGAAGCAGCGTAGGATATCTTTAATTAAAAATAGCTTCAAGTGAGTTAAGTTCAAACATCAAAGCACATCACATGGGGTATGATGCCCGGTCTCTAATTTTACCTAATATCCAGCATCTGGTGTAAACTAGTTTGTGGTATGGCTGAGACCAGAAGGAAGTACATTACTCATAGATGAAAGGAGGAAAATCACTGTCCTCACTAAAAATAACTTTTTTTTCTAACCTATATCAGTTGGATGTATGATTAAACAGTAGTTGTCTGGGATCTGCAAGGAGACAATAATTAAGCACAACTGTTTCCTCTCCAAGGCCAGACCCAGGTGGTGAAAGTTAAGTGTTGTGTCATTCAGATAAGGTACTGAAAGCCGTTTTCCTGAATGTTGTCTCTGACTCTTCTTCAGAAAGTTGCTCTCATTGCTTGCTGAACTGTGGACAGACATAATCCAGGCACATTCTACACCAAGATGTGCAGAAAGTAGGGGGGAAGAGCGTGAAGGTTCTCAACATATATGATTGGTCTTTTCAAGTGGAACTAACCTGCACACTGGAAGATCACACAGGACAAATGGCTTGCATCAGGAAGTGATCCTGATGTCTATGAAAAACATTTAGATAAGAATTAGCATCATGTAAAAACAGTGTCAAAGTCGCAACTGTATTCAGAACTGAATGATAGTTTTCTTCTTTTTCATAAAACTCTTTTGTTTGGGTCACGTAAGAGGTCAGTTTGAACACTGTGCAGCCAATGAGAGCACTTCTCCTGTCCAGTGACTAAGCCTAGAAAGATCAAAGGCAAATTCTCTCATTTGTACAAAACATGCTTTAATATAAAACATGCATCCTCTTCAATTAACATTCATAAGCCTAAAAAAGTGCAGTCAGCCTTGTGGCACCATTTCTTTTTTGTGGAATTGATGAGGTATTTCATTTTTTTATTTTATATATTTATATGTAAAACTTGAAAACAATTAACAAGGTCTTGTTTTTAAAAGGAAAAAGATAACCGAACTACAACAAACCCATTTTGTTTTGAGTCATACATGATTTACTGGTCAACACATTTGGGAGGTGGAGTAATACTCTCCTTGGACAGAAGTCAATTTATTGTCTGTAAACTAAAATGCAACAGTTCCTCTTGTGGAACAAGAAAGGTATTTTTGTTTGAAATATCTTTTGTGCAAAGTAACGTTCAGCTTTTAAAATAAACAAAAAGAGCTTTTTTTTTTTTTTTTTTTTTTTAAATGAATTGATCATTATAATGACCACACACAAAATCAGAATTATAGTTTACTATTCAATTTGTATGTGTGTATTAAATTAATTTGGTCACTAGTTGCACTATATAATGTGTGGATATACAATGCCTCATTTTATATATATATATATATATATATATATATATATATATATATATTTTGGTTAAACCAGATACAGGCACTCAATCCTCCGACCCTTATTTTGCCTGGGTGCTATCGGAATATCTGTTGAGATATACGAGAAAAATCCAGTGCTCCCACAGGTCTTCTTAGTGTGATTTATTTATTAATACATCTACAACAAGTGCAGGTACGTTTCGGTACCTTCCAGGTCCCTTTATCATGCCAATTAATGGCTTGATAATTAATGGCATTAATTGGCTTGATAAAGGGACCTAGGAAGGTACCGAAACGTAGCTTGCACTTGTTGTATTGATGTATTATAATAATTCCACTAAGAAGACCTGTGTCTTTTCTTTTTTATATATATATATATATATATATATATATATATATATATATTATATATATCAAACAATGAAGTAGCCGCACTCTCACTAGTACTCTCCACTATTGGCCAGGGCATCCCCAAATTTTCACATAATAATAAAGTAACGGAGCACTCCATGGGCTTACAAGCATCACTGTTTATTATAGCACGCTATAATAAACACCTGATTGCTTGTAAGCCCATGGAGTGCTCCGTTACTTTATTATTATATATATATAAGATTTCAAGAGAAGGAGCACTCGTGGGCCTTGTTGCAAATATCGTGGTAACTTTTATTGTATCAACGCGTTTCGGCCTTGATGTTGGCCGTCCTCAGCATTTTCCCGCATCCTGAGGACGGCCACTCAAGCGAATGCGTTGATACAATAAAAGTTACCACGATATTTGCAACAAGTCCCACGAGTGCTCCTTCTCTTGAAATCTTCTGTTTGTAAACCTCGGGAGGCACCGGGGCATCTTGAATGCAAGGCGAGAGTATATATATATATATACTTAAATTCATAGAAGTGGGGCAGATGTAATTATATAAAATATAAATATCACAAGTTTTTTACCCATTGAATGCTGCAATCCAGCGAGAGTTATGGTATCTGAAAGCTAAAAAAGGGTTGGTTGTACAATTTTAAAACAATTGTTTTAGTGGAGAACAATGCAACATATTCAAAATTCTAAAATGGGACCTTAGTGGCCACCTTTAAAAACTACCTAGGAGCTTTATATACATTTTGGGGAAAGGTTCCTTAGCTTTTAACTTTATGTAAAAGAACTAAGTACTTTTTCTTGACTGCAAATGTAGCATTTACATTTTGTAAAAAGGAAGGAGGGACAATGTACAGGTTTTTAGTGAGCTTAAGAGGTTAAAGTAGCAAAGATTAAGTAAACGTTAGTGTATTCAGTAAGCTATGGGATGAGATAAATGAAGGTCGGATGTTTATTGATTCCATATTTTAGACCACTGTTTCCCAAGTCCGAGCCCTGTTTTATTAATCCTAATAGATTGACTTCCAAAATTCCTTGGATTTGTAATACCGGCCTTGTCTTTCCCAGTGGCTTAACTGGATCCCCGTGGATAGATTTTCAGGGCTGAAAACTATAATTCTGCTTAGACTAGCTCTAAACTTTAGTATGGAATTTGAATGCACTGTTATGTATCTATATAAAATATAACTGAAAATGCACAATAAAAGCAGAGAAAGCAGCCTGTCTAAAGCAGTTGCTGGGCAGCATCATTTAGAAACTGTCTCTACGCTAACAAAGCTTTGTCTATAGTATCAGCTTGCTCCTCATTTAGCAGGGTGAATAAAGGGTGATTCTGCTGTTTGTCATTAATGGCCTCACCATTGCGTAGAGGTTTTGTTCTTAAATGGGGCTTTGTCTTATCCCTGCTGTGTAAGCCCCAACCAAGCACTCCTCACCTGTCATAACTGTCATACATTTAATTCATCATGCTGCCTAATCAAAAGATATACGTTGATACCATCCTTAAAGAAGAATGGGTAGAGGATAGATTCTTCCAACTTTAATGATCAAAGGAGATTACAGAACAAATAAGATTTTAATGAAGAAAGGTTTGGAAGTAATTTGCTTCTCTTAAGAGTCAGTAATATTAATTTTGTGAAATAGCAAGAAAATAAAGTTTTTCTGTTTGTGCTGTGAATTGTACAATTGCTAAAAAACAGTCATCAATTCCACATACAACATATGTAATAAAGACTGATTTTTATGCTATTGATTTAATAATATATATATATATATATATATACTTGTTTTTATTTTTTTTTGCAAACTGCTAAAGCCTCTCTTTTATTAACGCATACATCGTTAAATATACCCGATTGGCTAAAAACCTGGATCAAGTTTAAAATGTGACTTTTATTTAGAAAAGTCCAACTAAAGCTGAATGAAGTATATAATAATTTACATGTAGTAGTAAAAAAAAAACAACATTTTTTAAAGGTAGTTGTTCTGTATCATATTGTATTGCATTGTGTTATATTTGTCATTTTACATGACTGTGTTATGTATATATCACGTTTGTTCCACCAGTTTAAAATGGCATGCTGTTTGGCAGACAGCATGCCATGCTTCAGCTTTTGGTTCCATGTTTTGACAGCATTTGCTTGTAAGCCATATGGATGCCCATTACTTGAGTGACAAAAACCAGGACTGGAGCAGTGTCAGTTTCAACTAGAGCTGGTCAAGCAGTTTATTTGGGAAATCCCTTTTATATTTAAAGAAACAAATCAGGAACAAATAATTGGCAAATAATAACCTTTCTCTTAATAATCTATTACGATATGTATTGAATTCAAGTATAAATATAATAAAATTGTAGTTTTTTTTAAAAAAATTATATTATTTTAAATATCTAAATAAATATACTGTATATAATGTGTGTGGGATTACCTAAAATAATTACTAATGTACCTGAAAGGATGTGTCATTAAAAGTGTTTTTTATTTTTTTTAAAAGAGATATATTTTCAGACGTGTGGTTTGTGGATCGTTTTCTGAATGGTTCCAAATGTTTTACTGCAAGCAAAATGCTACATATCTACCATTTAGCTATCGGCAGCGCCGATACATCACTCGGGAAGCGAGCACGGATATAAATAACATAATACTAATATACAAATTACATGACCATAAGAGATACAATAAAAATTTAATTATATTGCCACTAAATGAGGTTCTTGCTAAACAAAGCTTAGGAAAAATATGGAAGGTTGCACACCAAAAGCATAAAGTATAAAGTCATGAGAGTTACTTGAGGTTTGATGAAGAACCAATATCCCCATTGACAATCCTGCTAAACAGTCTATTGGTCAGGAAATAAACCTGTAATGCTGATATTTCTGCCCAATCTATTGTGTGGCCCCTTAAAGATCACATGATCAACCATGGTTTAAAGACATGCCTGATCATTATAGCCATCATCTTTATAAAAAAATGGTTCAGAAATGATCAGTTATGGCAAATCGGGTGGATGATCGGGATTAAATATTGTGTAAGCCTCATTTTGGGGCTTAAATTCAGATACACACATTGATGGGAAGTTAAAACATATCAGTTTGGAAATTTAGTTTGGTGCAAACAAAACAAAAGAAACAGAACAGTAAAAAATGCATATTCAAAAGTTAAAAATGTATATGCACTGTACAAAAATATATTGGGTATATTGCTTTACTTTGGGTAGATATTACACTTGTGACTATGGATAAATCCTGGTTGTCTCTTGCCCTTAATGACGCTATTTGCCGGCATTAAAAAGTCACTGTGCAATATTAAATTGATTGTAGTGGCTACACAGGTGACATTTCTGAACCGACCTAATTACCTTCTTAAAGTCACACTAACCCATTATAAAGATGGAAAGCGCTGCAGTTCTCTGTAATGTCCCCTGTTTAGAAAGTGACAAAGACTCATATTTCTGTACAACTGCATTTTACGCGTTGAAGCATCTGGTTTGTGGAGGGAGCTAAGAGCAAGTATGAGTTAAAAACAAATTAGTCCTTGACTTTGTAAAGTTCATGTTTTTACCTTCTTAACTGCATTGGCTTACTGTTCTCGCAGAAAATTGCCCCTGCTAACAATGATTTGGCACAGAAGGAGAGAAACAGAGATGAGAGCGAGAGTTGCTAAGTGCCTCTAACGACTCGTGCCAAGCACGTGGAAGGTAAATCCCTAATTCAATCTATTCTTCCAGCATTCTCTGGCTGGCAGCCAAGCTAAATATTTCTGCTGGAAAAATGCACTCTTGTGTACTGCTCTCTTTGTAACACACTGCCTTTCAGTTTACAGTTGGAGTAGAAGGGTTTTCCATGTGCTCAGGACACTTATTTGTCATCTTGTGTGTTCCTTATTCAGTGTTCTTTAGATTTATTATAGATTTTTATAGAGGGAATCAAAATGACACTTGTCCACAAACACATTCTGTAGGATTCTTTTTGAAATGTAAGCACTTTTATTTTGATTTGGACATTTTAATGTTATTTCTCTACTGGAGAAAAATAAAGCAACACAATACAGATTTTTTTGGGCTTCTATCGTTAAGAAATAAGGCATGTCATTTACAAACATTTGTACAGTAAATGACACTAATGCAAGGTATCTGTCAGCCTAAAGATTTTTAAAAACATGATTGCCATTACCTTGTAGGTGGCACTGGTCAGGAGTTGCCAAAATAGGGAGAGTGCAGTCTGCATGGCAATCAACAAAATAGCATTAAGCTAATGAGACTGAAGGAGTGATGTATTTGGAACTCAGATACCCATTTGGAACTGCCTACAACTGACAAGTTGCATGTACAGTTCAGAGTGTCTAACTGATATAACTTATGCAGATATGAATGTGAAAATATGCTATTGACCTGCATAGGGTCAACTACCTGTAGACTGGTTCAAGTGTCCGAAAATATTGCTTTGCAGGTTGTTGGGTGTTAGTAATGGACTTGTGTGTATGGATTAGGTGCAGGTCAGGTTATCCAAATTTTGGGTTGGGTTCAAGTTGCCTTAAAGGGCATGTCCACCCCAAAATCAATCTTTTAATATAATGTAGCTCCCCCAGCCCAGACTTAAACGCTCTATTATTTCTTTGAAAATCCAATCCGAATCATACTTACATACCTTCACTCCCACGGCGCGCTCCTCGTAGCTACTTTTGCAGGAAGTTGCCAACAGGGGACGGACCGGCTGCCACATCTGTAATTGGCAGAGAATCACAGATGCCAGCAATGGAGACGCCGCAGGAACAAAGGCATGTAAGTATGATTTGGATTCATTTTTTTAAAAATTAATGCAGCAATTAGGTCTGGGCAGGAGTAAGCTACATTACAATAAAAGCATTTGACGATAGAAACCTCCATTGCAGAGGATGGATCCGGATGGTGGGAAGGAGGGTGGAAAGGGCTCCACTGTGCATGCTTGAAACAACTGAGAGGATGCATCGGAGGCAGACAGTTACTACTCCTCGGTTTCCTGGACTTTAGAAAGACACTGCACAAGAACCGTAAGAAGCTGGGATGTAAGGTAAGAATTATTTTAAACTACTCAGTGGGGCCAGTAGTAGGTTTAATTATCGTTTTAGGGGTGGACATTACCCTTTAATCTTGGATAAGGTGCAGGTAGAGGGTGTGCAGGGCTGTCTTTAACTCCTCCTTGCAAAATTAAGCATGAATAAAAAATGACGTATCCTTTTTTTAAATAGTGAAATCACTAAAAGTGCCCATTTTTAATATGACAACATGCGTATACAGACCAGAAATTAAAATTAACATATTAATCGTTTACCTCAGCTTGGCCCTTTTAAAGACACTGCATTGTGAACATTCTAATTCTTTAAATATGGATTTGGTCTTGACGATGGGAAGCGGTACTTATGTCAAGATAACATTAAACTTGTGTTTGAGGATATCTAATTGGATTATTTTAATGAACATGGTAAGAAAAAGAAAAACAAACTGTCAGAGAAGATCTTAGCTGCCACTCTTTTGTCATCCCTCTACTGGGATTTCCTGGCTGGCTGCCACTTTAAATTTGTTGAATGTTCTTTGGATAACTCAATTATAAGAGCTTTAATATTTCGGTGATTGGAGTGGAGCATATGGGCTGCTTTGGCTTGTGCCATGTGGTGTGTTCACTTAATTGAGAGGATTAATAGAGGTGTTTTTTTAATTGAAGGCTCAGTAATTAGAAGTGTGGAGTCTGCTGTGAATTGTGTGTGTATTGGAAATGTTCTATAAATGGTAGCTTTTATTATATAAACTGTGATGAATTACTGTCTGTCAGATGTGAATGATGGGAATGTTAGGAATGTAATTAGTTTGCAGGTTATCAAGAAAAAAAATTATTGAGTAGATGGAACCTTATTTATTAAAGCACTGTGTAAAATCAAATGTGTTATTGGTAATGCTAGAGCCAAACACAACAAATAAACAAAGGAATACATTTGGGTTGAAAAAGGTCTGCAATTTAATTTGTTTACTACAATCCGAGTAATTATTTAAAATGGGCATATTGGAAGAAATGGTTATGTTGGCGCAAATCACCTCAAACCTATACTGCAAGTGTTGAACAAACAATTTTTCTTATATATTGATGGTTTATCTTTAGTGATTTCTAACTTTTTATTCAACAGTTCTTTGCTGTAGGGAAATACCCTTCTAATGCCCTTGACTATATTAGTTGTTCTCTGGGTCAGAATCAGAACTACTAAATAATAGCAGGCAAATGATTTCTTAGGAGAACATTCAGTACCTTTAAATTAGCATCTGGTTTTTTTATTTGTGTCAACAGCTACATTTTTTTGTGATGTGAATGTGAATTTTGAGCCAAAAGTATCAATTCTTTATAGCACTCTTCAGTCCAGGTCTTCAGGTAGGGATTAACCATACCCAAATTTTCAGCTTGAGGTACTTAGCTCGTGTCTTGACAGAAACACCCATTGCGGGGTTGTATGTTGTGCCACACTAGGCCAAAACTTCCTTATTACCCACCTAGGATTTAACTTGACAAGCCCATTTCTCTGTTATATGGCCGGAGCCATAAAATTTTTATCAGTATGACCCTCCTACAAAATGTTCATCTCCTTCCAGACAATTCCCATTGACTTTTCATTTAAATATTTGTAAGGTTATTACCCCAACAGTCTATTCAAACACTAGGTATCCTATTAAATCAGAAACATGGCATTCATTGGGCATCTGAAATTTTCTATATTTACATTTTTAAAAAAAAGCAATCTAAAGCTTCCTACACACGTACAAGCATGTGACGAATGGAGGATTTGGGAGATTTTCACACGTGTGTGGCTGCTTGGTCAGGGGTCGTTCATAGATCTGAATGGATATACAAATATGGATATTTGTATTTATGTATGTTGGTGGATACTGCCATTTTGTTTCCCTTAGATACTTTAAATAGTTTTTTTCATTTTTTTTTTATTTTTTTTTTGCTATTGGTACATCTTTTGCATCCCATTTTCCAATTTATACCCTATCATTATGGCTATATGACTTTAAATAAACAAGTTAACTGTGTAAATCAATATGTTTCCTTTGCACTAAATATAAGGCACAATATAAACTGTAAACTGGTTCAAGTCCACATAAACGTTCTCATTATAATAGATTTCCATATTTATTGAGTTAGCTATACGATTTTTAAGTATTGGATTTTTATCACCGTTAAACAATTATAGCAAGTCAAGATATTAATTTAAAATACACTTATGATAAACCATGTTCTTCCAATTAAGTATTTTAGGTAAATAACTAGTAAAAATAAGTCTCTTAATCTACATTACATTTTAAATATAAGAACTATCCAAGGGTTTGCAGCTCAGGTTAAATGAGCCTGTATTGACAGACTTGATTAACTTGTTATCTTAAAGCAAATTTGTTTGTAAATGCTGAAATGATTTGTGTTTTCCATCTGTGTAGATATATAAATTAGTTATATAGCCTAGATACAGTTTTCTTTTCTTTACTACAAACAGAAGTTTCTAAATCCAATGTTTTATCAAAGCAAAGTCATAATTAAATGTAAACCTGATTATGGAGAATTAGCATCAGGCTGCCTGTTCCAGTAAACTTGTTTTGTGGATTGTAACATATATTTTCAGTGAATGCTGTGATTGGTGTGTCAGGATGTGTTACATTTCTCCCCAATCATTTTACTTACATTAAAAACCTTCTGAAGAAGGTTAGTTTGTGTTTTTTCGATCTCCAATGAAAACTGTTGTCTACATTTGGTTTTCAGCTTTTTGCAAATGCATCAACTTTTTTTTTTAATTAAAAAAATAAACCAATTAAAATAATGTTTTATTGGTATTTGTTAGTGTTTCAGAAACTGCTTTAAAACTATATTTTTAAATGTAGAATAAGATCAAATTTCTATTTTGCAACTGAAAAAGTGTTAAGTGATTTTAATTCTTTGTTGATTTCTTTCCCCTTAGAAGATAATTGATCTCATCTCTCAGGCAAACAAGCCATGTGGCTTATAGAACTAATTCATAAGCTGTATTTCAATTGTACAGTTGTCTTTTTTTTAGGCTGATTTCACTCCGCAAACTGTCTTACACATCTTAAAACAATTTAGCAATCGGAATTATCAGGCAGGCTTGCCAAAAAGAGTTTGTTTTGTTAATTGCTCTTGTTAAGCCTAATTACTAAGGGGTGGAGTCAAATCAAGGGGTGGGAAAAGGGTTGTAGTAAGGGGAAACTTTAAAATCCTTGGAGCAGCCCAAGGGAAGTCTAGATTAAAAGAGCCATTGGGAGTGTGTGTATGTAACATTAGGTCAATGAAGAAGACACAAGCACAGATTTAGCACATGGACTAATATTATGGAATGCTTTTACCATTGACTGGATACCTGCTGTATGGAAATACTTCAAGGTACAATCAGTTTATTATTTTAATCAGAAATTAATATGTTTTTATGTTATTATTGTTTTAATTCCAATGATTTGTTTGTTAAATTTTAATTGATTTTGTTAAAATGTAGAAAATGTAGAATGTAGATAATACATAGATAGATAGATAGATAGATAGATAGATAGATAGATAGATAGATGAATAATAGATAGATAGATAGATAGATAGATGGATAATATATAGATAGATAGATGATAGATAGATGATAGATAGATGATAGATAGATGATAGATAGATAGATGATAGATAGATAGATAGATATGTAGATAGATATGTAGATAGATAGATAGATAGATAGATAGATAGATAGATAGATAGATAGAGATAGATATGATAAGATAGATAGATAGATAGATGATAGATAGATAGATAGATAGATAGATAGATAGATAGATAGATAGATAGATAGAGTAGATAGATAGATAGATAGATAGATAGATAGATAGATATGATAGAGATAGATAGATATGTAGATAGATAGATAGATAGATAGATAGATAGATAGATGATAGATAGATAGATAGATAGATAGATAGATAGATAGATTATCCATCTCTGTTTCTGTAGTCTAAACAGACACTGGTAAAGGATTACAATCTGAGAGCAATAGGTTAGAAACTGACAGTGTTTGTGCTTTTTACAGCAGAGTTGCTGCACAGATTGTCCTTATGTTGCTTTGCTGAATGCTGACATGCTTAGCAAAAGCGTTTACTTTTCAGCCTTGTTATTTATATTAGTTAATGTACTGTACCAGATAACTCAAACTTCCTGAGCCTCATATTTCAGCAGTGTCCTCTTCTTATTTGACACATGGTTTCAGTTTGACACAATTTTATCAGTTAAGCTCCTGCTGGGTGCTGCCTGGTCCTTCTTTATCACAAAAAAGTGAGTTATCTGAGTTATATTGTTACCAGTCTGACATCCACTGTGCTGAAGATTGATGTGACATACAGTGAGGGAGGTATAGTGCTGGCCAAGAGGGTTTTTTCCATGTTGAATATTAACCCTCTTTTAACCCTTCTTCATCCCATCCTTTACAAAGTTGAGGGAAAAACTTTGCTTTTTGGTTTTTTCTTTAAGAATTTTACATATATATAAATATGTAGGTGTTATGTGTTATATTTACCCTGTGTTTACCATTAAGTAATTAACAGTTTAATTGGTTTCATTTGCTGTAAATCTGCTACATAGAATGGCTATTGAATTTTTTTTTTTTAAAAGGCATTTGCATGTGTTACATAATTACTCTAATTTAAAAAAAAATGCAGCCTTCCTTAAAATGTTATAATAGAGAGCTTCTCACTTCTTGGCAGAACAGTAGAAATGTAGAATTGGGAAATTAAGTTAGCGCTTAAATCCCCCTGTCTAGCCTTTCTCTGTTTTGATTTGCTTCTCCCCCCCCTCGACTGCAAAGTCTTCAGATTGTCACTGAGCGTCTGCCTTGTTCTCCGAGCTTAATGAAAAGTACAGTTAAATCACTGGTGAGCCAAATTGAGCATGATTAGCTGTTATTGCAGATTAGTGTATTGTCTGGTGCTGTAGAATATTGATCTGGATGTGTCTTATGGTGGGTTGCCCCCGTCTGCTTGAGACCTACGTAATATGGTAGGCACAGAGGGAGGGGGTTGACTGGAGTCAGAGAAGCTTCAAGCTAAGGTCCAGATGGGCAAGTCAACGGGTCCTGAAAAGACCATATGAGGAAGTAGGTCAGGAACTCGTGAGGGATTATATGAAACATGCATCATCTCTGTGCGGCAGGCGGCAGGACAAGCAGCACACAATTATGAGGAATTAGAAAAGCAACAAGTAGTGCAGATTTATCAGCTTTAATTGTCTATTGTCAGGACTGGGTCCTTCTTCCAGAGCTAGGCTGCTGCCAACCTCCTAATACCTTTAATGGACTCTCCATTGTAGGATTATCTGTCTAAGAACAATGTCTTTCTTCAAGACGGGTTGCTTGTTGAAGGGGAGGGGGAAAGTCACTACTGCTTCAGAGTCCCTTTTTTTAATCTCTTTGATTTGCTGCATTTATGGAGGAAGTTTGAAGAGGGCGAGGGAGTTGCACTTCTGTCAGCAACTGTATTCCTTCAGGGGATTGAAAGGTACCTATTGAACATTAACCTTTTTACTCCACCTTCCTCTCAGTGAGACCCGTCAAGAGACAATAGATAGTTAGATAGAATAAGAGATAGGCAAGGACACTCTGGTTTAGGAGGCTATTTTCTTTCCACCTTTATTTTCATACCTTCTCTGAGTTTTGCATGATAAACACTGCAACATTTACACACTGATAAGGTGTTCGCAGTTAACTGGAAAACCACAGAAGAAATGACTCTAATACATGGATATGCAGACTGTAGATTTTGCTTTGTGCATTTTACACGCAAATGTGTTTGTACAGCTACCTGACAACTGCTGGGTTTTATGAGGTAAATTATGTTTTAGGAAAAGTTTGAGAATATTAATCAAATAAATAATCAAAATAAAAATGACTGAATACAGATCCTAACTACTACAATGACAACATTGTATTATGCTTATACTCAATGCTATGTGTTTCCATTAAACCACTAGTTGCCAGTAAAGGTTGGTCAACACATAACCTTATTTATTTCTTTATAAGGCCCAAGGGCTCACTGAAGTGAAATGATTGCAATGAACTTTATATATATATATATATATATATATAAGTAAGTATGCACGGTGCACTCCTGGGTCTTGATAAATAGTTTATTCAATATACAAACGGCAACGTTTCGGCCCTGTGTCTGGGGCCTTTCTCAAGCCAAACATATATCGTTCCAGATTGGTAGCACCCGGGCAAGAAACTATAGCTTCAAGCGAGTGCCTGTAACTTTGATGTTATCTTTTAAGAGAAGGCACCCATTTTGCTGTATAATAAATATATATATATATATACTGGAAACCACTGGCACACGCTTGGTTTGAGAAAGGCTCAAGAACAGAGCCGAAACATTACTTGTTTGCACAGTTCACTAATAAAGAACCTATTTGATTAAGTCCCAGGAGTGCTCCTTGTTTGTATATATATATATATATATATATATATATATATATATATATACACGAAATCTAGGATAAAGACGCACTCACAGGTCTTCCATTAACACAATAGTCTTTATTGAAGAGTCAACATGTTTCCCTGGTCGTCATCAGGACTAGATATAGTCTTATATATATAAAATTTAAATATATATATATATATATATATAAAATAATAAAACATCTTTTTAAATCCTCATATGGAAACCTAATTTTGCAGCCTGTTTGTCCTGTCCTCTGCAAACTATTGGACTATAATGTGACATGTGACTAAATTCTGGGTATATTTCTATGTGTGACACAGCTCAATAGCACTGATATTCAGGATTCCTATGTATTTTATTCTTTGTTTTGCGTCCACATTCATTAGTAGCAGTTGCAGACAGACCTGAAAGCTGTGTCCCATTTTCTGTACAAATGCTATTTACCATAAGAAAAGTCACCCCTTTGCAGTTTGTTTTGAGTCTTTCTGGCTGACTTTTTTCTTTTCTCCTGTACCATGTTATGAGCTACTAATGGTGAATGAGAAGCTTTCCAGCCATCTACATCACAAAGTGTCTTGTTTTTCTTTTCTGTGGAGCTAGAGCCACCTTGAGTATGACTGCATTGTTTCTATGCGCTGTGTTGTTGTGAGTCAGCATCACTTAATTAACTCTTAGTTGCCCTAGTGTAATCATATTGTTTCATGACATGGCATTTGAATATAAGTTTAAAGGCAGAGAGCTTTGCGTTAATGAAAGGGTTTTGGCAGGGATGATTTTGTTAGGTGGCTATAAACTGCAGATTTTATCCTCTGTTGGTCAGTTTAGAGCCTCTACTCAAAACTCTGTATATATATATAGAGGACAACATAATTAAAAGTAAAAGAGACTTCTGTCTATGGAAAATTATGTTATCCCCCTGCCCCACTCTCGGTAAAACAGGGATGACCAGAATACAGCCCTCAAGCTGTCCATGATACAGCCCTCAAGTTGCTGAACTACAACCTAGCATCAGTGTCTGACTGAACATTGCTTAAAACATTAGTAAAAAAGGAACAGTCATGTTTCCACAACATAATAAAAGTCCCCTACCAAACATCAACAATTTCCTATTAATACTCCAATATTACACCTATATTTTCCCAGGTGTACACGAGAAATCCTTTTTTAACAGAAATCCTAAGCAATGAATACAGAAAGGGTTAGAATTATTTTTTTATTTTGCTATCTTAAGATTATTATCTGATGACTTTGTATTTTTGATCTCCATATCAAATTACTCATCAATGAAAGTCGTGAGCTATTTGTATGATTTCAAATCCTGCAAATAGCAGGGCTGTGTGATCAGTCAGCCTTTGCTGGATCCCAGGTAATTTCTAGCCCCACCTTCCCTGTCACAGCTTTGAATAAATCACAAGGGCTAATAATAAATCACAAGGGCTGAAACAGGAAGAGAAAGGAAAGTCTATTTGCTTTCACATAGTCTAGTGGCGTAACCCATAGCCCTGCAGTGTTTCTCAGAGGCAAAAGCAGAGCGTGTAGCACCTGTCTGGCAGTATGAGAGAAAGCAGGCAAGAGGAGAGGTAGCTTGTGGACTAGACAGTGTTCATCATAGTCCTATTATAATGCAGGGGAAGACAATGTCCTTTGTTTGCTTATGAGAAAAGCTATTCCAATGTTGGATATTTATATTGACATTTGTGTGGAAACTGCCTGGTAAGAAGATCTTATAATCTGCCTTTTTTTTTTTTTTTCTTGTTGTGGTGTTTAGTCATTTTGTGCTCTTTTCAGTACATCTGCTTTAAACTTCAAGCTTCTTTTGTGGTAGTTTTGGTTTCTTACTGATCTTTTATTTCAAACAGTTTCTTTCTTTTTTTTTTAAATTAAAGGTGAACTAAAACATTTTAGCATGTTTGATCAAAAAAAAAGTGTTTTTTTTCCCATGGTTAATTTACGTTTTATTAATGTTTATTGTGTGTTGCATATAGTAAAGGAAAGACTTTGATAAACTGTTCAGGAATAATCATTGATTCTAAGTTATTTAACTGTGGACCTGCCTTTAGCAGTTTTGATTATGGGCTGGAGGTACTGGATATAATGGGTTAAAAGACCCCTTCAAGTGGAAAAGGATATTTAGAGGCAGGATGTAGGGGTTTTGTTTTAAATACCCTCAGCAGGATGAAATCGAAGACGTCAGAGAGGTGTTGTTTTGAAAGTTGTTTGTGAGCTGGAAGCTGGTGGGAAAGTTCAGGCTTCCCCATTCGGAAGAGACAGACTGGGTTCCGGCTCCTTGTAGCATGCAAATTCCATTTTTAGCTTCATTCAGGCGTAGACAACAACGTCTTCCTCTTCCTTTCCTTGTTTGTGACACTTTTCTAGGCAGTGCTTCCGAAGGCACCAAGTAAACTTAACTGCCACAATTTCAGCCTTCCTTAGGCTGATGCCACACTGCAACCCGCACCCGATTACGCGTGTGTTCCCAGAGTACAAGAGCACGTTGCAGAGCAAAATGTTTGCGATTGCAGATCAAATGCTCTCAATTGGGCCACACTAGTGTGCGCTTTTAAAAGCACAATCAGATCACGCTTAAAAGTGCATCAGTGTAGCCTAGCCCTTAGTAAGAGAATTGAGGGGAATGCACAGGTAGGTGATAGTTATCTGGATCATCAAATTTACCAATTGGCAAGTGTGACCGTTCAGAGAACTGGGAAATAAAGAGAGAATTTAACCCATTATATATTAATCTAATATGTGATTAACACACCAAATTACCACCAATGGACCTCATTTTAGGACTCAAGGGGAAATTATACGATGTGATGGACTATAAAGGCTTAGTTTCTCTTTTTTCTTTTTCTCCCCATTACCCAGGCTGCCACACAGCAAAGAGCAATTACAAATTTTGAAATTCCCTGGCTGTAGGGAACACAGCAAACAATGAAAATGGATATGGAAGGAGTTGATATGACGGGGTGGTCTGAAAATGAATTTGAAGAAAAATGCACCTATATTGTGAAGGATCACCCATGGGACGGCAGCTCGGATGGAACTAATATGGCTCAGGCTCAAACGTCTTTGCCAAGGAACTTGCTTTTTAAACATGCACCAGGATGCAAAGAGGTAAGATTTCCATCCCACTGCACAGTATAAACAGATGTACTTTTTTTCAATGAGTTCACCTGAAATATTCCAAAGGGCTTTGTTGTTTTGCCTCAAGAAAAGTTATTTTTCTGATCAGAAAGTGATTTCAATTTGCAAATGCACTATAGACTAGTGATCTGTTTACATATGTATAAGATAATTAGAGATGTAATAGATCAATGGGCTAGCTATCACAAGGATATTCATTTGTGCTCTTGCAATCCAACAGCTTTCTGGGACATCAGCTTATTTTTACTGCATTTAAACAAAAATCATTTGTTATCAGTAATCAGTACATCATACTAAAAACACTTTAGCACATTATTTGAATATCGAAAAGTATAGTTAAAGGTGCCTTGTAATATCTGCAACTTTTAACTGAACATTACTCAAAACTTTGTACTTCCCCTTACTTTATTAAGGTGTTATTGTTAATGCTCACACACAAACACTCACAAACATGTATGTGTGTATTAAATATTTTCCTACATGTACATTTTTATTTCATCAAGATCCTAAAGAATCCAAGGTTTTCCCCCTTTAATAACTTGAACATTAATACAACTTTGGAATGACTTCTGTGTTATTATTGAGCACTTGTCCTAGTTACATTTCATGAGTCATGTTCATTAAGAAAATCCAAGAATGTTATTTTGTATGGTGAAATGCTTTGGTATTAGGTTAGGTAGGTACACGAGCGCATAGCAACAATCATAATCAGTAAAACAATATTATATCAGAGCGGGATTTCCATTTTTTATTCGGAAGTGTCAAGTTGAAAGTAGCATCTCCAATGAACTGTGTTTCTATCAATATGGGGGCCATCTTATACTGAGGCTCGTTTTTAAATTTAGGATTGATGTCATGTATTACTTTGTATTTTCTTTAAAGAAGGATTGCGAGGGAATTCCACCCATTTGCCCTATTCGAAATAAATAAACAGTAGTTGGTATTTCTTCGGCATAGCTACTGTTTAGTCTTTGTCATTTAAGGTCCTAAAATTCAGTAGATGGCTGTATGGGAGACAGTTTTCCAGTGCCTGCATGCTCTGGGTCTTCCTGCATATATGTATTACTCTTTGCAAATGAACAACGAGTTACAGGTTTTTGTCTCTGATGCCACTGGGAGTCAGGCAGCTGATCATGGGCAAGCATCATGACAAAGATTGATTCTTTCAAATTGATAGGGAGGTCACTGTGGATTGTTAAGAAACTCCATAGGTTCTGTAAGAGAAGGGGGGATTAGAACTTGCTAAAAGCCCTCTCTTGAAGTGTTTATAGAAAAGGCCTTGCCCTGGCAATGTATCATTAGGTTTCTGCCCCATAGCAGTGGCAGTTTCATTCCAGTGAGATTAGCAGTATATTAATGGATTTTCTAATATTCTGAAAGAGCATGTGGAGGTGGTCAACTATTTCCAACTGGCCCAGCTTTTCACTTGTAATTATACAACTACGTAAATAATGTTAACATACCTATTGGTAAATATTTTCGATCTCTACATGACATGTCCACACTTAGGGGTTTATCAACTCTTCTAATTAATGGTACGGTAAATGAAAAGTTATACAAGGGCATGGCAACCCGATCAGTGAGGTCTGACTTGCTGTGTCACTGAAACTTCAGCACCAGATGTTTTTCACTTGACTCTTTCAAGTAAGGGGGTTTTCAAGAAAATCTCACAAATGTGATATGTTAATGACTGCACTGATATGGAAAGTATTTGACATGAAAGTGTTGTGGGGAAGTTTGAAACACTAGTCGTGAACTTAACAGTGCCAGGTGAAGTATCTGCTACTAACAGTAAAAATGGCTTGTTCCACTCCAACTTCATTACATCTGTCACAAGCCTTTATGTGACATTCTATTGAGTTTACTGACAGAAAATGACCTTTTGAAAGTTAAAAAAAAACATACCGTATCATGTTGAAAATAGGATTTCATCTACAACAGCCAGCCTCTTCAGAAATTCATGGATTTTATTTAACAAGGTTGCTGATCACGTTTGTGTATCTTATAACATTGTCTATATCGCCCTCTGTTGGCTTCAGCTGTTTTTTCTTTATAATTTGTTAGGAATCTTATCTAGTGATTCTTTGTATTGAAATTTGTGTAGCTCAGACAGGATATCTTTCTTATACATGGGGCAATCGCATTGACTCCCTCTACTTGAAGTAAAGCTGGGTATACCGATTACAGATAAAGGCCCAATCCTGTTGGTAACAACGAGATCAGTCCTTTTTTTAGTGATCCATGGTGGTCGTTATAGGTTTGCTTATGTGTTTTTAAATTATGACTCTTTACCTCTCCCCTAGATAGATTTGGGTTCCTAATTATTTTCTCTTCTTCTCCTTGCAAGGTGATTGGAGTGATCAGCAAAGAATACATCCCAAAAGGAACACGATTCGGACCATTTGTTGGAGATATCTATACAAATGACACAGTTCCAAAGAATGCCAACAGAAAATACTTTTGGCGGGTAAGTTTAAAAGTGGTCACAATAATAAAGATATTATATCTGTCATGTTTCAAAGATTGGCACTGTATGTACCCAGCTTATTTCACGGGCTGAAGCTAGATTAACTGGTTTGATAAATGTAATTTGCATAGGTAGGCCCTAAATGGTTTAAAGGGATAAACATTCTGAGATCTATTTTTACCTGAGATCTGATTTTTTTTTTATTTATTAGATATCTGTCACATCGCTGACAATTTCCTTATGAGATACCTCTAAAAAAGAGCTGTGTGTGAATGTAAAGGAAATGGTGGCAAATCATTTCCTATATGATGCAATTCACATCCTGGCATTGTTGGGAACATCTAGTTTTAAAAAAAACTTGTCTGTATCTCACATACTAAGAAAGAAAGACAGAGGATGTGTGGGGTTGAGTAAACCCCTTAAGTGACTTTATTTCTTGTAACTGTGTTGTGAGTCAGCAAATTCTCTATCAACTCTGTAGTACATGGAAACATCATACATTGGGTAGCAGTTTCTTTCTTTGTAAACATGTGACCTCACATCTCTGCCTTTTTTCATGTAAAACATAAAGTAAGAAGAGGGGCTACGGAAAGTTGTTCCTTGAAGTTAACAAACCTGAGTGAAAAAATATAAGGCTTTTAAATTTACACAGCTCTGTTCTATTTTCTCACAATACATACACCACAGTAATTCACGCAAAGAACCTCAAGGCAGCCACATGCATTTCCCCCTTTTCATTTACAGGAAGTTGTCTTTAAAAAGAAAGTGATTCTTCATTTTTCCTTTGAATCTCTCATTGATATCTCCTCTGGTCAGCTTTTAATAGCCAGGACTGCCATTTACTAGTCAAGAATGCCACTTAATCGCCAAGACTGCCATTACATATAGTTAATCCTACAAATCTATATTTATTTTCCTCTGCATTATTAAAACAGAAATGATTGAACTTGCTGAAACATTAATTTTAGATCCATCCACCGAGGTGCCGTTGAACATGGCACATCTCAGAAGCTGCTTTCTGTATACATATTATCCCATTGATCAAACACACTAAGCTGCTTTCACATGCACCAGCCCTGACTTTCCCTTTAGTCTCACTTTCATAAGCATAACAATGAGCCAAAAGAACAAAAAAACATTTTGTCTCGTGGCATTTTTACTCCGACTAATTATATGCTATCTTCACTCTCTCCATTGTATTTATTTTTAAACTGACTATTGCTGAGAGATTTTTTTAGTTCATTTATAACGCAAAGTAGCACAAGACTCTGCTTGTTTTCAAAGTGGAAAAGTGTCTTGGCTAGAAATAAATGAATGATATTGCTGGCTTGGTGGCCACTTTGCATATTATTATTGCTGGTGAAGTTCACATTTGCTACACCCAGTCTCTTACAAAAGGGCCGCCGCACTCCAAGTATTTATATGATTAAGAGCTGTAATAGTCTACTGTAGTGGAGGAGGGAAATGCTAGGAGAATTATAACATCAGATCTACTTGGTGCAATTAACTTTTATAGAAAAAAAATTATACTGGGTAATAAACATTTGCCTAACACATTGAACATTCTTTAATCATTTAACATATATAACAATGGATGCTGAACACATTTGAAAGTATATTATTTAGCTTGCTGCAATAAAAGAAAAAATGATCTATGACTTACATACTCCAAATGTAAATCTAAGCAAGTATTCTGTGATTTGTGAGACAAATTACTAAACACATATTACTGGTTCCCTAGAGTCTCTGGCTAAGGTTTAGCTACAATATGTTATATGGCAGCTCACATTACTATACATAAAAAAAGTTTTCAAATACATAAAATGTATATTTCAAAATATAAAACAATATATATTTTATAAAACATTTACAGAAGTAAGCATTTTTTTTAAACCCCCATCCCCTTCCTTTAACTGTCCAAAAAAATAATATTTATATTTGTCAAATTATTAGAGTTTTAATTGTTTCCTTGCTTCCCACTAGTTAATTATCTTTTCCCATAAATCACCTAAAACAATCTTCTATTTCCCTTCCTAGATATATTCAAATGGTGAATTTCACCACTTTGTCGACGGCTACAATGAAGAAAAAAGTAACTGGATGCGATATGTTAACCCTGCGCACTCACTTCAGGAGCAAAACCTTGCTGCATGTCAGAACGGCACAAATATTTATTTTTACACAATTAAACCTATACCAGCCAATCAGGAACTTCTTGTGTGGTACTGCCGTGACTTTGCCCTGAGACTTAACTATCCATCCTCCGGAGAGCTAGTGGCTAATCTCCGTAAGTATACTCCAGAGAATGCTTGGAATTCTATTAATGCTTATGTGATCTAATTATAAAACCTAGAATTAAATGGGTGTATCAGCCTGTAGAGTTAGAAGATGAACAGCCAAAAATATCGCAATGCATAGGTGTGTATAGAAACTATTTTTATGAAAATAAATAATTCTGCTAATGTCTTCACTGCATTGTAAGCAAAAATGTAGCACTTTAAATGTTCAAATTTGCTGTAAAAAATTTTTTTCTAAAAATTGTTCACACATTAGTAGACACAAAAACCAAGATGTTCTTTTTTATGCGAGTAAACAAACTGAGGCAATTTCTTTAGAATGTTAACTCAGCTTCCTTTAGGGTAAAGTCTGATTGCATCTCTCCATGTACCAGACATATCTCTCCATCTCACATTTACTGTCAGTTTTTTGGTCTTTTGGTTTTCTTTTTTAAACATAACTTTCACCTATGTGGCTTATGTGAAGCGGAACAGTTTGAGGGTGCTATTTCTCACAGAAGTGCAAAAAAGAAATAACAGCTATTTAGCCATTTTACCCTTTTTAGTGCACTTTGCATAAAAATGCAGAGGGGTTTTCAGTTGTTTAGAAGACGATATACATGTTCACACGCTATGACTTGAACCTCAAATCCTCATCACCTTGGGGATGAAGAGAAGAAGGGTTTTATATCAGGAGTGTATATAGATAAGAGAACATAGAATGTATGTGTAGCCTAAACTAGACTACGGTCAGGTCCAGTAAGTATATTTCCTCACACCACAAGTAGCCCATGAGTAAGTTTTCTCTGGAAAAATAAAAGAAAGCTTAGTCACTAACCAGTTGTAAGGGTTCTTTCAGGAGAGTGGGTAGGTGAATGGTTCTGTATAATGTTTTTCATGCTTTGCACAAAATAATCTTTTTAAATATTTTATTTTTTAGATCAAATTCTAGCCATTACCGAGGAGAAAAAGAAAGAAGTTAGTCTCCATAAAAACACACCAAAAAAAGAGCACAGTGTGAAAGAAATCCTGAAGGACACCACCAGCCATTTAAAACACAAGGATGTTCTCCTGAGCTCAATGTCAGCATCCACACCAGAGAAAGACAAAAGGGATATGAGCTGTAGCCCTGAGAGGACTTTCTATCCACGTGTGGTTTATCCATTCCACTCTCACATTCATGAAGATTATTTGAAGGCGCCTGTAGGTTACAGTGTAGATAGACAAAGTTATTTGATGCATTCACCAATTCAGCCATCAACAACATCCAGCCCATCATCAAGAAGTAGCCCTGACCAAAGTTTCAAAAGCTCAAGTCCTCACAGTAGTCCTGGATCTGGAGTTTCGCCACATCATTTATTGCAAGATCAGAAAGAATTATATCCATTCCTCAACAGACCATATAATACAGAAGGCTTAGGGTCATTCCCTCCTTATACAACTCCAGCAAGCCACCTACCACCAACATTTTTATCATCCTATGGCTCTTCTTATCCTAAGTATTTATTACCACCCTATGGTATTGGCTGTAATGGACTAAATCCATTGAACAACATTAATGCGATAAATAACTTTAATCTATTCCCAAGGATGTACCCTGTTTACAGTAGTATGCTTGGAGGTGGAAGCCTCCCCCACCATTTGCTAAACCACGCTGCCCTTCCAGGCTCTTTGCCTCATGAAGGAGGACGTAGATTGTTGCAACCTGAACTACCACGAGACTTTCTGATTCCTGCACCCAACAGTGCCTTCTCTATCACTGGTGCCGCTGCCAGTATGAAAGACAAACAAAGCAGTCCCACGAGTGGGTCTCCAACTGCTGGCACAGCTGCATCCTTAGAGCACATTATGCAACCTAAACCTACCTCAGCAGTGATAACATCAAGCAGTGAAGAAGCCATCAATCTCATTAAAAGCAAGAGGAACATGACAGGTTATAAGACTCTTCCATACCCACTAAAGAAGCAAAATGGAAAGATCAAATATGAGTGTAACGTTTGCTCAAAAACATTTGGCCAACTTTCAAACCTTAAGGTAGGTAATGTGGTATATTCTCATGTATGCTTCTCTGGGATGTTTAAATTAAGGCAATGGTTTAATTTCATAATTTTCCTCTTTTAGGTTCATCTTCGGGTACATAGCGGTGAACGACCATTTAAATGTCAGACTTGTAACAAAGGATTCACACAACTGGCACACTTACAGAAGCACTTTTTGGTACATACGGGGGAAAAGCCACATGAATGTCAGGTGGGTACATAAATATACTTAATGTATAATGTAGGGTTCCAGAGTTGTCTGATAGAGAGTTAACATTAAAGGGTATCTTTTATTGAAGAATGGGAGGTAAGACACAGCTCCTTTAACTCCTGTTCTTCAATAAAACTAAATAGCAAAAAAACACTTAAGCAGAGGAGATACCCTTTAACTTTATAATTCATCAGCAGTACTCTTTTTGTCACAGTAAATAGGTAGAATCCATCAAAAGATCAGTGTAATGGTGGCCTCTGATTACCACATTTTTTAGCAGGTGATAGAATGCTTGAATTTTTCAGAATTCACAATATTAATTATTTTATATTAGAATATTATAATATTCTAAATATTAGAATTATTTATATTTTGCAATATAAGTATTGCAAAATTCAATATACAGCCCCAAAACTAAATGTATATATCCAATAACATTTTAATTAAAATTCTCACACATATATATGGGTATCACACTTGCTAATCAGTGAAGCACAAACCATTTATGATATCCAGTAGCAGTTACGTGTCATATTTTTCAAATAAGTGTAAATAACGTTTTTTCTTATCTGATTTTTTTTTAGGTTTGTCATAAACGGTTTAGCAGCACTAGCAATTTGAAGACCCATCTACGACTGCATTCCGGAGAAAAACCTTATCAATGCAAACTGTGTCCTGCGAAGTTTACCCAATTTGTTCATCTCAAGCTTCACAAACGCCTTCATACAAGAGAACGGCCTCACAAATGTGTTCACTGCCACAAGAGCTTTATCCACCTGTGCAGTCTCAACTTCCACATGAAGGGCAATTGTCCTGTGTCTCCTAGACATGGCTTGTCTCGAGAGGACATTAATCGAGTTAATGAAGAAATTGAAAAGTTTGATATTAGTGACAGTGCAGACCGGTTAGATGAAATGGAAGATATGGACATGTCTCCTGCTGTGGAGAAAGAAATAATGACTCATCTCAGGAGGGAGATAGAAGGTGCAACTATTAAAGTATCTGCATCAAGGAATGGCAGCAACGGACATATCACTTCTGGGTGCAATTTTTATGATCGACCTGATGCAGTAGTAATGAAGTTGCCTCATAGCTCCCCACTACCTCTGTTACCTGTAAAGGTCAAACAAGAATCTGTTGATCAAATGGACTCATAACAGACAGAAGAATTAAGTGTTATTTATGGGAGGTTAGGTTGGATACTGGTAGCAATTAATTTGTATATATTTATATAGCTATGTATGTGTCTTGGCCTTTGAAGAAAAAATATTTTCAAGAGCCCTAACTGAAAGAAGGATCTTCGAGATAGCAATTCTCAGGGCAAAGAGAAAGGCAGGGATATTTGTGTATTGCCTACACACTTAATATTATCACTGAAAGATAATTGTATATCCATAATTATTTGTTATTGAAAGTACTTCTTAATTTATTATGCAATTAATCTGCTTAAAGCAATAATTTTAAAATGTTTACAATGAGAAAAAAATCATTGTAATGTGTGTGTGTGTGTATGTATGTATGTATATATATATATATATATATATATATATATGTATATATATTGTGTCCATTTATGATGTAGATATACTCCTATGTTACTAAAGAAAAAGACAAAACCTAAGATTTAAGAAGTATTTATCGGATCTGTATACCAAATGAACAATATTTTGTTGCCAAAGCTGCACATGAGACTTGCTGGATCCTGTTAATTTTTTTCAGTACAAAACATGTGGAAGGTTTTGCCTTTTTAGCCCTTCTTCCATCACTGGTTTAATTTATTGAACAATTTTATGATGGAGTGTTAAGTAACTGGAATTCGGTACACCAGAGAACAAGATTGTACATGTTTGATGTCCCAGACCACAGAAGTACCCCAGCAAGACAAATACGTGTTTGTAACTGGAGCATTGCACAAGCCTGAATGAGGGTAAATGGACAAAAATAAATATATAAATTATTCTCTAAAAAGTTATGTGGGGTTGGTAGTGTATTTTGAGAAAGTGTGTGCAGACCAGTTGTCCTCCCCCCACATATGGATGTCTCCATAGTCCAGTTGAAGACACGGGTATTATGTATGATTCTACATACAGCTCTCTTCTTCTCCATTTTTTGTTGCTTTTTCTCTCTTTGAATCATTTCTTCAGTATTTTGTGTTTTGTACATCTATTTGTTGTGTGTAATTTAAAAGAATATGAAAAGGGCATTCAACAAATTACCTCATTGCTTGTGTCCAGTAGTGCAGAACTGAAGTTGGTTCAAGTACAGCTTTCTAAATTCATAGAAAAACCAAATATGTGCATACTAGAAAACGCACTCCTGTTGCACTGCTGCTTTGCCTTTTCCAAAGATGTTCTGTTCGCACAGTACCATGGCAAAGCAGGGTTTCAATGGCAGAAAACCTAAGATATGGACAATACAATAGTGATATCTTATTGACACTTTCTGGCACTGAATTAATAAGTAGGTGTTTAATATTAATGCGTTCTTATGAAATCAGTGCTTACCTAACCAGGAAAAAACACAATGACAGCTTTAAAGAACCAGTCTGGGTTCAGGCTGTGGTCTGACTTTATGTAGCAAGATCAAAAGTATTAATGTAATATATACCAAAGTATCACTAATGTGACTGGACACATGCGCTCCTTACTTGTTGCCAGTAGTGCTTTTCTCAATTTTCACAATTTATTACATGTGAATGTAGCAAACAGTGGTTTTTTTCTTTTTTTCTTTTTTTTTTTACTTCTTGTAAGATATAAATTCTGACCAAAGTTTAACAGGCTTTTTACTTTGCTAGAACAACAAAAATTATGTTTACATATTGGTTTTAATGTTATTTATGTGCAAATTATCAAAATGTAAATTAAATCTAAATGTGCATTTCTATATACATATGTGTTATGTTGTTTCTTAATTCCAGCAGAAACATGAACTTCTACCGTTTAGATAGGCTGGTGAGTGACAGGTAGGAACTGAATAGCAAAAACCCAATTCCAAGCATCCTACTCTGATGAAAATGGAAGGATTTTCTATTAGAAGATCCCCACCTCTGATTAAAATCCCCACCTCTGATGGAGCCTGCATTCACTGATTTAAAGAAGGGAAAGCTAATCTGATAAAAAAAAAAAAAAAAAAATAGAGAGAGAGAGAGATACTGCTTCTACTTTAATATGGTATTGGTAAGTCTCCAATTAAATAGTGATCCACTTACCAAGAAAAGTAGTATATAATCAGTTTTATGTACCAGACAAAAATCAATCCTCTAAATTCATAAAATACACATCACTTTCCAATTCATGAACCTACTCTGGATTAGCTGGCCAACTAAAAAACAATTGTATACTTATTAAAAGGGTATGTGCATATATAGATTCAATCATATCAAGCTAGAGTTCCAAATTTATTAATCAGTTTGAGAAATGTATACTGCAGTTGTGAAGTTTCAATGTCTATGAAATTCATATATGGTATGTGTATGGATACCCGTTCTTGTGTTTATCTATCTATATATCTATATGTATATAAAATGGATAGATGAATACAAATATTAGACACATGAATGAGCAGATCACTCTATGTGCAATTAATAGTACAAATAAAATATATGCATTGGGACAAAATAATATATATTGGAAAACAAAATGTAACTGTTCTTTGTTAGGGAAGCCATCAAAAATATTGGTTGTATAAATCATGGGTGGGCACAGGTGGCGGGGTTAATGAAAGTGGCCAGCTGACAACTTCCTGAAGTGCCATTAGTGCAACCCTTCGTGTAGTGCAGGTTTAATACCCCTGGCATAATTTGTGGAGCCTCCTAAAATCCTATGGCAAAAATGAATGCTGATTATGATACAATATTAAGCAGTACCCTACCGTGTCTTAGTAAACCAACTTTTTATATTGCTATAACTTCCCATAATATAGCCTTACATAAAAGTATGAATAGAAAATGTATGAGTATATTGCTAAATAAAGCAAACAGTAGAAACAAACAGTTCTCAAATTTGAACTTTAACCACAATTCATTTCCCCCAAAATAATTTTATGGACACTACAAATGTAATACATTTAAAAATATGCCCACCTTATATTTCTGTACAACACCAAAGGTATTTGAGTGGGATTCTTCCTTAAATAGTAATCTAGTAACATAGTTATGGAGATTTACCTACCACATTAATGGTTGATCCAGTTTGATAAAACCTTCATGGCATCATCTATTCATCATATTCCACAGTCAATAAGTACACACTTAGGGTGGCCATACATGTAGCAATACTATCAGATGATAACATTGTAAAAGCAGGACAGTACAATAATCAATTTGTGTGTGGTTTTCAATGACAAAAACAATCTGTTTTGTTATGATTTTGGGGCATGGCCACAAATGTTTGCCAGGCCAAACAAATATGTCAGTAAATCACATTAACTGTGATTAAGCCCTAAAGTTGCCACTATTAACTCAGGATCTTACGCTGTAATGTAGATATCATGCCTATTTCTCCTTCTTGGTCCCTTGACAGTTTTCTACCTTCCATACACCTAGCCAAATTAATTCAATAATCTCAATCAACATGCCAAATAATGATATTGGTAAGTTTGTCTCTGTATAATGTCATCAGGATCTACTAACTAGGGATGGCATCGAGCTCGAACTCGAACCCGAGTTCGAGCCGAACTGTTCAAGTTCGAACGGACCCGGACTTCTCAAACTATCTCGGATGCGGACTTTCGATATTTCCCGGACTTTCGATGATTTATCGAATGTTCGAACGTTCAAGTATCGAATCCGCGAGTAAAATGTACATGGTATCTAGGCGCGAACATCGAATCTGCGAGTAAAATGTCCATGTTACCTCGAACGTTCGAACGCGAAAGCTCGAAAGTAGCGCGCGTGAGAGTAAAATCGATTTTACTTAAGTCCTGGATATTGGAACATGCTCCCCAGACCATTTCCCAGGTCCCACAGCCATTTACATTAAGTTACCATTAATATTTTAGTTGTATTTGACTCAAACTTTTCGATCTATTTGCCTCCCATAGACTTTAATGGGTCCGTTTTTGAACTTTTACAATAGTTTCGAAAGTCGAAAACGGACCGAACTTTCAATAGTTCGACCATCTCTACTACTAACAATCAAGGAGATGCAATATTGATTGTTTGTAATGTAATTACTGTACAACCCATGCTAACCAGTGCGCAATCTCCAAATGTTTTTGCTTCAAAATCAATGCACCTTAAGTTAAGTTTTGCAAAACGTAAAGAGCGCCTATACTGAAATAATAGTTGTTGGGTTTTTTAAATGGCCATTACTGAAAACTATAATTCATCAAACTATCACTGGATTCATTTTCTTTAGATATTCGATCTGAAACATCTTACATTAAATCTGTTAATCAAGTGCCTTATTATCATAATCTCTAATACTGTGTGCAGTTTTGCTGTAACTGGAATGGTGACAGTTGGTATGTGTGAATTGTATGATGGGAAATTCTCTCTTCTAGTTCTGCCTCATAGTGATTGCTTAGCATGCTTGCCCTCATAGAAAGTCTAGTCAGATGGAAGGAGGTGTTGGTTAAGAGAGGGAGGGGGGGATACAAAGCATGAGCAAATCAAGTACTGGATTGAAGGCTTGCAACAACACACACACCTCAGAGTAAGGGATACTTAATTTATTTTATTATAGTTGCCCTTTAACGGGTATCAAATCGGGCCGTAAGACATGTTCCTTACCTGGCATGATTCGGGATAAGTAAGGAGCATGTCTTAGCATTTTTACATCTCCCCCAACAAATTTTAATATAACACCAAGTACTGTACTGTTTGTATTATTGTGTAATGGCCCCATTTAGTGCATTTCCCAAAAGGTAGTAAAAGGAAAAGTAGAGCTACTACTCCTACCCCATTTTTACTTACAAAAAAAAATTAGCTATCAAATATGGTGCCTGTTCACAGCTAGTACAGGAGTTTTCTCTGCTTGCACATGCAAGAAGCCAGAATACCCTCTCCTGAGCATATCCATGCTTTATTGCGCTTGTGCAAGGACTGATACAAGTTTTGTTGCCCACTTTGTTTCCCAGCTGCAAAAAAGCTGCTTTTATGAGAGCTGATTGTTTTGTCTGTAAGAATAAATGAGAGGAAGGAGTAAGGAGCTTTTACCTCCTCTATAATTATCCTAAATGGGGGAAATTTGAAAAAAAATCAGCAGCTTAGTTGTCCTTTGAAGTTTACATCAGTGTTGAATTAGTCATACTTCTAATAACAATTTATGGATTTTTCCTTCAAAGGACCCAGAGTTATGTAGTGATCCTTTATTATATCATGCCCAATTTCACCAGCGCTGCACTGTGCTGGGTTTTTTTTGTAAAAAAAAATATTTTGTAAATAGATTAGACAGTGTATTTTATCAGATGTCTCTTAAACACTTTCAGAATTTGCAGTAAGTAGTAATTTGGTATACAAGACGTGGCCTGTTGGGGTAGTCCCTATATTCTCTCCATCCATCTGTCTTTTCTCTTAAGACAATTTCTGCTTTCGAAGGATACTGGGGGACCAAATGTTGGTACTTTCATTTTTTAAGGGACACTAAATTGAAAAAAAATGACTTGCCTTTAACCTTTTCTTTATTTTTAGTGCGGTCACAAACTTGATCCCTTTTTGCTCTCAGTGCTCCCTGTCACTAGATCTCCTCATGTCCTGTTCAGCTCACTCCTAGTTAGTACGTGTGTCTCCTCTCTACGTATTCACCCCCTCCCAAAACTGAGGCACAAATGGAGTATGGAGCATGTGCAGTGGAGATGAACTGTGCCCCCCTACAGCCAATAACATTCACCCGATGATTTTGTGTTATAGTTAAAGTGAATCTGCTTTTCTATGGAAAGGTAAGCAGCCAGGAGGATAGCTTGCATGGGCTGCCGATTAGAGGCACAGTTTACATGTTCTTTAATATTTTTGGATATGGATATATATATATATATATATATATATATATATATATATATATATATATTGGAATCCCTATATACTTACAGTGTATTACAGTAAAAATAATGTATCAACAAAAAAGAGAAGTTTTGACTTTATTGAATATTTGCAATTAAATAATTTAATATAAATGTGTAAATGAGCATAAAGGAAAACAATTGTCTACTAAAAGCTAATGACCTTTCAGAATCTGCAGGGCAACAAAAGACCATCTGCAGACCTTCTGTTCTACCTACTGATATTATAGAGAATCATAGATTTGATAGATACATAGATCTGACGTGACAGTTATTTTCAGCTAATTTTTTTGTGTTGTTTTAGGCAGGATTTGGCGTTTAGGCCAAAATATTTGGCTGTACACTTTATTTTCGTCCAACAGACTGTCAAGTGATATATCACTCTGTAGATCTGTTGGTTAAAAACAAAACAGGATATCATTAACAGTGCAAACCTTTAAACATATTACTTAGCACCCCTGTTAAAGGCACTATAGTACATTCCATAGACTCCTACCCTTTCCTCTTTCCCAATAAATCTTTGCAATAGGCATTAAGAAATGTATGATTTGTGGCCACTCAGAGGTCAGTCTTTTTAACCCTATGATATATGTTTGGGTGCATCTAACTACTATCTGTGTCTCCTCACTGTGCAAATTAAAAGTCCTCCCATGTCATCCTTAGATACATTTAAACATCTGTCTCATGTTTGAAACATTGCCAGCACACAAGTAGGCGTTAAGTAAAACAGTGCTTATTTATGTCATAAATGTGCCAAATAGCCCATGTTCTTTTCCAATATTTAAAACAATTGCTGTAATAACTTCATAAAAAGAATAGGAAGAGAAGGTTGACACCATAAATCACTGGCCGGGTTTTTGGCAAAAGCTCAGTACTTATTGCTAGAAAGTTATATCCTTAGGACTTGAGCGAGTTTCATACAAAATAGAAATATATTGTAATAAAACACAATGCACAGTTTTCAATGCTCGCGGTCTCACTAGACCTTAAGAAGCTACCAGCTGTTATAACCAAGAACACATTCAATAGAACTCCAAAGAGAGGAAATTGTTCATTGTTTCCAGATATACAAATGGTAAAAATTAAAAATCTTTTAGCCACACAGCTAATTGATTAAACATTTAAGACAAAAGTTTCCTGCATTGGACTTCTTCCTGTGTTTGCAAAAGTGTTGAAATCCCTGTGACTTCACGTAACACACAGAGATTTCCAGCACAACTACGTAAAAGCCTTTGGGATAAAAAAAATTAGAATCCATTTGTAGAAAACAGTAATAAAAGGTCATGTATTCCTAAATTTACATAGCCTTTCACTTTAATAAACAATTGTTCTCCAAGATTCAGGGCCAAGCTCAGAATTTTCAAGGGGGGATTCCTGAATGGGTTACCACTAAAAAGGTAGGAAGTTCATGACCAAATACTTCCATAAATTCTATTATATATGGATCATATAATTATATTATATATATTCAGTTGCCATAATTATCATGACATACCAGGGCCCCATACTAGGTAAATTTCTGGGGCCCCCATAACATGATTGCTACGCACAGCCTAGAAAACATATTAAACAGACACACTTTAGCAAAGACATACCCAATCACACCTATATTACACTAAATATTTGGAACTCAGACACTGGTAATATAATTGGCACAGACTGATAAATTGTTGGCACACAGACACTGGTAAACCTATTGGCACAAACTCATATAACTGATTGGTACCCAAACACTGGTAAAATCATTGACAGACTCTGATAAATGGTTGACACACAGAGACTGGTAAAATCACTGGCACGCTATTAAATGCCCCATGTCCAGCAGCACACACTGAACTGTATATATAAAATGCCATGTCCAGCAGCACACACTGACCTGTATATATAAAATGTCATGTCCAGCAGCACACATGTACCTGTATATATAAAATGCCATGTCCAGAACACACTGGCCTGTATATATATAAAATACCATGTCCAGCGCACACTGAACTGTATATATAAAACGCCATGTCCAGCAGCACACACTGACCTGTATATATAAATATGTCATGTCCAGCAGCACACACTGACCTGTATATAGAAAATGCCATGTCCAGAACACACTGGCCTGTATATATATAAAATGCCATGTCCAGCAGCACACACTGACCTGTATATATAAAATGCCATGTCCAGAACACACTGGCCTGTATATATATAAAATACCATGTCCAGCGCACACTGAACTGTATATATAAAAGCCATGTCCCCCGCCCACCCCAAAGGGGGAGCAGCACACACTGACCTGTATATATAAATATGTCATGTCCAGCACACACTGACCTGTATATAGAAAATGCCATGTCCAGCAGCACACACTTACCTGTATATATAAAATGCTATGTCCAGCAGCATAGACTGACCTGTATATATAAAATTCCATGTCCAGCACACACTGATCTGTATATTTAAAATACGATGTCCAGCAGCACATACTGACCTGTATATAATAAATGTCCAGCAACACACACAGACACGATCAAGGAAGCACATACTCCTTTTATCTTCTCCAGTTATCCTTCTAGAAACAGAGCTCCTGTTTTGTGCATTATTGCAGGGGGGGAAATGTTTTCTTCCCCTAACTCTCTGTCCCCTGGCAAGTCCAGGTCTGATACAGGAGTACCCCCTTCCCCCACTGATGGCGGCACTGTGACATACATATATGCTCTTCACTTTTGTTATAAAGTATATTCATTAAAGCAAAAAAAAAAAATTGTTTGGACGAAAAATCTGAGGTGATTTCGGCAGCAACCAATGATGGTCGCCTATTAGTATAGTATAGTATAGTATAGTATAGTATTTGAGGTTGAATAAAGACATACGTCCATCCAGTCCAACCCATCTAGCAATATCCTCATTTCCTGCCTAACTGTTGATCCAGAGGAAGGCAAAAAGGCAAAAAAAAAATTCCTTCCTGACTCCAAGTGGCAATCGGAAGTTTCCCTGGATCAACTCTACTTTATGAATCAATACCAGTAACTTGCAACATTCCTTGTTTGCAGAAACTCATCCAGATTTTTTTTGAAACTGACCAATGAACCTGCCATAAAAACGTCCACTGGAAGACAGTTCCATAGGTTTACCGTTCTCACAGTGAAGGCCTCATAAGTAGCACAAGGATTTTTAAGTCCAAAATGCATCACCTTACATTTATCAACATTGAATCTCATCTGCCACTTAGCAGCCCATTGTGACAATCTATCTAGATCCCCTTGCAACGACTGCACATCCTCTGAAGTTTTTAATGGTCGACAAAGTTTTGTGTTGTCAGCAAACACAGAAACCTTGTTGACAATACCCACTTCCAAATCATTAATAAATAGATTAAATAGAAGAGGCCCCAACACAGAACCCTGTGGCACCCCACTTAGCACTTTAGTCCATAATGATGAAGCCCCATTTACAACTACTCTCTGCATCCTATTCATTAACCAATTTTCTATCCATGTACAAATGTGACTCCCCAGACCAACAGACCTCAGCTTATACATTAGTCACCAATGTGGGACTGTATCAAAAACATTTGCCAAAATCCAAGTAAACTACATCTACTGCTATGCCAGAGTCTAAATTTCTACTTACTTCCTCATAAAAGCCAAGCAAGTTAGTTTGACAAGATCTATTCCTCCTAAATCCATGCTGGTTACTACTTATAATGTCAGTCTTTGAAATATACTCTAGAACATGTTCCCTTATTAAACTTTCCAGGATCTTCCCCACCACTGAAGTTAAACTTACAGGCCTGCAATTACCTGGCTGTGAACGACTACCCTTTTTGAATATTGGAATAACATCAGCCTTTTTCCTTTCCAGAGGCACACCACCGGACATGAGGGAATCTGCAAAAATAAGAAACAATGGCCTAGATTAAACCGAACGTAGCTCCCTAAGTACCCGAGGGTGTATTTTATCAGGTCCAGGAGATTTATTAATATTGACCTTATTTAGTTCTTTCTGTACCATATCCTCAGTTAACCAAAGTGCACTTAGATCTTTTATACCATTATTGCTACTATACTCTATGATATCTGTACTTGGATCTTCTATAGTGTATTCAGAGGGAAAAAAAATATTCAAGACATTTGCTTTATCGCCATCCTCCATAACTAACTTATCCCCATTAATTAATGGTGCCACATTCTCAGTCCTCATCTTCTTACTATTAATATACTTAAAATTTAGGCTTAGTGATGCTTTGTTCAGCTATCCTAACTTTTTTAATTTTAACATTATTAATTTTAGCTAGTTTGATTGCTTTCTTACACTCCTTGTTACAGTTTTTATAATCCCTAAAGGCCCTTTCTGTTCCCTCTGCCTTAAAGGATAAGTGTACTGTAAAATCAAGTTATGTTAATTTGGAAGCTGCAGCTTTAAAAATACCGTTGCCATATTTTTTTTTTACCTATGCCTCTCCAGAGCCTAGCTTGGTGCCTTGGAAGTTGCTGACATCTTGTTACTGGTTTGCTGAATGTTAATGTTTTGCTTGAGCCTCAAAACAGTAATGCTTGTGAGTTCCGTGCCTTTTTCTGTGATGGCAGTTTCACGACACCAATCAATGTCAGGGTAATTAAAGTCCCCCATAATGAGCACACTCCCCAAATTTGCAGCCCTTGCCAACTGCATATGAAGTTGACTCACCTCCTCTCTGCTAGCATTTGGCAGCTTATAGCAGACACCAACAATGACATTATCCCCTTTTCTATTGCCTAATTCCACCTATATTGCCTCCACTTTAACATCCATATTGCCAGTTATCCCTTCTTTTAAATTTGGCTTCAATTCTTTTTTAACATAAACACATGCTCCTCCCCCTTTCCTTTTTTCTCTGTCCTGCCTAAACAAGGCATATCCTTCTAAATTTACAACCCAGTCGTAAGAACTGTGCAAACGCGTTTCTGCTATACCTATTATATCATACTTTTCATTCAACGCCATAATTTCCAATTCACCCATTTTGTCAGCCAGGCGTCTTGCATTTGCAAACATACATTTTAGATTATGATCCTGTAATTTATTTGTACACTTTAATAAACATGCCTCCCTATCACCTATGCTAGCCCCACCCCCGTTTCCACCCACCACTGGCCTATCTACACCCTGCTTTCCTCCTGGGCTATCTATCCCAGTGAGACTGCTAATACCCTCCCCCCCAAACCTAGTTTAAAATCTCCTCCAACCCTCTAGCCATCTTCTCTCCTAAAACAGCTGCACCGCCATCAGTGAGGTGCAACCCATCCCTACTAAAGAGCCTGTAGCCTACAGTAAAGTCTGCCCAGTTCTCAATAAACCCAAACCCTTCTTCCTTACACCACCCTCTTTGCCACGCATTAATGCTCCTAAGCTCCCGCTGTCTCCCTGGCTTAGCACGTGGCTGCTGTAGTATTTCTAAAAAACACTACCCTGGAGGTCCTTGCTTTTAACTTGGCCCCTAGCTCTCGGAAATCATGTTTAAGGACCTCACCTCCTCTTCTAACTTTGTCATTGGCACCAATGTGAACCAAGACCACCAGGTCACACCCAGCCCCACCCAATAATCTGTTTACACAATCCACCACATGCCGAACCCTAGCACCAGGCAGGCAACACACAGTTCGGCATGTAGGGTCTTGGCGGCAGATTACCCTATCTACCTTCCTTATAATGGAGTCCCCTACCACTACCACCTGCCTTGCATTCCTAATCCTTCGTTCCTTCTCCCTTGTATCAAAGATGGCAGTCCCCTGGGTGCACTTGTATCAGATAAATGGGCGATCAGACATGTTGGTTTAAACACTGCCGATCGCGCAGTCCATAGGAAACATTCGCTGCAACAATCAGTGTTTGGCCGACCGCTCGATAAAGGCTAACGTAAGAAAGATCTATTTTACTGAGAAATACACCTTTGTACTTATCATTATCATTAGTGTATTTTAAAGTCAGAGCTGTGACACTGATGGAGGATCTGACCAAATTTGCTGAATATTGTTAGTATCAGGACATATCCGGCAAGATAGAAAAAAAATGCTGCTTCTCACTCACAGCTCAACAATATATGTAACAGTCTATGGGCACCAGGAGAAGTGGAATAGTATACTGCACTGAGCAGGCAGAAAGGGGGGGATTCCAGACTTCCCCCCAAACATGCCCTGAGATTCCAACGTTTTCTGGGATTGTAGCAAACAGTAATAAAAGGTCATAATAAACATTTTTTTCCATGTTTTTCTGGAATTTTCTCGGTATTTAAAACACAACATAGGTATGGAGACAGCGGATGCTGGGGAAGCAGTGGAAGCTGTAGATGTGTCAGATTCACAGAGCTCAGACAGTTACTGTAGAGCCTGCAGTGGCTAAGCCTTTGGAGGCTGTACCTGTGAAGCCTGTTCCTGTGACTCCACAGGTGGAACTCAGAGCTAAGAAAAGCAAAGAAAAACCAGGTAAGCCTTTTTTCAGACCTGTATTCAAGCCTGAAAAGAGGTTCACAAGATCCAGGGCAAAAGGGTTGTTTGTTCAGAAGGGCCCCTTAGCTTTCAGGTCTCCCTCTAGAGCATGTAAGACCACCTCAGGTGCCAAGCCCAGGCAACAAAAATGTCAATCCCTCTTAGTAATTCTTACTCTGCACTGGGCCAGGAAAATTTAGAAGAGGAGATTGCTAGATGGGAGAGGGAAGTAGGTAGGGTGAGTAATACCTCTCCATCTTCTGCTCCTTACCTCATTTTATTCAGTCCTGAGAAA
This sequence comes from Hymenochirus boettgeri, assembly GCA_019447015.1. Classification (NCBI taxonomy): domain Eukaryota; kingdom Metazoa; phylum Chordata; class Amphibia; order Anura; family Pipidae; genus Hymenochirus; species Hymenochirus boettgeri. The sequence continues at coordinate 145,610,668 of CM033473.1, read as the reverse complement.
GCAGAGCAATTTCCATCAGGCATGTCTGCTAGGAGAGAAGGGTCAGATGATGAGGGGAGGAGGGTAAAGAAAGGCAAATGAAACACCCACTATACTTAATTACCCTGTAAATGGCTGTGCTCCCCCCCCCCCATGAGATGAGCAACAATTAATGTTTCCTCCATCAAATCTGTAAGGGTACCTAGTATGGCATTTTTGTCCTCCCCCGAATTGAGGCGGACATATTCTTTTTGCTGAGATCCACCGTGCCAAGGGGGACTGGTACCGTAGACCGTCCTTCTGGTTTCTTGCAGTCGAGCCTTACAGTGGGGTTGCTGTCTTTTGTAAGACAGGTTCAGTAACAGTCAAACGGGTGATCGAGCTTGAGATGGAACGTTGCATGCTGATGGATGTTTTGATGAATGGTTCACCTCAGCGGCTAATACATTTTTATGGGCCCCAAACGAAGGCAGAGAGGAAGGAACAATTCATTAGAAAAAAGCCCTTTCTTTTTATGGCCCAGCCTTTAGTGTTTGGTGGGGATTTTAACACCATCACTAGGCCGATGGACAGGAGAGGCCAGGCTGGAAGTTTAAGATTTGATAGCAACTTTTTGAATAGCATAGTTAGAGAGGCGGGCATGGTGGATGTGCACATTTGCCAATCTCCAGCCTTCACTGGGTACACTTTTTTTAAGGTAGCAGTAGAAGTAGGATTGATAGGTTTTTTGTTAAAGAGAACTCTACTTCTCCTCCTCTTGAGCTGAGGGCAGTAGAGTTCTCGGATCACTGTCTGGTAGTCATGTCTTTGAAAATTTCAGAGGTCCCCTCGAGGGGTAAGGGCTTCTGGCACCTCAATTTGACCATCCTTGTGGAGGATTGTACTAAAAAGTATTTTTTAGCATTCTTTCAGGATCAGGAGTCCCTGAAGTAGGGTAGTACCACAGTAGGACAGAATGGTGGGAGATCACCAAAAAGAGGGCCGCTCAACTCTTTCAGGGCCTAGTGATCAATAAAGTACAAAGTAAATATCATGCCTATCTAAACCTTAAGAGGAAGTTGGATAGGCTGGTGTCTGATTGTGGTGACTTTGGGGAGATGACCAGGGTAAAGGCTCAGATGATTTTTTCAGTATGATCGACTGGCCTCCCTGTCTTTTGAGAGGGAATACGGGTAACACCATTCTCTATCTGAATTGCAGGGACTTCACGCTTACGTCGCTTGTAAGCTGTTTATTTTCTTGCAAGGGGGGGATGGAGACACCTCCTGTTGGTATCCTGTCGATTGTTAGGAGCATTTATACTGACCTCTTGTCTGAGAAAGAGCTCAGCCAGGCCAGCGTATCCAACTTTTTGGAGCAGACACCTGTTCAGACAAGATCTGATATTCCTTGGGATTCTTTGACAAAGGATATCAATGTGGATGAGGTTGGGGCAGCCATAGAGGACCTTGCTGTTAAGAAATCCTCTGGGCCTGATGGGCTCACGGCAGAGTTCTACAAGGCTTTTTGTGATGACTTAGCCCCCAGTCTTGTGGAGGTTTTTTCGGACTACCTTTCTGAGGGTCTCCTTCCCCCCTCCATGAGACATTCTGCTTTGATTCTGCTGTCACTATGGATAGGAAAATTCTGGCAAAAGTACTGTTTAATCGCCTCTTTGAGGTAGCACACCTGGCGCTTTCCCCTTCACTGCACCTCACGGTCAAGGGTGGATCCACCTTTTTTGCAGTATTTGGGATCTGGGAGGCCCTAATGCATTGCAGGTCTTGTGAGTGGAGAAAATACCTTTTGTCACTGGACCAGTCAAAGGCCTTCGATAGAGTGAATCACAAGTATCTCTAGAGTGTCCTTGGAAGATACAGAGTTCCTGAGGGGTTCATCAATTGGCTTAAAGTTTTGCACGAAAGTGCCAAAGCATTCCATTTGTGAATGGCTGGGTGGGAGAGCCTTTTAGGGTCTCTTCTGTAGTTAGGCTGGGTTGTCCGCTAAGCCCACAGCGCATTGTGGGGGGTACCTGTCTCTCCGGGAGTTTCCTTGAAGGTAGCCACAAATGTGGATGATGTCATCCTGGTAGTTTCAAGCTGTGATGAGACAGTTAAGGTGGCTGAACAGGTGCAAGAGTATTCTGATGCCTCAGGTTCCCTTATCAACAGGAACAAATGCAAAGCTGTTTGGATGGGAAAAGAAGGCGAGCCTGCCTTCCACCTCCCTGAAATCTTCCCTAAGACTTCCCCTACAATTAAGATATCAGGGATCACTTTAGCCAGGGCGATTTTGCCAAGACAAATTGGGGGTCTAAGGATACTACTGTAATAGTGGTGAAGCTCGTTAGGGTGCAATTAAAGGGATTAACCAATGAAGGGAGATTAGCCGGTGCAGTGGTAGGAGTTGGAAGCTGTATGGAGGAGGTAGGGTGCATAGGAAAACCATTTCGGATATTTTCGATTTTTGTGAAATATGAGGCTATTTCATCAGCCGATAAACAGGGCGTAGGCGAACAGAGCAGGGAGTTAAATACTTTAAAGAGCTGTTTCAGGTTATAGGACTGTGTGGATATATACTATATAAGAGAAATAGTTTTGTTTGGCTAAGGATAAAGTACTTCGGGTCCGGTAGAGGGCACTTTTAAATTCAAGAAAGTCTCTATTTTTGTTACTCTTGCGCCAGGGTCGTTCGGCTATACAGGATTGCCTATTCAACTTTTTTATCTGATCCGTAAGCCATGGTTGTGGGTTCTTGCAACTAAGGCGATGGGTGGATAAGGGAGCAACAGAGGGCATTGGAAACAGTTGTATGGTAGTGGACAGCTGCAAGGTCAGGGTCAGAGAAGGAGGGCATGGACATAAGTTGTTGGAGGGGGTCAGAGAGCAAATGGGGGTTGAGATTACGCAGGTCTCTGCATCTGTACGTTTGTTTATTAGGGGTTACGGTCGGGACAGATGACACAAGTTTAAATTTGAGAAGATGATGATCGGATAGAGAAAAAGGAGAGTTGGAGAAGTTAGATACAGAGCAGAGGCGGGTGAAGACCAGATCCAGTGTGTGTCCATTACAATGGGTCTGAGCAGAGAACCATTGAGTAAGGCCAAGGGAGGAGGTAAGAGATAGAAGTTTAGTGGCAGCAGAGGTGTTGGAATCGATGGGGATCGATGTCAGTGGATAGAAAGTGGGATAACCAAGCAGAGAAGTGGTCAAACAAAATAGTGGTTGGGCCGGGTGGTCGATAAATAACTACAATCTAAAAAAATTAGAATGAAGCACAGGAAGGGATGCACAGTGGAGTGATGAATAGGATAGTACAGCAGATCATACCAGGCAAATATTACAATGAAGCACAGGAAGGGATGCACAGTGGAGTGATGAATAGGATAGGCAAGCAGATCATACCAGGCAAAAATTACAATGAAGCACAGGACGGGATGCACAGTGGAGTGATGACAGGATAGTACAGCAGATCATATAGGCAAAAATTACAATGAAGCACAGGAAGGGATGCACAGTGGAGTGATGAATAGGATAGTACAGCAGATCATACCAGGCAAAAATTACAATGAAGCACAGGAAGTGATGCACAGTGGAGTGATGAATAGGATAGTACAGCAGATCTTACCAGGTAAAAATTACAATGAAGCACAGGAAGGGATGCAGAGTGGAGTGATGAATAGGATAGTACAGCAGATCATACCTGTAATGACAATAAGATGGTGTCAGGAAAGATGGAGAGTGAACCTGATGGTGCCCTAGTTAATTCTGGTGTTAATTCAGCCCTACACTTGCTACACAAAATGCTGCACTTGAAAAAGGCTGCAGAAACTGACCAAGGTCATTCACTCTGAGTGAAAGGGTTTCACTGATCAAGACTTACCTGGTCCCCATTTTTCTGTATGTTAGTACTGTGTGCCTTTTGCCATTGAAGTAGTATAGAAAGATTAATAGTTTGTTTTTCCTTCTTTTGTGGGGAAACAAATTAAACCTGATCAAAAGGAGTGTCGCCTACCGACAAAGGAAGGAGGGGGGGTTGAATATGCTCAACCCTATGGTGTTCTTTGTGAAAATACACCTTCTCAAATCCCCGTGAAGAGAAGCCTCCTTTGTGGGTAGGGATTTTTAAGACATGGGCTGCTCCTTTTCTTGAGGATTGGATGGAAGGTGGCCTAGTAAAGAGTCTGCAGATTCATCATGGTCCTCTCCCCTTCTATGTGGCAGGAGCCCTGAAAGCTATGAGGACATAGCAAGTGAGAATGGAAGAAGTTAGATTCTCACCCAGGAGGACCATAGATCAGAGGGTCTTGTCTTCTTTTTCCATGAGCCATTGGTCTTAAAGGACTGCCCAAGCAATGTATTAAGTATAGGGCTCCCTTTAGTGGTGTCCCCCAGGGTCCCCCTGAAGTTTAGGGATATTGCTTGGTGTTCCTTTCATGGAAAACTTTATGTGAGAGGCAATGTGAAAAGTATCAGGTGTCCCTATGAGGGTTGCAGTGGTTTTGAGGAGACCATGGATCACTTCCTGCTCCATTGTCCTTGTAATATAGAGGTTTATAAAAAGGTGTCCAGAAGGCTGGTTATCCCCTGCCTCTTAGTAATGTCATACCAGGGGTGGGCTTATGGGGTGTCTCAAAGGCATGTGAATATTGAGTTGAGCACTTTCTTCTTAGTTAGCTCAGTAGTTAAATTCTACACGTGGCATGCACAGTGGCAAACTACAGGAAAGAAGACAGCCCCCCCCCCGTAAGGTGGTGGTTTCCAACATCATGAGGGAACTTTTTTAAGGTGAAGGCTCTTGAGAAGCAGAGGATGAGTGAAGTGATGAGTGGATGAGTGGGTGGTCTACTCTATGGAGAGGCCTGTACTTCGAGCCCACCTTAAGACCCCTGATGTTTCTTAGTGGTGGTTTCTTCTGTACTCACTCACCCTTTTTTTTTTTGCCCCCCTAAACCCATAGGTTTTATTTATGTCTGGGCTCATGCTTTTCAGGATGAGTAGTTTGCACCTTGCCCTTCTAGGTGACTAAGTGGTATTGTATTGTATTGTATGTTATGTCATGTAATGGGTTTATAAATATAAGACAATGGCCCTCATTTACCCAGACTAGCTGGGCAAATATATATATGTAAAGTTGCGCTAACTGGTTCACTTCCATATTAGCGTCGGATGCGCGGGTTAAGCAAAAATCACCCTCGCATCCGGCGTTAGCGATTTAATATTGTGTTTGCACTAGTTTTAGCACAGGATTTTAACAACAGCAAATAGCTGGCATTAAAATCCTGCAGTGGGTAAATCCTTTAACGGGATTTACCCACATTCTCAAATGCGATATTAAATTGCCAACAGGACTTTTACCCAGAGCCATAGCGGCTCTAGGTAAATGAGCCTGAATGTATTTATGTTGTTTCTGAAAAAAAAAAAGGTGTTTTAGGTTGTTTATTTCTCTGAGAGTTTGTGTGCTTGGTTGTCCGGCCCCTCTTCATCTATTTCTGTTGGTAGGTGGTAGGGACAGTTATTTTCATTATTTTAGTATAGCCAGGTAGGTTCCTTTTATTTTCTATGAATTTTTTATTCTGAAGTAACACATTTATGTTGTTTCTCAATTGAGAAGTCAAGATTGTTTATTACTATGTGGGTTTTTTTTGGGGGGGGTGGTCTGTAAGACTTATAATTATGAATAATTATGAATAATTTCTTGGAAAAGAGAATTTCCTTTATTATGTTTCATTGTTTATATTTGTTATTGTTTTCTCATGAGTAATTTTGATTGTATTTTATTGTGTGTAATCCTTTGTAGCTTGTTCAATAAATTCTTTATGTCAGTAGTTATGTTACTGTGTCTATGTGTGGGGGGGTGTCCTTGTTTGAGGATTCTACCCATTATAGTAAACTGGAAAAATAAATCTCGAAATTTGGACATAACACGATAACACTTCTGACGATTCCTTAGCTAGGTAAAAGAACACTTACCAGACTTCTGTACCGAATTTCATGTCTCAAGCTTGAAAATTTGTGGGAGGAGATATAGTCCAAAAAAGCGGAGGAATAAAATGGAAGAAGATGAAGAAGCAGAAGAAGAAATAGAAAGAACAGGAATTTGTCTCTTCAAGCCAAATTAACTACAAAAATAAGGTTTAAGTATATATAAAATCTAAAAATAAATTTCAGAAGGAAATATGTGTGTCTGTGCTGCAGGTTTTAAAACGCAATTATCTGTTTGTAACAGGTGTTATGAGTATGCTTTTGTGTTTACGTTTTTTTAGGTAAGGTTGCTATGGAAACAGGCAGGTTGGTTAATGAGCCTGTATCGGTAGATTTGTGTACCTTTATCTGTGCGATGTTGGGGGGTATTTTTTTGGGGTTGCGACCACAATAGAGAGATGTCTTTTCTGTGGCCCTGCAGATGTTTCAAAACTACAACTCTCAGCATTCACAAACAGCAGATGGCAGTATGCTGGGAGTTGTAGTTTATTACCATCTGGAGGACCACTGGATGGACTATACTCTTTACTATGAAACTAAATGTTAAACTTTATGCTTAATACATAAAACATACATTTTACTTTACATATATTTACTATTGTTCTTTTAGGGCAATTTTCATGCATTTTTAAATAGCATTGTGCGCTTTTGCCCTCCGATTGCGAATAGCGCATACGCAAATTTATTTTATGCATTTGCGTTTTTTTTTTTTAAATGTTTGCATCTTATGTCATTTCCTGTGGGTGTGGTCTGGGTAAGCACCTTTTGCAAGCAATCTGAAAAATACCACACCCAGTTTGGAGAGAGTGGTTGTGGGTTTTGATAGCTGGAGAGTTTGTTGGCTAGTGATTTGGAACATGTTTCAGCAGTCTGGTTTTATCCTGGAGCTGCTTGAGATGCTTGCCTCATTGATAGTAGGGATGATCCTGGAGAATTATAGAAGGCATAGGAAGTTCTGGGTTCACCCTTTATTGGTGGAGAGAGAGCAGAAGGGACTGTTCTGGACCCTGTATGAGGATCCTGACAAGTTCTTCTCTTATAGTAGGATGTCTTTCCACAGGTAAGATACATATATACTGATCAAAATAAAAAAGTGCACTCTAGGACTTTTACCACAAACCAATCTGGATTATTAACACCAATGCGTTTCAGCCTTAGATTAGGCAGTCATCAGGGTACTAATACATACAGTAACATCCCCTTAAATACAATACAACTCTTCCCCACCATGTGCATTCCCTCATCCGTAGGCGTCACATCCGGTCGTCCGGTTACGGATCCAACATCAGGACAAACATCAGTCTGATGGGAACCCAATAGCATCATAGGCAACCAACCCATACAACCAAGATCCCAGCCCAGTGAAACATATCACAACAACGTAAGGAACGTGTGGCAAACATATCAGGAGCAACAGCGAGGGTCAAACAAAAACAAACTACATACATCTACTGCGGCACAACTACAAAAATGCCTTACTCAATCAGTTACATATTTACAAGAAAGGAAATGGATACAGTAGAGTCAAAAATAGAAGAGCTTCATTTACATAGTTCATCCTTACGGGCAGACCTTAAAAAACCAAAAACCCACCATAAAGCTAAGATAATAAATAGCAACACATTTAGAAAGCTTAAAATATAAAATGCAGTACATATTAGGAACACAAAGATATATAACAATTTATAGTGGACAGATCAAGGACTACAATCATATCAAATAGTTTTAATCAAAAGCTAAGATCATAACAGGCAAATCTTACGACGAGTGGAAGCCCAAATGGAATTTTATAAAGGTAGCTCCAATTATAACTGGGGTGGGCAATTACATTTATATAAAATAAACTTAAAGGAGAACTAAACTTCAGTTTTTCAGATCCTAATGTGAAAGTTTTTCTCTCCAGAACACCTACACGTTGAAAGATTCTTCTCTAGTTATTTGCATTTAGTAGATATGAGTAATAGATTCTGTAACAAAGGAGGCTTCCATCTTGTTGCCAGTACAACTCATAGCCCATGTTGGCTTCAAAGAGCCACGCCCCCTGACCCCAGCATTCACTGTCTCTATGTGCAGAGTTTCTAGCATCTCTATCTAGTGAAAGATAAAGCCTCTAAATGTACCTGGAATCTCAGCTGATTTGCTGGTGGCGCACCATGTAAATGCTGTGTGTTTAGAAACAATCAGACCAAGAAGTCACAAGTTCAAATCCCCTCGTTTACTTATGAAACAATATAACATGGTCTACTGCCTGAGTTTAGTGCTTTTTTTGTTTGTTTGTTTCCATGTTTCTAGAAAAATATGAAGTTTCTACATATGTACAATCTTTATATATAGCAGCTCTGTTATTTATTTACCAACCAGTGTGAATTGCTGACAGTCTTCCAGTAGCAATACAAAACAGTGTACTGATTTTACTGACATTTGCTTCTATTGATTGAGAGTTCACCTGTGGCGTGCTCTGCTAAAGTGCTGGGTTAGGGGAAAAAATCAGACTATTGGGACACAGGTTTGATTCCCCATGTTCGCTTTTTTTTGTTTCTATTAAGTGTCTAGCAAAAGATAAAGACTCTACATGTACTAGTCCATTAATTATTAGCCCTTGTGGCCTAGTGGTAGTAAGCTTTCTTTTTAGAAAGACACAGAATAGAAGGTTGCTGGTTCGATTCCCCATACTTACTTTTATTTTTTGCTGAAATGTTAAATGTTCTGTTTCTTTCATCCATGCTAGCAAGACTACACAAAGATTACTTTTCTTTTGGTATGTAAAGCATAGGAATTTATAATTGTTAGGACAGGAGCATTCTAATGTGTTTACACAAAAACTGCACTGGTATCTGTGTTCTGTGTCAGAGGAGGGAACTCTGAGCTGTAACATGATTGGCTTTCAGTTTCCCAGGAAGCAAGACTGCAGTTTCCTGTGAGTGTCCGGCGGACACTTAGATGGGTGTTCCCAGATAAGGTGAATTATGGGAGCTGACCCTTAGTACACACAGGTTATTTCATAAATCACCCAGCATCCACAGCAAAGGAGACATGAGACACAGCTTGTTGTTCGTTTGTGAATGTGCTCTCTCTATTGGGACAATGTTGTCTTGGGACTTTAGTTCTCCTTTAATAAAAAGAAATCAATTATCAATCCATTAATATTAAGATTTTTGGGGGGTATAGATCTAGTAGGTCTAGTATTGAGGGGCCAGTCAGGAGCAGCCAAGGGGCTTACTTTGCCCAGCCCAGGTGTATATGTATGTGTGTACTATTACCATTTAAAGGGTATGTCCACCCTTCAGAATTTTTTTTAGCAAACTTGCCCGGTCCCCCCAGCCCCAACCACTTTGTAATATCAGAAATGCCCAGAACTTTACTTACCTTCCCTCTTGCCTCTGCCGCGCTGCCGGCCTCTGCTTGCGGAAAATGAAAGCAGAGGGCGGACGGCAGTCGCTTCTGTGATTGGCTGAGCGGCAGCCATCACGGACGTGGCTGCCAGGAGTTCAGTGCGGCGGAGGCAGAGGGAAGGTAAGTAATGTTCTGGGCATTTTCTGATATTACAAACATAGCGTGGGGCTGGGGGGACAGGGGCAATGTTTGCTAAAAAGGGTTTTACACTAGGGTCAGGGAATCCAAATCGGGAGGGAGGGGGAGAAGGGCTGCAGTATGCATGCCAAACTTCTCCCGGGGGCCAGGTAGGAGGCAGAGTCCTATATGGACTCTGCTATCCTCCTGGTGGATACAGGATAACCATATGGAGCTGGGATGTGAGGTAAGGATTAAACTACACTACATGATGGGGCAGGTAATGTCAGTGTATAACATCCACTGATGTGCTGTTTGTAAAACATGTGACAGTCATAGCCAATCCAAAAAAAAGTTTCTGTCTGCTATACAGGACATGGTGTGTTGTAATGGACATATACACCAAGGCCCCTTATATACCACCTCCAGCCTGCAGGTGGTATCAGGAGAGAAATAAAAGACAAGACATCCCTGCTCTCTATGGCTAGGAGGAGAGAAAGTGAAAGTAGATAAAAGTGTGTGGTGTGATCCCTTGCACAGTGTGATGAATGCAAGTTGCACTGTCTGCTTTGTGCCAGACCACCAGAGTGTAATAATCGGCCGGGAGGCCGGGGTACTTACGAGTACGCTTTAGGAGGAGGCGCTCCGATGGCTGGTGGGATTGCAGAACTGGATACAAGAGACTGCTGGGAGCTGTAGGCTGAGGAATGGCAGCTAGGTGCTGCTGGAGGGAAGGCAGGATACTGGAACTGGCAAGGAGTCTCAGGAACAGGCAAGGTAAAACACAGATGCTGGTATGGCAAGGTAAGTCTCTGGAACAGGCAAGGTAAGTCTCTGGAGCAGGCTAGGTAAGTAGTTGGTACAGGTATGGCAAGGAGTCTCTGGAACAGGCAAGGTAAGTCTCTGGAGCAGGCTAGGTAAGTAATTGGTGCAGGTATGGCAAGGAGTCTCTAGAACAGGCAAGGTAAGTCTCTGGAGCAGGCTAGGTAAATAATTGGTGCTGGAGGAACAGGATCCAGAGCAGGTAAGTAGAAGGAGCTGGGGAGGTAGCTAACGCTACTATCAGGCACCGGGTCCAGGAGGACGCCGGTTTTTGAATTCTCGCGCCGCCCGGAGGGTCGGCGTCGTGACGTCATGACATCTACGAAGCCGCCCACCCGGAAGTGCAGTGTGGCGCGGGACTGGAGTGGCAGGTAAGTTTGTGACACAGAGTAACCCACTGTGTGCCATGCTCCCCATAATCCATAAAGCAGTGATCTGGTACAAATTGGTGGCAGCGGTGCTGGTAATACCATTTATTCTCCGTTTTCTCTGTATTTAAATTACTTTGGTGCTCGCTTGCCTTTTGCTTAGTGGTAAAGCCAGGCAGGTATGCTAAGGATTTAATACTGAAATAAAAAGCAGTTATCATTTATGAAAAAGTTGTAAATCTGAAACTGGCTGTGGTAATTACTAATAAGTAATTGCCCAATGGTGCTGTTTAGGTTGAACTACACATTGTTGCAGGATTGCCTGGGTCTGTTCTCAGACCTGCAGGTTTATTAAACCAATGGGCACACTTTTGCTAGTAATAATTATAAAAATATATGTTTTTAATCAGAATGGATTATAAAATGTAAATGTCCTCTTTCCTTACCATAGCAAGATTATTGAGTTTTAAAACCTGCAGCACAGTAAAGATGACCAGTTTGCGAATCCAAACCCAGATCCGCATCGGATCTCACGGATTTTCCGGAATTCCACTTTCCAAACTTTTTCTGAACTCTGTTTAGAAGTTTTCGAAAATCCTCAAAAGTTTAAGGATTTTTGAATGTTCAAGCATTTTCGAACGTTCGAGGATTTCTGTCAAAAGACCGAAAGTCCTGCGGCCGGATGTTTATTATTTAAATATGATTGTCACAAGGGCACTTATAAGCGCCGGGGAGGGGGGTCCCAGTTCAAAAAAAGGTTTTTTTGCTGTTCTTCTCACAGGGACGTGTTCCCGGACTATTTCCCAGGTCCCAGAGTCATTTACAGTAAGTCACCACTTCTATTTAAACCATTATTTTAGGCAAAATATTAGAATTTTTTTCCAATTGACTTCAATGCCGGATTTATGAATTTTTTCGAAAATCCATGAATCCTCGAGCAAAACGGATGTTCCATCTCTACAGCACAGACACACACCTTCCCAAAATGCAATCTTTCAAGCCAAATTCAAATAATTATACTTACTTTAGTTAAATATATAATATAAATATAGATCATTTGGCAGCATAAGCAGAGGCCCATTTGCAATGACCACCCATAGAACCAGGTGAAGCTTCAAGGGGAACTGTGGTCTCCAAACAAGTTAAATGAAAGGGTAGTTTCCTACCTTTAAAATGAGCCATCAACCACCTCTCTACATGCTCCACAGCTCAAGATATACAGAAATGACTGACCAGAAAGTTAATGGGTGGGAGGCTGACTTGTGACATTCCTGAGGCTTCTCCTGCACATTGCCACCGGCGAGCACAGCCTCAGACTCCCTCCGTGTGTGAGGGAGACATAAAATCCCTCCTCCTCTCTGCTGTGTGAAGTCCTGACAGAGAAGGTAAGGGAATCTACAGCCCTTCTCTTTCACTGTGTGAAAACAGCCCTTTCACTCTGCCTGAAAAGGCTAATTCCACAGTTTTCTGTAGGGGGGAGGGGTCTGAGTAACCCACTGCATGAGTGGGCGGGGCCACATGAGTCTGTAAGATAATGGGCCATAGGGTCCATGAGTGGGAGGGACCAGGTGGGCTGCAAAGGGGAGGAGGAGACACAGGACAGATTGACTGACAGTTTCAGAGCAGGAAGTACAGGGGACCTGGTGATGCTGCTGCCATATTACACACAACAATGTAAATATTTTCAAAACTATGCAAAATAAACAATGAAAATAAATTGCAAAAATTCTCAGGGGAGCAATTCCTATCAATTTACCTCAATTTACCTAAAGTAATTTTTGGACCACAGTTCCCCTTGTTCATGTCTAAAAACTGATTCATGCAGAGCTGACTTGATGATTAGCTATTTGCTAAACAGTATGAGGCAAATTAAGCAGAACTTAGATTTTATTCTGTTGAAAAATTACACTTTTTTTGTTTGAAAAAATGTCCTTTATATTTTTACTAGCAGTTGTACCCGGCATTGGCCGTGTACAAAGTGGGTATAGTATTTAATTGCAGGTGTGTGTTTGGATTAGATGGAAGAGACAGGCGGAAAAAGAAGTGCCCAGTTGGTAATGTATGTCATGTATGTAATAGTTATGAGTTGAGGAGGTGACATTGCTTGAGGGAGGTATAGCACATATGTTTATAGCAAAACTTTATATACAACGTTATCGGTTTTTCCACTTGCCGTTGGGAAAACATGTTGACTGCAACTGAATATCGCAGCACTTGAGTGACGGGCGTCAGTGTCTCTGAAGCATGTGATGTGCGGCTCTTTGTCTGTGTTGTCAAAGCCGGGCTTCATTCTGTTGCGTTGTCTGTGTGTTTTATTAAGCGTGCTCTATTTATTGCACGTTAGTTAGTATTATGTCACTTTATATTGACTATTGCACCCCAATCAATAAAGCTAGTTTTTGGTCCAAATTGAAAGTGCCATGATGTCTTTGTTCTTTTAGTTGTAACTGTCTGTGAATTGTGTGACATGTGGGCAGTGTGTGACTGGTCCAGGTAATTCCTATGTAGTACATACCCCCCAACTGTCTCGGTATGAGTATGTAGATGGGGCATGTCTGTGATGTTGTGGTGTCCTGGAGGCATGGACATGATGTTTGTGGATGTAGGCATGATTCTGGGATGTACCTGTGATGTTTGGGGGAATGGCCATGATGAATGGGGCGGACCGTAATGGCTTTTTGTATGGGGGGTAACCACAATATCTGGTGGTATGCTCACAACATTTGGGGACATGGTTGCGATGTTTGGGGGCATGGCAGTTATCTTTCGGGGCGTGGCCTTGATGGTTGGGGTATGAGCATGGCCGTGATGTTTGGGTGTGTGGCCGTGACAGCAATATCTGTGGGCATGGTCACATTCCAGTAGGCGCTTTACATTTCTTAGCATGACAATAACCGCAAATGTAATTCATATTACCAAATATGATTCATTATATTTAAAACCTTCCAGGAACAAATTGTCATGTCTTACAGACCTTAAAGGACAATTATACTCATCTTACCTCCACTCCTCTTCTTTGGTCAGTACCTTCTACCCAGGGTGAAGACCTGAACCGGAAAGGTTCTCACCCCTGGGTTCGCGTAACTTTCTGCACAGACTTTCTGACACGCTGCTCCGGTAGGCTCTGTCCCCTCCTCTCCTTGCGCGACGAGGTCAATAGGAAGGCACACACGTTGCAGAGTGTGTCTTCCTATTGGCCTCGTCGCTGATGGGGAGGAGGGGCGGAGCCTACCAGAGCAGCTTGTCAGTAAGTCTATGCGGAAAGTTACATGAACCCAGGGGTAAGTTTTCAAATATAAACCCTGGTAAGACTATGTTACTATTGGTGATATGAATGACATTTATATATACATTTATAAACATGCCCCATCCACCTACTCCAACCAGGATGGTTGGGGGTATGGACTACATGGGAATTATCTGCATTACCACCAGACACACACTGCCCACATGTCACACACTTCACAGACAGTTACAACTAAAAGAACAAAGACATCATGGCACTTTCAATTCAGACCAGAAAGTAACTTTATTGATTTGGATCTAATAGTCAATATAAAGTGGTCCTTGAGCAAGGATAAAGTGTTAAAGTGCAAACAAGGTGACATACTGCTGACAAATGTGCACAAAATACGGCACGCTTAATAAAAACATACAGAGCTCAGACAGAGCAACAGAATGAAGCCCGGCTTTAACAACACAAACAAAGAGCCGCACGTCACATGCTTCAGAGACACTAACACCTGTCAGTCACTCAAGTGCTGTGGTATTCAGTTGCAATCAACATGTTTTCCCCACAGCAAACTCCATGTAGCATGTTCACCACATTTGTATATTTACGCTCCAAGTGGAAAAACTGAGAACGTTGTATATAAAGTTTAGCTATAAACATATGTGCTATACGTCCCTCAAGCAGTGTCCCCTCCTCATCTCATAACTATTAAATACATGACATACATTACCAACTGGGCACTTCTTTTCCCTCATCTCTTCCATCTAAGCCAAACACACCTGCATGTAAAAAATACTATACCCACAGGTGTACACAGGCAACACCCCAGGGACAACTGCTAGTGATTTATAATAAAGATATGACTTTTTATATGATATATGAGAGACAAAATTTTTTTTTGAAGGTATAGTGACCAGTTCTGCTTTGTCTAATGTATAATTTTGTATAATTTCTAGCTTCTGGACTGGAGTTTCCTGACTGTATGCAGGGCATGCTTTTACCCAGTACCTGTACAGGTTTACTGGACCTGGTGCACCTCTCTACTCAATAATATTAAGATCATCCTGCATTTCAGAAAACCAAGAAGGACAGGCAACTTATAGAACATTCTACAATCCTGTACTGATTGGTTTCCACATACCTCCATAAACTCATATATTTCCCCTTTCAATATACAGCACTTACATAGAAAGTTTATAGCAAATGCTTATTTGACTCAAGCACCTTTAGTCTCTGATTAAATGAAACAGAAGAGTGGCTGGTTTACAAACCTTTAACAGTATCAAAAATAGATTTGTTTTCTGCTTTTCTCTACATTTTAATAGTTTTTATAGGAAAATAGGAAAGTCAGATGCCATAAATGATTCTTTTTTTCCCTTTTTTTTTAAAGAAACTCTGTTGTTTCCCACACACAATGCCAATGAAATGACATCTACTAGTCACTAGGAGGAATTCCCACTGTATCATCACTTACTTCTTCACCAGCATCTACACAAACATCTAGAACTCCAACCTGAAACTGAATCACAGGGCCTCCATGAAGATAAGTGATTGGGTGTGTTACTGTATTATTACTGTGTTCTTGTAAAAAAAAACAAAAAACATTAATTAATAACCAGTCCATGAATCAATTTAAAACCCTTTATGAATGTTCAGAGATGTTACACAAAATTGTTACATTTTTGGGTTAATCATTTTTGCTTAATTTTATTTTTGAATGATCCTTGTTTTGATTAAAACAAGTTTACTCCTAGCAACATGTCTATTGTAAATGTAATATCCATTCATGCAGTTTGTCACATTAACAACAAAATGTTTGACCTGTGATGCCTTTATTTAATGGCATTAGTGTATAAATATACTTGTACAGAATTGGTTTCAAAATATTTTTTTCCACGTAGCTTTTATAGTTGGAAGTTTGCCTCAGGCAGAAAAATAGCCCTTGAGTTTCAAGATGATGGTTGGAAATGTGTTTCCAATCTGTGTATGTGCTGGCTTTCTTTCTCGTACTGTATGCAGCATGTCTTCCCGAGCACAATACAGCAAAGCCGATTGTTTTCTTTTGCTTTGAAGTGTGTGTGGGCTGAGGAATGAATGACACAATACACTTGCTGCACCTAATTTGTTCTAAAATCACAAACACTTTATTATAAAGGATTCCTTAATGGTATCCCTATCTGTTTCATCTGTAATGAAATCATCAAAAGTTTCCTTTTCATCTTCACTCTCAATTTTTTTAAATAATGAAAGCAAAGGACAATATGTAAAGGTTTGCTACTTTATTTTACAAGTCAATGTGAAAAACCCTTTAAACCTAAAACAACAGGGAGCACTTCACACCATTTGTGTGCTCTGAGGCATGCAGACACCAAGGCCATTGAAATATTATTCCTGGTCTGCAATTTGCTCTCTGAAAAAGTGCGCTCACCTCTTCTAATGGCAGAAGTGCTGCTGCCCCCATGTCCTGTAGTCAGGCCCGGATTAACCATTAGGCACAGTAGGCAAGCGCCTAGGGGTGCCTGTAACAGTGGATGTTATTATTAGGGGAGTTAATTACATTCTAAGACAAAATCTGAAATTTAATTATTAATTATCTCATGTCTCTAGTGAAGCAATGGGCTAAATACACATGAATATTGAATATTGCACTAATAACATTATTGCCTTCTTTTTGCTTTTACTTTCTGGATCCAGAAAACCCTAGATAATGTTGCTTAAGGCTGGGTACACATGAAGGGACTATTTGTAGCCGTGGCCGACAGTTCATGCGATCCATCGTGCGGTCCTATAGGTCGATCGCGGCCGCCCGCCCCACACCAGCAGATGTTTTCGGCAGATCGATCAATAATGCCGTGGAACAGTCGGTCGGCCGAAAATATCTACTGGTGTGCTTGTGAAGGTTAACATTCATCCAGGTCATGGTATATCTGTTGTATTCAATCAGATCAACTGGACTTGAAGTTTAGTTCTTAAAGACGTTTCGCTAGTCATCCGACTGGCTTTCTCAATTCAGAATGACTTTTATGTACCCTAGAAAATCCCAATTAGCATATCACAGCCAAGTGTTAAGGGCATGATTGCATAGTGGCTAAGAGGTGTTTTAGGAACGCCCAGAGTAAGGTGTCAAAACAGCATTGTACATGGCAGAATGTTGGTGTCGAACCCCCCCACCTCTATTTAGGCTTGGTTTCTTTATTTTCACATAAATGGCCTCAACACCTCTCTTGAACCAGTCACGTTCCTTTGCCAATATGTTAACATTACAATCTTCAAATGTATGTCCTTTATCCTTAAGATGCAGGTACACGGCTGAGTCCTGACCAGAGGAATTGGCTCTTCTGTGCTGGGCCATACGTTGATGCAGTTGCTGTTTGGTCTCCCCCACATACAAATCAGAGCATTCTTCACTGCACTGCACTGCGTATATGATGTCGCTTTTCTTGTGTTTTGGTATTGGGTATTTTGGATGTACCAATTGCTGCCTCAGTGTGTTGTTCGGTTTAAAGCAGACAGGGATACGGTGTTTTTTTAAAATTCTTCTTAATTTCTCAGAGACCCCTGCTACATATGGAATGACCATGTTCTTTCTCCAGTCTTGCTTTTCTCCTTCACTGTTGGTATTCGTGTTCTTTTCTTTCCTTCTACTTCTTTTGACAAAGGCCCAGTCTGGATATCCACAAGTTTTAAGGGCTACTCTGAGATGTTTCATTTCTTTAGCCTTCACCTCTGTGCCAGTGGGGATGTTCTCAGCTGTGTGTTGCAGGGTTCTGATGACCCCCAGCTTGTGATCAAAAGGGTGGTGGGAGTCAAACATCAAATACTGATCTGTGTGTGTTGGTTTTCTGTAAACCTCTACTTCCAGTTTACCATTTTCCTTAACTTCTACCAAGCAGTCCAAGAAAGCCAATTTGTTGTTTTGTACCTCTTCCCTTGTAAATGTGATGTTTTGGTCTACCGCATTGATGTGTTCTGTGAAAGCTTGTACTTCCTTCTGATCAACTTCAAGTCCAGTTGATCTGATTGAATACAACAGATATCTACTGGTGTGTACCCACCTTGGCCAGGATTTTTTTCAGGTTAGATACTGTATATCCTGTTATACCTTCTTGCTACACAGTTGTAAGAGGACACTGTCTGTTTTACTGCAGTAGATAAAAAACCACTGTATATGTTTCAACATGCCTTGTCTGTATTTGGTAAGTATTGATACCATTATGCTGCTCCTGACATTATTGTGAAACCCCTTTGGTATTGGGTTTCCTAGGATTGCAATAGAGTGCTCTACAGCATTGCATTGGTCAGAGGCACATAAAGTTAAAACTTTTTATGTGTGAGCATATTCCAGTTAGAAAGGGAGGAGCAGTTAACTTAGGTAATGAATCATAGACCATAGAGGAAAGGATGTTTGCTCATTTGATACCTGCAAAGAAAATTCACATTCAGATACTTGCATAGATACATGTAATTATCTGGGAGTCTTCCTTTATTACTCAATGCTGTTATAAGAAATATTTATATTGTTGTTATTTCCAGTTTGAATATTGTTCCACTCACTAATTGCACTTTAAATTGTATTAACATAAATGCTTCTGCAATGACCCATTTAGTCTATCTACTTTAACAGTACTTTTTTATCTCATAAATTTAAAATGTATTAACACAAATGCCAGTGTTATTTTTCACACATTTACAACACTTTTATGGTGTAAGCATTTAAGCTTGAAGGGTATTGTCCAGTCAAAAAATAAGTTCAAATAGAAATGTAGAGTCCCCTCAAACCCCACTTTTGCATTATTAATATGTGCCAAATATTCCCCTGAAGGGACTTACCTGACCCGGTCGCTCGCCGCCTAGGTGCTGCCCCTTTGCTCCTGTTTCAAGCAAAAAGAGAAGCAGATGGTTTCTGCACTGACAGACACTCTTCTTCCTGGTCACGGCTGTCAGGTGATTGGGCATGACGTTGCGCCTTTACTGACAGCCGCAACCAGGAAGTGGAGCGGCTGTCAGCCTCAGAGCAGAGGAGTAGTGGCAAGGGAATGGGTCAGTTAAGGAACTTCAGGGGCATCCTTGACAAATATTAATAATGCAAAAGTGGGGTTTGGGGGGGTGATCTATATTTCTAGCTGAAATTATTTTTTGACTGGACATGTCCTTTTATGGTTGAACACCTGCAAGTAATTCAGACACACATATCTTTGTACCTTTGAATAAAACATTTAAGGGTCTGGGAAATGTTTGGTTTCTTCCCAGCCATCTCCTTTATTAGTATATAACCCACATCAAATAAATAGTCCAGGGCCATGTTTAGGGGGGGATTACTGGTGCCCGGAATCCCCCCCTTTCTGGAAATCCCCCCTCAGTGCAGTCTGCTGTTCTACTTCTCCTGATGCCCATAGGTTGTTACATATATTGTTAGTTAGATTGTTACATTGTTAATTGAGCTGTGAGTGAAAAGCAGCATTATAGTGTATCCAGTCTGCCCTGTGATTGATAGCAGCATAGAGAATTGTATCAATATTAACTGTATCAATGGCTGGGAACGCACAGCCAAATTTTTCGTCCTAACCATTCACCGATATTGAGTGGTTGGCTGGGACGAAGCACTGTCAAGCACAGCAAATGTCTCCTATGGACTGCACGATCGGCGGTGATAAACTGATATGTCAGATTGCCCATTCCTCTGATCCAGGCAGATGAATAATATAATATATAATATAATTATATGATCCATATATAATAGAATTTATGAATGTATTTGGCCTTGAACCTATTTCTGGACATGTTCAGTGGTGACCCATTTAGAAATCCCCCACTTGAAAATCATGCACTTTCCCCTGAAATCATATACATTAATATTAATCATCATATATATGTGTTTGGTTTGAAACTGGAACTCATCATTAAAAGTTCGGTGTATCGGTCGATCAGGCTGAAATAATTTCATGTTTTTTCAGACGTGAACGGCTGTTCGTTTGTCCGAATCAGACGAATGCACAATTGGACATGTCTGAAAACCCCAGCCTACCTCTATGGGCCGCACACTCGGTCGCGACAAACTGCCAGCCAAAACCACTATTGCTGCAACCGATCGGTCGGAAGAGCTGAACAGTTGGTCAGGAGTAAATGTTGCATGGTGTGTACCATGCTTTACTTACGTGCCCGAGATCTGATGATGCAGTAATCAGTTTGCCAGATTTACTGCATTGCAGGGTCATGGTCAGGTAAGGAGCACCTCCATAGAAAAGAAATTTAGTTTTGTGATTGGCTTGTGCCATTAACACAAACAGTGCAGGCCCCGCTAATGTAGTGTAAAGCAAACACTAAACCAAAGTTACATTGGTAAGGGTGGGTTTTATTTTGCCAATAACGCCAAATATTATTTCCCCATTTGTATCATATTTGATACCTTAATAAATATTTGGCTTTTTGTAACCCCATACAACTCCCAAAACAAATTAAATCTATTGTTTACTATAAAGCTATAATATATACTGTATAGCATTGTGCATAGCCTATAGGGCAACATTTTTTTTATTGGTAATAACAGATATGCATATACACTAGAAAATAAGTATTATTTCTTTACTATGTTTTTCAATAAAATCGGTTACAGATACCGTATATACTCGAGTATAAGCCGACTCGAGTATAAGCCGAGGCACCCATTTTTGCCTCAAAAATTAGAAAAGATGATTGGCCCGAGTATAAGCCGAGGGTATACAGTAACCCTAATACCTTTCCACTGTAGATGTTTGGAAACTACAACTCCCAGCATGCTTGGTTGCTGGGAGTTGTAGTTTCCAACCACCTATAGTAGAAAGGTATGGGGGTTACTGTATGGCATACTTGTCCCCCACCCTAATACCTTCTCCACTGTAGATGTTTGGAAACTACAACTCCCAGCATGCTTGGTTGCTGGAGTTGTAGTTTCCAACCACCTAAGTAAAAAGGTAATGTGGGGTTCTGCATGGCATACTGTCCCCCCAGCCCTCCCACCAGTACCCCCCCCAGCCTCCCCCCAGTCCCCCCCCGCTCACTTACCCGTACCTGGTCTTCAGTCTTCCTCTCTCTGCAATCCGAAGCAGCCGCGAGTCCGGCCGGCAGTTCCCATTACTGCTTCGCGGCTGCGCGATGACGTCATCCCGCCAGCGTGCGTGATACGTCATCGCGCAACGCGAAGAACTACTGGGAACTGCCGGCCGGACTCGCGGCTCCTCTGGATTGAAGGTAAGTTCCTTGTGACTCGAGTATAAGCCGAGTCAAGGTTTTTAGGTTAATTTTTAAACCTAAAAACCTCGGCTTATACTAGAGTATATACGGTAAATTAAAAATAGTTTTCTCTAATTAACTGTATTTATATATATTAATTTATATAGTGCAACTTAGGGATACAGCGCTGTACAATATCAAAATACAAAAAAAATACAAGTGGGACAAAAATATGAATATTATTATAAGTATATAGGTGCTTGAACCATGCAGCATGAGTAATATACCTGCCCCCTTGAGCTAGCAATATAGTGTATTGCACTAGTTGTGTTTTTTCTTTATGGTTGTCAAAAAGAAAGAACAATTCTTGTTTAATTATTTAAAATGCTTATTTTACCATATTTAGGGAGCAATTCTTTATTAACTTTGCACTACATACATTCTATGTAATAATACATTATACAATCCAGACCAGTGTTTTTCAACCATGGGTGTGGGGACCCCGAGGACACCCTGAGAGGTTGCTAAGGGTTCTAAGGCTGGGTACACACCAGCCGAGCACTCGCAAGTAGCGAACGCTTGGTCGGGAAAAATGACTCGGTCACAGCACTAGTGGCAGTGGACAACAGTGCGCATAACCGATCGTGCTGTGATTTACCGTCAGTGCCGATCGCCTGTTTGTCTCATACGAAACAACAGGCGACAGACTCACTATCGGTGGGTCAACCGGAAATATCTGCTGGTGTGTACTAGAGATGTCCGAACTTTGAAAAATCCGGTCGGCGCGAGGATCTGCGGATTTTCGAAAAAATCCGAAAATTCGAAAATCCGCGAGCGGACCCGTTAAAACGTATTAAAATGAAAGTTCGGCAAAATCCGCATTAAAAGTGGTCTAAATAGCCTTGGTAACGTACACTTAACCCTCAGGGACCTGGGTAATGGCCTTAGAAGCACGTATAAATGCCAACTACCTAAAAAGTACAGTCCGCTAGGTGACTTTAAAAAAACGGTATTTTTCGAAAATAAGAGGATTCCCGTAAAAAACGAGGATTTCCGTAAAAAAACGAGGCTTTCCGTAACTAGATAGCTGCCATTGGCTAATTTGGATCATGTGGCTTGCTCCGTCTTGAAAAATTTACACGAATTACTCGTTTTTACGAGTATTCTCATAATTACGAGAATACTCGTAATTACGTTAATCCTCGTAATTACGAGGATCATCGGTTTTTCCGGATCCCGAAAGTATCGTAGATCCTCGTAATTATGGAGATACTCGTATTTTCGAAAATTTTCGTAAAAAAAAAAATCCGCAGTTCGGAAGTTCGGAAGTCCGGAAAGTCCGAAATAATCCGCCGTTCGCGGACGGGAGAAATCCGCGGCGGATCCGGGTTCGGGTCCGCGAACCGGCCATCTCTAGTGTGTACCCAAGCCTTATCCACCCTTATCATGAATTTAAGTGCATTTTTTTAAATACATATGTCTTTATAGAAATATTTATTGATCTTATTCTTCTATAAATTATGCATTTTGATAAAGGGAAAATAAAAATATTACTGATTATTAAAAAAAACACCAGATTGTTTTTAATAGAACTATCATAGATTTGGGGAGGTGAGTGTTTAATCTTTTCAAAACTATAAAAAGAATGAAAACCTATTGTCTGACTAGAGCATTAGCTGCACTTATTCCCTTTTATATTATTTTTTTCTCTTGGTTTCTGAGTAGGAGTATTATTCCTGGACACAATACTTGGGTCTCCCAAAACAAACTTTATCATGAAGACATATGGTTTGCAGCAAACCTACAGATTAGGTTAGACATCCAAATTAGACATCATATTCATTATAGACTTTATCTGCTGGCAGGATTACATTATTTGCTCATCATTTTCCTTCAAGATTTTTTTTATCAGATAAACCTTGCTTTCTTGTTTTTGTGGAGATGTGAAGGTATACTCTATATTCCCATCAGGGGCACTTCTAGGGTTTTTGCTGCCTGAGCCAAGCCTTTGAATGCCTCCCTTGATTATGCATTAGAAATTACAATGCCTTTCTTCTTCAGTGCAGGGGTGTCACATGAGACAAATGTCTCACTCTGCCTAATGGTAGAAGTGGCCCTGAATTCCATTATATATTCAAGTTTTCTGAATAGAAATCTATTGCAAACTAGTGATATTGAGGGTTATCATAATATTATGGTCGCGATTGTACAGATATGAGCAAACTTTTGTACAATACGATGCGGTTGCAAAATACCACAATAGTACTGTATGGGAAAATGTAAATCAAGGATCGCAATCGTAAATTTACGACCACTATTATATATATACGCTTGCCGTCAATGATTGTTTAACGATCTTTAAAGGTGCGGTATAGAAAATAGCGATATCGCACCTATATATAAACATGGCCCAATTTTTTAAAAAAAAATCTTTAAAGGGGAAGTTCAGTGCAAATATATATACTTTTCAGAAAAAAGAGCAGTATTTTTTCATCTCAATGACATTAATCTGCTCATTCAGCATTGTGTCTGTGTATAAATAAATGCAACCGAAATACTGACTTCCTGTTTGCAGGACCCCTAATAGAGAATGTTATGGTCTTGCCCATGACCCAGCGCCTGGGTTGATTCAGTTGCTCAATAGAGATCTGAGCATCTTTGACCCATCCAACAGCCAATCAGTAGAAATAACTGTTTGGAACATTCCAAGGATGTGGTGCATCCTGGGAAGAAGAAGGACCATTAGAACCTGAAATATCAGCTCACTAATGTCAACAGCAAAGGGTTTGAAATCAACTGAATTTTCAAAATGGAAAAGAATGTAGAATAACTAAGTAGGCATTACACAAACTAACAATTTAACAAATATTGATAATTTTCACTGAACTGTCCCTTTAATACTACTTCTATCAGTAAATAACACTGCAAACTAGCTTACTAGCTTACCTACCAGGTTGTCATTTTTACTAAAGATTTGGCCCAGTTGGCAAAAAAAGGGGCATAAACTTTCACTTCAGCAAAACATAGCATTTAACTCAAATATTTTAAGAATCATGGCTCACAGTATCAAGAGAGATAAATAACTTTTTATTGTCTATAAATAGGACCAAAGTTGTTTTTGTTTAAGGATTCCCTTTAAAGTTATTGGTTCAGTTTATTAAATAGGCAGGGTAATAGAAACTGGTGTTAATTTTCGATCACAAACAACCGATCGGACCCGAATTTGGCAACTATTAGCCAGATGCACATGCAGAATTTAATTAAACTGAGTTCCCCCAGCTGTACTTGTAGTCCTGCTTTCCCATTGTTGCCCAGCCACTAGGGGACATCAGTTCCCAAGCTCCATGTCAGTATTTTTTTTAAAAAGACTTAAGCTTTAAATGTTCACATTACAGGGCTATGTATTAAGGGCCTCAATTCTAATTTTTGTCTTAAAGGTCATGACCAACCACCCTTTCAAAAACTTTTTGATATAATATTCCCCCTGTCCCCCCAGCCCCAACCACTATATTTTTATTATTAGAAAGTGCCCCAAACTTTACTTACCTTCCCTCTTTCCTCCGCCGCACTGCCAGGCCCTCTGCTTGCGAGAAAATGCAAGCAGAGGGGCGGGACCGGCAGTTGCGTCTGTGATTGGCTGAGTGGCAGCCAATCACGGAAGCGGCTGCCGGGAGTTCAGTGCGGAGGAGGAAAGAGGGAAGGTAAGTAATTTTGGGGCACTTTCTAATAATAAAAATATAGCGGTTGGGCTGGGGGGGCAGGGGGAATATTATATAAAAGCACTTACCTAGGGGGAGGGAATCCTAATCGGGAGGGAGAGGGAGGGGGGGGAAAGGGCTGCAGTACGCATGCCAAACCTCTCCTATATGGACTCTGCTATCCTCCTGGTGGGCAGTTTTGGGACTTTGGGGGGGGGGACTACAGGAGAACCATATGGAGCTGGGTTGAGGTAAGATTTTTATTACACTACATGATGGGACCATTACTGGGGGGGATTATAGTTTTGGGGGTGGACATGCCCTTTAAAGTTGCACTAATGAGTGATAAACCAGTGCAATGACAGCACTTTTTTAATGGCAGCAAAAAATGTCGGCTGCAAGCTAAATCGCAATTCATCTAGAGCTGCAAAGGCATTGGTACATCACTATATATGTGCCAGTACAGAGTGACAGCTGCTCCTCGTACAGAGCCCCATTAATGCCCTGTAATGAACTATTTCCTTTGAATGGCAATGCTCCGCATTTTTGAGTCCATAAACGCACAATGCCATTATAACGATAGCACATAAGTGAGAAATCACAGGAAAATGCACCAAAAAGCTTACCGTAGTTATCCTATACTAAAGACAATTATACAAAAATCCTATAATTTTATCTAAAATTATTTGTCCAATTCTTAAATAAATTCAGGAGAAATCATCTTCTAACTTTCAGCGGCCATTCCTCTCTCTCTGAACAGGATTTTAAATTAAGGTAAAGATTGGGCAAACAACTTCAGCTAGAATGTTTTTTGAGTAACGTGCCCTTTAATTACAGTATGTTTTTCCTGTGTATTTACATTCTCTGGTACAGGGTTTCTCAACCTTTTTGGAAACCTTGAAATCATTTTCATTTCTTGGGAAACCCCTACATAAAAAAATGGTGAGTAATTTATGTTTCTCTCTTTTCATCAGTGTACTAAACGCAGAATTGACATCAACCCCAAGTTTTAAAAACACTGTTCTAGTGTAAAAATAGCTCAAGGCACCAATACGATGCTTGAATGCTGCCTTATCTTTACCCCAAAGTAAAGAAAAATATTTCTTACTAAATTTACCACTAAATAATTCAGGGTCCAGAAATATTACATAAAGGAACGAGAAAACCAAAACCTAGTCGGCGAGATAATGTAAAATACATTTTAAAAAATGTTATGTGACTAAATGTGTTTGTAATAACTAAATTACATTTGCCTTCTTCTTTGTCAAGCAATTTCCAGACCTGCTTTCAACTTTTGCCAAATGTTTTTACCCTCAAAATGTTGACATGGAACGTCTGTTTTAAAGGGTATCTCCACAATTTATAAAAACTTTTAATATATTGTAGGGCACCCTAGCCCACCCCACCGCCATGTTTGTTTGTTAAAAAAAGGAGAACGCTACTTACATTACTTTGATCCTCCGGCGCTGTGTCCCTGGCACTCTGCTTGACAGAAGTTGCAAGCAGGGGGCCAGACTGGCAGTCACAGCTATGATGCGGCTGCCAGCAATGCAGAGTGCCAGGGGAATGTAATATAAGTAGAGTTCTGCTTCTTTTTTTAATAAAAAAGAACATGGAGGTTGGGGGTGGGTTAGGGTGCCCTAAACTACAGAAAATGCTTTTATAGGTAGGGCACCAAGCAGCAAAGATAGATCCAAAGGGATGCACATGCCAAACCTCAAACTTAAGGAAAAGAAAGCAGCAGGCATCTTGATGACTCACAGACAGCTCCTACTCTTCACTTTTCCTAGCTTTGAACAGACACTGCAGGAGAACCATTTGGAGCAGGGATGTAAGGTAAGGTTTTTTGAACACTACACAGTGGGGCCTGTAGTGGGTTAAATTTTAGTTTTGGGGGTGGACACGCCCTTTAAAAATGTCTGCTATAAGTCATTATTGTGGGTTGTTTTTGACTTTTACATTAATGGTAATATATTTGTGTTTTTAGGTTTCTTAGATTTTACTTCACTCACCCTGAAAGTTGGCTTGAGAAAGCCAAACTATTATGAATATATGGTAGACTTTTATGTCTCAAACGGTGATTGCAGGCTGAGTGAGTTAATGGTAATAGTAAGTTAGTTTGAATAATTGTGGTAAGGCCCAGGTAGCTATTGTCCTAATGTAATACTTTTCATGACTTTACAATACCTATAAACCTTACATGCTTCTGTACTCCATTCATATGGCTACACTTACAGTTATACATGCCATATCACTTTAACGTTATGGTACATTCTCCTCAGTACTCTGCTTTTCTAAATAAAACTACTGCATGTCTCATTTTGGGGGAAAACATGTAAGTGTAACAAGTTAGTGCCAACGTGTAATAAGGGGCTATATATGAACTGCTACATTTTTCACAAAAGCTAACAAAATGATGTAATTTCAGATTATTCTCTTCTTACCAAGTTTCTCTTCTGCAGGTAACACTGCCACGTTTTTGGAATTACCACAATGTCCTTGAATGGGGTTTAACGCAACAGCAACAAAGTAGAACCTGGATCAGATGTTCTAAAGTATGTATTCGTATTCGTCAAGTTACAGCATTAGCATTTCAGCTCCCCATTAAATGTAGAAACAGAAAACTAGAATTTACTATATGACTTGAACTTATAAAGTCTGAATTTTAATGTTATCAAAATGTGTTTATATATGGCATATTTCTCCAGTCTCATTTTAACAGAAGTAAAAATTAAAATCTTTGGCAGAAAATAAAGCAGCAATCTTGAGCTCTAAATCACTGCCTTTTTTCCAAGGAATTTATTTCCAAGGAAAAGATTTATTCCAATAGGACTGAAAAGCTACCTGTACTTTATTGGCAGGGGGTGATCCTGCACTGATTGGGCAGACAGCAATGGTGAATAGTCAGCACAAAGCTAGCTGAAGAATTAGGAGCTAAAAAATACATCAATTTCCCACCCCCATCCATCACAGCCCTTTTGGAACAATAAAAAAGGGCATAGATACAAGTCTTTTAGTGTGGGTACACACCTATTATTTGCCCCGACCGAGCGTTTGCTGCGAGCAAGCTCTCGGCTGGGACAAATGACTGTCGGTCGCGGCAATAGTGCCATAGGGAACCGCACAGTTGGCCATGATTTATCAACGGGCCCGATCGCCCGTTCGTCTGATTCAGACGAATGGCAGACCTAACTCAGTCGCCCCACACCAGCAGATATTTCTGTCCGGCCGACCAATAGTGCCGTTGATCAGTCGATCAGTCGATCAGTCGGAAATATCTGCTGGAGTGAACCCAGCCTTAGTGCTTTAGGAGAATTATACACATGCAGTACCTGACTTTTTTCTGGCTTCTCCCAGTCACTGACGATTCTTTCCTCTCTGACATTAAAGAACACATGTTAAAGGACAACTAAAGCCTCAGAACAACACTTTTTTAGAAGGAACAGCACCTTGATATAAAAGCAGTAACCTGTGTCCCACCTCTCATTTTGATATGGTTGCTGGGAAAGTTACCTTAATATGGGGTTTGTGTTTTATTTCCGAAATTCCAGTATCACATGGTGTGGTCACTGACCATTCTTTACACATACTCAGTCCTAAAATACTACAGGAACTTGTTACAAGTGTTCACACCCACTAGTAGCCAATCCAGATTAGGCAAGGGAGCATATGACTGAGGTCAGGGATGTGTCCAGTCACTGTAAATACACACAGCTATTTCATTAAGTTTTTTCAGGGGGCTGCATTTAATTTAATGCTACTACTGTAGTGGGATTTTACAGTTTATTGGTGTTTTTAGAAGAGATATTTTCAGAATGTGGAGTGTAAAAATGTGGACTGAGTTCTCCTTTAATAAACAAGGGGGAGCAGCTTGGCAACTGACAGTTACTGCCAGAAAGCAGTCTGTAACTGTATGAGTATAATTTTCCTAGAGATGTTAGAAATACTGTTTTAAAAGAGACAGCCTTACTAGCTAACATAGTCTCAGTAATTTATGACGTTAGACCTAGATACTTAACAGTATGTTGCACATATGTAAATGACTTGTGCAGCTAAACAAAAATAACTTTTCCATGAAGAAGGAAGTTTTACTTTTTTTAAAATTATCTGCTTCCTAGTACTGAGAGATCAAGCAATAAGGAATGATAAGTGATACCTAATATCTAAAAATCCAGTGAGTCAATGTAAAGTTACGTTTCTGTCCATGCCCAAACACGTTTTACTGTATAATTAATTTTCATTACATAATTTATGACATACAGTATAAGTGTATAAGAAACTATTTTAGGAAAAGATTACTTAATTCAGGGCCTGGTACTTTTTTCCTCAGCTCATTCTGTATTTCATACAGAAGTCAGTAATATAGTTTCATACTGTTTGCATATTTTCATGTGTATAACTATGTGGCATCTTCTTCACATACATTGTAAAACCTCACATGCTAAATTGCTAATAGGATAAGGTGCCAAGATAATATCTTATGCTAATTACTGTGCTCATTATAAGTTTAAGTAATGAAGAACGATCCTCAATATTTTTTATTATCACAAAATGAATCCGTTATCACCTTTAGGCTGGAAAACCGTTATTAGGCAATGACCTCGTAGACTTCAATAAGGTAGACATTGCAGGCCACCAAGAACCATGAAAAACAGGAAGCGTTGCACTATAAATTATTCAATTGCTTTTAAGGTATGTATTAATGTTAAAAATGTTTGCTGGTCCCCTTTAGATTGGGAAGCATATGACATTTGGTTTTGCATGTCACTGTAATTATCTATGTGGGTTTTAAAGGGAAAATACTGAAAACATATCTTACTTTTTACAGGTAACTAGGTTAATTGGCCATAGCAACCAGACTATTTTCCTAATGACATAATAAAGAGAAACAGAATATAACTAATTTTAAACATGATAAAACATTTCCCAATATACTAGACAATCCTGAATGTGCTAACGTTCACCATAACCTTCAATAAAAAAAGCCCTTGTGTTTGGCATAAGTAAATCACTATTCCTAAAACAAAAAACACACACACAAATGTTTTTCTACCCATGCAGGCTGTTATATATCAAATAATATTAGGAAGAGTCTGTTACAATTATAATTGTGAGTTTCACTGCACATGAACGCTGGATTATGTTAATTGGACCTTTAGATAACTGACAAATTACACACACCTCTATATATATATATATTGTATGCTGGGGAAATCCTGACAATCAGTTGAACTGAGAAAGCCACTTGGATAAGTGAAACATCTTCAATTAGAAAAAGGTTTACGGTAGTTGAATTGACTTTATAATAGAATGTCTTCCACATAGCAAAACTCTTTACAGACCCCATTGGTACATTCAAATGTACCACTGATGGAAACAGTGGAAAAAGTATGATTTTAGATTAGACACTTTGATTAAAATAATCATACACAATACATGAAAAGGTATATTCTAAAATACTTCATAACACACTGTTTAAAGGGCATGTCTACCCCGAAATTTAACTTTTGATATGCGGCATGCTCCCCCAGCCCCAACCGCATTAATATAATTGTTAGAAAGTCCCCCGATTCTTACTTACCTGAACCTCTCTCCTCCGCCACAGTGTTCCAGCCCTCTGCTTGCATGGAATTGCAAGCAGGGGGCGGGACCGGCAGCCGCATCCGTGATTGGCTGAGAGGCAGCCAATCACGGTCACGGCTGCCAGGAGTTCTGAACAGCGGAGAAGAGAGGGCTGGTAAGTAAAGACTGGGGGACTTTCTAACAATTATATTAATGCTGTTGGGGCTGGGGGAACATGCCCTACCACATACCCAAAAGGTTTAATGTTAGGGGGAGGTAGAGAAAAACGGGAGGGAGAGGAGGGCTGCACTGAGCATGCCTCAACCTTGACGAGGTTAAGGAAGTCTCAGGCACAGCATGAGTCACACACTGCTCCTACACAGCAGTTTCCTGGACTTTGGAGGGGCACAGTAGGGGAACTATTTTGAGCAGAAATGTAAGGTAAGGGTTGTTTTAAACTACTTGATGTTATACTTGTATACATATGATAAGACTGGTTGTTCAGTGCACACTAAATGAGCGCCATCTAAACTACATCTGTGACTTTCCCATTCACTTCATTTGGACCTGTAATGTAATAATCAGTTGTATGGAGGTATCTAGATAGTGACAACTTCTGTCTATTGTTGAGCAAACATGGGCGATTAACTAGAAACTGTACCTGTTTCTGTCATAATCTTTTATAGGCAGGCTCTTCTTTCCTCTTCTTCTTTTCTTTGATTGTACGCAGGGCAAGGACCTAAACTGCTAGGTCCTCACACCTAGGCAGTGTCGGACTGGGCACCTGGGGCCCACCAGGAAATCTTATGCCAGGGCCCCACCAACCACTCATGCATTCATAAAATAAATTATCTGGTACATATAGGATTCCCTTGTACCCAGCTCACACAGATATGTACATATAAGATGACCCCATGTTCAGATTACACAGATTGGTACATATAAGAGCACTGGGCACCTAGTGCCCACCAGCCATTCATGCATTCACCAGCACACAGATTGGCAACATATAAGATGCTCTCCTGCTCAGATCACACAGACTGGTACATAAAATATGCCCTCATGCTCAGATCACACAAATAGGTATATATAAGATGCTCTTGTGCCCAGCTTACACAGACTGGTACATATAAGGTGCCCTCCTTCCCAGCTCACACAGACAGGTACTAATAAGATACCCTCATGCCCAACTCACACAGACTGGTACACATAAATACCCTCATTCCCAGCACACACAGATAGGTACACATAAGATGCCCTCCTGTCCAGCTCACACAAACAGGTACATATAAAGTGCCCTCTTGCCCATCTTACAGAAATAGGTATATATAAGATGCTCTTGTGCCCAGCTCACACAGACTGGTACATATAGGATGACCTTATGCCCATCACACACAGACTGGTACATATAAGGTGCCCTCTTGACTAGCTCACACAGAGGTACATATAAGATGCCCTCATACCCAGCTTACACAGACAGGTACATATAAGATGCCCTCATACCTAGCTACCAGACAGGCACATATAAGATTCCCTCATGACCAGCTCACACAGACAGGAAGATATAAGATACCCTAATGCTTAGCTCACACAGATAGAGCCATATATAATGCCCTCATGCCCAGCTCACCCAGATAGGTAAAGATAAGAAGCCCTCATGCTCAGCTCACAGAGGTACATATAAGATGTCCTCATTCCCAGCTTACACAGACGGACACATACTGTACAAGACACCCTCATTCCCAGCACACAGAGACTGGTACATATAAGATGACCTCATGTCCACCTTAAACAGACAGGTAAATATAAACTGCCCTCTTGCATAGCACACATAGACTGGTACATATAAGATGCCCTCAAGCCAAGCTCACACAGAGAGGTACATAAAAGATGCCCTCAAACTTAGCTTACACAGACAGGTACATATAGGATGACCTTATGCCCAGCACACACAGACTGGTACATATAAGGTGCCCTCTTGACCAGCTCACACAGAGGTACATGTAAGATGCCCTCATACCCAGCTTACACAGACAGGTACATATAAGATGCCCTCATACCTAGCTTACACAGACAGGTAAATATAAGATTCCCTCATGACCAGCTCACACAGACAGGTAGATATAAGATACCCTAATGCTTAGCTCACACAGATAGAGCCATATATAATGCCCTCATGCCCAGCTCAATCAGATAGGTAAAGATAAGAAGCCCTCATTCTCAGCTCACAGAGAGGTACATATAAGATGTCTTCATTCACAGCTTACACAGACGGGCACATACAGTACAAGATGCCCTCATTCCCAGCACACAGAGACTGGTACATATAAGATGACCTCATGTCCACCTTAAACAGACAGCTAAATATAAACTGCCCTCTTGCCCAGCTCACATAGAGAGGTACATATAAGATTCCCTCATACCCAGCTTACACAGACAGGTACATATAAGATGCTCTCCATCTCATGCACATAGGTACATATAAGATGACCATATGCCCAGCTCACACAAATAGGTACATGTACCCTCATTGAGTTTCCCTCATGCTCAGCACACAGGTAGGCCAGTCCAACCCTGCTCCTGGGTTATTAGTTAAGCAGCTTTACTTACCTAACATTTCCATCTGTCTTGGTCACTGGCTTGGGGTGGGGCCAATAGGGCCTGCTCCTTGCTAATATGTCATCCCAATCAACTAGCTGCCACCATATTTATATCTTTATCCATGGTGTACATGTCTGCTATGTTGTATTACTGTTATGGTTTAGAAAATACAGTGTGCAGCACGGTGGCTCGTGATTAGCACGGATGCCTAGCAGCACTAGAGTCCTCAAATCCTACCTTCGACACAAATCTGTGACACAAATCTGCAAGGAGTTTGTATGTTATCGCTGTGCTTGCATGGTTTTCCTCCAGGTACTCTGGTTTCCCTCACAATCATAGACATACTGATAAGTTGTATGTGTGAAATAAAGTGATTAGATTGTAAGCTCCTCAGATGGTGTGAATGGAATAAATAATTGTTAAGCGTTCAGGAACATGTAGTGCTATATAAGAAATAAAATACATATATACATGCATCCAATACAGCCTACATATAAGAGTATACAAGTAATTTCTATAGTTCTGTGTCTTTCCTGTTACTTTGCTTTCATCATACAAAAGACTATGTTGCAATTTATTGTATTTTTTTGTATAACACTGAATTTATTACAAGATCCTTTTACAATTAGTTTTTTTAATATAGATTAGCTCCTTTTCTGAAGGTTACAATCTTAACCTTACCACACATACAACATGTCAGTGTGTCGTTATGATTGGGGGGTTGAAAGGCATCAGTGCTGCTAACCACAGAGCAATTATAAATACCAACTGTAAAATAAATGATCATTATAAATTGATCTTTATACCATCATAGAAAGCAATTAAACAATTTCTTAAATTCACTGATCAAGCTGTATGTGATATGTGTGTATTTGGGTATTAATAGGTAAATTAACATTGTATAACGGATAGCTGAGAAGTCCTGAAAATGTGTAGATGGGAATCTATTTAAATAGTAAAAATGTATTATGATATTCATTTATTTTTGATCTTTGGGTAATGCTGTTCAACCTTTTTATGAAACTACTTGCTGTACCATGAAGAGTTGTAACTGTAAATAAATATACCTGTATCATTACTAGTTTCCTTTAAGGGCAGCATGCAATAACCAATCATACTTGTCAGGTTACCATTTCCATTTTTATTTTCCATGTAGGGTGAAATCACAGTACTTATTCTATGGACAAATAAGGTAAAAGGTAGAAATGAACTGTGAAATTGGACATAAGTGCTACACAGAAAGTTCACTCTCATATTATCAACTGTAAACTACTGATTTCTAACACTGGCTGGCTGCATTTTGCAATAGCGTACTTGCAAAGAAAGCAAATCACTGAACTGTCAGATAAATATATGGTTCCTAACTGATAAATGCAAACTTACTCTACCCTCCACAGGGTATATTTCTATATTTTCTAAATGCCATTCATTTTCAAATCATAAATATTTAAAACTACGATGCAGACAAACGAAAACAGGTTGCACATGGAAGTGATTTTTTAAGTTCTCCAGACTATTTGCCAGGTCCCTGTACCATTTGTTAATACTGATATTAGTTGATATTGACAGACAAAAAAACATTTATGTTTTTTAACACTTTCGGAACTTGACTTCCCATTGGCTTCTATTGAGTTTGTTTTCGAAACTTTTAAAAAACTTTTTTTTTAAAATTTGAAAATTCGATTTCAGAAGAACATTTTCAGTCAATTCTACTGAGTTCTAGAAAAAGTTGGTATATATGTTTCCATTATGATAATGTGTAGTTAAGTGCACATCAAAAAATGAACATCAGTTGCTAAGCCTGACGGTCACTATTAGAAGTAGGAAATTAATATATGATTAACAGATCACATGCCAGATGAGCAAAAATGCCATGATATGTTAAAGTTTGATTTTATTACTCATATTCAAGTCTAGAAAAGTTTCGCCTGACCACCGAGCCCTATAGCATTGCTATGAGCACTATGGGTTTTAATCAACTACGTAATTCATGGTTAAATATCTTTGACAGTTTCATCAAACGATGGAATATCTTCACCAGGAGCTATATATCTGCTTTCCAGTATTTACACAAGCATGTCCTTCAAAGACGCTTTGAAATATGTTTTATTAAAAAGATATGTTTGACATCATGCCTTCTGCTGACTATTTGTGGCTACATATCCTATGGCTTTGTAATTGATACCAAATCCTATGCTATGGGTTATTGGATGTGCATTGGAAGGATCACTATGTGCTAGATGATGTGACCTGTGGTCCAGATGCAAAGCTTTCACTAGCACTTCTAAAACAGACCCAGAAAGTGTTTCCTTTTAATTACAAATTATTTTCAGATGCTTTGGCAATACATTAAAACGTGAAGTTTTAAACTGAAGATTTTTTAAACTTTGTTTAGGCAATGTACTGGCTGCAATGTGGAAATCCTAACACAGCAGGAGGTTGTTGTTCATGACAATATTAAACGAGAAAATTATTTTTAATGTCCACAGTCCACACATTTCTTAATGGCAATTTAATAGCCAGTTCTGTACATGGAAATTACACAAGCAAACTAAAATTAAAGTACACATTTGTAAATAGGCTTTAGTGTGTGCAAGGTATGTGTGTGGGGGTATTATGTCTATAGTATAATAGAGCTTTACTGCCCCGAAGAGATTCACCAGAGGCTGTGCATATCTCAACACAAGTAAGTATGTAACTGTGGTCTCCATACATGTGCCCTCTACTTAAAATAACGCTCTTATACCTTTCAAATAAGCCAAGGATGATGCCTCTAGCTTTTTTGTTTCTTTTGTTATAGCCTTTTAAAATTACACCTAGACAGGATGAACAAGGAAGTGTGTGACAGTCACACGATTCAACCCCCCACACCCCACCAAAAAAACAACTATCTTTTCTGAAGGTATTTAAAGACAGTTACAGCAGTAAGATACAACTGGGCATGTTCAGTGCCTGTGGCAGTGGGAGCAGAGCAATAGTGCTGGAGATTACAGTGCTAGTTGGAAACACCACCATTTATACTGGTATAGGTTTGCATAGATTGCAGCCAGAAGCACGAGTCATTTTAAAGGTGGGAATGTGCTTTCTGTTAATGAAGGGTACTTGTATGGTGACCACAGTTACCCTTAAACACCACCTATCAGATGGCGTTAAATACTAAAACAGCCACACAGCCTCTGGTGATAAGGTTGCAGCGGCTGTCAGAGTGTATCTTGCGATACTTGCACAGCCACCACAACCTAAGGGTTAAAGACATGCTATCCAACCGTGAATTGCTTAGCATGTCTAACTCTACTATTGTACAGCTGCAGCTCTGGGTCCCCCTTAATGTAATGACACGTGTTTGTCAATAAATGTAGGCTCCAGCCTTTAAAGATAATGGCCTCTACCATTCAACCATCAACAACTGACAATAACAAAATGTCACAATCCTATTTAAATATCTTTACAGAAAATTTTAACTGGTAGCCCTTTAACTTTTGAGATAATAGCAACAATATATTATCCATTTGCTCTATTTGAGAATGTAAAGAATAGACAGTTTTCTTGTATGTCCATCAATCATAAATCATTTTTGTACATACATCAGGGTAAGTAGACTCTGGTATGGCAGCCTTTTACTGTATAAAGAATACATTTGTTTATTTTGGTTAATGAGCCAGACCTTTCCCTAATCTTTAGGGCTGAATTAACTGGAATCATAATCGGTATTTCACCCAAAACTCACAAAATCTCATATGATTTACCAGCACAATAGTCAAGATTAACCAATTTTTACAGAAATTGGTCAGTAGTGATTGGACCACTGGAAAATGTTCTTCTAATCCAAAAAATTTTAAGGAAAACCACACTTCAGCATCAGACAATATCAGTGTTATCTGCTTGTGGTTGGTTCTAATGGGTACAAGAGCAAGGTCAGTAAAAGATCAGTGTAATTTTTTTTCTGCATTATTCCAAAGAAAATAAATAATAAAAACCCTCTGTGGCCAAGATTTTCCAATAGAAAATGTAAATATTTTTATTTGCAATTTTTAGTGTCTTTAGTGTTACTCCACTTTTCCTCTTTCAATTTCTAGGGCCCACATCAATAGGAAAACGGAACATTAAACAAGTTCAAAAAGTGGGGCTGGGCAAGACAGCGTGTTTAACAGATATTTTGGCCCATAATCCCATGTGTGGCCAAATGGGGCTACCTTCTTTAGCACTTTGGGTAATTATAAAGGTGCAGTATTGCTATTTTGTGATACCACTCCTTTTACGATTTCGGTCGTAAATTTTCGATGGTAGACCTATGACCACAATTGTAAATTTACTAAAGTCCATACAATACCATTGTGGTATTTTACTACTGCATGGTATTGTACGAACGAACATTAGTGATCGCCCCTTTAGCGTTATTATTTAGATTTGTGTATTTATTTTTATGTGCAGTTTGTTCTATTACTTTTCAGTTCAAAGTTTAGATTTTAAAAAAAATCTACTTTTTTGTCACAAAATTGTTTATAAATTTTTTTTTACATGAGGCCACACTGTGATTAATCATTTATTTATTATAAATATCAATTTAAAGTTAAAGGGGATGCAATTATATTTCAAAGAATGGTCATTCTCTGTAAGCAGTGCTACAAAAATGTTGAATTTTATAACAAGACAATTGCTTTCGTCTTTAACTGTTGTATGTTTATTAGGAAATAAATGATGAAAATATATTGTCGTGAAGAAGCTCCCACCGAATAGGAAAAATATCTCCCTAAACGGGTAACTGTGGTCTTGAATTCTTCCAAATTAGTAAGGATTGTATAAAAAGCCTTCTATCATACCTTCAAAATAAAACCTAAATCACATCTCTAGATAAAATTGGTGAGAAATTATGGCTGGAAAGGTTCAGCAATATTACTTCCTGCTTGAACACTTCCTGTTTCCAGTCATGTGACCAGCCTCTGCCTGCATTAATAGGCTCCCCTTCTCAACTGTCAATTTAGTCTTAACTGAGTATGCTTTTGCCCCGGGGCATAGGTCTGGTGATGTCACACAATCTACTGCAAGCAGGAAATTTGAACATTCACTCCAATATAATTTCTCACAGGCTGCAGCCAGAGATGTGATGGTCGAATAATTTTAAAGGAAATACTGCATTTCATTTAACCCTAACTTGTTTTGAGACTACAGTTGCCCTTTAACGTAATTTATAAAGGAGTCAAAAAGAGAGGCCATTATTTTTGTAAGGAGATTTGCAGGTAAATTTCCTCTATACACCAAAATAAATTGAATTAAACATTATGCAGTATTTTAAAGTGGATTGTGCACTTTGGTTTACAGAGATGTGAGTGGCTGCTAGATAAGCCAAGAATGGACTAATCACCTTTTACTTTAAAAGTTGTATAATAGCCAGTACCTTTTTTTTTTAAATAGCTAGTTCCATTTTTGAGTAGCCAGTTCCACACACACACCAATGTTAAACTGTAAAAGGTCAATCACTGGGCATACATTTCTTGTAGCATCACTGGTTTTTATTGATGAAGGAGACTAGATAAGCAGTTTCTCCTGAAATCAATTTTTATTGCAGGGTAGCACAATGAAAAGGTATGTTAATATAATGACTTATTTTAGGGTGAAGTTGACAGCAAGTAATGTGAGAAAGGTAAATACCTATCAAAGCAATAATGTTGCCTTATACGAATGTCACTGTGTACAACCGTGTTAAGATATTACATTTTCTTTCCAATTCATGTGTATTTCCTCATATTACAACTATATAGTTTGCTTTGCTGTTGCTGTATCCAAATGAAACACATATTAGGTACTGTAGCAGTCCTGCCTTGTAAAGAATTAAAAATACACATTCTGAATCAGCACAATAAGCTTTATTAAGGATTCTGGAAATACAAATTTTTTAGAAAAGTTTATGTAATGTTCATTAAATTATTTCTATCAAATATTATAATACATAAGGCTCTGGCATTTCAATGGGGAGGTGCAGTGTCGAGAATTTATATAATCAGTCACTCAGTAATGTCACTGAGTTACTTCCTGTATTCCACTGCCCCTCCCCATTTCTCTCTCCCTGCATGTAATAGTAATCTAGATAACAAGCCCGTTTTTGTACACCGACTGACTGAATTACTGTGCTGCTCCTTATCAGCACAATAATTCAGTCAGTCAGTGTAACTAACCAGAACTGCACCGGGTAAGAGCAGATGTTTATTGTCTTCTTTTAGTTTGAGATAGAAACGTCAGTTAACTGTTTGTATGTAGAAAAACGGGCTTGTTATCTACATACTATATAGGGAGGGGGGAAAGGGGGGAGACAAGAGTGCCTGTGCTGGATGATTCTTCTTTTTTTACCTTATGTATTATATGGAATAATACACTACCTACAGAATAATATACAGATATTACTTCACCTTGGTGTTCCCTGACTTCTATAAAAGCACTTGGACTAACGCCCTCATGCTTTTATATGGTCAGGGAACTCCTCAGTGGTGTAATCTCCATATATAACACTGTAGGTAGCATTTTATCCCTTATATAATATAGAATCTCAGAAAAGGGAATGTGCATGGTTATGGCCTTATTTTCTGTTATAAACTTAATTTGTTAAGACATCTATAGTAACAGCTAGCATGACTTGTTTTGAGAATGGGTCCTAGTTGTTTTGTTACACGTTAAACCATTCACAAAAAAAGGCAATGTTTTTAACAACAAAAAGATTTAGTACAATATAGAATAGTGCATGGAATGCTATCCCTTTTTCTAAAACCACTGTAAAGGTGGGAAAGGGATGATATATACTCAGAATAATGTTGGCCATGCACTTAACAGATATTCGATAAACATCAGATCATCGAATCAATCAGATATCTTAAGACCAGCAGTTATATCAAACAAAGTTTAGCAATGTTTGGCCACTATAAGGATTTTGTATACACATTATATAAAGATTGTTAGTTTAAAGCCTCATACACATGTGCTATCGCGGGAGCCACACTGCACAATTATCGGTCAAAAAATCTGTGCATACACATAATACACTTCAACAATAAGTTTACTCACTGTGGGGAGCTACACCGCAAGCCAGTCTCCTCCTCGTGGCAATCCAAAACAAACTCCCGGGTCGGCCCAACCTCCTCCGAAGTGCAAATAACTGTATATATAGAGTAAGCGGATACCTCCGGGACAGAAACTCCTGTAGACCGTATCTTCTATAAAACTTCCAAGTTTATTGAAACATATTTAAAAATGTTAAAACACAAACAGTGTCACACGGAGAGGAACACCGAGGGAAGGGGGGGGCGTACCGGAGGTATCCGCTTACTCTATATATACAGTTATATACACATAATACAGTAGTAGGACAGATTATTGAACTATGCTGATTGGCATCTCCTATCTGATGTGTACACAGCAATACTTCCATTTTAAGACATCTTCTTTCCTCTTTTACTGCATTTCTCAAATACACAGGGGCCTTAAAGGATAACTCCACCCTCATAATAATATTTTTAGAAAGACTGGTCTTTGAAATATGTTGATATATCCT
The DNA here is from genome assembly GCA_019447015.1 of Hymenochirus boettgeri. Taxonomy (NCBI): domain Eukaryota; kingdom Metazoa; phylum Chordata; class Amphibia; order Anura; family Pipidae; genus Hymenochirus; species Hymenochirus boettgeri. The sequence continues at coordinate 145,570,183 of CM033473.1, read as the reverse complement.
ACTGAATTCATTACTGTATGCCTGCTATGCTTCTGGATGTCTCATGGAAACTGAGCAATTTAGTGACCTGGTTCTCAGCCTTAACATGCTCAGAAGAGGCAGACAGGGGATTAGCATTCAGCCATTGGCTGTGATGTCAACTGTCAAATCCAAAACTCACAGAAACAGGAGCAACAGGACATTGTGCAGGATTTCAAGCTAGACTTATATATTACAGTTTAGGGTTTTGGGGGGTGATTTACCTGTATATTAATTTGCATTTGAGGGCTGGACTTGCCCTTTAAAGGATAACTATAGTGTGTATAAAGTGTATTTAAAAACTGGCAATTTCTACCTCCCAATATTGTTTCTGTGAGGTGCACCAGCCCAAAGAAAACGGATTCTGCCAGTCTGGCTTCAGCACTATCTTTAATACAGGGATAGTCCAGTACTAACCTGGCAAATGAAAACTGCACGTGCTGTAGCTCCTCAACTAAACAATATTTTGAGGTAGGAATAATCTAACCGACCTCCCTACCCCATGCACTTTACATTTTTAAAAAGTACATTTTTACAGTATAGTTATCCTTAAATAACAGAGGAATAAGCTGTGAGTGGAGCATGAAAAAAATGTAATCCCTTTCCTTTCTTTTACACCACTGCATTGTGGAAACAATTTGTTTCAGCTCAAAAAACATGTAATAAAAGTTCTTATCGTTAAAAATGGTGCTAATATTGCCCCAGCCAATCAGATGTTCTTTAACATTTAAAAGCGGAAAATCTGATTGGTTAGGGCAAAATTAGCACCATTTTTAACAATAGGATCTTAATACATATCCAAGTGCAGAATTCTACATACATTTTAGATAAATAATTTATAATATTAATTTAAAAAAATTAATGAGGTGAATACACTATCTCTTGAGGAACCCTTAGCAACCTGCACTACAAGTCATTTCTTTGGGTGTACTGGTTAAAACAACAAACAAAATAATTGGATTGAAAAAGAAAGGGAATTAATCCCTGTTATTCTTCCCATGTTGCATTCGGTGTACATATATATATAAATCTGTATAACTTAAATGTGGGCCTAGGCACTCCTTCAGCCAATATGCCAGTGTATTCCAGGTGCTGCTTCACAAGATAAGGACTATAAATATGACTTCACTAAATGTTGGACATTATTAATAAGGACACTTATGAACATTCCCAAGACACTGGATTTTGTATGTTTCAATCACTTTTGACCACTCCCCTAAAAGGCAGAGGGGAGGAGCAATTTTGGATCACTGGGTCTATAAATGGTGGTATGGGTTATTGTGTGAGTTACACCTGATGAAGGAGACATAGCGTTCTCCAAAACGTTGTGTGTTTGTGTGATGCAATAAACAGAATTTTTCTGACAAACAGTGTGCGCTTCCATCAATCCTTTTCTACATATATATATATATAAGCACTCCAGGATTTATTTGGCACTATGTGTGATGTTTTAATAAATCCTGGAGTGGTCCTATATCTTACCAAACTCAACATTTCTGCCCGCATCGTCATGATGGCGGCCCCAATGTAGGCGGAAACATGTCAAGATCCCATCCTATTATCATCACTATATATTACTTTGAGTGGCACACAGGTATTTACAAAGATCAGAGGTGAGCATGCTACCTGTTACTATGTCGAGATATACAAAAATATAATATAATAAATAAGTGTGACATTTTATAATGGGAGCTGCAGTGGTATATATCCTTATAAAAATCACTCAGCTATGTCACTAAGTGACTCATTTCTTATATTTCTTATATCCCACTACTCCGCCCATTCCAGTGTTCATGCCTGGACAATGACTCAGCATTTTTTGCCGTGTTTAACTTCACTAACAGAACCTGCTGGAGCTGCTTCCTGTCACTTCATAACCAATGTCTCTCTCCTCCTCCACAAAGATTTGTTTAACTGCATAGATGCTGGGCTGGGATATTCCTTTCTCTTGGGTTTAAGTTGCAGAAGGTAGCTTGGGGGATTTAAGGTGGAAATGTGAATGGGGTGAAGGAATCCAAAACTTACGTATTATAAGAAATAATGCGCCCCTTGTGCTTCTATATGGTCAGGGAACTCCTCGGTGGCGTAATATCCTTATATTACACTGTAAGGGGCGCATTATCCCTTATATATTTAATATATATTAAAAATATTAGTTCTTATATAGATGAGTGGGAACTGACATGGGCAAAAGCAGTTGTAACTGCTAGTCATAAATTAATAGTTCTTTTGATACTGGAATAACAGAAAATAAGGTTTCATGCAGCAGGGAATTTTAGGTATTATGGGCTAAATGGAGGTAAGTAAAAATATCAGGGTTTTTAGAGGGGTGAAGAGTAAGTAAAGATTTTCGATCTGGGGGTGGACATGCCTTTTAAATGATGGTCAGCAATTTTGCTTGCAGACATTCAGCCTAAAGCTGGACTTTATGTCTTGCGTTTTAAATCAGGAAAATGTGAAATACAGAAAATTGACAGGTGCACAGATGATTCAAGCAGATAGATATAGTACAGCTAAAGTGCAGTAACCTATTATTTATTAAAACTGTGTAAGCCTAGTATTGTGATGGAACTAAATTACAAAAACCATGTATTTGGCAACAGACATACATAGATAAGCTGCAAGCCTTGCTTCCTGGATGCTGAAAGCCAATCATATAACAGCACAGAGATCCTCCCTTTACCTGACACAGTACAGAGATTTCAGTGCAATTCAGTGTATATATAAATGTCCCTGACAATTATATATTTCCTTCTTTTTCCACAAATAAGATAGGTAATCCTTGCAGTGTGTTGTAGATAGCATGGATGTACAAACAGAATATTAACATTTTTTAGAAAAAATTAAGTCTAAAAGAAAAGCTTTATACCACTATCCCAATAGACTACCATATAGAAATTGATATATATAGAATCTTTACATTTTGCTAGGAACATAATGGAAAAGTAAGAGGGGATTCGAACCCACAACCTCATTGGCAGTATGTTATAAAATATATGTTGAAACTGGTAAGTCACCACTTAGGACGTGGCCAATAAGTGCACATGCTAAAAAATAACAAAAACAAAACATTAAATACCTACAATCCCACATACTCTGCTGCAATATCGCGCATGCGCGCTATAGTGGATTAGAACCAGGAAGCGGTCAGAGATTTTCATCTCTGCATCGGTGAATCGCACGAAAGTTAAATATACTTACCATCATCCTTAGCTCCTGCTCAACTGAGCAGGAAGCGGTCAGAGATTTTCATCTCTGCATCGGTGAATCGCACGAAAGTTAAATATACTTACCATCATCCTTAGCTCCTGCTCAATTGAGCAGGAAGCGGTCAGAGATTTTCATCTCTGCATCGGTGAATCGCACGAAAGTTAAATATACTTACCATCATCCTTAGCTCCTGCTCAAAAGAAGACATAACTCCTTAACCTCCAGGGCTTCAATCAATACATAAAAGAATTAGTTTACTTTTTAAGTGAACTATTCATTTAAAATACCATCAAATGACAAATGTGGTCATGGTAGTAAGATGCAAGTTTTATCATCAAGTGCAAAACTGAAAAGTCAATAATTCATATAGAAAGTAATAGAACCACCTTTATCCCTCACAAACATTTTGTGCCATCTTTGGCTTAGAACAATTTATCTTTTTCAAAGCATACATACAGTCACATGTAGAAGACAATATTCAATAACTAAATGCTAGATTAGATAAAAATAACAGTCCTAGTTTTTCCAACCCAAGCAAACAATAAGGCTAGGAGTCTCAGATCTCTGCTTTAAAAGGATGAATTAGTCTCACAAGTTTCAGTACATGAGCAATATTGCCTCACAATGGTAAAGCCTTTTTTTTTTTTAGCTAAGTGTTATACATAGGAGTCATAAGTCCAATAAACCATATCAAAAACATTTATCATTGCATTCTGTATCAAACAGTATTACTGAAGAACTCTATGTGCCAATAGTAAAAAAGTATATGAAATACATGAAACCTTAAAGATCAACTCAGTTACATAGTATAAGTCAGATAACAAGCTAACTATTTACCAAATTAAGTGTACTTGAAAGCTGAGAAATACTGCATTTGAAAAAACGGTAGCGGCACATTTGTAATGTGCTTGATTACCATTTGATGTGTGAGCTACTGCACAATTGATCATCTACAAAGTAGCAACTTATGAACAGTTCAAACCTTTGATGGTTAAGCTTGGCTAAAGTAAGTGGGGACAGTAAGGGATAAATAGATGCTTTCCAGCATTAACTGTGGCAAAACTTAAAACTCTTTTTCTTAAACATACATGTAGAATAAGAATACACTTTTACCATCTTTTAGCAACAAAAAAAATAAACATTAAAACATGTATGAAAGACTAGACTATTTACTTGTATTTCTTCGCTCCATAGACCTATTATGTTCTGAAAGTCTGTTGTATCAATAAAAAACATAACCTTAAGATACATTATGATTTGCTTGTCATTTATGAGATTATAACAGGAACATACAATTTACAGAAAACATGGAATGCATTGGGATTTAGAAAATTCATTTTGGGTAGTCTCTCTGTTCAATATGCTCACATATGTATATAAATTGCTAAGTATGAAACCTAATGTAAACATTTTAGTTGAACCCTTCTCCGTTTTTAATACCCAATGCTAAATCATTATAAATATTGCTTCTTATTATTTAAAAACTATTCCATATATCAATGCACAGTTGATTAGTCACTGACTAGAGAACAGATACCTAGATGAGTATACTCTTTAGAGGCTTGGGACCCCTGCTGCCCCTGTACACAGTTGGAAGACGACAGCCTATTATTTTCATTCATTAAGCAAAATGACACCAATGTTCTTACATTTTTACATTAAATACAATTCTGATAGCAGAACAGAAATAAAGTTAAAAGATTCCAGCAAGTCTAATCATATTATCTAGCAACTTAGAAACACATGTTGTCCCTGGTTCTTAAAGAATGATGGGGTTGCTTTACTCCAAGGCAGCTTTTTTTGGGGGGGTACACCCAGGCTTCTTATGTGGTTTAAATGTGAAAGTATTAATAGAAATATAAACAGCTTTAAGGACAGCCAATCCTCTTGTTCTTTGGATCAATATGCTTTAAAATAGTTTTGATGTGGCAATGCAAGATCCAGTTCAAAAACTCTACCCCTATTAAGTGATTGTGGGAAGGCCCTTCAGTCACTAGGCTGGGGAATGATACTTATATGGAGGAAGTTGTCAGGGTAGCTGAGATGTTCACTCAACCATTGAACTGGCGTCTCAAACATTGGCTCAATTCCATGTATCATCACCTGGTATTTCTTCTCTTCACCTAAAAAAAATTAAGAATACATTTAGTAAGCTTCTCTGATATATAACACTTTTAAAATTAAAATAAACAGCCACCATGCTTTCTTTTTTTAGCTTTACATTCCCTGAACCATATACCATCTGGCCATATTCCTTCTTGGATGGTGTTTGGGTTTACAAATTATCCAATTCTAACAATTTTAAATCTGTATGTTTAAAATAATCTAGGAGTTAGCCATTTTAGTTGTAAAGCTGTGGTCTGAATCTATTATCAAGCATTATCAAGGATTCTAAAATGGTTTTGCAGCAAAGCTTTAGCTGGTGGAGAGGTTTTCCGATACCAGTCAGATGCTATTCATTTAAGCGGGAGAAAAACAGCCCTTTATTGATAGGCGTGTCGTTTCTCATTTTCCCATTACTTTTTAAATAAAGTTCATGTATTTAAGAAATGAAAACAAAACTGCAAAAGTTATTTGTTTTGCAACATTATTATTCATCCTTTGTTTTAGAAAATCGTCTTAATCCACTTTCTTTTACAGCTAACTTATTATACAACAGAGATTCAACTTTACATCCATTAACAGTATATGGTTTTCATTTTAAATATTTTTTTAAGTAAGCATTCAACTTTTGTCACTCTAATTTTAAATTAACATTTACTGCAGGCAGTTGTATTGCGCTGTCCAAAAATACAGGAAAAAGCCCTTTCCTCTTATCTAAATGTAGAATTAGCTATAGAGAGAGCCTTTAACAAATAAACAACAAATGTAATCCTTTTAACTGAAGAAAGTACAATAACTAAATGTTTATGCACCAAGCGATTTCTCTTAACTGCTGAGTAATATGCTGCCATCCCAAAAGGCTTTGGGGGAGTAAAAATAAAATGCAAAGAGTCAGACTGTGCTTGCTAGAAACCACAGCAGATTGAAAGATAATACATTTTAAGTCACAGAGACACATTTGTAACTGTGGTACACAAGCTGTCTACGCCATGGAATGTGCATTATACATTTTTTTCAGTACGTTTAATGCTGTAGTCTGTCCATTAAGGTTTTTCTCGTATGAATGTTTAATTACATGAAAGCTAAAGAAAAAGTAACTTTCCCCAATAGCAAATGTGATTTATGAAGTTAGTGTATACTGTGTGTGAAATGTCTCCTTAAAAGAAACACTGCTTGGAGTTTGGGCAGACAGAGTGACTCAGCCACATTCTGAAGTGCTTTTAAAAAAACATGATGTCTCCCCACAAGCCTGCACACTATTAGTAAATAATTTGGGTGAACAACTGAAAAATCATAAAGTGCATGAAGTCTTAATCATGTACAGTTTGCAATTCAGGGAACTAACATTAAACAATGAACTGTAAATTCTACATAGGTTTAGACACATAAAGCAGTGAATATTTATGGATTTTATAGCCTATACCAATATTTACTAGGTAGACAAATTTCTTAATATCCTTAGAGAATTTGATTGTGTCTCCATTTTGCAACAGTGAAAGTTTAGGTTTGAAGCAGTGGATCCTATATGCCCCCTTTATTACCATTTTGTTTCTTGTTGAAAAGTGTCCCCTGGTTTAAGGCAGCACCAAAAATGGGGTTTCCTCAAGCATTTATTTAGGATATGCAGCAGATTGCCATATTACTGCATTTGTATGCAATTCTTATTTTAAAGTGACAAAATGATCATAGAAATGTAAAATAAGATGCAGATATCTTTTAACTAACTTCGAAGTCATATTTTGCCTAGTTGATTTTTTCCTGTCATTTGTCAATAGTAGTTTTAAAGGAATAGTTCACGTAAAAAGTGAGGTAAAAAATGTAAGGCAAAGAAGCTATGCCCAACAGTTGCACTGACAGGTCCTGACCCCTTCCTGCTTCACATGTATGCTAATTCGCACTATAGTTAAAGTGAAACTGGAAGCGATCGGGACCTGTCAGTGCAGCCGGCGGTGGATCAGGCGAAAGGTAAATTTAATCACTTTTGTTTCTTGCTCTAGTAAAATTGATTGAAGAACTTCTCTTTTCATTCTTCATAGCTCCTTTACCTCCCATTCTTCAATCAATGCATTCAAGGAATAGTTCAAATTTTCAGTGAACTATTCCTTTAATTATTTTTTCCAGTCTTCCTCATATAGTAAGGAAATGAACGGCCACTGCATCTTAGTCAGTTCTCAGTCTAAGTGAAGAGCTCAGGTGAAGGATTGGGATATTACAAAAATGTTGAGCCTGATTGGTCTGCTCTGAAGGTTTCATATTTATGTACCATTTAATATAAGACCAAAACACAAAAAGGGGTGGAAATCAGCAGTGAAACCAAAGATTTGGGAGATTGTGTCGGATTAAAATAAATCTGCGAGCAAATGCATTTTCTCCAACATTCACATGCAGATCAGAGAAAAATGTAGGGACACTTATTAAAAACACACAGAGCATGGCTAAATAAGAATGAATGCTGCTTAAAGGAGAACTAAACAAAAAAAATTTAAAATCTAATGTGAAAGTTTTCCTCCCCAGGATACCTATACATTATAAGATTCCTCTCTAGTAAGTTGCATTTAGTACATGTGAGTAATAGATTCTGTAACTAAGAAGGCTTCCATGTTGTTGCCAGTACAACCCACAGCCCATGAAGTTTTCAACGAACCACGCCCCCTGACTCCAGTATTCACTGTCTCTCTGCACAGAGTATTTTCTATACAGATATCTCCACACCAATATGGAAGTCCCTAAAAGGATTTTGAAAGCTGCTTGTTACCCTGCATTTTATTTACCAGTCAGTGTGAGTTGCTGGAAAATAAACTGCAGGACACCAAGCAGCTTTCAAAGTCTTATCGGTGACCATATTACATTTTTTATTCTTTTCCTAGCAAAAGATAAAGCTTACAAATGTACCTGCATTATCTGCTTATTCAGTGTTAGCGCACACCAGGTAAGTCACTCAATTTAAAAATACAAAGGTCAGAAGGTCACACATTTAATACCCCGGGCATAACTTTTTTTTTTGTTTCTATTATGTTCCAAAAAAAGATAAGGCTTCTAAATGTACCTAAAATTTTAGCTTATTGCCAGGTGGCGCAACTGGTAAGAAGTGGTTAGAAACAGACAGTTCAGGTCACAAGTTTGAATCCCCATACTTATTTTTAGTTTTTGTTTCCATTATGTAGTAATAGATTCTACATGTACCTGTGATTTATATAGTATCTCTAATAGCCAAGAGGTAAGAATTCTGCTTTTAGCAAAAAAAATTTGCTGAGTTTGTATTCTGTTTCTTACATCCATACTATCTATGAAATACACTGCAAAGATTACTTTTCCTTTAGTATGAAAAGTAAAGGATGATAACATTAATAGGATAGGAGCATTGAATGTGTTTGAAAACAAAAAACTGAAATCCCTGTTCTGTGTCAGGTAGAGGGGGGATCTCTGTGCTGTAATTTGATTGGCTGGCAGCATCTAGGAAAAAAGGTTGCAACTTCCTTGTTTTGATCTGTTGAGTACTACAGAGCATGTGCCTGTACAAAGACACTTAGCTGGGGGTTTCCCCAGCTAAGCTGGATTGTGGGAGCTGACCCCTCGTTCTTACAGGTTGTTTTCATAAATCACCCAAAGGCCACAGCAAAGGGTGAGGTGAGACAGCTTGTTTTATGTTTGTGAATGTGCTCTGTCTATTGGGACAATGTTGTCTCGAGACTTCAGTTCCCCTTTAATTGCAATCACTTTGCAATAAGTGCAGCCACGTTATTTACATTTATTGTGTCACTATAAGACCAAATGATCCGGTAACCTAGTTGTCACCTTTCCCTTTAAGACACAAACACATACAAAATATAAACACTAAGGCTGAGTACACAGGAAGGGAATTTTCACCCTGACATTAGTGAGCAGTCGACTGGGACAAATCTTTGTCCATCACGGCAAAAGTTGCCACAACCAATCTTGCTGTCCAAAGGGGACCGCATGATCGGCAGTGATTTACCAGCATGTCTGATCCAGGCGACTGACATTGGTATGGTGACTATGCTTAAGGGGGTGATGGCTGGGCACTTTTGTCTGCTGGTGCTGTACTGGGGTGAAATATAATGAATAATGCACCCCCTACTAAAATTATCCGGATATTAGAAGTTACCTCAGACTTCCGTTCCTTCTATAAAAGCATTCAGCTTCCTCTGTGATATAATGATATAATATCCTTATAATTTACAGTATTATTATATATTATTCACTATATAAACACAACGCAGGTTGCATTGGTTTAAATGTAACCGGGTATCATGTATTTAATGAACTGCTATATAGCTATGCAATATGTAAATTTCTGTGTTCAGGCTAAAAAATTCTTTAAATCTGCCATAGTCTCTCACAGTTTGCATTCCATTTGCATGCCCTTCAAAATAAGCCCTTAATTACCTTAACTGGCACATATGAAATACTTCAAAAACAAATTTTCATTCTCACAATGTTTTGGGTGTTCCTTTGTCTGTGGCTGTGAATAGCTGTGAAGTTTTTTTAGGAAGTATTCTATCGCTGTGAAAGTGGTACATGGCTTCATGAGACAGCACCCTGAGGACTGATAAAACAAGGTGTCCCAGTTCCACATTTTTGTAATATCCTAATTCAGCAACTGAGCTCCTGATTCACTTGGATTGACAGATGAATCAAAAACAATCAGGACTCCTGTTCTGGTGTTTAAGTCACACTAACTGATGTTATATTGGTTAGCTTGACTTAAACTCCTTCAATGCGCAGAAGTTAACCCCGCAGCCGCCGCAATCGTCTAATAGCTGGCGTGTAAAGTGTTGAAATAGAAGAACGGCAGTTAACGATGCGATGTTTAAGTTCCTAACTAGGTTCCACTATGTGCATTGCTTTGCATTTTCCGTGCATATTGCGAATCACAATGTATTTTAAAATATAATGGAAATCACGAGAATCAGTTCCCACTAAATAATTTGCATTCCAAATCTATTTGGTCCATTTTATATCCGCATGCGTGCACGACTTTTGGTCCATGTGTGTCAGAATCACACATAATAATATTTTATGGGAAGGCAAATAAAAAAGCGGAGAAACTTATTTTTTGTGTTTTCTTCAATATATATTGTAATTTCTCAAAAAATGCTCAGGAACACAAAACAGACCAGAGACGCGGACACATACAGACAAATACATAGAAAAACACATGTCTGTTAAAGGGCATGTCCACCCCCAAATCTACATTTTCACCCACTACGTAGTGCTGTAAAATCCTTACCTTACATCCCTGCTCCAAATGGCTGCCCTGCAATGTCCCTCCAAGTTCCTAAAAAGTTAACAGCAGGACCCTGGCTGTGTCCATATAGGTCTCTGCCTCCTGTCTCTCCTCCCGGAGAATTATGCCATGCGCAATGCAGACACCCCCCCGTCCCTCTCCTTCTCATTTCTCTCTGACTCCCCCAAATATATATCTCCAAATATATTTGCTGTAGTGTAGGGCTCCCTGACCCACCCCCAACCGCTGTAGTACTTTGTAAAATAACCTAGCCGATCACTACTTACTTTGCCCGTTTTCCCCGGTGTTCTGTTCTGCCGAAAGCTATGTCTGTGATTGGCTGAGAGGCAACCACGGCTGCCGGTTCGGCCCCCTGCTTGCAGTTTCATGCAAGCAGAGGGCCGTGACAGAATGTTGGGGAAAGCGGAAAAGTAAGTAGTGATCGGCTATGTTATTTTACAAAGTACTATAGTGGTTGGGGGTGGGTGAGGGAGCCCTACACTACATAAAATTTTTAAAAACGGGTGGACATGCCCTTTAACCTGAAAATGGGCCAGAGTGCAGACAAAATGCATTGTCCTAAATGCACTCAAAACGGGCAACACAGCGCAACGCACATAGTGGAAAATAGCCCTTAAAACACTCATATTCATGTTAAAAAGGAAACAACAAAAAATTGTGTAACAGACATTGTAAAATTTACAGGGAGATAAAAGTTCTTATCGGTTAAAATTGTGCTAATTTTGCCCCAACCAATCAGATCTTATTTAACATTTGAAAGCTAACATCTGATTGCTTGGGGCAAAATTAGCACCATTTTTAACAATAAGAATTTTTATTGAATAACCCTGTTAGTTTATAGTACAATAGTGGAATTAATTTCAGGAACAAATACAAGTTAACCAGCCAGAGAAAATTTTTGAAACAGGGACCACCACCACCACCCAACTTACTTTAGGATTGCAATATTTAAATAGCTCCCAGGTGTTCCAAAGATGCTTATTGTGGCCCTTCCGTGTGTTACCTATCAGACACAGCCAATGACTTAAGGCAGCTACTCAAATTGGCTGTGCAAGCTTGTAAAGTGAGAGGAAGCAGAAACTATTGAAAAAGAAACGGGCAGACTTGGTGGTGAGTATCTTTGTTCAGGAACGTCGGGTAGCCAGGTAATTATTGCAATACTTGGGTTTTTGGATGGTCCTGGTAAATTTTTTCCAGACAGCTAATATCTGTAGTTGCCCATTCTCAAGGAAATGAGATATCTACCTAAGCCAGTTCATACATTTTTTACTAAACTCTGACAAATTCTTTAACCAATGTATACTAATAAGTAAAACATGCTTAAATAAATTCATAGATGATAAAAACCACAACCTACAGTGGACATCTTACAAATCATGCTGAAGGATTTCTCTCTTGGCCTCTAGCAATAATAGACCCTAAGGTTAGGTCAAAGAGGATTAAACAAAGTCAGCCTGTGCCTAACTAAATATGCATTCAAAAGCTAATTTTAAAAGTGCAATTTATCTTGCACAAAATGCTTTGTAAGGAAAGAGGTTCTTAAGGCCATACCATAACGTGCCAGTAACATAAACACACAAACTGATGGAGCTTTAAGAAAATCAGTTTTCAGTTTAATGCAAAGCATCTACATGACAGCCACCAATTTATACAGTAAAATATTTTTACAATTAACAGGATGGAAAGGGCCTTAAGAAAAAAAAATGTAGTTTATACTGGTCGGGACCATTGTTTAATCTCGGTACCATTGGAATGGCGCTTTATTGGGTGTGTATGACTGAATCGATAGTGCCAAAGCAGACAAATGTTTTGGACAAAAAATTTCCCTCGATCACGGTCGGCTCCCTGTACTAAGGTATAGGGAGTCGGCCGCGATCATAGGGATAAATCAGTCAGAAATGTTCTCCCTATACTTGATTTAGGGAGTACGATCGTGACTGTGTGTACTCCCATTCTATCAAAAATGACAGAATCTGCAAGATTCTGTCTGTCATCTTTGACACATTGTTACAGTCTGATTTCTTTACCCGGTCTACCTATGTGCCTATTTGTAGAGATGTCCTCTGCCTGGCTTCCTCATGAACTCTGCTCTCAGTAATCCAGTTGCTTCACACATACCTACTCCTACATTGGCCTACATGTGTTTCGCCATGAGGGCAACTTTATTACCCAAGCTTCCTCTGCGCCTGAGGAAGCTTGGGTAACAAAGTGGCTCACAGTCAAAATGCTGTGGTAAGTTACAAAGCATCAGGTGAGAAAACCTGCCAATATCCAAAAGCTGAGCTGTTCTGTATGGAAGAATGGGCTAAAATTTCTCTGTGTCAATGTGCAAAAATATAGTTGCAGTTATTGGCACAAGGGGGGCATACTTACGTGAGAGAACATTTTTTCTAATTAATTGTTTACATTTGGTTTTACTCATCTACTTTTAGGACTAGTTTGAAAATCAGATTTTTTTGGTCACATTCATATAAAAAGTTCACAAACTTTCAAGCACCACTAAACTACTAAGTTTGATGACAGGGATCATAAAGATTTCTCTTGTATGCATTTTACAGAGAAACCTCTGATGACTATGATATGTATCATGTATAACTCACTATATTCACCTTTTCTGACTCCTTTTTATTTTCATAGATGCAGTCAAATTGCAATACAAGATATTTTAGTACCCATGCTTTTTTCTTTGTAATGAAATGTAAAAATAAAGACAATAGGAAATAAAGGGTGCATGATATAATATTAATAACTAACTTGTCTTATTAAGTCATACACATTGAGGGTGACTCATTATAATAAACATAACATGGCACATAGAGCTACTTACTAACCTTTTATGAGGCCACTACACAGACTAAACAGTTCAGAATCAAGAAACAAATATTTATATTGTCATCAACTTTTGTGTATATTTTAAGCAAGAGTTTCAAGTATTCACATATATTGGAAATGATTAAACAAAATTAAAGTCAGCTATTTCATATGGTTCCTGTTTTGCCTCTAACTGTGTGAATAAGGGATGTGGCTATGTACAATTCATATTTTGAAATAGAATTTTAAATTATAGAGCTAAAAAGCAATAAATAACAATCACACTACATAAAATATATATATAGTTAATATATAATTAACTGTATATTGATAATGTTTGGAGCCACAGTTATGTTTGTCATCATCATCCTTATTAAAATATACAGATGAAATGAAATGTATACTGAATGGTTTTTAATCAGTATAATGATTCTATGTGGATTTCACCCTCAATACATATACTCAGACTGCAATATTCAATACAAGGTCCTAAATAAAGGCGATGCTAAAGAGTGACAGACTGCTTTTTGTTTTGCATAGATCATGGCTATATATATTAATTGAACAAAACTGTTCAGAGTTTTATTTTTTTTTTAGTAACTGTAATGTTAGGGGTTTTTTTTTCCCACATGAATGGAATTGTAGCAGTTTCTGAGCATGTCCAGATGTTTAGTGGAAGACAAACTCCTCTACTTATCAATGGTGACTGCTACACAAGTGAAAAAAATGGCGCTCAGAAGTAGTCATAATATCAGTGCAGAGTTTTCTAAATTAAATATATTTAGATAAAAACAGAGGGGCAAAAATGTGTCTAGGCTAAATTCTGATTGGTTACTGGAGATTAATAACAAATTATTAAATCTAGATTTCATCTATCTAGACTTATTCAGACTTCAGATCCTTGCATAACAATATTACATAGATTTTCAATGCTAGCTGGTAAATGTTAATGTCCGGGCAAATTGGTTACTGAGATTTTTAAGCCAACCAAGCACTTAAAAATTAGGTAAACAGTGTATCAGACTTTAAGAGGATAATGGTCTGACTTTTTAATGCCACCAAAAAGTGTTACAATACATATTACAATGTAATATGAGGCACTCTAATAATATGATAAACCCCTGCTAATTAACTACCATAATCATACTTTCAGGCCGTTTTAACAGACCACTTGAAGTCGACATTTACTAGGAAGTAAATTTAAAGGGACAATATAGGGATTATTTTAAATTAAAAGTCCATCCCAAGGGAGAAAGGAAAGCCTACTACTATCTCACTGGGTGGTCTTAATCTAAAGCGGTGGCTAACACCTTATTGCTCCAACTCTCCCTAATTTTAGATATAATAGATAAAGCCTCACTTCACATGCAAAGAAGAAACAGTTGCACAAACAAATGGCAACCACTAGGCAAGAAAGAAGTATGTTTTTAAAAAAAAAATGTCAATAGTTGCCCTTTTCTAGTAGTGAATTAAGAGTGGTCTGTATGGAAACAGCAGGTAATTAGAAGTGAGGTACAGAAAGAGTATGTATGCATAATACAAACAGGGTGATAAGTGCAAGCTATACATTAAATGTGCATAAAGTTAGTTTAAGAAAGGTAGTTTAAGAATACATATATATATATATATATATATATATATATATATATATATATATATATATATATAGGGTATAGTCAGGCACTCACTTGACAAATGTTATAGCCTTTGGTGCTACCGATGAGAGTTGCATATATATATATATTTGATTGAAGCTTGAAAAAGGTCAGAAAACACGACCGAAACGTCGCTAACTACACAAATTATGTGTGAATAAAAGTCTTATTTTGGATATAAAGAAGCCCTTTGTGTGCACTGACTTCAATCAAATATATATATATATATATATATATATATATATATATGCAATTTGACACTTTCTGACATTAGTTTGCACGTAAGTAGTGCTTTTGGCAAGGCTTCTGCATTCGTTGCACTTCTGCTCCTTCGGATCTCTATTTTAATTGTATTTCACTTATTACCCTTGAGGCTTCCTCCTACTGTTATGGTGGGGTGCGCTTTTATTTCCTATGACTGGTGGCTTGTTGGTCAGCATTTTTACACTGTGTTAATCTCTGATTAGGTTGTTATTGGATAGGGGTTGGGTTAGTGGGAGGGGTAAAAGGCGTGATGGGGGTGTGTACTGTGTATTTGTTCTTATCTCAACATTGGTTCTGTAATCCTGATGACGGCCGCCCACAAGATGGCCGAAATGCGTTGTGTTTACCTTAATAAAAAATTGTTTGCAGCAAAATCCCAGGAGTGCTCTGTACTTTTACACACACACACACATATATATATATATACGCAATTCAAAACTACAGCAGCACCATTTGCATATAAAAGAGACTTTTAATACATAAGTTTTAGTAGTAGTATACAACTGTGTCCATAAATTGCAACTTTTGGGCTATTATGGACACATTTGTAAACTACCACAGACGTATGTATTAAAAGTCTCTTTTATATGCAAATGGTGCTGCTGTAGTTATGAATTGCATATACTATTTCAATATACAGCGTTGCACAAGACACATGGATTAAGAGTGCTGCAGCCCCATTGTGACTCATATATAATATATATATATATATATAGATATATATATATATATTATATATATATATATATATAAGGGCTTTCTGTGCGTTAGCGCACGTTATTTTTGCGTTTGCGCTCGTGTTTTCATTATCTTTAAAGCGAAAACGCAATCGATTGCGTGAAAAAATGCTCGCCACAAAATGCAAACGGACGTGCAATTGCATGCGCATCGGAAATCGCAGTAACATTCGCGTTCCCGCGATTTCCATGTTAGCGCAAAATTGCAAGCGCAAAACGCGCTAGTGTGGCCTAGCCCTAAGTGAGGGGAGTGCTATTGTTCCATTGTGCGTCATGTTATATTCTGAATATAAGTTTGGGAGTCCTTAGGACCCTATTTGATGGCATTAAAAAGCCAGGGAACGTAAAAAAAATTCATTTATAAATCCCTGTAGTTGCCATAAAATATGTTAAGACCATCTTACAAATTTATATTCACTGCATGGCTGTTATACAGTGTATGTTTAGAGTGAACCACACTTCTAGTTAGAGAACTAAAAGGCTTTCTAATTGATCAGTCAAAAGGAAAAATGTTTATAAAAATAATTGCAAGGCTGTTAGCTGGTTATTAGACTATGACCCTTTCATTTCATTAATTGTTGTGTGCTCTCAATTTAACATAAACCATTCAGCTCTTTCTCATCTGGTAATTGATTCATTTGTTACCGTATATACTCGAGTATAAGTCGATCCGAGTATAAGTCGAGGTATCTATTTTTACCTGAAAAATTTGTAAAAACTGATTGACTCGAGTATAAGTCGAGGGTAGAAATTATCACCACTACTGCCTTCTGATTCTGTGTTGTTTTTAGGCTTTAGTTGCCCTTTAAATGGACAGCAGAATTCCCATACATGAATCCCATACAGTAATAGCCAAATCCAGTACCAGTAACCTCCAATTCTTTGGCACTCCAGATGTTTTGGAAACTACAACTCCCAGCATGCTTTGTTGCTGGGAGTTTCAGTTTCTAAACATGTGGAGTGGCAAGGTTCAGTAAACTTTTAATTAAGTTTACCATCATTTACAATTCTCCTGAACCCCATATAGTAAAGGGCCCTCTGAACCCCATATAGTAAAGGGAACTCTGCCCCCATATAGTAAAGGATTCTCTGACCCCAATAGTTAAAAATGTCACCTGAGAGTTGTAGTTAAAAGCTGTCATTTGCACTGAACTAGCAGCTGTTTTTTGCCCCAAGCTGAGGAGACCCATCAGATTTACAGCATCCAGTGACAGTGCTGAGTGAGTCCAGCAGGCAGAATACAGGAAGCAGGAAGTGTAAAGGCAGATCAGCTCCTGTTACTTTCTATTCAGGTTAACACAGCGCCACCTACTGGTTACTATCTGTAATTGCAGAATTTGGATCTAAATTAGGACTTGACTCGAGTATAAGTCGAGGTTAGGTTTTCAGGCTAATTTTAAAGCCTGAAAAATTCGACTTATACTCAAGTATATACGGTAGTTAAACAAACAATGAAAAACAAATTTAATACTCAAAATGTGTATCTGTATTTGTCATATTTGATGGGAATGATATTTTTGTCATCATTGTGGGAAATGCCACAATGTGAAATTTAAGAGTTAACTATAGAAAATGAATAAACAAAAATGTCCATTTCCCCATGGAGATATTAAAGTTTACTCCTACCTCCCTAGGTGGTCACAATTCAGAGCAGTGAGCTGTCAAAGTTTTACTTCTGCTATGGCTGACAGCTCACTGCTCCTTCGTCTGTGTATGAGGCAGTGTGACTCTCTCCCATCTCTAACATTAACAAGATGTGCAGATGAAGTTCTGAGAGGTAAAATCTATGGAAACTAGTAAAATCTATGGAAACTGTATCTGAAACTGAAAGGGACACTAAACTCACTTAACTAAAAATGTTAAATAGCTGCCAGGTGAATCTATAAGTCACAGGGATCATCCCTCAGGATGTAGGATAGCTTATTTCCACCTACCTGTAAATACAGTAATAGAACTCACCCAATACACAATTAAAAAGTACAGAGGAAATACATTGTATTTTCCCACTCCAATTATCTTAATCTGCCCATCCAGCATTTTGTCTGTGTATAAATATGCTTCCAAAATACTGACCCCTGATAAAGTCTTGAACTTTATTCAGTCCATGGGTTGATTTAGTTGCTCAGTAGAGGTCTGAGCATGTTCCGTCCATCCAACAGCCAATCAGTAGAAATTGCTGTTAGGAACATCGCGATCAGCTGTTCAGACGCCGGCAAGTGGAGCACTGTAAGTTTAGGTCTGCACTAGGTGGGTTCTATTATTCACAGGGTGGTAGGAATAAACTATCCTACCTTCTTGTGGATTATAGGGCCAAGGCAGCTACTTAAAGGAGAACTAAACCCAAAATACAAAGGCAGCTTCACAGACTCTATAACTGTCATTTAGTAAAACCATTTGTCTCTCACCTCAGAAATGTTCTATAAATGATTTCTACACTAAGAGGCTGAATTCAGAGTACTGGCAATCTATGATGTCATAGCTGGCTTCTAGTGTTGCCTTTTCCTTGTGGTCCAGGTACCAAAATTCTTCTGCACATGCTAATTAGCTACCTTGTATTTGTTTCCCACTCCCATTATGCAAAGCTGCATGTAACAGTTGAACTCAGAGTCCCCACCTGCCAGTGTCTCCCAGCCAATCATCACAGATGGCAGTGAATATTATTAGCAGATTTTCCTTCTCAAACAGAGTGGGGGAAGATGTTAACCCTTTTCATATGCATTTAGGAAGCAGCTTATTAACCCTTTATATTTGTGAACATTTCTGCAAGAGACTGTCAGACTCATTTACCCAGACTCGCTGGGCAGATATGGAGTTAAAGTCGTGCTAGCCGGATCGCTACCGTTTATGCAAAATTATGCAAAAATCACCTGTGCATCCGACGCTCGCAATATCGCATTTGCACTAGATTTAGTGCAGGATTTTAACGCCAGCCAGCCTGGCGTTAAAATCCCGCAGTGGGTAAATCCCGGTAAGGGATTCACAAACGTGATATTGAATCGCAAAAAGGACATTTACCCACAGCGATATAGGCTCTGGGTAAATGAGCCTGTGTGTCTTTGTTTGTGTTTATTTCTGCACTCTACCATTTATATTAGTGTGTGTATCGCTGCAATGTACAATTAGGGCACAGGCACACTGCAACACATCTAAATCGCACAAACAATCGCAAGCCATTTACATGCGTAAATGTTCTTTTTTACTCTGAAAACGCATGCGATTGCAAGATCGCAAGTTTTTGGTGCGTTGTTACGATTTTAATACAATTGGAAAATCGCAATTGCCTTAAAAAATGCACTTTTGTGGCCTAGCCCTTAGAAGTGTAATGCAAGCTGCATTGATTTCAGTTTAGCACATACAGTATATATTAAATGCAGCAGGTCAATTTCCTGAGGCTGTGGCCCCACTTAAGTGCAAGGGAGGAAGTTTCCGTGCATGGGTGTTGTGCTTCCACAATTGGACCCTAGCAGAGCGCATGCAATACAGACCAAAAATGGTGATCGCGTGCACTCCAATAGCACACTGAAACGCATTGCATGTAGTGGGTCCGGTCCCATTACATGCCTGCACTCCCACTAGCACAATCGGATCGCAAACCGCAACTCAAAACGAGCTAGTGGGAGTAGCCCACAGAGTTTGAGACTTAAAGGGAAAGGTGGCAACCCCAGTAGAATTGAACAGACCACTTTACAAGATACACTTATAAAAACAAAACAGCTCAGAGTTGCAGGTGCAGCATATTGACTTGAACATGGTCTTAGCACAGCTCTGTGCAATGCATTTTACAGGCCACCTTTGCCTTTAAGACGCAAACACATATTAAATCTACATGTTGCAGTGCTAAGTACCATTGCATTAAATACAAACTGTATCAGCCTGCATGATGCTTCTAAAGAAAATACTAACAACCTTTTGTTGTGTAGATATTACCAGGTCTATGTAATAAAAGTTCTTAAAATCTGATTGGTTGGGGCAAAATTTGCACCATTTTTAACGATAAGAACTTTATAATACATATTCCCACCTTTGTCTTAAAGGCAAAGGTGGGAACCCTAGTTGGAAGAGGGTTTTTGTTTATGCAAAACTTCCCACAGGCAGCACACCTGCTGCATTAATTTTATATAACATGTTTGCATCCCTCTAACAGTGCCCCTTTAATTAGCATTCCCTCCAATCATTCCTATTAATATGTACATTTATAGAACATGGAGCAGTGCTGCAGGTGGAGGATAATATAATGAATGACCCTGATCTTTGCACAGTTCTGTGCAATGCATTTCTTAGCTTAGCTCTGTACTACAGGTTGTTGTTTTTATATAGACAGCTGAATTAACAACACATTCTTCCTACCCTCCAGCATTCCCTTTAATAAGGTGACAGCACACAGAAGAGGAGGGGAGGGGGCAGAATAGAAAGGCAATTTCAGCCTGCAAGTAATTATGACATTGGGGAGTATAGTGATTTTAGCTTAGCCTCTACATTCAGGACACATTTTATTTTGGTGGACATTCTCTTTAAGCTTCCAGGCAAGTTGTAGTTTTCTTACATTGCTTTTTAAAGCTCCTCCACTTCTTCCCATGGTCAACTACAGCTGGGAGCTCTCATCTAGGTTGTGACAA
Organism: Hymenochirus boettgeri; assembly: GCA_019447015.1. NCBI lineage: Eukaryota > Metazoa > Chordata > Amphibia > Anura > Pipidae > Hymenochirus > Hymenochirus boettgeri. The sequence goes on along the minus strand of CM033473.1, from coordinate 145,549,500 downwards.
ACTGGATGGGGGACTAGCGCCAGTTACGCAGAATAAAAATATAGCAGGTCCTCTTAAATTGATCACTTTACTTTTTTCAGTTGCAAATAACTTTGCATCATATTTATAAAATTAAGCCGATCGTGATGCAATTATATTAAAGGGCAATGCCATCCCTCAAATGAAAAATTGTATATAGGTAAATCCCCCTGAACCCCCAAAATGCAATAATCAGATTAACCTGTTAGCAGCTGTCAGTCATAGATATGACAGGTAATATCACAGCCATTTACTGACTGCTAATCCACTAGCTGCCTCTTCTGAGCATGTGAAAGCTCATAAACAGCTCACTAAATTGCTGAAAGAGGCGTGGAACTCTTTGGTTTCCATGAGGCATACTGAAGCATAACAGGCAAAAACTATAAACGAAGGGGCCATTCTTTCAAAAAGATGTCAATATGAGGTAAAGTTGTCCAAAAAATTTTCTTTAAGAACACTCAAAATATTAGTATTTTGGTATAGTATATATTGTGTATATATGGTGTAGCAATGTGCAATACCAAAAGTGTATACACATGCACTTCTACTTTCATCTCCACAACAGTAAAATGTAATTTGTTTGACTGATTCAATACATTAACAATATATGTTAAAATGTTACATTTTAAAGACTGATGTTAAAATGTTACATATGTGTAAGATTTAAAATCTTACAAAAATTTATATTTCTAGCTATCAACTCATAAGGTCAAAGTAAAATATTTATTTTCTATCTGCCTTGCTAACGTAATCTGTTTTGCTAGATCATTTAATCATTGGCTTGTTTGTACACATGTTCTATGAAAGATTAATGTCTGGATTATCTAGTGTCATGACTTTTACATTACCCAGGCGTCCCCATTGTGGACCTAGGAAAAATGAAAGCTATGTTATCAGCATTGTTTGGAAAGACAAGTGAAAACAAACCAGAACTTTTACACATTATTTTATAATTAGTAGGCTTTAAAGCTGGCCACACACAAGCTGCCTCTGGTAATATAGGACTGATCACATTATGGAAAAATACATAAAAAAAAATTGGTCACTGTTAGACATAGACTGAAGAGATCTAGCCCATTGATCTGCAAATTCCTCAGTCACAAATTCTTATAAATGACAGTGATTTGCTTTTTACAGGTTGACCCAATAGCCCCACAAATGCCCCAGCTTAGGGTTATCAGTTGTCCTGACATTACATTTTGGATGGTCAACTCACCATAGATTTTGACCAGCGAAAGTCACTAGAAAGCTTATTCAAACAATGATAATCTTACAGACCAGTCAGAACAAGCCAACATGTTCTGGAAAAATTATCTTAGAAAACATATTTGCGAGTTGGAAAATGAAAGGCATAAATTAAGATCCAATTACAGTCATGTGAAAAAAAATTAGGACACCCCATTAATTTGTCAGTTCTTTATGAAGGAATGTTCATATTAACCTCTTGTTTTTATTTATTTATGGTAAAGAAAGTGAATAAATTGAGGTAAATCATAAAATTAACCTTGATTTACTCATTAAACAAAACATACAACCAAAATGTGTATTCTAACTGAGGAAAAAGGACACCCAGCCCCATTATAGCTAATGTTACTACTTTGGCTGAAATAAATGCAGTGAGATGCTTCTTGTAGCCATCTTCCTGTATATGACATAAATCTGAGAAAAGTTTGCAGAATTCTTTTAGCTGTGAGATGTTTGAGGGGTTTCTTGCATGTACAGCATATTTCAAGTCACTCCATAGCTTCTCGACGGGATTGAGCCCTGACCCTGCCACTCCTGGACTCTCCATTTCTTAGTTTTCAGCTGATATGTTTTGGGTCATTGTTGTGCTGCAAGATCAAGTTCTGCTTCAGCTTTAATTTCCTTACATATGATCTCACATGTTCCTCAAGCACCCTCTGATCCACAGTAGAATTCACGGTGGATTCTATGATGGTGAGCAAGCCAGGTCCTGCAGCAGCAAAGTATTCCCAAACTATGACTCTTCCACCCCTATACTTCACAGTTGCATGAGTTTTCCCCCCTGAACGGTTGTATTGGTTTACTAAACATGTCTTTTGTTCTGGTGTCCAAATATTTTTTTAAAATTCATCTGTTCCAAAAAACATTATTCCCGTACAAGTCTACATTCTCACTGGCAAACAACAGCCTACCCTTGATGTTTCACTTTCCTCCTTGCACACCTCCTATGTAATTTAAAATTGTGCCATCTCTTTCTGATTGCAGAGACATGCACTTTGCATTTTCACATTAATAGAAGCAAGAGCCTGCTGTAGGTCCCATGTGGAAATTTTAGGGTTTTGGGAGACTTCTTTTAGCATCTTGCGGTCTGTTCTCAGGGCGAACTTGCTTGGACAGCTGGACATGTTTTGTTGGTAGTTGTTTTGAAAGTCGTCTACTTCTAGAGTGTTTTCCAGACAGTTAATTTGCTGATTTCAAATTGTTTTTAGAGTTTTTTTAAATCCCTATCCCTCACCAGGCTTATGAGCTGCTACAGTCTTTTATCTAAAGGCCTAAGATAGCTCTTTTGATCTCTTCACGGGGTTTCCTTTCCCCTCAACAGTAATGAACTAAGGGTACACCAAGCTAAATGCCTGAGGTTCACATAGTGAAAACACTCTTGATAATGCCAATCATGTGATACATGTGTATAATTTGTGCCAACTAAATTAGACTAAATGTGTGTGTGTGGGGGGGGGGGGTGTCCCCGATTTATTCCTCACCAGAAAATACTATTTTGTTGAATTACATTTTAATTCAACAAAATGGTACATTTTAAAAGACTGAAGTCCTTTCCTTAGTTTTGTTTAGTTATATGGAGTTTTTCTTCATTTACTCAGTAGTAAGGATCTAGCATTTTATGGAAGGGGGGGTGAGTAAACACTACGGCTTTGCTCACACTGTACAGCGTTCATCAAAAGACTCTGCACATAGGAGTGAACAGCACAGTTTTGTGCATTTACACACAGCGGTGCCATAAAAATTGAAGGCCGCCGCTATGTGTCAACACAGCGGCACATCACAGTAAATCGCTAGCATTGTTAAAAAAGTCTAAAAAATGAATTAGGCTGTGCAGAAGATCATCTAAAAAACTGTATCAAGTTTAAAAAAAAATTCTCTTGGGGACCCTTAAGCAAACAGCCAACAACTATGGCCTTCATAGACAAGTTAATTTTGAGATTTCAACACTGTTTTTGGAAAAGCAAAAGTGAAGCCCAAAAAATTAGCCAGCCAACAGATTCTAGAATGGAAAATGTTAAACTTTTGTTTAACATAATCTTAAAGGGCATCTCCACCATCAGTATTAATTTTTAAATAAATTTCCCTCCCCCAGCCCCAACCGCCATATTATTATGTCCAGAAACTCCCCCGATTGTTACTTACCTTCCCTCTTTCCTCCGGCGTACTGTCCCAGCCCCTGCTTGCATGAAATTGCAAGCAGGGGGCCGGACCGGAGGAGAGAGGTAAGGTAAGTAATGATCGGGGGAGTTTCTGGACATATTTATATAGCGGTTGGGGCTGGGGGAGACCTACAGTACCCCAAAGGGTTTTTACACTAGGGGGAGGGAGAGGAAAACGGGAGGGAGAGGGAAGGGGGGGAGGGCTTAAGTGGGTATGGCAAAATTCAGGAATAGAAACAGGAGGCAGAGTCCAATATAGACTGTAATAGGCTCCTGGTGGGCAGTTTTTGGGAATTTGGGGGGACATTACAGGAGAACCATTCGGAGCTGGGATGTAAGGTAAGGATTTTATTACAATACACAGTGGGGCCAGTAGTGGATTAACTTATAGTTAACCACTATATTGTAATTTTAAAAAATAGATTCCAAACTCTACTTACAGCTCCTCATTCCAGCGTCTTTCTGGACAGGCTCCCCTGCCTGCCTGAACTACAAGCAGGGGGCCGGACCGGCAGCCAATCACAGCTGTGGCTGCCAGCAATACAGAATACCGCAGTGCGAGGATCTGTAAGTAGAGTTTGGAATCTATTTTTAAATTTGCAATATAGCGGTTGAGGGGTGGGAGGGCATGCCCTACAATATACATAATTAATTTAATGGAAAGCCAGCAATGTCGGGATGGGAGGGGGGAAAAGGGCTCCTCTGCGCATGCCAGCAGCAACCGAGAGGACAGAGCAGACAGCTCCTACCCTTCAGTTTCCTGGACTTTGAAGTGGCAACTACAGGAGAACCATAAGGAGCGGGGATGTAAGGTAATGATTTTTTAAATTGTACAGTGGGGCCAGTAGTGGGTAATTTTATGATTAAATTATTCTAATAACTGTTACAGAAAAGCACAATACTTTAATTCATTCTTCAAAAATATTGTCCCAGAAGGTAAAAAAGCCAAGTAAGGCCCTTTAGCAGTTTTCAATAAAAAAACACTCTCCTAAATCGCTTGTCTCCTCACATTGCCTCAATTAAAAGAAAGCAACATCTGAGACTAAAAGAAAAAAAATAAAAACAAAAAATCAGGACATCCTGCCAAGAAATTACAGGACGTAATAATATTCAGACCTTCAAACTGAGAGCATAAAAGAAATCTTTCATCTTCCGAAATGGAACATCTTCCTACAGTTTTATATCTTCAAGAGAAGACTACAATAGCTGCATTTTATACACATATTTACAGGTTGGTAATGCTCCACCCCTATATCAATTAATCATTGGCAAGAAAACCCAGAATTGATTTAGGACATCTTGCTTTCTTATATAATCTCTTATCTGGGCTTTATCACACTGGGCATTCCTTTTATTTGGCCTAAACAAAGTGCCTCTTAACTTTATAACTGGGTACACAATATATTTTCAGCCGACCAGCCAATAGTCAGTCAGCTGGAAATATCGCATGGTGTGGGTCTTGGCAGCCGCATGATTGGTCACGCAAACTGTTGGCCGACCGGCAGTCATTTGTCCCAGCCGAGCACTTGCTAGTAGCGAATGCTCAGTCGGAACAAAAAGTCCCCCTGCGTGTACCCACCTTTACACAATATAAAGACAATAAGGGGCCACCATAAAACCAATATCTAATGGTTTTTTAAAAGGTGTAAAGATGTATTATAATTTTGGGTTCATGGTTTTATTATGTGTTAGATCCATGGGACAGGCAACTGATCTGCCAATTATTTGACCACACAGTGGGTTACACCTGATTAACACACCTACATTTTTTCTTGTCAACAACATCATTCATGTGGCAAAAGATGACATTAACCAACTGATGCTTTGTACCGAGAATAATGATACTGGTGCAATAATTAAAATAATTAATAGTGTAGTTCAAACAAAGTGGAAGTGCCAGGCATTAGGTATGCCCCGGCTACTCTGTGTGGTGTTTAAAAGGGCATGTGAATGGAGCACCTCTGTCCATGGCCTAAATGCCTGCTAAATAAGAAATGATAAACCAGATAAAGGAAGCAGATACAGTACATATAAAAACATAAAACATGTTTAGAATAGCTACCGTATATACTCGAATATAAGTCGACCCGAGTATAAGTCGAGGTACCTATTTTTACCTCAAAAATTAGTAAAAACTGGTTGACTCGAATATAAGTCGAGGGTAGAAAATATGACCATTCCACTACAGTACAGTACAGTTCTTTTTATGCAGCCTTACCTTACCTTACCTATCCTGTCCCTGACCCAAATGACTCCCTTACTCTCCCCCCCACCCCCAGGAATAAAACCCTATTTCCCTGCCACTACAGTACCCACCCTTCCACTACAGTACAGTACAGTTTTTTTATGCAGACTTACCTTTTTTCCAGGGCTGTCCAGTTGCTGGAGAGTCCGGGCGCCGACATCACTCACTTGATGGAGGAATCCGGCTGCCGCATGCACTGATTGTCGCATCCACTGACGTCAGTACTCGGCGCCAGTCTCATTTCCCGGCGCCGAGTAATGCCGAGTAATGACGTCAGTGGATGCGACTATTAGAGAATGCGGCAGCCGGATTCCTCCATCAAGTAAGTGACCCGAGTATAAGTCGAGGTTCAGTTTTCAGGCTGTTTTTACAGCCTGAAAACCTCGACTTATACTCGAGTATATACGGTATATCAATCTAATTAATTTTGTTGCAGTGCTTTATATACTTTTACCTTCTGCTGGGGCTGCACCAGGACAAACATCTTTCATAAGGTCTCCAAGTGTATGAGGTTTCCCATCAATAGCCACTGGTCGAAATAACTTTTGAATAAAAGGCCGTTCACTGGTTGCCTGCTTCAAAACACAAGATAAAAGAAAATATTAAAATAACCTTAAACTATTTGTCAGGGGCATACCAGTGTGGCTTGAAAAAACAGTCAATGTATTTTTGACAGCCTTATTTAAATTTTTTGTCCTGTCTTGCTTTCAAATATTTATTGTGACAGAGTATAATTATAGTCTGTATAGTTAACAGTACACACATAAATTCTAAGAAAAAAATCATTATACTCTGCATAAAATACTAAATCTATGGATAATTACATGAACCCTATGAAAGGAACAGACCGAAACTTGCTCAATCAGCTCTGCTACCATCTAAAAAAGTTTGAGCACAACTGATGTTAAAAAAAAAAGAAATACAACTAGAGAAATCTTGTCTTTGTGTAGCCAGGTAAGTTTTAAAACATTTTTTTCTTACAAATTCAAGAACCGGCAAATTAAAACCATACATCCAATATAAAAAAGGAGCAGTGAAACAGGTAAACTGCAAAAACTGTATTTGTATTTTTGGAATATAATTGTTTGTTGTTAATCTGCCTGTTTCTCTGCTCCACCTTTTTACATTGCTTCTATTATTAAGTTCAGCTTCTAATTCCTGAAATTACTTGTTGAAGTTCACATTGCCGGCACGCTGTTCTTCACTTCCTTCTCCGGTGACGGGATTTGAGGAATAGGAAGACACTGTTGAGAACTTGATCAAGTGTTTAGCTCCCATAAAGAGCAACTACGATTGTGTTGTTTTAGGTTTTTTTTACATGCCACACTCCACTTTTTCTTATTGATTATTGCCTGGGCAGGGCAAGCAGCATGACTGGAGGCAGCCATTTTACAGCCTGAATGTGTGATCTGACTTCTACTCTATCTATTGGTAAAGCGATGTGTGAAGAGGGGAAGGTGGGGGAGAAGAGCACACAAATGTGATCATTAACTTTAACATTCATTTTCATAAATTGCAATTTCTAAGCTATGTTTTCCACAAGGAATATTTAGCCAATAAAAGTTAACAACTTACTGGTAATAGTAATATTTACTGTAAACTAAGAACACTGAAAGTGACCAGTAATTATACAATACAAAGGATGTAATTTATTAAGATGGAGTATATAATTAATAATATATCATATAATATACAATATCACTTGTCTTTTTTTTTTTTTTTTTTATACTACACACAGCTGGATCCATACCTATAGGTGAGTGTGGAGGTATGGTAAGTGTTACATTTCCCTAAGAATCTCTTAATTAACCTAGTCCCAAAACATTGACAAGAAAATCATTGCCAAAACTACCGTATATACTCGAGTATAACCGACTCGAGTATAAGCCGAGGTACCCATTTTTGCCTCCAAAATGGTAACCCATGATTGACTCGAGTATAAGCCGAGGGTAGATAGTTGCCTAATACCATTCCACTGTAGATGTTTGGAAACTACAACTCCCAGCATGCTTTTGTTGCTGGGAGTTGTAGTTTCCAAACACCTATAGTAGAAAGGTATTAGGTGCTACTGTATACCACCCAGAGCCCCCCCAGTTCACTACCGTACCTGGCCAGTCTTAGTCTTCATCTCTCCAGTCTTCAGTCTTCATCTCTCCAGTCTTCATCTGTCAGTCTTCAGTCTTCATCTTCAGTCTTCAGCTCTCCGCCGGTCTTCAGTCTTCAGTCTCAGCTCTCCGCCGGCTGCCGCTCGCTCTGTGCAGTTCCCAGTAGTTCTTCGCGGCTGCGCGATGACGTCATCCCCCCGGCGTGCGTGATGACGTCATCGCGCACCCCGAAGAACTACTGGGAACTGCCGGCTTTCCTTCCTGAATCGCGGCCGCAAATGGAATCAAGGTAAGTTTTTGCTTGCCTCGAGTATAAGCCGAGTCAAGGTTTTTATGTTGATTTTTAAACCAAAAACTCGGCTATACTCGAGTATATACGGTATACATTCATACTTTGGTTACAGCAAATATTATTAAATTAAAAAAAAAATTATGGAGTGCCCGACATGCAGCCATCCATATTGAGCAATAGGGTCAAATGCAAATTCTTTGAAAAGTAAATGGTTGAGCTGCCTATTATCAGTATGTAACTCAATCCAGTTTGTAAAAAAACGATGAATTAAAGTATAGAGTACAACTATAGAGTTACCAAGAAAGCTGACTCACAGGCAGGATATGATGGATTTGCCGTATTAAGATACGCAGTTATAAAGAGAGTGTATATATGACACCTCTTACAATATATTTTTAATTAGCCAAGTACATTATTGATGCAGAGTGATTAAATGCATTTTACTAATTTTTAATTGAATAACAACACAAGGGCTTGGCAAGGAAGACATAAGCACCAGCCAACTGTTGATAACAGAATGGAGTACAGGAAGAGAATTCATTCTAAGCTCCGTATAAATGGTCAATTTTTGTGTGAAAAAGAGGGTGCGTCATATGTACTACGAATGGGCGTTTCGGTCGGGCAACTTTCATTGATCCACTGGGTCTTATTACCAACAATGTCCATCAAACAGCCAAGTGTGCGATTATCATTTGCAACGATTGTTCACCTGTTCACTTTCACAGGTATGGCAAAGCAGGGTGTATGTAGATTGCAAACTCCCCGTCAAAAGTTTTTTAGCAATACATTGAAATTACAGATGAAGCGTCACTATATCATTCAACTTATCGAATATAATAACAGTCTTCATAAAATGACTACGTGTAAAATAATGACCAGTATCATGTTTTACACTTAACCTTTCAGTGCCAGCAGAATTCATTTTTTTTTTTGCGTTAAGTGCCAGCAGAATTTTCAGGATTTTGCCCTTAATCGCTTTAGACTAATTTTACAGTAGGAATCCTTGCAGTAAATCAGGAATATTATACATTGTTTTTTTCAGCACAAAGTGTACTTAACACGGTAACATAAATTTGTAACTTTTCTGGAAATTTTACTGGAATTTCCATGGATTTTCCCATTTTTATTTATAGTTATTACGCACAAAAATCTTACTGTTTCTAAAAGCTCTGATACTCCCGAGTACACGATACCAGATATATGGAGGTACCCCACTTTTCCTGTACCAAACTAAATCTGCACCTTCAAGAATATTACACCAAATTGAAATGTATAACCATTTCTGATGGTTAACACAGAATATCTTCCAAAATAACTAAAATATCCCACAAGTGAGATATTTTTAGAAACTACAACCGCAGGATTTTACGAGTGAGGTAAGTTTAGATCAAAACGCAGATACCTGGGCGCACGCTTCGCCCAATTGTAAGTTATTTTCTCACTTTTCCTTTTTTTCTGTAAAATCAGAGACAAAATCAAATGCGAATTTCAGCTAAACACTGTGGAGGAAAGTTCCAACGCATCTCAATATGAAAGCCTAACCCCTCCCGAATAAAACGGTATCCCACATACATGGGTATACCCAGAGACATGGCTGCCACCTAACCCAGAGCGTGACAGTGACCAGTGCCAAATGTCAGTCAGCAAAAAAAAATTAGCCAGTTTTGTATTTGAACAGTCTGCAGTTTTTCCACAAACACCCCCCTAACTCAAAAATACCCCCACACAAACTATTTTCCTAAAATCTCAACACCTTCAGCTATGTAACGCTATAGTTCATTCATTCATACCATCAATTTGTGGGCGCAGTTCTTTGCAGAAGTTCGTACTGTTACCAGATTTTCAAAAAAAATGAACATCAAACAACATTCAAAAAGGTAGAAATCATGCCAAAACCTCATGGAATGTAAAAAAAAGTTACCAAATATCAATCTCCCATATGTCCTGAATCAAACGGTATGCCATATGTGTGGTTACACACGCAGACGTGAAAGCAAATAGCCACGAAGTGGGACAATGCACGATGGCTCAGAATAAGCTAAAATATCTAGCCAACTCCAAATTTGAACAGTCTGCAGTTTTTTCCACAAAACACCCCCGTATCTCAGAAATACCCCACACAAACTATATATTCCTGAAATTTACACACCTTCAGCTATGTAACGCTGTAGTTGGATCATTCATACTATCAATGGTGTGGGCACAGTTCTTCGTAGAATTTTGCATTTGTCTGAAAAAATTAACATCAAACAACATTCAAAAAGGTAGAAATCATGCCAAAACCTCATGGAATGTGAAAAAAAAAGTTACTAAATATCAATCTTCCAAATGTCCTGAATCAAACGGTATGCCATATGTGTGGTTACACACGCTGACGTGGAAGCGAATAGCCACGAAGTAAGACAATGCACAATGGCTCAGAAACACCGAAATTATTTAGCCAACTCCGAATTTGGACAGTCTGCAGTTTTTTCCACAAAACACCCCCGTAACTTAGAAATAACCACCACAACCTATATATATTCCTGAAATCTACACACCTTCAGCTATGTAACGCTGTAGTTTGTTAATTCATACCATCAATGGTGTGGGTGCAGTTCTTCGAAGAATATTGCACTTTTCTGAAAAAATGAACAAAAAACAACTTCAAAGGTTAGAAATCATGCAAAAACATGATGGAATATAAAAAAAAGTTACCGTACTAAATATCAATCTCCCAAATGTCCTGAATCAAACAGTATGCCATATGCGTGTTTACACACGTGGACGTGGAAGCGAATGGCCACGAAGTGAGACAATGCACAATGGCTCAGAAACAGCAAAAATATTCAGCCAACTCTGAATTTGAACAGTCTGCAGGTTTTTTCACAAAACACCCCCATAAACTTAGAAATAACCCCCACAAACTATATATTCCTGAAATCTACACACCTTAAGCTATGTAACTCTGTAGTTTGTTCATTCATACCATCAATGGTGTGGGCGCAGTTCTTCGAAGAATTTCGCACTTTTCTGAAAAAATGAACAAAAAACTTCAAATGGTAGAAATAATGCCAAAACCTGATGGAATATAAAAAAAAGTAACAATATCAATCTCCCAAATGTCCTGAATCAAACAGTATGCCATATGCGTGGTTACACACGTGGACGTTGAAGTGAATGGCCACGAAGTGAGACAATGCACAATGGCTCAGAAACAGCAAAAATATTCAGCCAACTTTGAATTTGAACAGTCTGCAGTTTTTCCCCACAACACATCCCCCACAAACCATATATTTCTCGAATCTACACACCTTTATCTACGTAATTCTGCAGTTTGTTCTTCATACCATCAATGGTGTGGGCGCAGTTCTTCGTAGAAGTTCACAGTTTTAACAGATTTTCTAAAAAAATTGGGATTAAAAACACTCAAAGGTAGAAATCATGCCAAATCCTAAGTAAAGTAAAAAAAGTTACAAAATACAATCTCCCAAATGTCCTGAATCAAACGATATGCCCTATGTATGGTTACACACGCAGACGTGGAATCGCCTAGCCACAAAGTGAGCCAATGAACAGTGGCCCAATTACAGCACCTTTTCAGATTTGTCAGACTAAACACCCCTCTATATTAGAAATACCTCCCAAAACTTATATTCTTGGAATCACCTTCAGCTACACAATGTGTGATTCTTTTATGTATACCACCAATGGTATGGGGGCAGTTTTGTGTAGAATTTCACTTTTTTTACCAGATTTTCATGAAAATTTAAAAAAATAAAATTCAAAGTTAAAAATCATGGCAAATTTCCATGTCATGTAAATATTTGTCAATAATTAATCTTCCAATGCCCTGAATGAAACGGTATTCCATATGCATGGTTACACCCACGGACATGAAAGCCAATAGTCACAAAGTGAACCATGCGTAGTGGCCCAATAACAGCAACTAAACACCCTTAACTCAAAATACCCCCAAAAAATATATATTCTCAGAATCTACATACCTTCAGCTAAGCAACGGTGTCATTTTTTATTTCATTCCATCAATTGTGTATGCGCAGATCTTCGTAGAATTTCGCACTTTTAGCATCTTTCCTGTAAAAAAAAATAAAGAAAGAACAACTTAAAACCCTGCCAAAACCCCAAGTAATGAAAAAAAAGTTACCAAATATCAATCTCCCAAATGTCCTGAATCAAACGGTATGCCATATGCGTGGTGCACACAGAGACATGGTCACCAACTAACTCAAATGGGAAGCATGCATAAGTGCAATTACAAGAAAAAATCAAAGTGCTCTATAATTTGAACAGCCTATTCTTTTTCTAAGGAAACAGTCCCAAAACGTGGAAATTTCCCCCACAAACTATATATTTTTGGAATCTACATACCTTCAGCTACATTACGGTGCCATGCTTTCATACATACATGAAGATTCCAGACCCAGTGATCCAAAGAACTCCGTGTTTTTAGGAGGTTTTGTAAAAAATAAAATAAGATGATTCAAATGTTGAAATACCACCTAAACCCACTTGACAAGCAAAAACTAAATGGCAATCTCCCACATGTCCTGAATCAAACGGTGTGCCATTTGCGTGACTGCAAACAAGGCCACCAGCTAGCTCAAATGGGACGCATGTAGAAGTGCAGTTACGGGAAAAAATTAAAACACCACAACCCCCCCCACACACACCTCCCCTTTAGTGGTATTTTAGCTACATTCAGCTACGTTACGGTGCCAGTTTTCTACATACATGAAAATTTCAGACTCATAAATGCCCGTTTCCAAATTAAAATCCAAACGGAAAAATCACTTCCCAGAAATCATTTTCCAGGAAGTGATTTTTCATTCATTGGTAAAGATCAATAATTTGGTGATCAAGTGATCACCAAATTTTGATCTCTGTCCACTTTTTTTTCCTAGGTCTTTGCTTAGAAAGATCCTATTTGTGAATGGAACTTACAGTACCAGCTACTGTACTGTGATCTGAATGGAGATCGCGTGCAGTACCTCCACTAGACCACCAGGGCAGAATCCTACCACTCTTAGGGAAGACCCTGATGAAGGAGGATGTTCATTGAAGTCCCGGGGTCTCCCTTAGCACAATCTTTTCCTGCTCTGCTGCGGACCGGCAATAGGCTCCCGGTAAGCACTTCAAAGAGTGCTAGCTCCCGATCTCCCCATCGGATTTTCATGAAACCGTGTGGGGATCGAGGGGGCTAGGGGGGCACCTGAATACTGCCCCCCGATTGCCCATAGCACTTCCGGATTTTTTTTTTTTAAAGGGAAGCCACGAACATGAATAACGTTCATATATACGGCAGTTGAGGCTTTTCAATGGAGAACATATAGTCACGTTCTGTGGCAGTTAAAGGGTTAATCATAATATGCCTTGCACCATTACTTGGTCGTTAAATAACTACAATATTATACATGTACTAAAATCATAAAAAAGCAAATAATATTGATATCATTTGTGACATCATATTAAAGTAATGACCAAGATTGTAAATTAACAGTGCATTCATTAAGGGGCATGTCCCACCCCCCAAACTAAAATTTTACCAACTACTGGCCCCACTGTACAAAAGAAAAAAATCCTTACCTTACATCCATGCTCCTGTGGGTTCTCCTGTTCTGCCTCTTTAAAGTGCAGGAAACTGCTGGGTAGGAGCTGTCAGTGCCTCTTCCAGTGCCTGTATCTTGGGTAGCCTCATCAAGGTATGAGGCATGCTCAGTTGAGCCTTTTCCCCCCCTCTCTCTCCTTCCATCCCGATCATTCCATTCCAGAAGTAATGTAGCTTTAAAAGCTTTTGTGACAAAGCAGGGGATACCCTCCCACCCCAACCGCTATATTCATTGACTCTCACCAATCACAGCCCGGCTGCCGGTCTGGCCCTCTGCTTGCAGTTCCGCAGGCAGGGAGCTGGACCAAACACGTAGGATCGAGGAGGTGTAGTAGAGTTTGACAACGATTTTAGATTAATGATTATAGCGGATAGGGGTGGGAGGGTATCCCCTGCTTTGTCACAAAAGTTTTTAAAAAGGGTGGACATGCCTTTAATGTACAAAAAAATCGTTATTCATTAAAAATGGACATTGCAAATTGCTATGTGATTGCTATTTAACAATCACAGCACAAAACAATGATCGGTATTGCCATATTGATTATTTTTTGCAATATTGATGCTTTAAAATACCTTTCAATGCTTCTTATGTTGCTTACCACTATTACGATTTACAAACATTTAAAGGGTCACTATACTCACTCAAACAACTTTTATGAAACTACAATTTGAGAGAAGTAATGGTGGGTACTGACATTTATCTGTGCTTGCTTTGTTATTAAATTATTAATGTTTAGTGAGTGCTCCTAATTCCCCCATCCTCCCTTACTCACTGTCTTCTATTAGTGTCTGCAACACTTACAAGTTCTGCACAGCCTCACCATAGACACTGCTCTGCTTACACATGTCCCTCCCCTCCCCTTGCCTTCTTTTCTCTGCTGGTTCTCTGAATTGTTGCAGAAGTGTGCAGGCAGCAGCTAAAGATCCTAGTAAGAGGTTAATAATGGGTCACATATTACAATTTCTGTTCCTGGAGTAACAGGTCTTTCCCTGTAATGCTAGAAAAGGCAGCTAGAAAGCTTAGGAGAGAGGGGCCAAAGAGGCAAAAAGCCCTTCACTGAGCATAAAAATGGAGAAACACCTTCTTATAACAGAAGGCATCTTGCAGTCTCATGCTATATAAATAGCATTGCCCACAAATCTAAGAAACAGAAAGTTATTCTTTACTCCCATGTTCCCCAGAGTAAGGGGCGGAGACATGCAAAATACTCCTTTATGTCCCTTAGCTTATGCATATGTCCAGAGCCGCTGGCTAATAACATGCAATATAGCTTAATATATAGACCAATCATCTGACCTGCAGACACGATGTGTTATTAGCGCGGTTCTAGACACATGCATAAGCTAAGAGACATAAGGAGCATTTTGCATATCTCCGCCCCTTACTCTGGGAACATGGTAGTAAGAAATTACTTTCTGTTTCTTAGATTATGTGGTAATGCAATTCATATAGCATGAGACTTGGCAAATGAAAACCTCAATGAGCCAATATTGTGAGGTAGGACTGATCAATCCTACTTCCCGGCCCCAGTGGCTTTCCATTTTTAAAAAGTTAGTTTTTAAAGAGTAGTTATCCTTCAATTTATTTTTACATGACTGAGTTCCCCCTGATTGCCAAACTAAAACAAGTACAGCTTTAATTATACACTACTGTATCATTTTCATGGCAATAATGGCATACAGCAAATCTCTTTTTCCTTTTCAATATCTTTAAAGGAATGGGGAACCTGATTTTAAATAAACGGAACAATAGTTTGGTGTAGCTGGATTGGTTTAACTTGTTTAGTCCATTGTTAAAAAATTATGTAAAATAACACTAGTACAAATACTAGGTAGGTTCTTTAGTCTAGATTCAGATCTTGAAAAGGATAACTGCTTTAACAGCGGCCTCTTTTGGTAAAAAATCAAAACATCACTTCCAAGTTTATGTTTACATTTTAATGTACACAAAATGTCACAAGGCTTTGGCATTTATATATCCTTCTATAGTTAAGATTATTTATAAGTTTACAGGAGATTAAAGTAATTTCTCACTATTACCACTTAATGACCATAAATAAATGTATAAAATGTATAGTAATAACTTTTGGTACAATACAAAATGTATATAGGGCTATGTACCGAGAGTCGGTATTGCTCCCAATTGCCTTCTCCAGCAATGCACTGAGCCGATATCTAGTGATGTACTGCAGGCTTTTAGATTCCAGTGCTAAAAACTTTAAGACTATTCCACCTAGTGGTTTATATACTTTTGGGAATAAAAATGCAGTACTTACACTTTTTGCTGCAACATCTGTGCCTGTAGAGACCAAACATGTTCACTGGATAGCTTTCTCAAGGATATAGAATGTATTTCTCCTATCTTTCAACTCTTTTCAAAGTGCAAGTCCAGCCCTCAAATTAAAACTTATATACAGGTAAATCACCCACCCCAAAAACCATAAAATTGTAATAGTTTGAAATCTAAAACATTTAAGTCTAACCTGAAATCCTGCACATATCATGTTGCCCCTGTTTCTGCTTCCTGGTTCTTCCGTTTGCAACTGTCGTTATGGATTTGGCAGTTGACATTACAGCCAATGACTGAATGCTAATCCTCTGGCTTCCTCTTCTGCCCATGCTCAGGCTCAGTACATGTAACTAAATTGCCCAGTTTCCATGGGCATCCAGAGGCATAGCAGGCATACAATAATGAATTCAGAGGACAAAGTACGCTATATCATATTCTAAAGAGGTCATTCTTTCTAAAAATTTTATTATGAGGGTGGAATTGTCCTTTAAATTGCTTTTGTGGGTCCAACCACTTGCTGGTTGGTGTTGTATCTGTAGGTGTGTGTACCTGTGTCTGAATGTTTTAGGCAGTATGTTTTGTATTTTAAACCTCAAAACTAACTTTTTGGATGATTTAGGTATGGTTGCCATAGAAACGGAAGGGTAGGTTGGGTTGTGAGGGTGCATTAGTAGGTGTGTTACCTGTGTCTGTGTGTCTTATCACAAAATCATACGACCCAGATTGGTTCATGTATCTGCACCTTTAGTGTAGCCATGGACCCAATTGAACTTCATTAAGAAAAAAAGAAATCTTCTTTTCTTCCAATCTTAAAGGATGCCACGTGTCCTCTGATATGACCTATTAGTAAATAATGCCCCAGAGAGTTATTGTATGGCCCATTATATATTTCTATAAAGTGATAATTTCCCCATGCAAACATCGCTTCTCCAATGTAAAGAGCCCTAACTTGTCTAATCTGCCTGCATAGTTAAGCCCCTCCATTCCCTTTGTTTTTAGCTGCCCTTCTCTGAACTCCTTCCCTTTCCAAGATATCCTTTTTTGTATATGGGATTCAAAACTGCACCGCATATTCCAAATGAGGCCTTACCAGTGCCTTGTAAAGAGGAGAGTAATATTTTTCTCTCTTGAATCTATTACCCTCTTTATACAAGACAATATCTTGCTAGTCTAGCCGTGGCTGTCCGGCATTGTTTGCTACAGCTAAGTGTGTTTCTACCAAACCCCCAAATATTTTCCATTAGAATTCACACTTAACACAGAGTTATTTATGTGTGGGTGGCACAAGGATTGTTAAACCCAAATGCATCACCTTGGAGTAGATCTAATTTTTTTTTATACTTGTTCCCTAAAGGTATAAATTTAGAAACTTCTGCTCAATTTCAAATAACTCTGGAACAAATCCCCCTATGAGCAGGAGTGATTTCCTAAAATTAAAGTATTTGTTAACTTATTTGAAATGACACAATATCATTATCACTATTCCTTTGCTTCCCATTACCTCATCTCCAAAATGAGCTCGGGTTATTAGATATCACCATATCCAACAACGCATCCTGTTTAGTAGGAACTTCTACCTGGGTTAGTTCAACTAACCTCCCCACCGCCTAGTTTAAAATTCCTCTAATCCCCTTGTCATCTTCTCCCCCACAGCTAAACTATCATCAACATGCAGTCCATGTCTCCTAAAGAGCCTGTACCCACAGTTTAGCCCAGTCTAAAAACCCAAACCCAGTCACCTTACACCACCCTCTTACCCATGCATCCTACACTCCTAAGCTCCCCGCTGGCTCCCTAGGGAAGCACATGGCTGCAGTAGTATTTTTGATAATTTTTAGGACATTGCCTCGTCCTCTAACTTGGTCATTGGCACCAACTGAACCAAAATCTGTCTACACGACCCCCACCACATGTCGAACCCTAGCACCAGACACTGTTTGGGATGTGGGTTTTGGCAGCACATTACCCAACTACCTTTCTAATGATGGTGTCCCCTTCCACTACCACCTGCCTATCCTTCCTAGCCCCCAGTTCTCCTCCCTTGTATCAGAGATGGTGGTCCAGAGTGCTCTAAACGATTTTGTTTCTTAAAGCACCTGTTAAAAACAGACAAACCGCTTTCAACTGAATAACCATTTAAAAGAAAAAATCCTCAGAGCTCAGACAATTGCTCAGCAAGCAGGACTTATATGTGAGGTTCAACTCAAAGACACTACAGTGCTCAGGCAAGCTATACCACCATCCAATCAGATAGATTGTTTCTTATCACCCCCCACCCTACAGGTAACAATGCAGTTGAAAACAAGTATTATTTTAGAAACCCATACTAAAAGTTTACTTAAACAATCCCCATCATCTTATCCAAGTTTTGTAAAAAACAGATGAATTAAAGTATAGAGTACAACTATAGAGTTACCAAGAAAGCTGACTCACAGGCAGGATATGATGGATTTGCCGTATTAAGATACGCAGTTATAAGAGAGAGTGTATAATATGACACCTCTTACAATATATTTTTAATTAGCCAAGTACATTATTGATGCAAGAGTGATTAAATGCATTTTACTATATTTTTAATTGAATAACAAAGACACAAGGGCTTGGCAAGGAAGACATAAGCACCAGCCAAACTGTTGATAACAGAATGGAGTACAGGAAGAGAATTCATTCTAAGCTCCGTATAAATGGTCAATTTTTGGTGAAAAAGAGGGTGCGTCATATGTACTACGAATGGGCGTTTCGGTCGGGCAACTTTCATTGATCCACTGGGTCTTATTACCAACAATGTCCAATCAAACAGCCAAGTGTGCGATTATCATTTGCAACGATTGTTCACCTGTTCACTTTCACAGGTATGGCAAAGCAGGGTGTATGTAGATTGCAAACTCCCCGTCAAAAGTTTTTTTAGCAATACATTGAAATTACAGATGAAGCGTCACTATATCATTCAACTATATCGAATATAATAACAAGTCTATCATAAAATGACTACAGTGTAAAATAATGACCAGTATCATGTTTTACACTTAACCTTTCAGTGCCAGCAGAATTTCATTTTTTTTTTTGCGTTAAGTGCCAGCAGAATTTTCAGGATTTTGCCCTTAATCGCTTTAGACTAATTTTACAGTAGGAATCCTTGCAGTAAATCAGGAATATTATACATTGTTTTTTTCAGCACAAAGTGTACTTTAACACGGTAACATAAATTTGTAACTTTTCTGGAAATTTTACTGGAATTTCCATGGATTTTTCCCATTTTTATTTATAGTTATTACGCACAAAAATCTTACTGTTTCTAAAAGCTCTGATACTCCCGAGTACAACGATACCAGATATATGGAGGTACCCCACTTTTCCTGTACCAAACTAAATCTCACCTTCAAGAATATTACACCAAATTGAAATGTATAACCATTTCTGATGGTTAACACAGAATATCTTCCAAAATAACTAAAATATCCCCACAAGTGAGATATTTTTAGAAACTACATACGCGCAGGATTTTACGAGTGAGGTAAGTTTAGATCAAAACGCAGATACCTGGGCGCAGCGCTTCGTCCAATTGTAAGTTATTTTCTCACTTTTCCTTTTTTTCTGTAAAATCAGAGACAAAATCAAATGCGAATTTCAGCTAAACACTGTGGAGGAAAGTTCCAACGCATCTCAAATATGAAAGCCTAACCCCTCCCGAATAAAACGGTATGCCACATACATGGGTATACCCAGAGACATGGCTGCCAACTAACCCAGAGCGTGACAGTGACCAGTGCCAAATGTCAGTAGCAGCAAAAAAAAATTAGCCAGTTTTGTATTTGAACAGTCTGCAGTTTTTCCACAAAACACCCCCCTGTGAGACAATGCACAATGGCTCAGAAACAGCAAAAATATTCAGCCAACTTTGAATTTGAACAGTCTGCAGTTTTTCCCCACAAAACATCCCCCACAAACCATATATTTCTCGAATCTACACACCTTTATCTACGTAATTCTGCAGTTTGTTCATTCATACCATCAATGGTGTGGGCGCAGTTCTTCGTAGAAGTTCACAGTTTTAACAGATTTTCTAAAAAAATTGGGATTAAAAACACTCAAAGGTAGAAATCATGCCAAAATCCTAAGTAAAGTAAAAAAAAGTTACCAAATATCAATCTCCCAAATGTCCTGAATCAAACGATATGCCCTATGTATGGTTACACACGCAGACGTGGAATCGACTAGCCACAAAGTGAGCCAATGAACAGTGGCCCAATTACAGCAACTTTTCAGATTTGTCAGACTAAACACCCCTCTATATTAGAAATACCTCCCAAAACTATATATTCTTGGAATCACCTTCAGCTACACAATGGTGTGATTCTTTTATGTATACCACCAATGGTATGGGGGCAGTTTTGTGTAGAATTTCACTTTTTTTACCAGATTTTCATGAAAAATTTACAAAAATAAAATTCAAAGTTAAAAATCATGGCAAATTTCCATGTCATGTAATAAATTTGTCAATAATTAATCTTCCAAATGCCCTGAATGAAACGGTATTCCATATGCATGGTTACACACACGGACATGAAAGCCAATAGTCACAAAGTGAACCAATGCGTAGTGGCCCAATAACAGCAACTAAACACCCCTCTAACTCAAAAATACCCCCAAAAAATATATATTCTCAGAATCTACATACCTTCAGCTAAGCAACGGTGCCATTTTTTTATTCATTCCATCAATTGTGTATGCGCAGATCTTCGTAGAATTTCGCACTTTTAGCATCTTTCCTGTAAAAAAAAATAAAGAAAGAACAACTTAAAACCCTGCCAAAACCCCAAGTAATGAAAAAAAAGTTACCAAATATCAATCTCCCAAATGTCTCGAGGTACACTAATTTCAAACAGACCCAAAACTTGGAAATGCCCCCCACAAATAAACCCCCCCACTAAATATCAATCACCCTCATGTCCTGAATCAAACGGTATACCCTTTTTCTAAGGAAACAGTCCAAAAACTTGGAAATTCCCCCCACAAACTATATATTTTTAGAATCTACACACCTTCAGCTACGTTATGGTGCCATGCTTTCATACATACATGAAGAATTCCAGACCAAGTGATCCAAAGAACTCCGTGTTTTTAGGAGTTTTGTAAAAAATAAAATAAGATGATTCAAATGTTAAATACCACCTAAACCCACTTGACAAGCAAAAAACTAAATGGAATCTCCCACATGTCCTGAATCAAACGTTTCCCCAAATTAAAATCCAAACGGAAAAATCACTTCCCAGAAATCATTTTCCAGGAAGTGATTTTTCATTCATTGGTAAAGATCAATAATTTGGTGATCAGAAGTGATCACCAAATTTTGATCTCTGTCCACATTTTTTTCCTAGGTCTTTGCTTAGAAAAGATCCTATTTGTGAATGGAACTTACAGTACCAGCTACTGTACTGTGATCTGAATGGAGATCGCAGTGCAGTACCTCCACTAGACCACCAGGGCAGAATCCTACCACTCTTAGGGAAGACCCTGATGAAGGAGGATGTTCAGTGAAGTCACCGGGGTCTCCCTTAGCACAATCTTTTCCTGCTCTGCTGCGGACCGGCAATAGGCTCCCGGTAAGCACTTCAAAGAGTGCTAGCTCCCGATCTCCCCATCGGATTTTCATGAAACCGGTGGGGGATCGAGGGGGCTAGGGGGGCACCTGAATACTGCCCCCCGATTGCCCATAGCACTTCCGGATTTTTTTTTTTTAAAAGGGGAAGCCACAGAACATGAATATACGTTCAGTATATACGGCAGTTTGAGGCTTTTCAATGGAGAACATATAGTCACGTTCTGTGGCAGTTAAAGGGTTAATCCTATAATATGCCTTGCACCATTACATTGGTCGTTAAATAACTACAAATATTATACATGTACTAAAATCATAAAAAAGCAAATAATATTGATATCATTTGTGACATCATAGTAAAGTAATGACCAAGATTGTAAATTAACAGTGCATTCATTAAAGGGCATGTCCACCCCCCAAACTAAAATTTTACCAACTACTGGCCCCACTGTACAAAAGAAAAAAATCCTTACCTTACATCCATGCTCCTTGTGGTTCTCCTGTTCTGCCTCTTTAAAGTGCAGGAAACTGCTGGGTAGGAGCTGTCAGTGCCTCTTCCAGTGCCTGTATCTTGGGTAGCCTCATCAAGGTATGAGGCATGCTCAGTTGAGCCTTTTCCCCCCCTCTCTCTCCTTCCATCCCGATCATTCCATTCCAAGAAGTAATGTAGCTTTAAAAGCTTTTGTGACAAAGCAGGGGATACCCTCCCACCCCCAACCGCTATATTCATTGACTCTCAGCCAATCACAGCCGCGGCTGCCGGTCTGGCCCTCTGCTTGCAGTTCCGGCAGGCAGGGGAGCTGGACCAGAACAGCGTAGGATCGAGGAGGTGTAAGTAGAGTTTGACAACGATTTTAGATTAATGAATATAGCGGATAGGGGTGGGAGGGTATCCCCTGCTTTGTCACAAAAGTTTTTAAAAAGGGTGGACATGCCCTTTAATGTACAAAAAACAATCGTTATTCATTAAAAATGGACATTGCAAATTGCTATGTGATTGCTATTTAACAATCAGCATCACAAAACAATGATCGGTATTGCCATATTGATTATTATTTTGCAATATTGATGCTTTAGAAATACCTTTCAATGCTTCTTATGTTGCATTACCACTATTACGATTTACAACATTTAAAGGGTCACTATACTCACTCAAACAACTTTTATGAAACTACAATTTGAGAGAAGTAAATATGGTGGGTACTGACATTTATCTGTGCTTGCTTTGTTATTAAATTATTAATGTTTAGTGAGTGCTCCTAATTGCCCCCATCCTCCCTTACTCACTGTCTTCTATTAGTGTCTGCAACACTTACAAGTTCTGCACAGCCTCACCATAGACACTGCTCTGCTTACACATGTCCCTCCCCCTCCCCTTGCCTTCTTTTCTCTGCTGGTTCTCTGAATTGTTGCAGAAAGTGTGCAGGCAGGCAGCTAAAGATCCTAGTAAGAGGTTAATAATGGGTCACATATTACAATTTCTGTTCCTGGAGTAACAGGTCTTTCCCTGTAAATGCTAGAAAAGGCAGCTAGAAAGCTTAGGGAGAGAGGGGCCAAAAGGAGCAAAAAGCCCTTCACTGAGCATAAAAATGGAGAAACACCTTCTTATAACAGAAGGCATCTTGCAGTCTCATGCTATATAAATAGCATTGCCCACAAAATCTAAGAAACAGAAAGTTATTTCTTACTCCCATGTTCCCCAGAGTAAGGGGCGGAGACATGCAAAATACTCCTTTATGTCCCTTAGCTTATGCATATGTCCAGAGCCGCTGGCTAATAACATGCAATATAGCTTAATATATAGAGCCAATCATCTGACCTGCAGACACGATGTGTTATTAGCCAGCGGTTCTAGACACATGCATAAGCTAAGAGACATAAAGGAGCATTTTGCATATCTCCGCCCCTTACTCTGGGGAACATGGTAGTAAGAAATTACTTTCTGTTTCTTAGATTATGTGGGTAATGCAATTCATATAGCATGAGACTTGGCAAATGAAAACCTCAATGAGCCAATATTGTGAGGTAGGACTGATCAATCCTACTTCCCGGCCCCAGGTGCTTTCCATTTTTAAAAAGTTAGTTTTTAAAGAGTAGTTATCCTTCAATTTATTTTATACATGACTGAGTTCCCCCTGATTGCCAAACTAAAAACAAGTACAGCTTTAATTATAACACTACTGTATCAGTTTCATGGCAATAATGGCATACAGCAAATCTCTTTTTCCTTTTCAATATCTTTTAAGGAATGGGGAACCTGGATTTTAAATAAACGGAACAATAGATTTGGTGTAGCTGGATTGGTTTAACTTGTTTAGTCCATTGTTAAAAAATTATGTAAAATAACACTAGTACAAATACTAGGTAGGTTCTTTAGTCTAGATTCAGATCTTGAAAAGGATAGACTGCTTTAACAGCGGCCTCTTTTGGTAAAAAATCAAAACATCACTTCCAAGTTTATGTTTACATTTTTATGTACACAAAATGTCACAAGGCTTTGGCATTTTATATATCCTTCCTATAGTATAAGATTATTTATAAGTTTACAGGAGATTAAAGTAATTTCTCACTATTACCACTTAATGACCATAAATAAATGTATAAAATGTATAGTAATAACTTTTAGGTACAATACAAAATGTATATAGGGCTATGTACCGAGAGTCGGTATTGCTCCCAATTGCCTTCTCCAGGCAATGCACTGAGCCGATATCTAGTGATGTACTGCAGGCTGTTAGATTCCAGTGCTAAAAACCCTTTAAGACTATTCCAACCTAGTGGTTTATATACTTTTGGGAATAAAAATGCAGTACTTACACTTTTTGCTGCAACATCTGTGCCTGTAAGAGACCAAACATGTTCACTGGATAGCTTTCTCAAGGATATAGAATGATTTCTCCTATCTTTCAACTCTTTTCAAAGTGCAAGTCCAGCCCTCAAATTAAAACTTATATACAGGTAAATCACCCCCAAAAACCATAAAATTGTAATAGTTTGAAATCTGAAAACATTTAAGTCTAACCTGAAATCCTGCACAATATCATGTTGCCCCTGTTTCTGCTTCCTGGTTCTTCCAGTTTGCAACTGTCAGTTATGGATTTGGCAGTTGACATTACAGCCAATGACTGAATGCTAATCCTCTGGCTTCCTCTTCTGCACATGCTCAGGCTCAGTACATGTAACTAAATTGCCCAGTTTCCATGAGGCATCCAGAAGCATAGCAGGCATACAATAATGAATTCAGAGGACAAAGTACGCTATATCAACATATTCTAAAGAGGTCATTCTTTCTAAAAGATGTTATTATGAGGGTGGAATTGTCCTTTAAATTGCTTTTGTGGGTCCAAGCCACTTGCTGGTTGGTGTTGTATCTGTAGGTGTGTGTACCTGTGTCTGAATGTTTTAGGCAGTATGTTTTTGTATTTTAAACCTCAAAACTAACTTTTTGGATGATTTAGGTATGGTTGCCATAGAAACGGAAGGGTAGGTTGGGTTGTGAGGGTGCATTAGTAGGTGTGTGTACCTGTGTCTGTGTGGTCTTATCACAAAATCATACGACCCGAGATTGGTTCATGTATCTGCACCTTTAGTGTAGCCATGGACCCAATTGAACTTCATTAAGAAAAAAAGAAATCTTCTTTTCTTCCAATCTTAAAGGATGTCCACGTGTCCTCTGATATGACCTATTAGTAAATAATGCCCCAGAGAGTTTATTGTATGGCCCATTAATATATTTCTATAAAGTGATAATTTCCCCATGCAAACATCGCTTCTCCAATGTAAAGAGCCCTAACTTGTCTAATCTGCCTGCATAGTTAAGCCCCTCCATTCCCTTTGTTATTTTAGCTGCCCTTCTCTGAACTCCTTCCATTTCCAAGATATCCCTTTTGTATATGGGATTCCAAAACTGCACCGCATATTCCAAATGAGGCCTTACCAGTGCCTTGTAAAGAGGGAGAGTAATATTTTTCTCTCTTGAATCTATTACCCTCTTTATACAAGACAATATCTTGCTAGCTCTAGCCGTGGCTGTCCGGCATTGTTTGCTACAGCTAAGTGTGTTATCTACCAGAACCCCCAAATATTTTCCATTAGAGATTCACTTAACACAGAGTTATTTATGGTGTGGGTGGCACAAGGATTGTTAAACCCCAAATGCATCACCTTGGAGTAGATCTAATTTTTTTTTATACTTGTTCCCTAAAGGTATAAATTTAGAAACTTCTGCTCAATTTCAAATAACCTAGGAACAAATCCCCCCTATGAGCAGGAGTGATTTCCTAAAATTAAAAGTATTTGTTAACTTATTTGAAATGACACAATATCATTATCACTATTCCTTTGCTTCCCATTACCTTCATCTCCAAAATGAGCTCAGGGTTATTAGATATCACCATATCCAACAACGCATCCTGTTTAGTAGGAACTTCTACCTGGGTAGTTCAACTTAACCTCCCCACCGCCTAGTTTAAAATTTCCTCTAATCCCCTTGTCATCTTCTCCCCCAACAGCTAAACTATCATCAACATGCAGTCCATGTCTACTAAAGAGCCTGTAGCCAACAGTTTTAGCCCAGTCTAAAAACCCAAACCCAGTCACCTTACACCACCCTCTTACCCATGCATCCTACACTCCTAAGCTCCCGCTGGCTCCCTAGGGAAGCACATGGCTGCAGTAGTATTTTTGATAATTTTTAAGGACATTGCCTCGTCCTCTAACTTGGTCATTGGCACCAACGTGAACCAATAATCTGTCTACACGAACCCCACCACATGTCGAACCCTAGCACCAGACACTGTTTGGGATGTAGGGTTTTGGCAGCACATTACCCAACTACCTTTCTAATGATGGTGTCCCCTTCCACTACCACCTGCCTATCCTTCCTAGCCCCCAGTTCTCCCTCCCTTGTATCAGAGATGGTGGTCCAGAGTGCTCTAAACGATTTTGTTTCTTAAAGCACCTGTTAAAAACAGACAAACCGCTTTCAAACTGAATAACCATTTAAAAGAAAAAATCCTCAGAGCTCAGACAATTGCTCAGCAAGCAGGACTTATATGTGAGGTTCAACTCCAAAGACACTACAGTGCTCAGGCAAGCTATACCACCATCCAATCAGATAGATTGTTTCTTATCACCCCCCACCCTACAGGTAACAATGCAGTTGAAAACAAGTATTTATTTTAGAAACCCAGTACTAAAAGTTTACTTAAACAATCCCCATCATCTTATCCAAGTAGTAAGCAGTAAAAAACAAAAAGTGGTTTTATTTACTTAGACTTAGGCATACTCCCAGAAATAAAACAGTGCTAGGTTAGTTAACTCAGACTGCAAACCACAGTTAATAAATGCTTTTGTTTCTTAAGGTACCCCTTAAAAACAGATAAACCCCTTTAAAACACAATAACCCATTTAAAAGAAAATTGCTCTGATAATTGCTCAGAAAGCAGGACTTATATGTAAGGTTCAAAACGAAAGGCACTAGTTAATTCAAGAAATTAATCCTTATTAATTGGCTTCATTTTATTTAAGCAGCACAAAAACAGACAAAATTAGTAACTATGGAGGGTTGAAGGCTGAATACAAATTCAGTAGCAAACTGTCCTCTGGATTTTAGGGATCTGCATTTTTTTTTCGCTTATGCATACAGCATAGATTTGCAATATAGTTTAAAATTTACTTTAAACCAATCAAACACCTCTTTGTAATGCTGCAATGCAAAACAAATAATTCAGTGCCACCTAAACAACAGGGTTTCTAACTTTCTGACCAACAGCAGTACCTTATGAAAAAGTATATATGCATGTACTACATTAAATCTTATTTTGGTTTACAAATTCAAACTGTGGAATTCCTCTGTAAAACATCCTACATCCACAATCCTCAAGAATCCAGGGAATTTGAAAGTGCACATTTGCTTTGCTGAGGTATAGCAGCATAACAATTTTTTTTTACCAAATTAGTTAGACAACAGGCTATAGAATAAGATAAATAGTTTTCAATTGTTGTAACTAAGGAACACAGAACTTGACTTATAGAAGAGCAACTTGATCCAGCTGCTTAAAATGTGCAGATACAGTAATTATCAGCTGTCAGAAGACTAGGCAGCATGGTATTGGGGAGATGAAATACAACATACTCACACAAAATGGTATGTTAAGGGACTTAACCTTCCCTGGGGATTTAGTCAATAACAATGACGGATAAGAGGAGGACCCTTCTTGTATTGTTTGTACTTCTTTAGAATTTTGAAATAGATTTTTTATTTAGGCAATACACATGTCCTCAGTATGGGATAGGAATGGACAATCAATGTATGAAACTAAGGTTAAGAAATGAGGCTAGATGATTATAAATTTGTGTCACTTGGGAGGGTTGGTTATACATGAGAAAGGGCAAAGGGTCCCCGAAACATTGTCTTTTGCACAATAAATTATTTATATATCACTGAGTAGTGTGCTCCTCTTATCTGTCATTGCTATTTAGTAAGAGACTTCCCTTATACTTGCTTATACTAAAGGTGCCCATACACTGACCTTATGTCACAATGATTCGACATTCAATCTAGCATGAACATCGAAACAAATTAAATATCGGGAAGGGCAGTTGTTTTACCTATCGGATCATGGTTTGCAAACGATAAAATGCCCAGTTTGGCGGCCTCCCGACGGTTCCAGTTTCCAGTAATTGGAAAACCTTTCATGAATTTCTCAGCTAAAAAATGGCACATTTCTCTTATATATCCCCACACATTTGTACCGTGTCTATAGCTCAAAAACAGTGGGAGGAGATACAGTCCCAAAAATTGAAAGAATTAAACAGAAGAAGAGGAATATGAAGAGGAAATAGAACAAACAGTAATTTTTCTCTTTTAAGCTAAATTAATGATGACAATTTAGCCTGCTTGGCCAAAAAAGTATTTCATCTTCTTTTATTTTAAAAAAAAGTTTTGCCATCCCTTAAGTCTCAAAAACAGTTTTAACACTACAAACTTAATTTGCATATAGAGTCGAACTTTCGCTACTGAACGTCTAAACATTTCCAGACAGGAAAAGGAAAAAGCTTGTTTGATTTGTGGATATATGTATGTTGTCTTTTGCATGTACTCCCACCACACCAAAAATCTCTACAGGGCCCCTCCAAACCTTGAGTTTGTTATATTTGCTTTTCATTGCTTTCATTGGAACATGTGAATGTAGAAATTAAGTAAGACAAAATATGCCAGGAATACAAAATTTTAGACAAACCACTGCAGGTATTATAAAAAGGTTTGTTGCTTTAGAAACAAGTTCACGGTTTGTAACTTTCCTTGCAAACATTTAACTTAGACACAAGTTCACAGTTTGTAACTTTCCAAGCAAATTGCACTGCTATGTTATCCAATGGCTACAGTTGTTACATGCTCAAAACCCCACACGCGGTCATAGATCCCACTCTGGGCTTATTGTTTAATCTAAACCCGCACACATTGCGGAACTTGTAACTTGGATTAGTGAGATTCAGCAAGTGCACAGACATGTTCCAGATGAACTCATGCATCATAAAATGTCATCAGTTTAAATTTTTATGACATCAATGGGAAAAATTTAAAGTAGGCCAAAACCAGAAAAGTCTCCTGTTAAATGAATATTTCACTGAAAAGGTTAACTATTGCTTTAATCCATTAACTGAAGATTCAGAGGTAAAGGACCTATAATGTACCTTTATTCTTTTTAGCAGCTTTGGTGGCCCAACATGTACATATCGTTTTTAGAAACACACAGCACAAGATCATAGGTTCAAACCCCCTTGCTTAATTATGACTGAGTTTAATGCTTTTTTGTTGTTAGTTTCCATTATTTTTATAGAAAAAAGTTTATACAAGTACAGACTTTATATATAGAAGCTTAGATGAGATAGTGGTAGAAAGTTTTGTTTCAGCAAGACAGAGTACTTTGATTCCTCAGACTTACTTTTATTTTTTACTAAAATGTTAATATTGTGTTTTTTAAATCCATGATTGCTAAGAAATAAACTGCAAAGATTCATTTTCTTTTTTTATATGAAAAGCAAAGGAATTTATTATTGTCAGGGATAGGATCATTTATATACGTTTGCACAAAAACTGCACTGAAATCTTGGTTCTGTGTCAGAGGGAGAGTTGAGGGAGGAGCTGTAACATGATTGGCTATCAGCGTCTAGGAAGCCAGGATGCATACACATTATGGGAGCTGACCCCTAGTACCCACAACTGTTTGTGTCTTTGTGAATGTGCTCTATCTATTGGGACAATGTTGTCTGGCGACTTTAGTTCCCCTTTAAATATAACCAAATATTTTGTGTGACTTTTAACGCCAGCACAGAGCTCATAGATAATGAATGACTCTGTAGGACCGGGAAAGAGAAGTTCAGTAGTGAAATGTAAGGATTATGGTTGATTTCTGGGTTTGGAAGTACGGACGGTAGTTAGATTTTTGTTCAGGTGGTGGACATGCCATTAACGTCTCTAATAATGTAAATCTTCATCTTTTATAACATGGATATGTTTATTTTTCTTAAGACAGGATGAAAACTTTATGGAAGGATTAAAGCCAACATCTTAATTTTGTTTGTGCAGTTTGGAAAAGGGAAGTTTTTCCACTAGAAAAGACTAGCACCTGCAAACGTTTTTATTTTTTTAAAGGGGAAGTTTTAAAAAAAAAAAATCCTTGCCACCTTTCCCTTTACCCCAGTGGAAACGCTTGGGACAAATTTTTCTGTCTGCCTCATTAGAGGAGCACCACTGCTCACATTAGTAGTACCCAGGGTGAATCCCTTACCCCTGGGTACTTTACCTAACAGCTGAATTTAGACTAAGCAATTTAGCAATACAGCTGTGGAGAGATGAATAGGTGAGTATAAAATATCACATTATAAACCATCTGCTTAATTCTGAAGATTTTTAGCTTTTGTAAAGTGGTTTGCTGAGCACATCCTAACTTGGGGGAAACCCCAGTAAAGTCCCTTTATATATAGGTTTAGAACAGATCTAAAGTAAACAATAATGAATGCTTACCTTTTCAGCCCAGGACTACCAGAGAATTGCTGTTTTGTCAATCAATTATTTTACTGCACAGTAGGTATAACAGCTTTTAGACTTCTTGAAAAACCATTATGTTTTTTTGTCACACAATATGCTGATAAACAACGTCACAGAATGTAAGAAACATGATTTTACATTTTGACTGTATTTAAGTCATCAAAAATTGTATGAAACCACATTTTCCTTAAATAAAGCATAAACAGAATATACTGCATGCATTTTCTTAAATATATGGCATCTGGGAATCTTAAACACAATCGGTGTTTAGAATTTTTATACTCAGTACTAGTTACAAAAGAAAGTATTATTGCATTTATAGTTACCATTCCCCCCTTGGGTAAGGTAACCTTGATATACCATTTTTAAAAATAGGTTTACTGGGAATTTAAGATAAGTAGATAGATCTTTCTATACAAAATAGCCAACCTAGAATCCTAAATTTGACATAGCGGTAACTATATTTAGGTAGTTTTAGGAAATGGACTAAACTAACTATATTGCAGCATTTGTTTGGGATTGCTGCTAAACAAGTATGTGTAAAGCTAGGTACACACGATACAATAATTTGGGCCGACCGACAGACATTTCAGTGTTTCGGTCAGTCAGGCCGAATTATTGTATGGCTCCTTGTGGCGGCCGCAACCGATCTCTGACCGTTCCTTTGTCCGAATCGGGCATAAAAGCAATCGGACAGGTCGGAAAATCACAACTGATCGTGCGGTCCTCTATTGACCACACAATCCGTTGTGCCTAACTGTCGGACGTGGCTGCTTTTACCGCGACCGACAGTCCTTCCACCTGGCCGACCGGTCGGAAGCCTCGAACGTTCGGTCAGGAGGAAGGATCGTATAGTGTGTACCTAGCTTTATTCAGTAGTAGATCAATTGTATTTAACACCAGTCAGATAACTCTAGGAGCCAATCTAGCATTTTTAGGTAGCACAACATTTCTTTTAAAAAGCTAGTCTCTGGGAGAGATTTCTAGGCTCATTTGGCTACCTGACAGCCAGTTTGTCAAGCTCTGGGGTAATTTAATAAAAAGAACATAATATACATAATAAAAAATATCTTTGTTTTTTAAATATTTAAGATGTGAAAGTCACTGTTCCTTCACTTTAAATGGAGTAAAGAAAACAAATGGCAGAACCAAAGTTAATTACTGCAAGATAACAGGCCAGCTGCTACATGTTCATACATTTTATAAAAGCTGTGATTTCCGTTCCCAATTAATCATTAGTTTCAAGATGAGTAACAGTCTCAGTTAAGAATTTTTGTCAGATATTGATATTTACAAGTTTTAGTAAAAGGTATTTGTGCTCTTTCTAAGATATGGTAGGGATTAGTTTAGATCAAAAAAATTATAAACTAACTAGCAATAAGTAGTAAAGTTGGACACAGCCCCAAAAATGCTACTTGCCCAGAAAGAGCTTCCTCTAATCTGGCAATGCATCACAGGCAGACACCTGTGAAAGACAGTCCCTACCCCCACCCAGGCAGATCCACTAGAAAAACAGCCCTTAATTCAGATATAGAAAGTCAGAGCCTAGGTCTTTTTTTCATGTCAAAACATCATGTGCATGGAAGCAGATCCTTTTTTAGAAAGACAGATCTAGATTTGGTCTTTTCTATTACTTAACTATATCAATTGTCTAACAAAAGAGAGAAAGGCTGACACACCCTCAATATAAATCACAATAATAAATGAACCATGTTAAGGTAGTCTCCTGGAATGTAGATGGACTGAATACAGTCCAGTACCAGTCAAAGGCAAAAGAGTCCTCACACATTTAAAGAGACTACACTCACATATAATACTACTCCAGGAGAGACACTGGAAACAAACCGAGGAAGGTTTTCTGAAAGCACCATGGATAGCACATGGCATCTCAGCCTCACACACGTCAAAGTCTAGAGGGGTAGCCATACTAGTCCATAAAGATTTACCAGCTACCATATTAAATACAGTGAAGGATCCTGAGGGCAGATTCCTGATTCTTGACCTAGAACTAAAAAGCAAAATATATACCATAGTAAATATATACACTCCAAATGGAACTAATTTGGAATTCTACTCTAATCTCCTGAAGCACCTACTGACTGGACCTAAACATCAAACCCTAGTGGGTGGCGATTTCAACACTATTTTGGCCAACACCATAGACAGGACAGGACCCAGACAGTCACCAATACCCACACTGCCTCCCCTCCTGGAAATAATCACACAGCTGGGATTGTGCAACCCTTGAAGACTATAATATCCAATAACTAAACAATTTTGTTTTTACTCTAACCCACATCACTCACACTCACGTATAGATAATATTTTAATCTCCAATGACCTGTTCCCACAGTCATTCAATGCACACATAAATAACACACTAATATCCAATCATACTCCAATTGAGCTTTCCATAAACCTTGATCTACAAACCACACAGATAAATCACTGGAGGTTTCCAGCATATCTTTATAATTCAGAAGACTTTAAAATATATTTACCCACCCATTGGCAAAATTACATAGATGACAAGATTGCCCATATGGGGGACCCGGCTTTCTTCTGGCAGGCTTCTAAGGCGATGATGAGAGGGCATATAATATACTATGTTACATACAAAAAAAAAGCTTATAGAAAGAAATACACTCAGTTAGATCCCAGGACATGTGCAGTCAGTACATAAACGTCCCCTCAGAAACAAATAAAGATCAATACACATCCACACAAAACCTATTAGACACCTACCTACTATCACAGGCACGCTGGTCAGTAGATGCTAATAGTAATAAATACCATAGATGGGGCAATCGAACAGGTACTCTACTAGCTAGACTAACTAAACCCCAGCACTCCCGATGATCTATATTAGCTACTCAACACAAGTACAACCCAAATCATAAATTCACAACTTGAAATACAGAAATATTTTTACACTATTTTGAATCTCTATATACAACACATACAACCCCAGCCACTGATACAGATTCCTATCTGGAATCCTGTTCCCTCCCTCAACTTACACCGGAACAGCAAGAATCACTCAACAGGAAATTTCCAATGCTATTAAATCACTACATAACACCAAAGCCCCGGGTCCAGACGGCTTTCCAGCAGAATATTACAAATTATTATGTCCCCACTTACTCCCCACCCTCACCGAACTCAACGATTCCCACACTATCCTATTACTTAAACCAAATAAAGACCCATTAGTCCAATCATATAGACCAATCTCATTGTTAAATCAAGACTACAAAATTTTAACCAAAATAATGGCAATTAGGCTTAGCCACATCATGCCAGGTTTAATCACAGAATCACAACTGGGATTCACCAGAGGCAGAAACACCACCAAAGCCATACGAACAGCTATAGCCGCCATAACAGCCCACTCTACCAGACCCCACTCCCAAGAGATTCTGCTGAGTTTAGACTCTGATAAGGCCTTCGACAGAGTCTCCTGGGAATTTTTACACAAGATCCTAGATATAAGCAACTTTGGACCCAATTTTATTAGACTAATTAAATTTCTCCACAAAAATACCTCCTTATCAATAAATGACACAAACTCACGCCCATTCCAAACCCGCAAAGGCATAAGAAAAGGTTGTAGTTTTTGTGGGTTTGTAGAGAGAAAACGCACTCCTTCTTACTTTTTATTAAGTTTATTTGTGACATATTCAGTGCACTTATTTGTGCACTGAATATGTCACAAATAAACTGAATAAAAAGTAAGAAGGAGCACGTTTTCTCTCTACAAACCCACAAAAATTATAATGATTGATGCTGCATGTGGTTGGCAGCAGTAGAGGAACAGCACCATCTGAATCAAGAAACTGGTGTGCGTGGAATATTTCTTCATTTGTAAACAAGACAAGGTTGCCCACTTTCCCCATTATTATTCAACCACAGCATCAATCCATTACACAGTTCACTGGCATCAAAATTGGAAGAAAACTGAAACTGTCGGCATATGCAGATGAGATACTTCTATTCATCTCCACTACAGTCTATACCGGCAATAATGAAAGACCTGACCCACTTTGGGAAGCTGTCTGGACTACAGATTAATTACAATAAATCAGAGGCACTCTTACTGGGATCAGACAACCCTCCAAATTGGTCATGCAACTGCCCATTCAAATGGGCTACTACAGCCATAACATATCTGGGAGTCCTCCTTCCTAGACATATAGACTCTTTATACTCCAAAAATATTCCCCCTCTTATATCTCGAATAACAAATACACAGACAGCATGGAAGAAATTTCCCTTCTCCTTCACAGGACGAGCCAATCTCATAAAAATGATACTCTTCCCCAAACTGCTTTACCTATTGCAGACCCTACCCACATTGCTATCCTGTAAAGACATAAAGCACATAAACACCATATTCCTCAGACTTTGACCAACAACTTTGCACCTTTCAGTCATTGCCCTCAATGCTACACACATGATTCCTGGACCTGCCAGAGGAGAGTAGGGACAATCCCTTGCTGATGTCAGGCTGGAAAGCGTGGAATAAAACATGTTCCATGATGAAACTTCCACTCTCTATGGCTTCCATACGTGGACCACCCAGGTTTCCAGGAGGGAAGGGGAGGGCAAACCCAATCTTTCATACCTGTAGGAAGACAGGGATAAAAACTATTCGATATCTGATAAATGTAAACACCCAACATCCTTTATCCTTTTCACAAGCAAAAAACTAATTTCCTATCCTAGGATCAGGATTCTTCCACTTCCTACAAGCCAACAGTTATGTCATAAAATCAATGTCCTTCCTGGGAGACATAGATTGGAACAATCCCCTAAACACACTTCTCCAATCCCCAGAACAAAGCTTGAACTCTCTATCTAATTATCATAAACTTCTACAACACCATGTAAGCACCCAAACTATCCACCAAAAAATAAATCAATGGAAACAAGACATACCTTTAATATCAGAGGAAATTTCCCAAGAAATTATCAACTTACACACAAAACATCTCCCTGCAAACTCATACCATGAAATGACACTCAAACTACTACATAGAGGCTACATTTTACCATACAGACTGCGACGCATCAGGAATCTGATTCAGATCCTATGCTCAAAATGTAAAGACCCCAGACCAGATCTATTTCACTGTATGTGGTCTTGCCCTATCATCCAGAACTTCTGGAAATAAGTTGTAGCCTTTTCCACACAACACCTGGTTAACTATGCCCCCTTCACACCACTCTGGGCAATATGTTATTACACAATCATCCCATATCACAATAGGTGCAAAAAAACTACTCCTTAACATATCAGATGCAGCAAGGAAAACTATACTACATTAATGGACAGCACCTACACAACCATCCCTAAAACTATTCAAAGCTGAACTAACATTCCTGTTCCGAATGGACTGGGTAGATGCAACAATAGACAAAGACCATTTTTTTTAACTCTGGGAGAGTTTTATTGACATTCTTCCACTACATATCAAAACAACGTATCCACAGCTGCTTCTAACTAACAGTATGGTACACAGAACATACCCCCCAGTCTCACTACAATAGACCTACTTATACGTCAACCCGTGCGCTAGTCCGCCCCACTCCCGAAATATCCAACACATACTACAACCCAATTGTTTGGCCTGGTGGAGGTTCATAGATAATGTGTTTGTACTCTGGTGGTGTGATGTTGAGTCCCTGTCGTGGTTCCACCAGGAGCTGAATAGAATGCATCCATCTATCCCTTTTACCATGACATGTGACAAGGAAGAAATTAACATCCTGGATGTCACGGAATATAAGCAGGGGGGGGGGGGGTTCATACCAAATTATTCACAGAACCAACGGATCAAAACCAGATTCTGCAGTATAACTGTTGCCAAAGCACGTTAAAACCTCTATACCAATTAGCCAATTGACAAGAGTCAAAAGACTAGTGAGAGAACAGATGTTAAGGGAACAACAGATGGATAATATGGTAAAAAAAATTGTAAAACTTGGATATACGATATATGTGATGGACAGAGCAAAGGGAAAGATATATGGGCAAAATGGACAAGTTGGGGAAATTAAACCTAGAATCCCTTGACTAGCTTTTGTTTTTCAGTATTCCCATTTAATTTCTCAGATTAGTCACAATATGAAACGTCATTGGCATATTTAAAGCAAGTCTACCCAGGTATGAATGCACCCCCGCTAATGTCCTATCGTAGAAACGATAAGATTCGGAAATTAGCCACCTCTACTCGGGTACAAGGTCATAAAAAAAAAAACCAAGGTACTTGGTTGAAGAGTGAAAAGAAGGGAATGTATCCCTGTTGTCACTGTACCTATTGCAGTTTGGTACTTAAAGGTACTCAATTTATATATCCTAAAACAGGAAGGAAAATAGAGCTACGGGGGGAGTTTACCTGTAAATCTAAATATGTGATATATGTGGTTGTCTGTCCGTGTGGTCTTCTTTATGTAGGGGAGACCAGGCAGAAAGTCAAAATCACGTATATCACAGCACAATTCCTCTGTGACCCAGAAGCTTGTGGATTTGCCTTTTGCGAGGCATTTCATGGAAAATGGTCATTGCAGGGAGGGATTTAAGATATATGGTGTTGGAAAGTGTTCTTATTAATTTTCAGGGAAATAGGGAACATAGATTAAAATGCCGTGAAACATGGTGGATTAAAGAATTGGGGTCATTAGCCCCGGATGGGTTGAACAAAGATGGGTTGAACAATCCTTGTACCTATTTTTGTGATGTATAAAGTTAGAATGTGACATACTTTTTTACCACTAGGGGGAAATATACTGTGGGTTTTACACTTAGGATCCTTTAGACTCTGGGACTCCTCACTAGGGTTAATATGTTAATATGTTTAATTAGGGACATTAGGTAATTTCCTGCTATACATGTGGCCCTTTGGCTGCCCCTGACTGGCCCCTCAATAATAGACCTAGACCCAAAAATATAGTCTCATGCTGGATAATTGATTTATTTTTATTTTAAAAAAATGATGACCTGATTAATTGAATTTGTATAGATATTACACACCTTCTATTATAAATTGCAACTAATAATAAAAAAAATCCAATAAACCAGGGAAAATTAATTTATCGTTTTATAAAATCCACTTTTGCAATCTCTATAATTAGAATTGACCCATTGGTCTGGCCCTTCGCCACAATCCAAGTTTAGCATGCGGCCCCCTGTGAAATTTAATTGCCCACCCCTGGTCTATGATAACAAATATAAGCTTTATCTATGATCAAGGTGTGCTGCTTCATGTTATTATTATTATTATTATTGATTTATATAACGCCAACATCTTCCGTGGCGCTTTACAATTACATAGTCATACATTACATACAGGGTAATACATGTTATATAAAGTCATACATATTACATACACAGGTAATACATAATATAAGTAAACAGAGTGAGGAGTTTCTTACATCAATACTGTGATACAATAGGAGAGAGGACCCTGCCCAAAGAGCTTACAGACTAGAGGATATGGGGGTGAGACATAAGGTGACGGGAATCAGTAGGCTGCAAATAGATTGGCAGTGGAACGTGAAAGACGGGTTGGCTCAAATTGGGTAGTAATTATTCTTTTTCTATAAGAGGACAGGAATACGGAACCTGTATAGGAGCTTGCACCCACCTATATCCTGGTCTGAAAACGGAGTGCCGCCGACGTTGTTCTATTTGATATATATATATCAGGGAGAAACTACCTAATTCTCTACCATATATGTGCAACTTATTTCTTGTCAACATATACAAACTATTTAAAGGGTAACTGTGGTCCAAAAATGACTTTAGGTAAATTGACAGGAATTGCTTTCCTGAGTATTTTTGCAATTTACTTTCATTATTATTATTTTTCCCATAGTTTTGAAGATATTTACATGTGATATGGTAGCAGCATCACCAGATCCCCTGCATTTTAAAACTATGTGACAATCCCTCTTCCCTGTCTCCTCTCATGGGTCCTCTGTAGTCCCTTCCACTCGTGGGGCACACATGGCCTTTCACCAACTGGCACCTCAGACCCATACCCCTCCTCCCTACAGACAACTGTGTAAAAACAGCATTTTCAGGCAGAGGCAGAATCAGCAATTTTATACATTTGCTGATCCTGCCTGAAAATGCAATTTTTACTGTTTTCTGCAGGGGGGGGAGGTCTGAAGTGTACAGACCTGGTGTCAGGCCAGTGAGTGGGATGGGCCATGGGGGCTGCAAGGGAAGGCGCCATGGGGGCCTGCAAGAGGAGGAGCCACAGGGCCCATGAGTGGGGGGAGCCACAGACCCTGCAAGTGTGAGGGGCCACTTGGCCCATTAGTGGGAGGGGCCATGGGGCCTGTGAGTGGGAAGGACCAAGGGGCTCCAAGGAAGGGGCCATTGGGGGCTGCAAGGCGAGGGGCCACAGGGCCCACAAGTGGGATGGGCCACAAGGACCACAAGTGGGGGGCCAAGAGGGCTGCATTGGAAGAGGACAGGGGAGGGTTGACAGGGCCCATGAGTGGGAGGGGCCAGCAAGTGGGAGGCATTTAAAAAGACAAAAATGTATACACCTACAAACTCTCTACTGTGGGATGTGCTGTTCTACACCCCCCCTCCCCCTTCCGTCACTGTAACGCAATCTCTTCCTGGTTTCTTCTGCTTTCTCATGCACTAAGGACGTGCCAACCGCAGATTAGGAACTAGTATTTGTGACCGCAGATTCAGAACCTCCCACCCCCTAACTTTCTGATCAGTGATTTCTTAAAATCTAGGGGTGTGCAGCATGTAGAGAGGTGTTTGATGGCTCATTTTTAAGGTACCTGGCCATTTAAAATAAACACAGTTTCCCTTTAACATTGGAAATTATGATCTAAGTTAACTTAAAAATAGCTTAAGGCCCAATCTGTACCTTTAATAGAAAGGTTGCCATGTATGAATACACAGTCCCTAAAATATGGTCAACATGATGGCCCAAAAAAATAGTTTTTAGAAAGAAGATCAATTGCCTGTAAAGTTTGACATTTTTAAGCCTGTGTCAAATAAGCATACTCAACCTTATCTTATTTCCTCCAGAATGTGACTTATGAAGTAATTTAATTTGTAATTACAGGCAAATATGTGACACCAACATGCGTATTAGAGGGGGTTTTTTTTGTTTTTTTTTAACTTAACTCTCTTTTTACTATGTAGTTAAATAAATTCAAAAAGGCATTTACTCACAGCGTGACTTTAACACCAGCTATCTGCTGGCGTTAAAATCTCATGCTAAATGTAACGCAAAAGCAATATTAAATCATGAGCACCAGCTGCACGGGCGTCTTTTGCAAAACCCGCTCAGCCACCACAAAAATGGAGTTAGAGTCGCACTTACCGTTATTAAGTCAGCGTGACATTTTTAACAACATTTTTAGAATGTGTTTGTGAATAACAGTTGTTTAAAGCCACTCAGAGCACACTTTACTTTAATATAACATCCAATAGTTCAAAATAAAGCATCATGCACACCTCCAATAGAAAATATATACCACTATACACTTTCTGGAAGCTTCCAGATCTGCTGCCAACAGTTACAATTTCCAGTAGAAAGAAAGCTGGGCAAACCATTTTTTAAGACTGGTGTGCCCAGCTCACTTTCTATTGCTACTTTAATATAAGGTACAGATGGGAATTATTTTATACCATATACTTGGAGAAATGCTTTTATGTACATCATAATCTGCTGTATACAGTAAAATAACATTTTATGTATGCACTGTAGTTAAAAGTTTTTAAATCTATAAGATGCTGTTGATTTATTCTCCCTCCACTTGCATAAATGCTGCAGACAAATTTATTCTATGAAGCAGTAAGTGAATTTAAGAGCTGCTAATACTAGCATAATAGAGATAAGCACACTATTTAAAGAAGTTCGGTAAAACCCGTAACATATGAGCTCTCATGTCTAATGGAAGTTAGAAGTACTGTAAAATTAATTGAGAGAAAAATAGAAAAGAAGGAACAATAAATGAGCTTGTGAAAACATATTCAATGTATCAAAAGATAAACAGATAACATTGTAATTTAAACATTGGATTTTTCACAATATTTATAATTAACCCCTTTACCTGATATATTCGAAATGGTATATATCGAAATCCACCATCTTCTGTAGGGAACTCCATAAGCTTTCGATTTATGGCCCAAAACTGGTCAAACTTGTCTACAATGAAAAAGATATACAGTACATTTAAACAGCTTTTAAATCAAAATTTAAAATGTTCAAGAGCAACAGTTTTGAATTTTCTGTCTGCATCAATAATTTCTGCATAGGGAAGTGACCAGCTAAACTTAAAATAAAGTAGTCAGGACAATATAAAACATGGTTCCCTCCAAATATAACCATGTATATGGAAACTATTAACAAAAGCACTGTACAAACTAGATAAATTCCATGTGTAAAAATAAAAAACTGCTTAATTTGATTTATCCATTCAATCAATATAATATTCTCTTACTTCTTAATATCACTGTATTGCAGCTACATGCAACTCTTAATCATCTGCCTTTAGTTCACCAGGAGCAGTATTGAACAATTCCTCAAGCCACTGCAAACAGCTCAGCATACATATTGGTAGAGGAGATGCTAATGGGATATTAGAAAACAGATTAATTTAATAAAATTAGACACACACCTGTTTTCAGCTGTTTATGGTAGCTGTAGTGTCTCCTTTACCAATATAAAGACTTGCTTCTTGCAAAATGCGTCTTCCCATAGGCCAGACCCCAGACACAGCCAGGAAGTAGGGCATAACAGACCTGGAGTGCGTAACCCAGAGGTGAGGACCTAGTTGTTAAGGTCCTCACACTGGGTACTTCAATGGGGAGAATTAAGGGGGGGAATAATTATAAGGTTGGACTTGTCCAATAATAATTGTAGAGAAGATAACATACCCTTTTATAATCCAACCAGCCTCAACACTTACTATTTTACAAGATTGCAATTATGTGGTTAAAAACAAGTCAAATGGCAATATTTCCTCCTATTTTATATTTTATTTGCTCTTGTTAGCAATATCAAAATATGGAGCAAGATAAGAGACATGCTGAAAAAAATACAGGACTGATGGATGTGCTTCGGATGTTACTGATTAAAGGTTCCAAATTATTATTTTATTGCAATTCACCACTCAGCAGACAATGTGGAAGTTTAGAGAATATGGTCTTGGCAGTTCAAATGTCAAATAGCTCCTAGACACAAAACTCAATCACTACATGTCACTGTAAATAGAATTACAGCGCTGATCAATAAAGACACAAAAACCCTTCTAAAATCTAAACTGAAAATATTTGAAGAATTGATGCAAAAAAAAAAATTTCTTTTTGGAAGCTTTGTTTTTTTTGTTTTTTGTATTGTATTAAATAAAAGTGCAGACACTTGGGTATACAGGCCTATGTTTAAAGTTGTTCATTGCGGAGATTAATAGTTTGTCATATAGGCACTGGATCTAGATGCACAGCAAAAACAAGGCTGTCCTAGTCATCAAAAAGCATGAACTCTATTACTCATTTCAGGCCAGTGAAAGGGTGAAGCACTAGTAGTGAAAGTGTCAGCATTTAAAAACATAACTGTATCAAATTACAAAAGAATTTAAGTCTACTAAATGTCGAAGACCACAGAGCGAAAAGCAAAATTACTGGGAAGGCATAAGAATAACATGTATCCACTACAGCTTTCCCATCACATAAAAATAAATCATTAAAAGCATGAAATAATTAGACACACTAACATTCCTTTTCTCTGCTTTAGTGCATGTCAAGCCAAAGACCACTTTGGCTAAGGCTTTTAAACAAAATCTTTAAATACTACCTAAAAAGCAACAGAATCAAATGCATATTATGTAAATAATAATAATTTAGATTATTTTTCACATTAAAACATCCTGATTCCTGAAAGTGCAAATATGTTAAAATAATAAGCATCAATAAGACACTCCCTCTTAATAGGCTTTTTTTCTACATACCGTAAATCTGATTAAATAAAACCACTAAATGTGCTCTACATTTTGAGCAACCTTTCAATACTTCCTGGCAAAAATGTGAGTTATGAAAATGATGCTGCAATGGCAAAAGACTACTGCATGAATTAATGTACAGTGATGCACAGATAAACAAGTGGGAGTTTTGTTAACTATAAAATTAGCTTTAACTATGCAAACAATGAAGGGATTTTAAAGTTAGCTCTTCGAGATACATAAAAAATGTAGTTGGAATACAGGAACCATATCTAAAATGCATTTGAATAGAACAGTGAGACTGACTTGTAAGAGTTTTTTCTGGCCACAAACATGGTTGATTTGTCTATTAAGATTGTAGCAGTAGAAACGTGACAGCCCTCTACCCACCATCTCTTTCCTCTTTCTTTACCTCCTCCAAAACGGTAATGAGCGCAACCAACAATTTTAGCAGTATTTCAGTCAGAGTTCATTGTAAATGTATATAAACTTCTTTTACAATTTGAGACACAACAGAAGATTTGGGCTACCAGCATATTTGGCACTGTAAAACCTTAAAACAAAGATATTTTATGGCAGGAATGACTATAAGGGCAAGGCCACACTGCAACGCAATCGCATGCGATTTCATGTGCGATTTTTTTGCGTTTGCGATTTCTTCAATAAGTATAGGAAAACGCATGCGATTGCGATTAAAAATGCAGAACGCAAAATGCAATCACAACGCACTGAAAAACGCGTGTTTTTTTGCGTTGCCGCGTTTTCAATGATTTTTCAAAAACGCAAGCGCAATCGCAAAAAAAAAAGCAGCAGTGTGGTCTAGCCCTTAGTTACAGGAAAAGCAGTACTATGTATATCCCATAGTAAGAAATGCTGAATTTATAAAATGTATTTAATTATTTCTGTGTGTTTTAATAAGTTTGTACTCAAGGATACAGCTGCAGAGCAAATAGGGTACAGAAAAGCCAAGGCAAATTCTGAAACCCAGCCAGACATACTGCATTAGTTAAGCACCTGCAAATCTGGAAAAGCAAACAAGAAAGCACCAACATGCTACAGCAGTGAACCAATTTAAATTCTAATATTATACCAGCTTTGCTCACACAATAGAATGTGGTGTAATATACACCACAATGCTTATATTGAAGCAGATTTATAGTGCAGCACATTACTTTGGGTGTGCAAGCACACGCAATTGCAGGGAACCCAGTCAAGTTAAAGAAGAGATCAAAGAGATTGCTCCGTGTTTTTACTAGATATATAAGGAACTCCAGCATGCCCAGGAATGACCCACTAGATATATAAGGTACACCAAGTATGCCCCAGGGATGACCCAGCAGACAGATGGCCTTCTTCAGCTAGGAATACCTGGCAGAATCACTTAGGCAACAGAAGAAAGGACCAGATACAATGGTTTCTGAGAGAAAGAGGAAGATATTGTGCATCACAAAACAGGTGCTCCAAAAAAAGTTCCAAAATATGTGTAATGGTTACCAGCCCTTGATGGTCATGGTAAAATGACTTTGCCCCAGCTTAATCTATAATTGAATACATGTAAGTAGCACTTACTCTGATTTGTGTGTGTGTTGCTGCATGCCTTCAATCCAGCACATATTTTGTTTAGGAGCAGTATCCCCCCTTCCAATTTTAACAACTCCCACTTCTATCCGACCTGACCTTTTTCCTCATAAACCAACTGTCAAGCCCGCACACAGCATTCCCACTGTAAAAACTCTGTCACCATTCCCGCTACAGTAAAACTACTCACAGAAATATAATTTTAGAGAGCAAGGAACTTGATTGACAGCTGAAATATAAGAAGTTTTAGGTTGGCTATCTAAAGAAATAGGGGGTACAGTGTTCTCCCTAGGGTCTTTTAGCCGGGCAGCCCAAAAAAGAGGGAACACTTGTGATTTGAAAGAATTTAGATGTAGGTTTAATAGGTGTACCAATACACTTGCAAGATTATTTTAGCACATGTTAACTAGCTTTTCCATGATCCCCAAGGCCACAAAATGGTGGCACATGTGCTTGTGCTCCTATATTACATCTGGGTTGCCTTCAGAT
Source organism: Hymenochirus boettgeri (assembly GCA_019447015.1). Taxonomy (NCBI): domain Eukaryota; kingdom Metazoa; phylum Chordata; class Amphibia; order Anura; family Pipidae; genus Hymenochirus; species Hymenochirus boettgeri. The sequence goes on along the minus strand of CM033473.1, from coordinate 145,504,838 downwards.
TTTGCCGAACTACAACTCCCTGCGGGTGTTGCCGAACAACAACCCCCTGCATTCTACAACCACGGAATGCTGGGAGTTATAGTTTTTAAACATCTAGTGGAACGAAAGTTAGACATCCCTGACCTATATAATGAGCATAAAGCAGTGCACATTTTTCCCCACCACCAAATTTCCCGTCACATTCCCCCCGGCTACTTTTTCATGCCACCCGGCTGGAAAAAAATTCTGGGGAGAACACTGGGGTAGATAAAAAAAAAAATGATACAGTGGTGGTTGGAAAGAATTATAGTTTCCAGTTATGGTCAATTTAAAATAACCTACTTTTTGGTATAGATGCCCTTTAATGAGTTGGGTATAAACGTTAGATTAGAGGGACATATATATCTATATACAACCACCTCTATCATCAGTCCACAGTCTGGTCAATGGGAAGATGCACTTCTTGCCGAGCATGTTTTCATATAGGCCTTGTCACTGACAGACAGAGGGGTGAGGTGAACTAGCAAAGTAAACCAATCCAAACTAAACAAAAGGGTGTAGATCTAACAGTTTAGGAAATTATTAAGTTAATGTAATACTTAATTAGGCTATTTAGAAACTAACAAACTAGTTATAACAGGCTGAAATAGGGGTTCCCAAACTGTTTGCCACACTAGTAACAATTCAGTCACTGACTGGGCCGCTCAGCACGACTCCGTCCGCATGTTAAGAGCCTATAGTCTAATAACTACAAATGTAGAATATGATATTTGAGTCAAAAGTTGCTGGAATGTGATATCAAGGTATCTTGGCTACAAAACTATAATGGATACAAAATTTGGAACTTTCAAGAACTTGTTTCTGAAAGTGAAATGCAAAAGCTATGTAAAAAAAAAAGAGTAATAGGTTATGGTCAAGCATAATTTAGCCACATACAATTATGGGCTTATTTAATAAGAGGCACAAAACTTTGCCCGAGCTGTTAATTTGCCATGTTTGCCTCAGCCAGTCAGATGATACCTGACAGATGATATCTGATTGGTTTCTGCAGATTAAGAACGCTTGCAGAATATAGCCTTTTAGACCAGGGATGTCCAACCTGCGGCCCTCCAGATGTTTGAAAACTACAACTCCCAGCATTCCTTGGTTTCTTCTGCAATGGAGGATTGCTGGGAGTTGTAGTTTTCAAACATCTGGAGGGTCGCAGGTTGAACATCCCTGCTTTAGACTTTTCAGCTCATACACTTGGCACCAAAGCAAAGCTATAAAGTTTTAGACCAAAAATGTAAAATAAAAAATAAAAAATAAAATTAAACTAAAGAATATTTGGGCTTTTTCATGGTCTAAGTTACGGATTTAAAAATACAAAGCATTAGTGCTATAACAAATTAAGAATTTAACAAATTAAGAAATTTGTGTTAAAGAACTCCATTGTTTAAATTTGTTAGATCAACTTTATTGCTTCAGGGTAACAACAATATACATGCATGACAAGAAGCAACTAAAATTACCTAACTCAATTCAAAGTACCAGTGACTTCTGAATACATTATAACCCTCAACCAAGCAAAAGAAAAACAAAAACCCAACTGAAGTTTCCACACCCTTTCAAACCACATTAAGGACAGTGAACAGTCGGTGTTTTCTCTGGATATCATCCAGTTGTACTAAAAAATTAACAGCTGCACTAAAAAATGCAACAAAAAAGTTGTCTAACAAGATGAATTGTGAAAGGCTTTAAACATATTTTTTAATTGGGTTTGAATTAGATTTTTGGAACTTCAATAGGTTCTGCGGAAAAGCTGTTAGAATGAAACAATAGTTTTGTTCATCTCTACTGGCTAAAAACCTGGGAACAAGGAAATGTTAATTTTGGCCATGCGTGTGGAACACCAGAATTCATTGGTCTGCTGTTATGCATCTAGGCCAAGATGAAAGAATTCAAGGGGATGCAGGATTGAATTGAAGTGGTTGTGACTTCCTGGTCAGCCAGTAATATCCTACATAAACCACTGGGAGCAACAAATGAACATCTTAAAGGGGAAATAAAGTCACCAGACAACATTGTCCCAATCGACAAAGCACATTTACAAAGATACAACAATCTGTGTCTCACCTCTGCCTTAACTGTGGCAGTTTTTTGATTTATGAAATCAACCTGTGGGTACTAGGGGTCATCTCGAATAATCCACTGCTTTGTTTTGGTGGAAGACTAAATGTACGTTGTACACTTCACATACTCGCTAGTGCACAGCAGATCAAACCAAAGAAGCTGTAGCCTTGCCCCCTATAAGATGACAGCCAATCATATTATACCACAGAGACAGTCTCAGTTAAGCAGATTATGTTATAGCAGATCCCTTCTCTCAGACACAGAAGAGAGATTTAAAAGTGTTGACACACTGTGTTGAGGTTTTCTTTTCCTCAAAATTGTTTAAGTATATACAACAGTGTTAGTATACATTTGCATTATAAAACTAGTAAAACCCTTATAAAAGTTTATCATAGTGGCATAATTATTCAGTTCTAGAGTTATAGCATACAAAGTAATACTACCAATGTGACAATTTTTCCATGTTTCCACTTTCACCAATGTAGCCATAAAAACTCAGCAAGTTAAGCCTAAAGAAGGGCTAGAAAGGGAGGAAGAAGAGGGGAAATACACCTTTTGCACATCCCCCATGCACCCCCTGGTCCCACATAGAACCCAAGTGGGCATCCGTCCTCAAGGGTCGGCCACCACAGTAGATAAATAGTCAGTACACAGGCTCCATACCCTGACACATTTTTTTGGACAGTTTCTTTGTTCATTGATGAGATTTTGATAGGGAAGAACACTATTAATCAGCTTCATCCAGGTTTTAACTCGAGGGGGTTAGGGGTCATCCACTTTTTGTTTCACAATTGTTTTCCGGGCCATAAAGTGCAACTCCTTCAGGAAGATATGTTTACTCTCCGGCTCTTAAGATGTTTATGCCAAAAGACACAACTTTGGGTCTAGGGGACCCGATGAGCCCCAAGTGATCCAGAGGGGGAGAGCTCCACTGTGCATGGCAGAGTCCTCTAAGAGGACAAGAAAGTAGCAGGCAATGGATTATATGCAGACAGGCTCCTACTCTTCACTTTTCTGGACTTTGATCAGGCCCTGCAGGGGATTTTGAGCGATTTGATAAATTAGATCAGCTCAAAGTGTTGAAAACAGTTTTTTAATTTTTTTGATTGTTCATGGGAAAAACAAAGATTGGGACAGGTGGACAAATTTCTGACAACCCCCATCTTCAGTACTCAGTTAACACAGAGTTATATATGGTGTAGGTGGCACCAGGGATGTTAAACCCTAGGTGCATCACCTTACATTTACCAACATTGATTCTCATTTGCCATACTGCTGTCCATTTATATTCTATTTAGGTCAGCTTGCAGCAATTGCACATCATTTTTTCCAAAGTTTCCAAAGTTCTACATAGTTTAGTGTCATCAGCAAACACAGAGACCTTGCTCTCAATGCCCCCTTGCTCTCATTTATTAACAGATTAAAAAGAAGTGGCCCCAGTACGGAACCCTGAGGCATTCCACTTAGAACTACATCCCACATAGATGTAGCCCCATTGACCACCACTGTGGTAAAGTGGATTCTTGTTGGGTTTTAGTATTAGGACAAATGTTGCCTCAGATATTGAGGGGGGAGATTTTGGCTTTCAAAGACTGATGTAAAGGTTGAAACTAGTTGTTTGAGCAGGATTTCTCTGTATTGTTTGTTGGAATTGTCAGGGAGGCAGTCTGGACCAGAGGCTTTTCAAGAGGACAGTTCAGTTAGCACATTCAATACCTTTTCAATGGGGATTGCTGCTTCTAGATGTTGAACTTAGATGGGTAGTAGTTGTCAAAACAATGTATTTTGCAAATACTCCATGTTGAATTGTATGGAGTGTTGTGACTGTCTGAAACGGAGTTTGAAAATATCGAGAGAAGGATCCCAAAATGTTTTTTGTAGTTGTGTGTTGCCCCAAATAAGGGTCTCAAATTTCTAATATTGTTTGTTGTGGTTAATTGGCTTTTATTAGATGAGCCAAAAGCTTAGCTAAGAGATTGCCTTGTTCAGAAACTGCTTACATTGTGCTTTTTCTTTAACCAAGATGTCACATTGCATAACTGCAGTGCAGGCAGAAATGTCCAAAGGATCTCTGCAGTAAGCTTGTTGTGCAAGGTGGGTAGATTTAACTCCACCAACAGGTAATTTGGATTGATGTATATTTTGCTTTTGGATCATAAGCATGTTCAAAAAAAAAACCCAATCATATCACTGAGGCTGTGGGATAGTTGAGAGCAAAAGATAACAATTTTTGCAGAAGAGGAATAGATGCCAGCAGTGGATTATAGATTACCAGAAGAAGAAACAGCACACCCTTAATTCCCAGCTCCGCACAATCTTCCTGTATTGTCCTTTTGCACTTTTAGTATCTTAAAGCGTACAAAGGAGCTAATCACAAGGGATACCCCCCTGGACTAAAAGGTATGGGTGCTGTGAGTGGCCACCCATGGTTTGTTTAGCCATCTTCACTGCTGCTTTTTTGTTTTATAATATACAAGTTCTGGAGTTTTCTTCTTAATTTCAGGATGGCAAAATCCTTTTAAAGGGCATGTCCACCCCCAAAACTATAATCCCCCTAACTACTGGCCCACCATGTAGTGTAGTTTAATCCTTACCTCACATCCCAGCTCCATAGGGTTCTCCTGTAGTCCCCCCCAAAGTCCCAAAAAATGACACCAGGAGGCTAGCAGGTCCATATAGGACACTGCCTGCTACCTGGCCTCCCGAGATTCCTGCCATGCGTGCTGCAGCCCTTCTCCCCCCTCCCTCCCCCTCCCTCTCCCTCCCGTTCTACTATTCCTCCCCCTAGCGAAAATCCCCCTTAATATTGTGCTCCCCCATGTCCCCCAGCCCCAACCGCATGTTTTTTTTTTTTAAAAGCTCCCCAAACTCTTACTTACCTCTCCGCTTTCCTCCGCTCACTGACTGACCGGCAGCCGCGTCCGTGATGGCTGCCGCTCAGCCAATCACAGACGCGACTGCCGGTCCCGCCCCTCGTCTTGCATTCTCGCAAGCAGAGGGCCGGCAGTGCGGCGGAGGATCGAGGGGAGGTAAGTAAGAGTTTGGGGGGCTTTTAAAAAAACTAAAGAAGCGGTTGGATGGGGGACATGGGGGAGCATGATATTTTTTTATTTTGTGGGTGGACATAGCCTTTAACATTATTTGGCATGGCTTAAAGTCCCCACCACAAGAAAACTAGCACCCTTAAAAGGGGAGGTGCTCCCTAAACCAAATATTTTAAAAAAAACAATGAAAAGGTGTTGTACTACTATCAATAAATATATACAAGTTATTTTTTAGACTAATAAGTAAAGGGACAAACTGAAGTATAGAAAATATAGCAACATTTACATTTATGATTGTAGGCTTTTTTCCTGGAAGATTAAGAAATGAGATTTAACTACTTTACTTGGAGACATCTCGCATTTCACTCAAGTGAGAAATGCTGGAAAATTCAACAAAGAGTTCAATGATTGAAATGCAATGTGTTCTTTATTGACAAAATATGCACATGTTAAAAGAAGGAAACAATTTTACACAATTTTTCTTACCACTGTCTCCTCGGTTGCATTTTTTTATAAGCACCAACATATACAGAGAAGGAGGCTTGGGGTACAGCAAAAACTATGTAGCCTGTTGGTTGGGGTTAATTTATCAATATAACTTTTAATTGCCCTTTAAAAAGTAAAGCTTTTAAATCTACATATAAACAGATTAATAAACAGCTTCTTAACTTTCTAAACAGACATATAAACAATAAAAATGGCATTACATAAAATGAATGTTTCTCTGTTTCAATTACTTTAAGCTCATTGAGGTTTTATAGAGAACAAAGGTGCAGATGGAACTGCATGCCGTGTGACAGCCTTGCAAATGGTACTTTCTTTTCTTTTTTGTGGTTGTTACAATGTTTCACTAGGTTGCTGGAGAACAAAAGTCTAAACAAAACTTATTTAAAGGATTAAAAAAATACTGAAAAGTTCTTTGGGTTTTAATACGGTTTCTTGGTTTCACAGTTTTCTTATTTCTCTTTGCAAAAAAACGGAGAGATCTAAATTAGCTTTTGAAAGCTTTCGAAACATGTTTCATAGCATTTACATGGTTTCAAGAATGTGCAGTGTAGTTCTGCTAAAAGTAGAAAGTCAATCATTGATGCCCCCCCCCCCCCCCCCAAGAAAGAAATTCACTAATCCAATGCATAATCAACAGCATGGAATCAGTATGCCACTTAATATAGATATCTATATTATATAGATAAATGGTAACTTCGCAAAGGCAGAGAAAAGTTCCATGTCTCAAGCTTCTACTCATTCTAAAATGTCTGAATTGTCAGGTGACAAAAATACCAAATAATCATCTCCTAGAAACAAGGATGTACTTTTTAACTACCAAATATTTTACTATTTTACAGAATTATTTTTATAAATTTAGCTACAACGCAATGCACTTTTCTTGGTTCTGTATTTCATCTGCAAATACATTTAAGGTCAGGCTTGTTTTTACTTTATCAATAAATGAAATCTAAAATTACTATGAGAAATGCCTGAAAATCTTTTACAAGAAGAATCCAGAGAGGATTTAGAAATGAATCTACACAGACATGCATATCCTTACTAGAATGGCCGGTTCGCGGACCCGAACCTGGATCCGCCGCGGATTTATCACGTCCGCGAACGGCGGATTATTCCGATTTTCCGGATTTTCCGCCTTCCGAACTTCCGAACCGCGGATTTTTTTTTTTAAACGAAAATTTTCGAAAATACGAGTATCTCCGTAATTACGAAATCCGCGATCTTCCGGGGCCCGGAAAACGCAGATCCTCGTAATTACGAGGATTCTCGTAATTACGAGAATTTTCGGAAAAACGAGACATTCTTGTAAATTCGAATTTTGGGGCTTATTTTCAAGACGGAGCAAGCCACATGACCCAAATTAGCCAATGGCAGCTAACATGATTATTGCCAGCCCCCTGGTATAAAAGGCTGCTTCACAGGCGACATTTTGTCAGTGTGTTGGAGTGTGTTTAGTGGAGACCTGACAGTGGTAGGAGTTGGAGAGAGATTTTTGCGCTTTTTGAGCTTTTTGAGCTTTCTGTGTGTGGATTTCAGTGTGGTGGTTTAGCACTTGTTGTTTACCCCACCCCTGTATTCACACATCTTGAGCCCCAACAGTCCTTTTAAGGACTAACTTGTGAGACCCAAAGTCCTTTTAAGGACTAACCCCCCTGTAAGTCCTTTGGACAAATTTTGTGTTAGACCTTTTAGAGGTCTAGGTGTCCTGTTTTTTTGTTTGTCTTTCTGTATCTGTGTGTCAGTGTCTGTGTGTTTTGTTTAGCTGACAGTGCTGCCTTTAGCAGCAATCAGCAGCTTTTGCTGTCTGATCTGCGTTTGCTGTCAGTTGTGTCTGTGTCCTATTTGTGCTTTTAGTGTAAAAAAAAAAAAAAAAAAAAAAAAAAAAGCTTGTGTTATTTGTTTGCTTCTGTGTTGTTTTGTTGCTTTTTGTCTTTTGTGTTTGTGTGTGTGTGTGTGTGTGTGTGTGTATATATATATATATTAATTTTTGGGGGATATTTGGGAAGGGAAATGCCTGGCAGGGCAAGAGGGAGACCCAGGAGCAGGGGGCTTCTCACGTGGAGGGAGAGGGAGAGGCAGAGGAGAGCCTACTGAAGGCTCTGGCCAGGAGCTCCCTGGCCCTTCGCAGGGCACCCGGGTTACCGTGCCCGATATTTTTAGGGGTACCGGGCTAGGGCTATCCCTTCTGATCAAGGAAGGCGGGTAGTAAGATGGATTACCCAGCTTCCTCATCCACCTCCTCACAGGCACAGAGCAGCCGAGCTGCTACTGTAGATATTGTGCCTACTCCTTCCTCCACTGAGGCTCCTACTGTGGGCATGGAACCTGATCCGCTCTATCAGGAGTTCGTTGCCCACATGGCCCGTACCTTCGGGGATCCGGAGGAGGAGTCTCAGGATATGTTTTCGCACACTATGTGTGGGGCTAGTGTGCTTGAGGAGGAGCTGTGCACTGATGCACAATCTTTCCTGTCACCCGAGGCGGAGGAAAGTGCTCAGTGCACAGGGGGACAGGAGGCTGACGATGTCACGCAGCAGTCTGTGAGCAGCCAGGAACTAATGCAGGGGGTGAGGTTCCAGAGGCTGCTGCTGTTTAGTGATGCAGCCTCCAGTATTGAGGAGGTGGAAGTGGACGATGAGGTCACCGATCGTCCATGGTGCCCTCTGTGAAGAGGAGGAGGAAAGTGTCTCTAGGGATGTCCCTCAGAGCATGGCACGATCCTGAACCCAGAGGCAGGACTGGGGGCAGGGGCCGGGGCAAAGGCAGTGCACCTAGTGGTGCACGTGGAGGTACGGCACCAATGAGATCTGTGTGCCAGTTGCCCCACAGCAGCAGGTGACCTCTGCTCCCGATCGTGTCGGTGGCTCAGCGGTGTGGGAGTTCTTCTCACTGGCTCCAGTGACACACAGTTGCAGTGTGCCAGTTGTGCCTGCAACGTGTTAGCCGTGGGAAGACACATCACACTTTGGGCACCTCCTCTATGAGAGGCATATGATTCTGCACCACTTTGCCCGGGGAGCAGCGACAGGGAACGTGCAGGCACCCACACGTTCCCTACCTCGTGCCCAGGTAGCCACCGTTCCTCCTCCTCCCCCTCCGGCCCCATCAGCTGCTTCCTCGGTGGAAGTTAGGGAGGAGAGGCAGCCTTTGGCCCCAGCACGCGGTGTTAGAGGCCTCTTGACACTGCTGCTGGAGCGTCAGCTAAAGGCAGGTCTCTCTTCCCCAGTTGTTGGAGCGGAGGCAGAAAACTGTCCCCCAGTCACCCCCAAGCCCAGCGTCTCACTGCCGGCTTAGCCAAACTCCTGGCGGTGCGTGCTACCTTTCAGCCGGGTAGACAGTGCAGCGTTCAGGGAGTTTGTGGCCATTGGCACCCCACAGTGGCAGGTCCCTGGCCGTAAATTCCTCCGCTGCACTGACTGACCGGCAGCCGCGTCCGTGATTGGCTGCCGCTCAGCCAATCACAGACGCGACTGCCGGTCCCGCCCCTCTGCTTGCATTCTCGCAAGCAGAGGGCCGGCAGTGCGGCGGAGGATCGAGGGGAGGTAAGTAAGAGTTTGGGGGGCTTTTTAAAAAAACTAAAGAAGCGGTTGGGGATGGGGGACATGGGGGAGCATGATATTTTTTTATTTTGTGGGTGGACATAGCCTTTAACATTATTTGGCATGGCTTAAAGTCCCCACCACAAAGAAACTAGCACCCTTAAAAGGGGGAGGTGCTCCCTAAACCAAATAATTTTATAAAAAAAACAATGAAAAGGTGTTGTACTACTATCAATAAATATATACAAGTTATTTTTTAGACTAATAAGTAAAGGGACAAACTGAAGTATAGAAAATATAGCAACATTTTACATTTATGATTGTAGGCTTTTTTCCTGGAAGATTAAGAAATGAGATTTAACTACTTTATCTTGGAGACATCTCAGCATTTCACTTCAAGTGAGAAATGCTGGAAAATTCAACAAAGAGTTCAATGATTGAAATGCAATGTGTTCTTTATTGATCAAAATATGGCACATGTTAGAAAGAAGGAAACAATTTTACACAATTTTTCTTACCATCTGTCTCCTCGGTTGCATTTTTTTATAAGCACCAACATATACAGAGAAGGAGGCTTGGGGTACAGCAAAAACTATGTAGCCTGTTGGTTGGGGGGTAATTTATCAATATAACAATTTTAATTGCCCTTTAAAAAAGTAAAGCTTTTAAATCTACATATAAACAGATTAATAAACAGCTTCTTAACTTTCTAAACAGAACATATAAACAATAAAAATGGCATTACATAAAATGTAAATGTTTCTCTGTTTCAATTAACTTAAGATCATTGAGGTTTTATAGAGAACAAAGGTGCAGATGGAACTGCATGCCGTGTGACAGCCATTGCAAATGGTACTTTCTTTTCTTTTTTGTGGTTGTTACAAGTGTTTCACTAGGTTGCTGGAGAACAAAAGTCTAAACAAAACTTATTTAAAAGGATTAAAAAAATAACTGAAAAGTTCTTTGGGTTAATACGGTTTCTTGGTTACTAGTTTTTCTTATTCTCTTTTGCAAAAAAAAGGAGAGATCTAAATTAGCTTTTGAAAGCTTTCGAAACATGTTTCATAAGCATTTACATGGGTTTCAAGAATGTGCAGTGGAGAGTTCTGCTAAAAGTAGAAAGTCAATCATTGATGCCCCCCCCCCCCCCCCCAAGAAAGAAAATCACTAATCCAATGCATATCAACAGCATGGAATCAGTATGCCACTTAATATAGATATCTATATTATATAGATAAAATGGTAACTTCGCAAAGGCAGAGAAAAGTTCCATGTCTCAAGCTTCTACTCATTCTAAAATGTCTGAATTGTCAGGGTGACAAAAATACCAAATAATCATTCTCTAGAAACAAGGATGTACTTTTTAACTACACAAATATTTTACTATTTTACAGAATTATTTTTATAAAATTTAGCTACAACGCATAGCACTTTTCTTGGTTCTGTATTTCATCTGCAAAATACATTTAAAGGTCAGGCTTGTTTTTACTTTATCAATAAATGAAATCTAAAATTACTATGAGAAATGCCTGAAAATCTTTTACAAGAAGAATCCAGAGAGAAATTATGAATGAATCTACACAGACACTGCATATCCTTACTAGAGATGGCCGGTTCGCGGACCCGAACCTGTATCCGCCGCGGATTTATCACGTCCGCGAACGGCGGATTATTCCGGATTTTCCGGATTTTCCGCCTTCCGAACTTCCGAACCGCGGATTTTTTTTTTTTAAACGAAAATTTTCGAAAATACGAGTATCTCCGTAATTACGAGAATCCGCGATCTTCCGGGGCCCGGAAACGCGAAGATCCTCGTAATTACGAGGATTCTCGTAATTACGAGAATTTTCGGAAAAACGAGACATTCTTGTAAATTCGAATTTTGGGGCTTATTTTCAAGACGGCAAGCCCAATGACCCAAATTAGCCAATGGCAGCTAACATGATTATTGCCAGCCCCCTGGTATAAAAGGCTGCTTCCAGCGACATTTTGTCAGTGTGTTGGAGTGTGTTTAGTGGAGACCTGACAGTGTAGGAGTTGGAGAGAGATTTTTGCGCTTTTTGGAGCTTTTTGAGCTTTCTGTGTGTGGATTTCAGTGTGGTGGTTTAGCACTTGTTTGTTACCCACCCCTGTATTCACACATCTTGAGACCCAACAGTCCTTTTAAGGACTAACTTTGTGAGACCCAAAGTCCTTTTAAGGACTAACCCCCCTGTAAGTCCTTTGGACAAATTTTGTGTTAGACCTTTTAGAGGTCTAGGTGTCCTGTTTTTTTGTTTGTCTTTCTGTATCTGTGTGTCAGTGTCTGTGTGTTTTTTGTGTAGCTGACAGTGCTGCCTTTACAGCAATCAGCAGCTTTTTGCTGTCTGATCTGCTGTTTGCTGTCAGTTGTGTCTGTGTCCTATTTGTGCTTTTAGTGTAAAAAAAAAAAAAAAAAAAAAGCTTTTGTTTATTTGTTTGCTTCTTGTGTTGTTTTGTTGCTTTGTCTTTTGTGTTTGTGTGTGTGTGTGTTGTGTGTGTGTGTATATATATATATATATTATATTTTTGGGGGATATTTGGGAGAGGGAAATGCCTGGCAGGGCAAGAGGAGACCCAGGAGCAGGGGTGCTTCTGCACTGTGAGGAGAGGGAGAGGCAGAGGAGAGCCTACTGAAGCTCTGGCCAGGAGCTACCTGGCCCTTCGCAGGGCAGCCGGGTTACCGTGCCCGATATTTTTAGGGGTAGCCGGGCTAGGGCTATCCCTTCTGATCAAGGAAGGCGGGTAGTAGAGTGGATTACCCAGCCTTCCTCATCCACCTCCTCACAGGCACAGAGCAGCCGAGCTGCTACTACTGTAATATTGTGCCTACTCCTTCCTCACCTGAGGCTCCTACTGTGGGCATGGAACCTGATCCGCTCTATCAGGAGTTCGTTGCCCACATGGCCCTGTACCTTCGGGGATCCGGAGGAGGAGTCTCAGGATATGTTTTCGCACACTATGTGTGGGGCTAGTGTGCTTGAGGAGCTGTGCACTGATGCACAATCTTTCCTGTCACCCGAGGCGGAGAAAGTGCTCAGTGCACAGGGGACAGGAGGCTGACGATGTCACGCAGCAGTCTGTGAGCAGCCGGGAACTAATGCAGGGGGTGAGGTTTCCAGATGTGCTGCTGTTAGTGATGCAGCCTCCAGTATTGAGGAGGTGGAAGTGGACGATGAGGTCACCGATCGTCCATGGGTGCCCTCTGTGAGAGAGGAGGAGGAAAGTGTCTCTGAGGGATGTCCCTCAAGCTGATCACGATCCTAACCCAGAGGCAGGACTGGGGGCAGGGCCGGGGCAGAGGCAGTGCACCTAGTGGTGCACGTGGAGGTACGGCACCAATGAGACTGGTGCCAGTGCCCCACAGCCAGGTGACCTCTGCTCCGAGTCGTGTCGGTGTGCTCAGCGGTGTGGGAGTTCTTCTCACTGGCTCCAGTGACAGCACAGTTGCAGTGTCCAAGTTGTGCCTGCAACGTGTTAGCCGTGGAAGACCACATCACATTTGGGCACCTCCTCTATGAGGGCATATGATTCTGCACCACTTTGCCCGGTGGGAGCAGCGGACAGGGAACGTGCAGGCACCCCACACGTTCCCTACCTCGTGCCAGGTAGCCACCGTTCCTCCTCCTCCCCTCCGGCCCCATCAGCTGCTTCCTCCGGTGGAAGTTAGGGAGGAGAGGCAGCCTTTGGCCCCAGCACGCGGTGTTAAGAGGCCTCTTGACACTGCTGCTGGAGCGTCAGCTAAAAGGCAGGTCTCTCTTCCCAGTTGTGGAGCGGAGGCAGAAACTGTCCCCCAGTCACCCCCAAGCCCAGCGTCTCACTGCCGGCTTAGCCAAACTCCTGGCGGTGCAGCTGCTACCTTTCAGCCTGGTAGACAGTGCAGCGTTCAGGGAGTTTGTGGCCATTGGCACACCACAGTGGCAGGTCCCTGGCCGTAGGTACTTTGCCCAGAAGGCAGTACCAGCCCTGCACCCATCTGCAGGCAATATATCTGCTTCGCTGGACCACAGTGGGCATGTGTGTCCACATTACTATGGACGCGTGGTCCAGCAAGCACGGCCAGGGGCGGTATGTGTCATTTACCGCCAATGGGTCACTCTGCTAGCTGGCAGAGACCGCACGGAGCGCAAGTGGGGAGATGGTGGTACCACCACGCATTGGTGATACGCCAGTCTCCCCCCCCCCCTCCTCATCCGGTGAGCCCTCTTCCCGGACAGCTCCGTGCCCCCCGAAAGCCTATGCTTCGTGCCAGGCGAGACGTGTGCCATGCGTGTTGCAGCTTGTGTGCCTCGGTGATAGGAGCCACACCGGGGCCGAGTTGCTGGCAGCACTGCAAGGCAGGTTGAAGGTGGCTGACCCACACCACCTCTCAATAGGCAAGGTCGTGTGACAATCCACCAATATCCTGTCTGCCCTTCGCATGGGCAGAGTCCACATGTTCCTTGCCTGGCACACGTTCTCAACCTGGTCGTCCAGCGGTTCCTCTACCAAGTACCCTGGTCTCCAGAGGTACTGAGGATGGCTAGGAGGGTGTCCAGTCACTTCAGCGGTCATAACGGCCAGCTCGTCTGGCCGAGTTTCAGCAGCAGAATGGTCTGCGCAGAACCGCCTGATTTGTGACACCCCCCACCCTTGGAACTCTAGTCTTATAATGCTGCTGAGGCTGCTCCCAGCAGAGGCGAGCCATCATAGACTACTTGTACGAGTACGAGGCAAAATCAGGCTCTGGGGACCTGGGTTTGCTGTTACCCAGCATTGGCTGCTGATTAGAGATGCCTGCCGTGTGCTCGCGCCATTTGAGGAGGCCACCAGGATGGTAAGCCGCAATGATGCCACCATTGCGGATACCATCCCACTGGTGTTCCTCCTTGAGCACACTCTGCGCGGCATACTCGACAGGCACTCGCTTCGAGCAGCAGGCACTGGAGAGGGGGACGCCGACACCGTGATGCTTTTCCGAGCCCGAACATCACGGTGCGAGCAGCCGTCCGATGATGAGGAGGGGGATTTAGGTGACCTGGACCAGGGGAATGGGGCATTCCTCTAGGGGGACATCTCAACACCCTCCCAAGTCCCACATGTCATTCGTGGTTGGGGAGAGGTTGAGCCCGACACTACTGTCCTCAGTGACATTGAGGACTGGGGTCCTCTGCGGCAGGCAGTTTGCGGCGCATGGGCTCTTTCATGCTGCAATGCCTTCGCAAGGACCCCAGGATTAAGGCCATCAAGAGAAGGAGCAGTACTGGGTGCCACCCTTATAGATCCCCCCGCTATAAGGGTAAAGTGTCGGAGTTTATCCCCGCATCTCAGAGGGAAGGTAGAATGCAGCACTGAGGCAACACCACTGCTACGTTGCCTCTGTTCTGCCTTCCCAGGTGCTGGCAGGCCTACAGCACCTGATGTTGGGGATCAACAGGGCTCCACGTCCCCTGTGCCTGACAGGGAGCAGCAGTACTGGAGGCGGCCTCACGCCAACTTCAGGCTGTTCTTCCAGCCACAGTTGCCAGGCCCATCCACTGGCAACTCCACCAGGCAACACCTCATTCGCCAGGTCACCGACTACATCGGATCCAGGGCCGGTGTAGCCACATCAGAACTGAGGATCCACTGGACTTGGGTGCGAGGCTTGATATCTGGCCCAGTTGGCACAGTATCCATCGAGGTCCTTTCATGCCCGTCTCCAGTGTTCTTTCGGAGAGGACCTTCAGCGCAGCAGGGGTGTTTGTAACGGAGAGGAGGACCCGTCTCTCCACTAATGTGGACCGCCTTACATTCATCAAGATAAATGAGGCGTGGATCACATCTCAATACAGCACCCCTATTGCTGATGCCCGTGACTGAAGGCCTCCTGCCCCTGGCCACCCATACTGCTCTCTCTCCTCGCCTCATTTCCCACCTAGAGGCTGAGCTGATGCCAGCTTAGCTGGCAAATGGCTATTTTTTTTCTTATTGGCAGGGCCATATATGGTCCTACCTTGCTCTACTGCATTCAGGTTATGAATAACAATGCTCTTTGACAACAGCTACTTTGTGGCTATTTTTTCTAAGATTGGGTCGATCCACTTGGCCCGAGAGCAGTACTCTCATATTTGATCTTCGTTCTCTCTCCATGAGGCACCTTGTGTGTGTCACCTACTCTGACCATCTCATACAGCCGCAACAGCTACACTGTGGCTAATGTTTTCAGCTCTGGGTCAATCCTGCCTGGCCCGAGAGCAGTACTCCATATTTGATCTTCGTTCTCTCTCCATGAGGCACCTTTGTGGTGTCACCTACTCTGACCATCACATCATACAGCCAGCAACAGCTACTCTGTGGCTAATGTTTTCAGCTCTGGGTCAATCCTGCCTGGCCCGAGAGCATTACTCCATATTTGATCTTCGTTCTCTCTCCATGAGGCACCTTGTGGTGTCACCTACTCTGACCATCTCATACAGCCGCAACAGCTACTCTGTGGCTAATGTTTTCAGCTCTGGGTCAATCCTGCCTGGCCCGAGAGCAGTACTCCATATTTGATCTTCGTTCTCCTCTCCATGAGGCACCTTGTGGTGTCACCTACTTGACCATCTCATACAGCCGCAACAGCTACTCTGTGGCTATGTTTTCAGCTCTGGGTCAATCCTGCCTGGCCGAAGCAGTACTCCATGTCCAGTGGGGGCCAGGCCTGCCTGGCTCTTCACAATGGTGGCAAACTGCAGTGTGCCTGCTGTAACTCAATGGTGCTGTTCCTACGAAGCATTACCCTTTCACCTGCTTTCCCTTGCACGATGCATACTCTGAGGGAGAGTAGCCAATGGGGTGAGGGGTATGTCCAGTGGGGCCAAGCCTGCCTGGCCCCACAACAATGGTGGCAAACTGCAGTGGGCCTGCTGTAACTCAATGCTGCTATTCCTACGAAGCCTTACCCTTTCACCTGCTTTCCCTTGCACGATGCATATCTTGAGGGAGAGTAGCCAATGGGGTGAGGGGTATGTCCAGTGGGGCCAAGCCTGCCTGGCTCTTCAACAATGGTGGCAAACTGCAGTGGGCCTGCTGTAACACAATGGTGCTGTTCCTACGAAGCATTGCCCTTTCACCTGCTTTCCCTTGCACGATGCATACTCTGAGGGAGAGTAGCCAATGGGGTGAGGGGTATGTCCAATGGGCCAAGCCTGCCTGGCCCCACAACAATGGTGGCAAACTGCAGGGTGCCTGCTGTAACTCAATGCTGCTGTTCCTACGAAGCCTTACCTTTCACCTGTTCCCTAGCACGATGCATATCTTGAGGGGGAGTAGCCAATGGGTGAGGGTATGTCCAGGGGGGCCAAGCCTGCCTGGCCCCACAAACAATGGTGGCAAACCACAGTGGACATTATGTAAACCATTACCCCCATCGCCTTCTTTGCCTTGTTGTGTGCAAACTACTATATAGGGGAATGTGGCCATGTGGTGTGTGTAATGGCATTAATGGTACGTTATATAAACATTATAGTACCAAGACATATGCAGCTATAGATATGTGTATTGTAATTTTTCAAATAAAAATTGATTATGATCTATCTGAATATTTTGATATATCGAAAAATAAAGCCCAAAAACATTTTTTTTTTCAGAACTTTTTTATATATATATATATTGAAATTTAAAAAAAAAACTATGTAACAAAAATAAACAAACAAAAAAAAAGGGGGTTACTGGTGCCCTCCTCTCCAGTCTGGTCGCGGCCGGTCTAGGCGCGGTCCAGGCGCCGCACCATGTGGCGCATCTCCCGCCGCATGCTCTGTAGTTCTGTGAGGAAGATATTGAGAAGATTGTGGTGAAGATGTTCGAGCACTTTCCTAAAGCACCATGCGGTAGATGCAATTTTGCACCTGATAACTACTTACACTACACATACATGGTTACTGCAATGCTATAATGTTGCGGTATGTCAAAAAAGGAAAGCTCATATAAGATATCATTATTTCTAAATTCTTAGTTTAATTATGCATACCTAGTTATGGTAACAGTGATTTCTACTGATTGGCTGTTGGATGGGTTACACATGCTCGATCTCTACTGAGCAACTGAATCAACCCAGGCGCTGGGTCAAAGGCAAGACCATAACGGTCTCTATTAGGGGTCCTGCAAACAGGAAGTCATTATTTCCGTTGCATTTATTTATACACAACACAATGCTGATTGCTGAATGGGCAGATTAAGGTAATTGGGATGGTAAATACTGCTCTTTTTTCCTTAAAAGTATATATATTATCACTGAACTTCCACTTAAAGCGATATTATTGCATCATGGGGGATCACTGATAAACAGCAGGAGGTAATGCTGGCTTAAACATTACGTTTATTGCTAAATTGTATCAGAACATTCTTGGTTTTGTATCACTAGGACTGTGCTACATACAAAATTTTTGGAAGTGGTGCAGCCCCCATAAAACATTGTCAACCCCACAGTACCCAATTTTGCACATGTAGCGTGGATTTTACACTGGGAAATACAGATATTAATAGTCTTGTATATAACATTTCATTAATTTGCATATGATTTACTTACGATTCTCAAGCATGGCCGCCAGAGTGACTGGAGAGGCAGGAGGTGCTGAGGGGCTGGAGAGGTGGGGGCCTGGAGGGGCTGGAGAGGGTGAGTGGGAGAGGTGTAGGGGCCTGTAGAGGCTGGTCCTGCTTCTGAAAAAAAAATGTTTTATTTCAACACAACCGTCCAATCCATTAGTAATATATTATAAGAACATTTCCTAAAAGGCTATGTAGTGAACATTTCTTGGATATTTTGGACGTTTGGACCGAATTTCGTGACTTAAGCCTTAAAAACTGAGGGACAAGATACAGCCAAACAATGGGGAGTGTGGGACATAAATGGGAATGAGAAATGAGAAGCTCTGTCTCTCAAGCCAATTAATAGATTTGTTTCCTTTTTTATTTTCGAAATTTTTATCAGTGAAATAATAAAATTCTTAATTATCAATGATAATTCACTATTTATTTGCTGACAATCAAGGTCAATAAAAGATTAAAATTGCTTAGGATCGCACTTACGTGTCTGGCTGGTCCCCGGTTCCTCCTCTCTTGGGGCGGTGGACTGCCCGGTGGGGGCGATGGTGAGCCCGGAGGGGGCAGGGACTGCCCGAGGGGCAATGGGCTGCCCGTAGCCTGAGGGCTAGTTTGGTGGTAGTGCTAAAAAAAAAAGGAATTTATTTTACTCTCACTGTCATTAATGTTCAAATACATTACTAAAACAATTCTCGGAGAAGTTGTCAAAATTATGCAAACATTTGGATAAAGGGCTTGGACATATCAACGTGTTAAAAAGCACACAATAGTGTGGCACAATTAATGTGATCCTCATTTTTGCACAATTATGCTATCGTACTGCACTCACATGGCAATACACATGAGCGCACCGGAAACACGCGCTTGTTTCTGGAGGGCTCGTGTGCGCTGAAATGTGGCCTTGGACAAATGAAAGATTTAGAAAAATGTTTTTTTTTCAATAGGCTGCACTTACATTCTTCCTCTGGCGGGACGGTGGTGGGGGTGGGGTATCCGAGGAAGATTCCCCTGCAAATTAAATAAAAAATACATATGAATGTATATCTAAAGGAATATTTAATTATATACTTTGAATTCTGCTTGAAAATACAGATTAAATAGGCAATATTTAGTTTCTTAAAAGTCAATCATATTTCTATGGCAATGATTTCATACCTTATTCTGGCTAAGTACTTATATTTTTATTGTGTGTATGGTAGCCACGGAAAGGGAAAAGTTGGTTGGGTGTAGGGGAGCATCAGTAGCTGTGTGTACTTGTATCTGTATAGATTTTGTGGGTACACAATTTTTAATTTTGGAGTGTATAAATCAATTTTTAATAATTGATCAACATTTTATTTTTGACTTTACTTTCCCTTCAAATAGGGCTCCAGTAACTAAAAGTGTGGGTCATAAAGTGTGTTTAACTGTGTCTATGTGTGGGTATCAGTGTGCATTTATAAGATAAAAGAAATCAATTTTTAATGATCGATTTCATTTTTAACTTTACTTAGCCTTTAAATAAGGCTGCCATGGAATGGAAGGGTGGGCCACCAAGTGTGTCTATGTGTGGGTATCATTTTAAATTTATAGGTGTTATGTTAAATAAGTCACTTTTCAGTGATTTATTTTTTGACTTTACTTACCCTTTAAATAGGGCTGATATTGAATAATACAAGAATAATAATGTAATAATAACCAGTGAATAGAAATACAAGAACTTGGATCTCTCTCTCTCAAGCCAAATTTAAGGATTATTGATGTTTTTAAAAACAATATTATATAAATATGTTTTTGTCAAAGTGAATTAAAATATTTTACTACGTATTATAATACAGTAATATAATAAAAAGTATACTTGCCTTCTATCATTTTGCCGAACGGCAGCCACATATGAGGCCTCTGCCTCTTGAGGTCTGACCACTGTCTCGGAGGTAGAGACAGTGGTCTGGTATCCGAAGCGTCGCAGGATGCGGCGCTGTAGCCCCTCCATTATTCTGCGCCTCCGGCGCCGCACATGATGGGTGCCAGGGGGAACTCATCGTACCCCCTGAGCACAGGTAATTCATGCATCACACTGCCTTGCAGAACTAGCCATTTTGCTAGGCAGGAAGTTCCGTTCCTCGTGGTTCCTCGTTTTTAACGAAAACCCTCGTTTTTACGAAAATCCTCGTTTTTACGGAAATCCTCGTTTTTACGGAATCCTCGTTTTTAACGGAGATTCGCGGACTTACGGAAATCCTCGATTTTACGGAGATCCTCGTTTTTACGGAAATCCTCGTTTTTACGGAAATCCTCGTATTTCGAAAAATACTGTTCTCGCTAGCGGACTGTAATTTTTAGGTATTGTGGCATTGATACTGTTTCTACTAGACATTACCCAGGTCCCTGAGTGATTAAGTTAACATTACCAAGGCTATTTAGACCACTTTTAATGCGGATTTTGCCGAACTTTCATTTTAATACGTTTTAACGGGTCCGCTCCGGATTTTTCGAATTTACGGATTTTTTCGAAAATCCGCGGATCCTCGCGCGACCGGATTTTTCGAAGTTCGGACATCCTAATCCTTACATGGACCCAACAAATGTAAGCTGGGTACACACACTGTATCGGGGCTTTATCGTTTGTGTGTACGCTCGTTTCCCGAACGAGCGCACAGCCGCCACGATCGGGTCGGCCGAATGCTTGTTCGGGAAAGGCCGAAAATTTCCGTCGGCCGCGCTAGACTCCCTATAGAGGAGTCTAGCGCAGCCGATGGAAACACACAGTCCCGAGCGTTCTCCTTATGAAGTTCATAGGGAGAACGCTCAGGACTGTGTGTATGCAGATCTTTGAAAGATGGCAGACAGGATCTTGCAGATCCTGTCTGTCATCTTTCATAAATCTGGACTGTGTGTACCTAGCTATACCTTGTTTAAGCCAAATGTGATATTTTAAAAGCACATTCTAAATTGATTTAGCCTTTGGTCCTTTATGTATACATTAACATATTGTATAGATAGTTCTTTATAAATCTACCTAATCAGAATAACGTATGAACTATTTTAAAGACACAAATAAGGTTGAATAAATTTTTTAAAAGTTTTTTTAAAAATTACCGAAATCTAAACTAATCTAAACCCGAGTATTTGCAATGGTTGCAGTTTTTGTTCCATACCAGTATATATTTTCCATCATTCGAAAATATTCTGATATAATTTATGGCATAATAATACATTATTACCATCAGGGTATACACATAATTGAACCTAAAGCAGCTGGTTTACACAGATGTCTGTCCTAATTAATTGAATGTTACACATACTCACAACCCAGCGGGCAGAGTAGGGGATAAAATTAAGTTATATGACTAAGCTTTCTTGTTGTGCACGGGTACCTATATTCTGTCATACTGCAACAGAAATATGGAGGCCACTACTCGTCTGAGTCATACTATATCAGCAGATGGAAGTACAGTATCCAGATTCCATATTAAGCCCACATGCTTTCACCAATACAACAGAATAATGCTTCTCGGAACTCAGTGGTTGGCCCACTTTAAGATATCTACTTTTAAGTTTCAGTAATTTAGTGAGGATGCAACAAAAGGTCAGGAGGGTTTTAATGTAACACAGTAATGATTCTAAAAGTTCTATAGGAAAGCTAGAAGTCAATACATTGCAAGTATCTGCAAACAAGAAAAAAGGCAGATGGGAGTCAAAATTATTTTAAATTATATCACTCAAATGGGCAAAAAACATTTTTGTATTAAATACATCACTGACCAAAAGTTTTAGGCAAGTTTGAAAAAATGTAAAATAAGAATGTTTTCTCAAATAGAAGTGTTAATAGCTTATCTTTATCAACTACCAATGTAAACCGAATGAGATATTTTTTGAAGCAACTTGACAGGTAGGTTTTTCCAAACAACAAATCTTCTATGGATGTAGTATGCCTCAACTCTTTCTGAATCTTCGGTGCGGGCCATACCATCACTTCCAAAACTCCTTGTTCCTCTTTATGCTAAATAAAGCTCTTTATGATATTGTTTGGGGCTGCTGTGTTGCTACAGAATATATTTATGGCCAATATGGCACATAGATCAACAGTTTCAATGCACTCTTGTCCAACTTGTGGGTGCTCACTTCTCTGGCATCCTACCATCCATGAATATAATATTCAGAAGAAACAAACTGAGGGTCGCACTCCGCACTCCAAAAGCAAATAAATACTTTAAAGGGTATGTCCACCCTTAAATCACACTTTTAATATAGCTTCCCCGGGTCCCCCAGCCCCAACCGCATTATTTTTATTTTAAGAAAGCTCCCCAAACTCTTACTTACCTCCCCTCTTTCCTCCGCCGCGCTCCCGGCCCTCTGCTGCGAGAAATGCAAGCAAGGGGCGGGACCGGCAGCCGCGTCTGTGATTGGCTAGCTGCAGCCAATCACGGACGCGCTGCCGGCAGCTCACTTCAGCGGAGGAAAGAGAGAGGTAAGTAAGAGTTTGGGGACTTTCTTAAAATAAAAATGATGCGGTTGGGCTGGGGGACCATGGGAAGCCTATACTAAAAGGGTTAAATGCTAGGGGGAGGAATCGGGAGAGGGAGGGAGAGGGAGGGGGAGGGAGGGGAGAAGGGCTGCAGTACGCATCAAAAATCTACCTGAGGCCAGGTAGAGCAGTCCTATATGGACTCTGCTAGCCTCCTGGTGGGCAGTTTTTGGGACTTTGGGGGGGGACTACAGGAGAACCCTATGGAGCTGGGATGTTAGGTAAGGATTAAACTACACTACATGGTGGGGCCAGTAGTTGGGGGGATTATAGTTTTGGGGGTGGACATGCCCTTTAATATGTTTCTTCCCAATATGGCACATCCCTGATACAATATGAGGATAACTATATAGATATCGTATGATCGCCGGATCATGTATGGGCCCAGTTAAAAAAAAAATTGCCGGTCAATACAAACATATGACCCGTAGATTGTACGATCGGAATATATTATCTATGGCCACCATTACAATTGATAGCAACATTAACCCTGACCAAATACCCAACTCAATTTGCAGAAATGCAGTCCCAAACTTCAGCCCTTTCCTGCATTCTGCTACTGCCAAATTTTAACATTTTTGATTATTTATCAGTCAAGAGCACCTGCTGCTTTTTTCTTATGTTTTTGTGCATTGTTGAGTAGCTTGGAATTCTTTACATGTCAAAGAGCTTGAACAACACATTTCCTCTTGATCAATTGTTAGGCAGGAAATTTGGGTATTGCCGAGTAGGTTTGACTAGATGGACATATGTCTTTACTTTTTTAACTCAAATACTAAACACTTTCTCTAAGCCCTTTTATACTTTCAAATCATTACCTGGAAGAGACCTTCCTAAAGTATTATAACTATTCTGTGTCTTGTTGCTGAGCTCAATCTTGCCATGGTGTATCCAGTGTGACATGAATCGGATTTCCACAACTTTACCTTTATAGCACACAGCTGTTTGGGTTTCAATTAATAACTTTTACCTACATATAAAAGTAATGATCATTAGCCCGTTTGGTATAACTGGCATACACTTTGCGCAAGTGCACATATAAGTGATGTTGATTTAAATGTGAGGTATAGCCACACCAAATATTGCTTAGATTTTTCTTCTGTAAGGTCACTTTGCATTTTGTAAATGGAAAATAAACAATTAGAATTAATAATTGTGAAAGCATTTTCTACTAAAAGCATTTTTTTATGCCTGCCCAAAAGTTTTGCACAGTAAGCCTGAGAAAGTTTTAAGTTTAGAACAGGGCCACCATCAGAATTTTCTGGGCCCCATGCTAGATAAATTACTGGGCCCTCTATACTTTATACAGCAGCATATAGTTTAAACAGCAGTTACTGGCCCCCTTTTATACAGTGATTACTGTCCCCTTATACTTTATATAGTGATTACTGGGCCCCTAGACTTGATAAAGCACTTACAGGCCCCCTATACTTTATACAGCAGTTACTTTATATAACGATTACTGGGCCCCTATACAATGATAACCGTCTCCCTATACTTCATACAGCACTTACTGGCCCTCTATACTTTATGAAGAGATTACTGGCCCCCTATACTTTATAAAGCACTTACTGGCCCCCTTTGTGTAGCGTTTACTGGCACCCTAAAATTTATCAGCAGTTACTGTCCCCCTATATTTTATACAATGCTAACTGGCCCTCTATAGTTCATACAGTGATTACTGGTCCCCTATACTTTATATAACGATTACTGGGCCCCTATACAGTGATAACTGCCCCCCTATACTTGATACAGCACTTACTGGCCCTCTATATTTTATGAAGAGATTACTGGCCCCCTATACTTTATAAAGCACTTACTGGCCCCCCTTGTGTAGCGATTACTGGCACCCTAAAGCAGTTACTGTCCCCCTAAATTTTATACAACGCTAACTGGCCCTCTATAGTTCATACAGTGATTACTGGCCCCCTATACTTTATACAGCAATTACTGTCCCTCTACAATTTATCAGCAGTTACTGGCCCACTATACTTTATTTAGTGATTACTGGCCTCCTATACTTTATACAGCAATTACTGTTCATGTATACTTTATAAATTGTTTACTGGTCCCCTATACTTTATATAGCAATTACTGTCCCTCTGTGCTTTATACAGTGGTCACTGCCCCTCTATAATTTATACACTGATTTCTGTCACTCTACAATTTATACAGCAGTTACTGGCCCCCTATTATTTTAATATTATGTATGTATGTAATATATATAGCGCTTTACAATTACACATATACATTTACATCAGGACCTGCCCCAAAGAGCTTACAATCTAAACACATTTATTTGACACGT
Organism: Hymenochirus boettgeri; assembly: GCA_019447015.1. NCBI lineage: Eukaryota > Metazoa > Chordata > Amphibia > Anura > Pipidae > Hymenochirus > Hymenochirus boettgeri. The sequence continues at coordinate 145,480,280 of CM033473.1, read as the reverse complement.
ACAACATATCAATATGTCTTTATGATTGTGGGGGAAACTAGAGTGCCCGGAGGAAGCCCACACAAACACGAAGAGAACATACAAACACTGTATACTTTATACAGTGATTTTCTGGCCTTCTATATTTTATACAGCAAGTACTGGGCCCATATACTTTATACATCAATCACAGATTTTAAAACATTTTTAAAACTCATTAAAGGGCTGCAAAGCAAAGACTCTTAATGTGCCCTTACATTAGTGCTCAACTGCCGACCGATCCCACAACATTCAATCAATTCTGCAGGAATCGCCTTTTCAGATATTCTTCGCAACCGACATACAATCATCAATGAGCCAGACGGGAACTCGCAATCATATATCCGGACAGGCAGTTCTTGCAGAATTGATTGTATGTTGTGGGATTGGTCGGCAGGTAAACGCTAATGTATGGGCACCTTAACTCCAAACTAGCCCACAGAGCTAAAACCCCAAAAAAAACTTCAGGCCATTGGTTGACAGATAACTATTTTAGAAGCAAATATAGATTTATCATGGGAAAAGGTTATATATATCTCTATGTATATTTACCATTTTGCAAACCCATCCACAGCTGCTTGTGGTCTTTCTTCTGCATCTCATTGATTACTTGGCTTTTGTGCTTCAAGGCATCAGCTTCCTTAACAGATGACATGAAATGAGCTTCAATCACATCTTTTGACTGGCAATGTAGAAGGTCTTTTACTGGAAAATTCTGTAGCAATCAACAAAACAAATAATTATGCCAAATGAATGGAAACACCCTCTTGATATATAACTGTCAAGATATAAGAAATAAAGTGTTCTAAAGATATGTAAGTTATCATGATGTCGGCTACAAAGATGGCCAAAACACATAGACTAGCATGTTTGTAAGAGCAATAAATATTATTGTTAAAAAAAAAAGTCCAGCAAAAGCCATATATTCTTGGTAGACTGTATGTATGCCTGTTTCAGTTACACCCTGGCCATGAAGTACAAGTCAGTGGGAGTGCAGAGCTACAGACAATTCCGCTACATTTCACTATTATGTCGGAAAGGCAGCTGCGTATCGTGGAAGCAAATACATTATGCAATGGAACCTCTGTGCGGTATTCCTAGTTACCGTAACTAAATATTAGAGGGGGAAAGGCTAAACCCCATTTTACTAGCACCAGAATATGATATATACAGTACAGGATTTTAGAACATCTACTAGAGATGAGTTTGACAATTTCCCTAAGACCACTGACAGAACAAAACTCAGTGGTTTTGGGGAAAGATCAAGATTTTTACACCCTAAGGAAGACCTTCACCAATAGGTTGTGCTTGTTACCTATGCATTGACCCCTCCTATAAACCAATAAGTGACAGTGCTCCAAATGCTAAACACAATTAGCAAGCATTTGCAGACCATCAGACAACCAAAGGCCTAGAAAAATAGTAACAACCACAGTAGTGCAGGGAGACACAGACAAAACCAGTTTGCAATTCAACGTATTTTATTGCTGCTATCTAGTGATAGCGTGGAGCGGACGCGCTGCAGGAATAGACACACCTGAATTATATGACCACACTGAGCAAGTTCCTATAGCCTAGAAAAATAGTGCCTATCATTGAGACTTTTTATACCCAGTGGGTTGGCACTGCATAAAATAAACACTGGTGATTTCTGAACATCTGGCTACAAGGCATTTAAAAAATGATCATGACGTCAATAACAAAATTAAGTGGCCTGTGAAATATTGAAACACTTTCACTATAGTATATCTCTCCACCACCAACAGTTTTAGGGATAGGGAGGGATAATAGGCATAAGCGAGGAAGAATATAGAAAACATTAATGATGTTTAATCCTAGTCAACAAATTTAATGTAAAGAAACTAGGGGTGGAGAGAATTTTCTCCAAGGTGTTCTCCTTTAACAATATGCTAGTAAAGTAATCCTCCTTGATGTCTATCTGACTTAATTTAAAATAAAATTTAAAAGGGGGGGGGGGGGGGGGTGAAGTAAAATATTTTTTTTTTTACGGACAATCAGTTTTCCTTCAAATGCCTTTTCATAGTTTTCACAAAATTATGCAAGTCTCCATCACTGAAATTACTTTAGTACACAAAGAATTCAAAACCTTTCAAGCATTTAAGAATCCACTAGTATATATTCGATAAAACAACCCTTAACATAAAAATAATTAAATTGTACATTTAAATAAGGTATACAACATTTTATCATCCATCCCCGCTTCTATGGCAGGCATAAACTAAACAAAAATTGTTAGGTTAAAGCTGGTTAGTAAATATATCAGAATTGAATAATTCCATTCCTGTTTTTTATTTTCTAATCTATTTCATTAATATTCTTCTGTCAAAACTTCCCACAAACTAACATCACTGTTATTATACCCAATGGATATGAGCATAGTTTTATTTTATATATATATATATATATATATATATATAGATAGATAGATAGATAGATAGATAGATAGTTTGTGCATGATAGAGTCAAAACACTGCGTGCACAGCAAGATGGAACTTGTGAGTCAGATCTAGAAAAACAGTTTAGTGTATGCTGTGTTTCTGCATGCATAAGAGTGCAGTGGTTTTGATAAACCGTTTGGATGTTATCACAGTTTGCTCAGTAATTTCAGATACCAAAAAAACCTGTTAAGTCATGCTATCGATGACATATTATGAGATTTTTATGACTAAAAGAAAGTACTTGGGGTCTGTTTAATTATTGCTCTTCTAAAGTGCTCTATAAAATTGTTTTTAGTCAACAACTTAACATTTCACACTCACCCAAAATTATTTTAGGTGCACACCCGCAATTTTAAAAATGATGGTGTTAGTAAAATTAAAGTATAGACAAGATTCATACGTTGCCGGATGCTGGCCATACATTAATTGACTTACCAACAGACATTCTGACAAATGCCTGGGACAATCATTTTGTGATGACCATAATAAAAAGGTTATTAAAATGGTAAACCAATACATTAAAAATTAGATATATTTTCTATTAATATCTTTCTTACTCAGTCATTGATTTATGAAAATACATATTTCATATAAACAGACCAATAAATATATCTTTAAAGGGTCATTATACTCACTTAAACAACTTTACATTTTCTGAAACTACAATTTGAGACAAGTAAAATGATGGTACTCACACGTTTATCTGTGCTTGCTTTGTCATTAAATTATTAATGTTTAGTGAGTACTCCTAATTCCCCCACCCTCCCTTACTCACTGCCTTCTTTTAGTGGCTGCAACACTTTTGTGTTCTGCACAGCCTCAACATGGACACTGCTCAGCTTACACATCTCCCCCTCCCTCTACCCTTTTCTCTGCTGATTCTCTTAAATGTTGCAAAAAGTATGCTGGCAGGCAGGCAAAGAGGTCAAGCATGGGTCACATATTATAATTTCTGCTTCTGGAGTGACAGGTCCCTGTAAATGCTGTGTAAAATGATGATTTATCAGAATCGACTGCTCAGATTTAAAATCTGAAAAAAAGTTTTGGAGAAGTGGAATATTGCTGTATCTAAAGGCACATACATTATCTTAGAGTAAAGATACCCTTTAAAATATCTATATAAAAACTCAAATGTATTACAATCTTGCTTCTAGCAACCTCTCAGAGGCCCCTAGGGGTCCTCTGACCTCTGGATGAGAAACACTGGGTTAAACCTGGGTTAAACTTAAGACTGAAAGGACCTCATGTTGGACCACCAACTGTAAGACCAGCTTATTCTGGGAATAACTAGTATTCCACTTTAAACTGATAATTTAACTTACTGATGGTCAGATAGAAATTCTTCGGAAAGAGTTACCTAGCCTCCTGAATTACAAAATTGCTTGTTTATTAAACTGTCCTGTCACCTTTCCTTTTAGGCAATGTATGAATTCCCATAAATGGCCAAAAAAACTGAATTAGAAGACTAGAGAGTTTTTGGCAAAATTTCGTTTTTTGTTCCACTGGCCAGATAAACAGATAATGCCCTGACACATTTGCAGCCCTAGGCAGCAAACCCAAAATTTGGTTGCATTTACCAATAGGTTGTGATTGTTACCTATGCATTGACTCCTCCCAAAAGCCAATAAGTGTACTCCACCTGCTAAACACAACTAGGAATCATATGCAGACGGTCAGACAACCAAAGGCCTAGAAAAGGCACAGGCAAAAAGGGTTCTATGGTAGGATAAGGCTAGATTACTAAATTGTGTCTAGTACCCAGGAGAAATTACATATTTTCAGGGAGCATTTTTTCAGTCCCAGTGTTGTACCAAAAATAATTCAGATGGGTGGTTCAAAGAATTAGTTGGAAACCACCAATTCAGTGTCAACACTGTCAAGCAGGCATGAGCCTAGCAAAGTGGGGAAAAAGTGGCACTGCAGTGTCCACAAACAGATCAGTTCAGAGTTCCCATACAGTAATAGCCAAATCCAGTATGGCTATTACTGTATGGGACTACTGTATATGAATTCAGCTGTCCATTTAAAGGGCAACTAAAGCCTCAAAATAATACAGAATCAGAAGGCATCTTTTTAACAATAGACACTCCTGATTCTGTATTGTTTTGAGCAATTAGTTGTCCTTTAAATGGACATTAATCCCATATAGTAACCCCCATTCTTTGGCAATCTAGATGTTTGGAAGCTACAACTCCCAGCATGCTTTAGTTGCTGGGAGTTGTAGTTTCCAAACATCTGCAGTGTCTGGAATTTCTCTAGAATTTAAAAGTGAGTCTTGTTTGGATCCAGCCACATGAACAAATTTTGCAGGACCTCCTACAACTCCCTCCAATTAAATCTGTAACTGCACCTTGGAATAAACAATAACCAGTTAATACTTGGGTAACCCATGGAACTGCCATGGGGCTCAATCTTCAGAACAGTCCCAATTCCAAAAAAAGGACAATTAAACTCTATACAGTGTCCCTACTGAACAGTATCACCCATCAAACACCGAAAATAAGCGGTAGTTATGAACCATGTGTAATTACTGTGTCCCCCCACCCCCAGTGCCTCCCCAGTTCGGTGAACTTGGGTCACTTACCTCTTATCCTCTAATCCTGCTGCTACTCACTCCAATCCACTGCTCTGGCTCTTGACGTCACTACTTGGTGCCGGGAAGTGAAACTGGCACACAGTAGTGACGGCAGAACTGTGGATCGGAGCGAATGGCTGCCAGATTACAGGATATGAGGTGGGTGAGCCAAGTATAAGTCGAGGCTTGATTTTAAGGCTTTTTTACCGTATATGTGGTACATGTTTATGATCAAAACCGAAAGGCCTTCCAACTAAATTGATCTATCCCAAGAATAAAAAAGTTCTAAATAATTACCTTGCAATGCATTATTGTAGTTATTTTAATTGTTCCCTTTCCTTCCCCTACTGGCTTTTAACAAGTATAGAAGAGGCTTTCAATGCAATGCTTAGGCCATGTACACATGTTAGATAAAGATTGTCAGAGCAGTCAAAAGACATTCGATGTCAATTTTTACCTACAGACAGGCTCCCGAGAGTGACTGGGAGACCTCTGTTGATCCCAGATATTGTTAAGTGCTTCAACAGGATGCATTACTTACCAATATTGAGGGGAGTCACTTCACACTCCGCTATCGACAACAATTATCTAACATGTGTACATATATCACCAACAATTATCTAACGTGTACATTTCTGTAGTATCAAGACCTCTTGTTGGGGTTGCTACTACCACAACAGAGCAACTCTGCTAAATTATATACCTAAAAGGAGCCCATGTAAGTAATGCTTAGGCTAAATACAATGGAAGTACCACTTAAGGTTCGTACACACGGATGTTCGGTCAGGGTTCACCGAACGTCCGACTTGGTGGATCCCTGACAACCGTCCGTTTCAGCCAATAAAGGCCCTACACACGAGCCGATTATTGGCCGAAACGAACGTTCGTAAACATCATGCGTCTCGGGTCAGGACCCGCAATCGCACGTGTGTAAGAACCTTTAGTTTTACTCCCCTCAAGGGACACAATGTAGCTGATAGGAGAATCCTTCTCTGTTTCTGGGCCAAACACACAAAGCAACAAAGAAAAGGAGCAGAAACTGAAAGGCTTTCTGTACAAAAATATTTTACTGTGTATCTTTTGTTTGGTATTACTTATGAGTTCTCATTTACATAAAATATTTAATAGTAACTGAATTTCTTTTAATTTTTTTCTTGTGTGTTTGTTGGCTCTGCAAAAGAAATTTACCTTAAAATGGACAGTGATGCTCCAAGGTAGAGAAGTATTTGATGCATGCAAGTCAAAAAGCAAACCAATTGGATAATGCCTAAAAGAAAACAACACTAATTAGGTGTTAAGTATGACACATAATAAGCCTAGCAAATGTTACAAAATAATTAACGCTAACACTATTTTTAACTGAAGCCCCTCTTCTGGTCACTATGATCAGCACTTACTGGCCAGACTAAGCCATAAAATGCTATTGATGAGTTTGAGCTACTTTCTTTTTTGACAAATTTAATAATTTGTCTTAGGTCCAACAAAATGGCAAAGGCTACTTTAGGGGAACTGAAATTCAGAATTTCCTAGGCACAGACAACTATGAAAACGAAAAACAGTATGAACCACAAGAACAAACCGGCAGTAAAGATTGTGTGGTGTTTTAACCCTTGTAACTATCAATGCTTCCCAACTATCTTCTAGTTGGTTATAAGGTACTGAAATTACCCATATGGTCAGTGGCCTTCCCAGTGCCAATTAAGAGTTAGCTGCACTCTCTCATTCCTGCAGGAAGGTAAAGAGACTTGCTACCAATGTAGTGAGACAGCTTTAATATCTGGCCTTTTTCCAGAAGAGACATAAATTAGTAGTCTCAGGGAGTCATTCACAGAATCTCCCCTTCCCTGAACCCACACACCTGTCTGCTTCCCCAAGATATGGAAGAAAGCTGGTTGGATATATCTGTATGGAATTACAACCATAAATTGCAGACATATTCTAGCACACTTTTTTAAAGGAAGAATATCATAATAGCAGTACAGGGTGAAGTGATTACAGTTTTTGTTTAAAATAGATATGACATTCAAACCATGAAAATGGTTGTCATTAGAGGAAGATACACCAAATCTACAGTAAAAAAAAAAAAAAAAACAGCAAACAACAAAAGACATCCATGTGTAGAAAAAACTTTTGAGTGGTATGAGTAGGTGTTTTTTATCTAGTAAAAAAAGGCCTCCCACATCTGAATATCACAGGTACAAAATACCTCAGGGATCCTTGGAAACCTTTGAAGATTTCAGTGACATTCTAGTTCTCTTCAAACACACACACACACAATATTTTGTAGCTTTTCTTAAATCTGCACCGTATGAATCAATCCACATAAAATACAAATTTGCATATCCACAGTTCCAGTAAAGGGGTCCATACAGGCAATAACGATAGTCATACGATATTAGACTATTCCGATATTGTTCATTTCACATGGTTGCATTTTTCCCCTAAGCCCCTCCAGAGCTTCCTTTGTAGATTTTACAAAGGTGAATGGTTAGCACTGCCCCTCTGAGATTTTCATCTACCATCTGATTCGTCAGCCTCAATTGGTAAGGCCCGTGCGCGCACGTCTACTGAGCATGACGTCACGCCGCACGCAACGTCAGTGAGTTCACGTGCGTGTACGTGCGGAGCGAACGGGCCTTACCAACTGAGGCTGATGAATCAGGAGGTAGCTAAAAATCTTGGAGGGGCGGAGCTAACAATTTACCTAAGCAAATCTACAAAGCTAGGCTCTGGAGGGGCTTAGGAGAAAAAAATATGGCAAAAGTATTTTTAAAGCTTCAACTTCCAATTGTGCATAACTTGATTTTACAGTGCACTTATCCTTTAAGTTTTTATTAAATATGTCTTAAACACAAGAAATACACCCAAGATCCAACTAGCTCAAAGCAAAATATAGTAAATCACACAAACATATTCCTATTTATTACACCTTTGCCACTAAACCCTGTAAGTAACCATTAATATGTTTCAAATGACAAACATACCTTTTACAAAAAAATGAAGAAAAAAACTTCAGTAAAAAAATGTTTCTATATACTGCTGCCATCTACTGGAAACTGTACAAATGAACATGACATCAGCCTAAAATAAAGTTTTTAATATCCTAGTAGAGGACCCCCCCAAACCCCATTTTCACAATATTTCCAAATATCAATGATGCCTCTGAAGGAGCTTACCTGACCCAGTCCCTCGCCGCTGACAGACGCTCTACTTCCTGGTCGCGGCTGTCAGTTTAGGCGCAATGTGAAGTCACACCAAATTGCCTGATAGCCGCGACTAGGAAGTAGAGAGGCCATCAGCACAGAGGCTCATTGCTCCCGTTTTTGCTCGAGCCTAGCTCGAAACAGAAGCAGGGGGCGGTGCCCAGGGGCGAGGGACTGGGTCAGGTAAGTACCTTCAGATGCATCTTTGAGATTTCTAAATATTGGGAAATAGGGGTTGGGTCCTCTACCAGCCCATGCTGGGGGACACGAATTTAAAATGCAAAAGAGGGACAGATGGGAAGGGGAGATGGGGAGCACGGATTTTTTTTTTAACTTATATTTTAAAGACCACTTTCCCATTTTACATTGTTGCTTGCAAAATGTTCAAATGTATGATGTGGATTAGATAACAGTAACAGACTTATAAACTGGAGGGCTTAAAACACTGGCTAATGAACTGGAGGGCTGGCAACACTGCTGGCTAATGTCAACAACATTAATTTACATTTACATTACATTAAGACGTAAAAGGCATAATACTGTAGTACTCTTTAAACACTTTGATTTGAGAAACTTTCAGTCACACGTTTCAGGGGACGCCTCCCATCTTGACCAGATCTTATTGTATTTGAGCGGATATCCTCTATTCTTGTACAACATTTCTTTATATGGTAGCACTTTATTGACTGCTTTTTTCCAGTCTTCTAGGAGTGGAGGGAGGGCTTGAATACAGGTTTTTGCGATTTGTAAGCTCGCCTGGAATAGTAGGTTTTAAAGAATTTATCGTTTTGTATTTCTTCTATAATACCCAATAGACATATTTTGGGGTCACATCCCACAGGGGAGCCCATTTTGTCATGCAAAAAGATTAAAGGGACAGTTCAGTGGAAATTATCAATATTTGTTAAATTGTTAGTTTGTGTAATGCCTTCTTAGTTATTCTACATATTCCCTCCCATTTTGAAAAATCAGTTGATTTGATCACTGCTGTTGACATTAGTGAGCTGACATTTCAGGTTCTAACGGTCCTTCTTCTTCCCAGGATGCACCACATCCTTGGATTGTTCCTAACAGTAATTTCTACTGATTGGCTGTTGGATGGGTCAAAAATGCTCAGATCTCTACTGAACAACTGGCACTGAGTCCAGGGCAAGACCATAACGGTCTCTACTAGGGGTCCTGCAAACAGGAAGTCAGTATTTCGGTTACATTTATTTATACACAGACACAATGCTGAATTGGCAGATTAAGGTCATTTGGATGATAAAATACTGCTCTTCTTTCTGAAAAGAATATGTATTTGCACTGAACTTCCCCTTTAATATCTGTCTCCGGTATCCCTGGATCTTGGGGCAAGACCATATGAGGTGGTAAAAGGTACCTGGTGTTATCTGGCATTTAGGGCATAGTGGATTACAGCTTGGCTTTTATCTAGGTATACGAGCTGGAGTGAGATATGCTCTTTGTAGCATATAAATTTGTGATAATCTATCCGAAGCTTTGGTTGAGACCTGCCTTCAGGCCTCAATGGCCTCTTGGCACTACCCACAACTGATTTTACTTTTGCAAAACAAGCCCCAGTAAAATACTTAACAGTCATTTGTTCCCTCGGCTGTCTTCATAGCCAGCAGCCGTGTCTGTAATTGGCTGCTGGCTAGCCAATTACAGACGTGGCTGCCGGTCCCACCCCTCTCTTCCGCTAGCAGAGAGCCGGGAGCAGACAGCCAGGGGAACGAAGGTCTGTAAGTATATTTCAGGTTTTGTTCAGAATTCCTTTGCCAATATGTTAACATTGCAATCTTCAAAGGTATGTCTTTTATTTGAAGATTGTAATGTTAAAATATTGACAAAGGAACATGACTGGTTCAAGAGAGATGTCAAGGAGGCCATTTATGTGAAAATAAAGAAACCAAGCTTAAATAGACATGGGTTCGGCACCAACTGTCTGCCATGTACAATTCTGTTTTGGCACCTTACCCTGGGCGTTCCTATAACACCTATTAGCCACTATGCAATCACGCCCTTAACACCTGGCAGTGATATGCTAATTGGGATTTTCCAGGGTACATAATTACCACAGATTCTTGTACAAGTCATTCTGAATTGAGAAAGCCAGTCGGAAGACTAGCTAAAAGTCTTCAAGAACTAAACTTCAAGTCCAGCTGATTTAATTGAATACAACAGATATACCATGACCTGGATGAATAAGAACCTTTACAAGCAGTGCTAAATCATGTGAATTTGTTCTGCTAAAGAGTTATTTTTAGCAGTACAGTAAACTTTTGTTAAAATTATCTGTATAAGTGAATTTTCTCAAAATCACTCTCTTCCACCAGTGATTACCAGCTTGTGAATAACAAAACTGAAACATGGTTAACTTGGCAATTGCTCTTTTACACTACAAGTATTTGTTTTTAGTCTGCTAAAAACAGTATTGCAAAACTCTCACCCAACCTACAAATAAGCATTTTAGTGCAAAAAAATATTTTTCTATTTTAGTAATTATTTAGATGGGTGACTGGTGCAATTTTTTTCTAGTGCTCCATACTACTAGATATCAGCATGAATAAGGAGGATTGCCTGAAGATTTTCCTAAGTGAAGTTGGAGTTTAACAAGGGAGTTCAACAAGGAGAAAGACAAGGAAAACACTGACACTACCTGACTTTTTATTAGGGATTTTCACCAATGTTTATTATTGTACTCTGCTTATCTATTATCAACTCCATGGCTCCAAAATCTCCTTCCCATTCATTGCCTTCCTATCCCTATTCTATTTTTACCTCTCTTCTTCCATCAAATTATCAGTATTCCTTCACACTATATCAGCACTTAAAAAACGCTGTTCCTTTCACCAAGTCCCAGGAAACTTCAGTATAAATCCTTAGCCCACCTTCACTCCCTGTTTATTATTCTCTTTCTTGCTGCTGGGGATATTGCTCCCAACTCTGGACCCTCCATCTGCTGTCATTCTCGCCTTTCTAACCCCCCCCCCCCCCCCCCACACACACACACTTATTCTTATTCTTTTTTCGAGGCCCTAATCTTTCTAATATCATAACCATCCCTACTCTTTCACCTTCACTTTTTCCTTTTTCCTGTGGATTCCTTGCTAACAAACACACCTTTATTCATGACCTGATTTGTTCTAACTCCTTTAATCTCCTGGCTCTAAAGGTGCCCATACATCTATAAGATTTTACTTACCCAACCGAGCGCTCACCCGATGTTCATCGATGCTGCCGGAACTGCTTCTCCTGATCTTATATTCGGCCGACATGCGATCGCAAAATCCCATTCATTTTGCGATCGCATGTCGGTCGAATGTAAGAATGTAACACTCTGAAAATGTTTTGATTCGCTAACACTGCTGTCAATCTAATATTAAGTACACCATTGGATACAACACTAAAAGGGAAGTGAGAAATATGTTCCTTTGTAAGCTTCCATTGTCTCCCTGTAAAATTTCCTGGGGTGTGGCTTAACAGTCCATTTTGAATATACCATTACAAAACAGGAGTGGGGACTACTAAGTACTTTTATTTATTTATAGATTTTGCCTTATTTACATTTCTATATACTTTAATGTCATTACTACATATTTGTTAATATTGATATAACTATTTATTTAGTGCTTAAACAACACATAAACACTGTCCCTATGTATATTTTTTTACCCACCCCCACCAACATAGTACCTCCAAAAAACCCAATGTATTCCCCATGAATTTATAAATTTATTTATATAAGGGATAAGGGATATATACTAGCAAAAGTGTGCCTGTTGGTGCACAGTGGAAATTGTGTGTATGTTTTGCTATGTAAAGATGCAGTGCTAACAGGAACCACCAGGAAACATCCAGGGGGCCTTAATAAAATTAGTCTGAAAGTCCTGAAAAAACCCAAGCAATCGCATTATATTTAATGAACAAACACACACATATACCCCCTTACCTATACTACCTGCCAGCTAGAATATAGAGGGTCTATGTGGAATAAACCTGCAGGTCTGAGAATAGACCCAGGCAATCTAAACAGAACCTTTGGGCAATCAAAAGCAGCCCATACATATATCCGACTTTACTTTCCCGACCGAGCACTCCAGCGACATTAGACCGATCATGCCAGGACCGCCTGTTGGTCAAATAGAAGAATGGGAAAGGCATTTTCCAGCAGGATCGATCTAAAAACACAGGAGCACTTGGTTGGGAAAGTAAAATCGGATATATATATGGCCACCTTAAATCCTATACAGTATCCTAATTAACATGCTAGGTTCATACTTATTAGTAATCATCACAGCAAGTCCCAGATTTACAGTCACTGTGGGGTCAGGACTTGGTAGCACAAAATACTGATTGAATATTCATGTTAGGGAGAGGTGTGGATAGAGGAGCTAAAAGCTCCACACAGAGTATAAAATGAAATAAAGCCTTCTAATAACAGAAAGTACCTCATAGAATCATGTTATTATAAGAGCATTGCCCTAATTAACATATAATAACATGATGTTTCTCACTTAAAGAAATGGGTGTGGACATGCAAAGTATCTTATTTATAGCCTGTGGCAAAGGCGTGTGTCTAGATATAATACAGCCTAATGGTATAGAGCAGGCGTGTTTTGCAGTTAGATTCTTCTTAATGAACTTTTCACGTGTTTAAAAACTACAACTCCCAGCATTCCCCGACTGCACAAAATTCTGCAAAAAATTATTTTTCATACATCCTGGAATAAAGACATTTTCCTGACTTACAGACATTAAAAGCCCACTTTTGTGATTTAGCGCTTCCTACCCAAGGGTTTAAACATGCAAGTGATTCATCTGCCCTTCCCTAACATCCATAGCTATAAGACTATTGGATTAAGGAAGCATAATATGGGTCGAACAGTTGGTGCGATGTTAAGGCTCGATTTTAACGCCAGCTAATAGCAAGTGTTAAATACTTATATGCGGGTGAGATTCACCCAAAATTGCACAGCCTCTGGTAAATCTCGTACGGGAGATTTGCCCAGAGAGCTTGTGTCTCTGTGTGAATCTCCCTGTTAGAGTCCTTACCATATTTGCCCTGACATCCAAAAACCACCTAACTGGCAGTTATAATTCATGAAGTCTAAAGTTTCCTACACACGTGCGATCGCGGGTGCCGGAGCACGACGTGAACCAACAACCGTTTTGCCAAAAATCGTGCCATGTATCGACAGAACGGCCATTTCGGCCGATAAAATGCCCATACATGGCATGATTATCAGGCATTCGTACACATCGTGCGTCACGGGTTGGCACCAGCGATCGCATGTGTGTATGAACATTAACATAAATGCCAGTAACAAACCGATAGTTCCATGGATCATTCGGCTGGAAATATCTGATGGTGTGGGGCGGCCAGCCTCAACCGAGTTCAATCGCCCATATCAGACAAATGGGTCAGTTAGTAAATCACTGCCGATCATGCAGTTCCCTATGGGACCACATGATCGGTCTGTCACTGCTTGCTGCAGCCACTGTTGCTGTGACCAACAGTCATTTGTCCCGGCAGAGCTCTCACTCAAAGCAGATGCTTAGTTGGGACACATGATAGTGTTATATGTATCCAGCCTAAATGGTAATGGAACCTGCAGATCTGAAAACAGATCCAGGCAATCCTGCCACAATGTGCAATTCAATCTCAACAGCACCATTGGATATCCCGAGACCCTATACAGGATCCAGAATAACATGCTAGGTTCATACTTATTGGTATTTACCACAGCAAGTTCCAAATTACAGTCACTATGGGGTTAGGACTTAAAAACACAGGATACTGATTAGTTTTACAAGTTAGGGAGCAGTATGAATAGAGGAGCTCTATGGAGAGGGGAGGGGGATTAAATGTGAGAGTCTGAAGATTTTTCTACTTGGCTAAGACTGTTGCATGTTTTACAAACAGCGCATAACTGGGTGTAATACAGGAACTATTTACACTGGTCGCTTATCCCTGCTCTATATGATAGGGGGCCTGAAAGGAAAACATCTCCATGCCCATTTCTCTGAGACAATGAAGTGAGTTTGTTAATGGTTTATTACATTATTTAAGCAATAGACCCCATATGCTTGTGAAGGTTCTCATTCATCCAGGTCATGGTATATCTTTTGTATTCAATTAGATCAACTGGACTTGAAGTTTAGTTCTTGAAGACGTTTCGCTAGTCATCCGACTGGCTTTCTCAATTCAGAATGACTTGTACAAGAATCTGTGGCAATTATGTACCCTGGAAAATCCCAATTAGCATATCACAGCCAGGTGTTAGGGGCGTGATATTTTTAGCTTGTGATTGCGCCCGCGATTTTTGTTAAAATGGAAATCGCGGTACAACGAAAATTCCCGCAATTTCCGATGTGCATGCGATTGCATGTCCGTTTGCGTTTTGGTAATGCATGTGTTCACCATTTTTGGTGCGTTGATGCATGCATTTCTGTAATGGAAAACGGCAAAATTGCATGCGCAAAACGCACAAGAATCACGCACAAAACCACGTGCAATTACGCTGTTGTAGTGTGGCGTCGGCCTTAATAGGGAGGGTGAGTATTGAAAGACAGATTGATAACTTTAACTATAGAATGATACAATGGATCTGCTATTGATCTATTATTGGTTGGAAATTTAATGGGGAAGATTGATTCAAGCTCTGCACAACAGTTCTATTTCACTATGGTGTTTCTACTGAACTAACACGCTATACAATGTTACAATAAATAGATCAAGAATAGAGATGGACTGGATCACGGATCTGAACCCAGTTCCGCAACGGATTTCCGTGATTCACGGATTTTGCGGGAATTTTGCAGATTTTTTCGTGATGCGTTTGAAAATTCAAAGAAAATTTCAAGGAGTTTTTTAACATTTTGTACAAATTATACAGTAACTTACTGTAAATAGTTTTGGGACCTGAAAAATGGTTAGGGGGAAAAGACAATTAAGATTCTTTCTGAAACAATCTGATTGTAACCAATTCCAGGGCCAGATTTACCATTAGGCACAGTAGGCATGCGCCTAGGGGCGCCTGAGGTTGGAGGGGTGGCTGTCAATCTCCTCCCACCAATCCAACCCCTTTATAGTTTATTTTCTTCCCCAAAAAGAGAAAATGGGTATGGTTTGTGTTTAGGGGTGGGGCTAAGGGCTCTTTGGGCCTACAGGCTCCTAAGGTGTAAATCCAGCCCTGATTAATTCTGATTACTTATTGGTTACTATACCAATCAGATTATTTCTAAAAGAATGACTGTAACCAATTCTGATTGGTTACAATCAGCTTCTTTTTTTTTTTAGAAAGAATCTTATTGGTATACCAATCAGATTATTTTCCAATCAGAATTGGTTACAATGAGATTCTTTCAGAAAGAATCTGATTGGTTAGTATACCAATCAGATTCTTTTCTAATCAGAATTAATCAATGACAATTGGTTACAATCAGATTCTTCCAGAAAGCATACCAATAAGATTATTTCTAAAAGTATCTGATTGTAACCAATTCTGATTACATACAATCAGATTCTTCCAGAAAGCGTACAAAGAAAATTCTTTCTGAAAGTACCTGATTGTACCCAATTCTGATTAGTTACAATTAGATTCTTTCAGAAAGCATACCAATAAGATTCTTTCAGAAAGCATACCAATAAGATTCTTTCAGAAAGTATCTGATTGTAACCAATTCTTATTAGTTACAATCAGATTCTTCCAGAAAGCATACCAATAAGATTATTTCTAAAAGTATCTGATTGTAACCAATTCTGATTACATACAATCAGATTCTTCCAGAAAGCGTACCAAGAAGATTCTTTCTAAAAGTACCTGATTGTAACCAATTCTGATTAGTTACAATTAGATTCTTTCAGAAAGCATACCAATAAGATTCTTTCTGAAAGTATCTGATTGTAACCAATTCTTATTAGTTACAATCAGATTCTTCCAGAAAGCATACCAATAAGATTCTTTCTGAAAGTATCGGATTGTAACAAATTCTGATTGGATACAATCAGATTCTTTCAAAAAGAATCTGATTGGTATACTAACCAATCAGATTATTTTCTAAACAGAATTTGTTACATTCAGATTCTTTCAGAAAGATTCTAATTTGTTAGTATACCAGTCAGATTATTTTCTAATTAGAATTGGTTACGATTAGATTTTCAGAAAGAATCTGATTGGTTAGTATACCAATCAGTTACTTTCTGAAAAAATCTGATTGTAACCAATTCTGATTTGAAAGAATCGGATTATCTGTTCCCCAGACCATTTCCCAGGTCCCAGAGACATTTACAGTAAGTTACTGTATCATTTTTACAAATTTTTCAAAAATTCCTTTAAACTTCAAATTTTCTAAAATTTCGGTGACCCTCGAAAATAAAATGTGTAATCTCAAAAAACAGTTTGATCGTGAGGAAAGTTATTTTTTTTTACATTTCTGGATGTATGTAGGTTTTCCCCAGACCATTTTCCAGGTCCACAGGTGGAACGGATTTTAGCAGTTTCGCCCATCTCTCAAAACCCTGGATTTAAATATCTTCCTGTATAGATTTATTAAAACAAATCGATAAACAAAACAGAAAAATGTGATAGTGTTATATAACAAATATAAGATGGATAATGTCTGTCTTATCTAGATGTTAGGCTGCCCTTTATGTACCGTATATTTAACATGTACTTCTAAAGCACTAACACATTCAAAAGATGTGTGTATATATGTCCCCTCTAATACCTATTGGGGTACACCCAATACGTTCCCTTCTGCCTCTGTATATCATGTAAAATATTCATTTAGGGGATGTGACACTAATAGAACCAAGCTTGTGAAGGTTCTCATTCATCCAGGTCATGGTATATCTGTTGTATTCAATTAGATCAACTGGACTTGAAAAGTTTCTGAAGACGTTTCGCTAGTCATCCGACTGGCTTTCTCAATTCAGAATGACTTGTACAAGAATCTGTGGCAATTATGTACCCTGGAAAATCCCAATTAGCATATCACAGCCAGGTGTTAAGGGTGTGATTAGATAGTGGCTAAGAGGTGTTATAGGAACGCCCAGAGTAAGGTGTTACACCATGTACATGGCAGACAGTTGGTGTCGAACCCCCCCACCCTTAACACCTGGCTGTGATATGCTAATTGGGATTTTCCAGGGTGTCAGGCCAGTGGGGGATGGGCATGGCGGGCTGCAAGGGAAGGCGCCTGGGGCCGCAGAGGAGGAGCCCACAGGCCATGAGTGGGGGGAGCCAAGACCTGCAAGTGTGGGGGCCATTGGCACAGTAGCTGGAGAGGGGCATGGGCGGCACTGTGAGTGGGAAGGACAAGGAGGCTCCAAGGAAGGGGACCATGTGGTCCACGGGGTGCAAGGCGACGGGCGGCCCACACGCGCGCCCACAAGTAGCCGGATGCGGCCACAAGCGACCACAAGTGGGGGCCAAGAGGCCCGCTGCATTAGGAAGGAGGACAGCGGGAGGCGTTGACAGGGCGGCCATGAGTGGCGAGCGCGGCAGCAAGTGGGAGGCCGGCATTTCAAAAGACCAAAAATGTATACACCTACAAAAACTCTCTTACTGGAGGATTGTGCCCCTGTTCTACACCCACCCTCCCCTTCCGTCACTGTAACGCAATATCTTATCATGGTTTGTCCTTTGCTTTTCTCATGCACAAGGAACGTGCCATACGCCCGAGATTAGGGGATACTTAGTATTTGCTGACCGACCAGGATTCAGAACCTCCCACCCCCTAACTTCTGATCAGTGATTTACTTAAAATCTAGGGGTCGTGCAGCCATGTCAGAGAGCTGTTTGTTATGATGGTCATTATTTAAGGTAACTGCCGCCCATTTAAATAAACACAGTTTCCCTTATAACATTGGCAAATTCATACTAAGTTACCTTAAAAATTAGTTAAGGCCCAATCTGTTTACCATTTAATAGAAAGCGTGTGCCATGTATGAAACAGTCAGTCCCTCAAAATATGAGTCGAAGCCGGAGTTTGTGGGGCCAAAAAAATAGCTTTAGAAAGAAGATCATCAACCCTGCTTGCTAAAGTTTGAATTTTTAAGCCCTGTGCTCAAATAAGCATATCAACCAGTATCTATTTCCTCCGAGGACTGTCGTATATGAAGTAAATTTTAATTGCGAAATTACAGGCAAATATGCCTGACACAAAATGAGTCCATAGAGCGGGAGTTTTTTCTTGTTTTTTTTTAACTATAACTCTTTATCTTACTATGTGTTCATACAGAAATCAAAAAGCGCATTTACTACAGAGTGACTTTAACACAACTCATACTGCTCGGCGTTGTAAAATCTCATGCTAAATGTAACGCCAAAAGCAATATAAAATCATGGAGCACAGCTGACCGTACGACTGGGCGTCTTTTGCCCAAAACCCGCCTCAGCCACAAAATAAAGACGTTAGGTAGTAATGAGTATCGCATCTTACCGTTATTAAGTCAGCGTGACATTTTAACAAACATTTATTAGAATGCTTGTTGTTTGCTGAATAAACAGTTGCCCTAGTTAAAAGACACTCAGAGCACATTTAATTCGTATATAAACATACCAATAGTTCAAAATAAAAGCATCATGCCCACACTCCAATAGAAAAATTTATTACCACTATACACTTTCGGAAGCATTCCAGATCCATGCCTGCAACAGGTGACAATTTCCGAGTAGTAGAAAGAAAGCTGGGCAAACCATTTTAAGGACGGTGTGCCCCACAGCTCAACTTTCTAGTGTACTTTAATATAAGGTACAGATGGGAATTATTTTTATCCCATTATACTGGAGAAATGTTTTATGACATCATAATCTGACTGTATACAGTAAAATAACATTTTAGTGATGCATGTAGTTAAAAGTTTTTAAATCTATAGATGCTGTGATTTATTCCCCCTCCACTTTTGCATTAAATGCTGCCGACAAATTATTCTATTGAAGCAGCAGTAGTAAGTGAAGGAATTTAAGAAGCCTGCTAATACTAGCAAATGAGATAAGCCACACTATTTAAAGAAGTTCGCCGTAAAACCCGCTAACATTATGCCAGTATACTCCTCTAATGAGTTGAACGGACAAGACTTAGTACGTACTGAAAATTATGAGCACGAAAAAAATAGAAAAAAGAAGAGGAACAATAAAATGAGAAACTTGTGAAAAATGATTCAATTTCCAAAAGCATAAAAAGGATAAACATGTGTATTTAAACATTGGATTTAGTTCACAATATCTATAAATTAACCCGTTTACCTGATATATTCGATAATCGCGTATATATCCGAAATCCACCACTCTCTCTGTAAGCGACATCCATTAGCTCTTCGATTTATGCGCCCAAACTGGTCAAAACTTGCCTCTACAATGAAAGCAGATACTTCAGCGACATATTAAACAGCCCTTTTAAATCAAAATTTAAATGTTCAAAGGCTAGCAAAGTTTTAATTTTCATGTCTGCATCAATAATTTCTGCATAGCGAAAGTAGAGCCAGCCGTAACGTAAAATATAAGAGCTAGTGCAGGACAATATAAAACATGGCTCCCTCCATAAATATAACATGTATATGGAAAACTATTAACAAAAGCCACTGTACAAACTAGATAAATTCCAGTCCTGTATAAATAAAAAACTGCCTTATTTGATATGTATCCATTTCAATCAATATAATATTCTCTTACTTCTTAATATTCACTGTATTGCAGCCCTACATAGCCAACATCCTTAATCATCTGGCCTTTAGTCTCACCAGGAGCAGAGATGGAACAATCCTCAGACCACTGACAAACAGTCAGCATACATATGTGTGCAGCGAGATGGCTAATGGGATATGAGAAAACAGATTAATTTAAATAAAATTAGACACACCACCTGTTTTCAGCTGTTATATGTGTTTATCGCCGAGCTGTCTCCTTACCATATAAAGACTGGCTTCTGGCCAAAATGGTCTTCCCATAGGCCAGACCCCAGGACACAGCCAGGAAAGTAGGCATACAACAGACCTGCGAGTGCGTAACAAGAGGTGAGGACCTAGGTGAAGCGTCCTCACACTGGGTGGCGATCAATGGGTTTGAATTAAGGGGGGAATAATTATAAGGTTGCGACACGTGTCCAATAATAATGTAGAGAGATACATACCCTTGTATAATACCAACCAGCCTCAACACTACTATGTGTACAAGATTGCAATTATGTGGATTAAAAACAAGTCAAAATGGGGCATATTTCTCCTATTTTATATTTTATTTGCTCTTGTTAGCAATATCAAAATATGGAGCAAAGATAAGAGAATGCTGAAAAAAATACAGTGATGAGGGATGTGCTTGGATGTTACTGATTAAAGGTTCCAAATATTATTTATTGCAATCACCTATCAGAGACAAGTGGAGTTTAGAAGAATATGGTCTGCAGTTCAAATGTTCAAATAAGCTCCTAGACACAAAACTCAATCACTACATGTCACCTGTAAATTAGAATCGTACAGCGACTGATCAACTAAAGACACAAAAACCTTCTAAAATCTAAACTGAAAATATTTGAAAGATATTGATGCAAAAAAAAAAATTTCTTTTTGCGAAGCTTTGTTTTTTTTGTTGTGTTTTGTATTGTATTAATAAAAGGCAGAACTGGGGTATAAGAAGCCTATGTTAGTTGTCATGCGGAGATTATAGTTTGTATATAGGCAGGCTAGTGCACAGCAAAACACAAGGCTGTCCTAGTCATCAAAAAGCATGAACTCTAATTACTCATTTCAGCGCAGTTGAAAGGGTGGTGCAAGCCACTAGTAGCTGAATAAGTGTGTCAGCATTAAAAACATAACTGTATCAAATACAAAAGAATTTAAGTATTAAATGTAGAAACCACAGAAGCGAAAGAAAGCAAAATTACTGGGAAGGGCATAAAGAATAACATGATCCATACAGCTTTCCATCACATAAAAATATAAATTCATTAAAAAGATGAAATAATAGACACACTCAACATTCCTTTTACTCTGCTTTAGGCTTGCAGCAAGCAAAGACCACTTTGGCAGGATTTTAAACAAAATCTTAATACTCCTAAAAGAAATAGAATCAATGCCATAATTATGTAAATAATAATAATTTAGATTATTTTTCACATTAAAAAATCCTGATTCCTGAAAGTGCAAAATATGTTAAAATAATAGCATCAATAAGACACTCCCTTTAATAGGCTTTTTTCTTAATACGTAAATTGATTAAATAAAAACACTAAATGTGCTCTACCTTTAGTCAACCCTCAATCACTCTGGCAAAAATGTGAGTTATGCAAAATGATGCTGCAATTGGCAAAAGACTATGCATGAATTAAGGAACAGTGATGCACAGATAAACAAGTGGGAGTTTTGTTAACTATAAAATTAGCTTTAACTATGCAAACAAGGAAGGGAGTTTAAAGTTAGCTCTCGAGATACATAAAAAATGTAGTTGGAATACAGGAACCATATCTAAAATGCATTTGAAATAGAACAGTGAGACTGACCTGTAAGAGTTTTTTCTGGCCACAAATGGTTGATTTGTCTATTAGATTGTAGCAGTAGAAACGTGACAGCCCCTCTACCCACCACTCTCTTTCCTCTTTCTTTACCTCCCCAAACGGGTAATGAGCGCAACCAACAATTTAGCAGTATTTCAGTCAGAGTTCATTGTAAATGTATATAAACTTCTTTTACAATTGAGACACAACAGAAGATTTGGGCTACCAGCATATTTGCACTGTAAAACCTTAAAACAAAGATATTTTATGGCAGGAAGACTATAAGGGCAAGGCCACAATGCAACGCAATCGATGCGATGTCATGTGCGATTTTTTTTGCGTTTGCGATTTTTCAATAAGTATAGGAAAACGCATGCGATGCGATTAAAAATGCCAGAACGAAAAATGCAATCACAACGCACTGAAAAACGCGTGTTTTTTTGCGTTGCCGCGTTTTCAATGATTTTTCAAAAACGCAAGCGCAATCGCAAAAAAAAAAAGCAGCAGTGTGGTCTAGCCCTTAGTTACAGGGAAAAGCAGTACTTGTATATCCCATAGTAAGAAATGCTGAATTTATAAAATGTATTAATTATTTCTGTGTGTTTAATAAGTTTGTACTCAAGGATACAGCTGCAGAGCAAATAGGGTACAGAAAAGCCAAGGCAAATTCTGAAAACCAGCCAGACATACTGCATTAGTTAAGCACCTGCAAATCTGGAAAAGCAAACAAGAAAGCACCAACATGCTACAGCAGTGAACCAATTTAAATTCTAATATTTATACCAGCTTTGCTCACACAATAGAATGTGGTTAATATACACCACAATGCTTATATTTGAAGAGTTTATAGTGCAGAACATTACTTGGGTGTGCAAGCACACGCAATTGCAGGGAACCCAGTAAGTTAAAGAAGAGATCAAAAGAGATTGCTCGTGTTTTTACTAGATATATAAGGAAAAACTCCAGCATGCCCAGGAATGACCCACTAGATATATAAGGTACACCAAGTATGCCCAGGGATGACCCAGCAGACAGATGGCCTTCTTCAGCTAGGAATACCTGGCAGAATCACTTAGGCAACAGAGAAAGGACCAGATACAATGGTTTTCGAGAGAAGAGAAAGAGGAAGATATTGGCTGATCACAAAACAGGTGCTCCAAAAAAAAGTTCCAAAATATGTGTAATGGTTACCAGCCCTGTGATGGTCATGGTAAAATGACTTTGACCAGCTTAATATAATGAATACATGTAAGTAGCATATGAATCTGATTTGTGTGGTGTGCTGCCTGGCCTTCAATCCAGCCACATATTTTGTTTAGGAGCAGTATCCCCCCTTCCAATTTTAACAACTCCCACTTCTATCGACCTGACCTTTTTCCTCATAAACCAACTGTCAAGCCCGCACACAGCATTCCCACTGTAAAAAACTCTGTCACCATTCCCGCTACAGTAAAACTACTCACGAATAATTTGTAGAGCGCACGGAACTGATTGACAGCTGAATATTAAGAAGTTTTAGGTTGGCTATCTAAAGAATAGGGGGTTACAGTGTTCTCCCTAGGAGGTCTTTAGCCCGGGCAGCCCAAAAAGAGGGAAACACTTGTGATTTGAAAGAATTTAGGATGTAGGTTAATAGGTGTACCAATACACTGCAAGATTATTTTAGCACATGGGTTAACTAGCTTTTCCATGATCCCCAAGGCCACAAAAATGGTGGGCACATGTGGCTTGTGTCCTATATTACATCTGGGTGCCTTCTGATTTTGCCGAACTACAACTCCCTGCGGGTGTTGCCGAAACAACAAAACCCCCTGCATTCTACAACACGGAATGCTGGGGTTGGAGTTATAGTTTTTAAACATCTATGTGAACGAAAAGTTAGACATCCCTGACCTATATAATGAGCATAAAGCAAGTGCACATTTTTCCACACCACAAATTTCCCGTCACATTTCCCCGGCTAATTTTCATGCCCACCCGGCTGGAAAAAAAATTCTGGGGAGAACACTGGGTAGAGATAAAAAAAAAAATGATACAGTGGTGGTTGGAAAGAATTATAGTTTCCAGTTATGGTCAATTTAAAATAACCTACTTTTTGGTATAGATGCCCTTAATGAGTTGGTATATAAACGTTAGATTAGAGGGACATATATATCTATATACAACCACCTCTATCATCAGTCCACAGTCTGGTCAATGGGAAGATGCACTTCTTGCCGAGCATGTTTTCATATAGGCTTGTCATGACAGACAGAGGGTCGAGGTGAACTAGAAAGTAAACCAATCCAAACTAAACAAAAGGGTTGTAGATCTAACAGTTTACGGAAATCTTAAGTTAATGTAATACTTAATTAGGCTATTTAGAAACTAACAAAATAGTTATAACAGTGGAAATAGGGGTTCCCAAATGTTTGCCACACTAGTAACAATTCAGTCACTGACTGGGCGCTCAGCACGACTCCGTCCGCATGTTAAGAGCTATAGTCTAATACTACAAATGTAGAATATGATATTTGAGTCAAAAGTTGGCTGGAATGTGATATCAAGGTATCTTGCTAACAAAACTATAATGGATACAAAATTTGGAACTTTCAAGAACTGTTTCTGAAAGTGAAATGCCAAAGCTATGTAAAAAAAAAAGAGTCATAGGTTATGGTTCAAGCATAATTAGCCACATACAATTATGGGCTTATTTTAATAAGAGGCCACAACTTTGCCCGAGCTGTTAATTTGCCAGGTTGCCTCAGCCAGTCAGATGATAACTGACAGATGATTCGATTGGTTCTGCATATAAGAACGCTTGCAGAATATAGCCTTTTAGACAGGGATGTCCAACCTGCGGCCCTCCAGATGTTTGAAAAATACAACTACCAGCTTCCTTGGTTTCTTCTGCAATGGAGGATGCTGGGAGTTGTAGTTTTCAAACATCTTGGAGGGTCGCAGTTGAAACCCATCCTGCTTTAGACTTTTCAGCTCATTACATTGGCACCAAAGCAAAGCTATAAAGTTTTAGACCAAAAATGTAAAATAAAAAATAAAAAAAATTAAAACTAAAGAATATTGGGCCTTTTTCAGGTCTAAGTTACGGATTTAAAAATACAAAGCATTAGTGCTATAACAAATTAAGAATTTCAAACAAATTAAGAAATTTGTGTTAAAGAGAACTCCATTGTTTTTAAATTTGTTAGATCAACTTTATTGCTTCAGGTGGTAACAAACAATATAACATGCATGACAGAAGAACTAAAATTACTAACTCAATTCAAAGTACCAGTGACTTTGAATACATTATAACCCTCAACCAAGCAAAAGAAAAACAAAAACCCAACTGAAGTTCCACACCCTTTCAAACCACATTAAGGACAGTGAACAGTCGGTGTTTTCTCTGGATATCATCCAGTTGTATAAAAATTAACAGCTGCACTAAAAAATGCAACAAAAAAGTTGTCTACAAGATGGAATTGTGAAAGGCTTTAAACATATTTTTAATTGGGTTTGAATTAGATTTTTGGAACTTCAATAGGTTCTGCGGAAAAGCTGTTAGAATGAAAAATAGTTTTGTTCATCTCTACTGGCTAAAAAACCTGGGAACAAGGAAATGTTAATTTTGGCCATGCGTGTGGAACACCAGAATTCATTGGCTGCTGTCTGCATACTAGGCCAAGATGAACAGAATTCAAGGGATGCAGGATGAATTGAAGTGGTTGTGACTTCCTGGTCAGCCAGTAATTTCTACATAAACCACTGGAGCAACAAATGAACATCTTAAAGGGGAAATAAGTCACCAGCAAACATTGTCCCAATCGACAAAGCACATTTACAAAGATACAACAATCTGGTCTCACCTCTGCATAACTTGTGGCAGTTTTTTGATTTATGAAATCAACCTGTGGGTACTAGGGGTCATCTCGAATAATCCACTGCTTTGTTTTGGTGGAAGACAAATGTACGTGTACAATTCAATACTCGCTAGTGCACAGCAGATCAAAACAAAGAAGCTGTTACCTTGCCCCTATAAGATGACAGCCAATCATATTATACCACAGAGACAGTCTCAGTTAAGCAGATATGTTATAGCAGATTCCCTTCTCTCAGACACAGAAGAGAGATTTAAAATGTTGACCAACTGTGTTGAGGTTTCTTTTCCTCAAAATTGTTTAAGTATATACAACAGTGTTAGTATACATTTGCATTATAAAACTAGTAAAACCCTTATAAAAGTTTATCATAGTGGCAGCATAATTATTCGTTTTAGGTTATAGCATACAAAGTAATACTACCAATGTGACAATTTTTCCATGTTTCACTGTTCACCAATGTAGCCATAAAAAACTCAGCAAGTTAAGTCTAAAGAAGGGCTAGAAAGGGAGGAAGAAGAGGGGAAATACACCTTTTGCACATCCCCATGCACCACCCTCGGTCCCACATAGAACCCAGTGGGCATCCGTCCTCAAGGGTCGGCCACCACAGTAGATAAATAGTCAGTACACAGGCTCCATACCCTGACACATTTTTTGGACAGGTTCTTTGTTCATTGATGAGATTTGAATAGGGAAGAACACATTATCAGCTTCATCCAGGTTTTAACTCGAGGGGGTTAGGGGTCATCCACTTTTGTTTCACAATTGTTTTCGGGCCATAAAGTGGAACTCCTTCGGGAAGATATGTTTACTCTCGGCTTTAAGATGTTTATGCCAAAGACACAACTTCGTGTCTAGGGGACCCGATGAGCCCCAAGTGATCCAGAGGGGGAGGAGCTCCACTGTGGCATGGCAGGTCCTCTAAGAGGACAAGAAGTAGCAGGCAAGGATTATTGCAGACAGGCTCCTACTCTTCACTTTTCTGGACTTTGATCAGGCCCTGCAGGGGATTTGAGCGATTTGATAAATTAGTATCAGCTCAAAGGTTGAGATAAAACAGTTTTTAATTTTTTGATTGTTCATGGGAAAAACAAAGATTGGGACAGGGGACAAATTTTGACAACCCCCATCTTCAGTACTCAGTTAACACAGAGTTATATATGGTGTAGGTGGCACCAGGGAGTTAAAACCCAGGTGCATCACCTACATTACCAACATTGATTCTCATTTGCCATACTGCTGTCCATTTATATTCTAGTTAGGTCAGCTTGCAGCAATTGCACATCATTTTTCCAAGTTTCCAAAGTTCTACATAGTTTAGTGTCATCAGCAAACACAGAGACCTTGCTCTCAATGCCCCCTTGCTCTCATTTATTAACAGATTAAAAGAAGTGGCCCCAGTACACGGAAACCTGAGGCATTCCACTTAGAACTACATCCCACATAGATGGTAGCCCCATTGACCACCACGTGGTAAAGTGGAGTCTTGTTGGGTTTTAGTATAGGGACCAAATGTTGCCTCAGATATGAGGGGGGAGATTTTGCTTTCAAAGACATGATGTAAAGGTTGAAACTAGGTTGTTTGAGCAGGATTTCTCGTGTTGTTGTTGGAATTGTCAGGGAGGCAGTCTGGACAGAGGCTTTTCAAGAGGACAGTTCAGTTAGGCACTTCAATACCTTTTCAATGGGGATTGCTGCTTCTAGATGTTGAACTTAGATGGTAGTAGTGTCAAAACAAGTATTTTGCAAATACTCCATGTTGAATTGTATGGAGTGTGTGACTGTCTGAAACGGAGTTTGAAAAATCGAGAGACAGGATCCCAAAATTTTTTTTGTAGTTTGTGTGTTGCCCCAAATAAGGGTTCTCAAATTTCTATATTGTTTGTTGTGGTTATTGGCTTTTAGATGAGCCAAAAAGTCTTAGCAAGAATTGCCGTGTTCAGAAAATGCTTACTTGTGCTTTTTCTTTAACCAAGAGTCACATGCATAACTGCAGTGCAGGCAGAAATGTCAAAGGATCTCTGCAGTAAGCTTGTTGTGCAAGGTGGGTAGATTTAACTCCACAACAGGTAATTTGGATTGATGTATATTTTGCTTGGATCATAAGCATGTTCAAAAAAAAAACCCAATCATATCACTGAGGCTGTGGGATAGTTGAGAGCAAAAGATAACAATTTTTGCAGAAGAGGAATAGATGCCAGCGTGGATTATAGATTACCAGAAGAAAGAAACAGACACCCCTTAATCCCAGCTCCGCACAATCTTCTGTATTGTCCTTTTGCACTTTAGTATCTTAAAGCGTACAAAAGAGCTATCACAAGGGATACCCCCCTGGACTAAAAGGTATGGGTGCTGTGAGTGGCCACCCATGGTTGTTAGACTCTTCACTGCTGCTTTTTTGTTTATAATATACAAGTTCGGAGTTTTCTCTTAATTTCACGGATGGGCAAATCCTTTTAAAGGGCATGTCCACCCCAAAACTATAATCCCCCAAAAACTATGGCCCACCATGTAGTGTAGTTTATCCTTACCTCACATCCCAGCTCCATAGGGTCTTCTGTAGTCCCCCCAAAGTCCCAAAAAAATGAACACCAGGAGGGTAGCAGGTCCATATAGGACACTGCTGCTACCTGGCCTCCCGGAGATTCCTGCCATGCGTGCGCAGCCCTTTTTCCCCCCTCCCTCCCCCCCTCTCCCTCCCGTTCTATATTCCTCCCCCTAGCGAAAATCCCCCTTAATATTGTGCTCCCCCATGTCCCCCAGCCCAACCGATGTTTTTTTTTTTTAAAAAGCTCCCCAAACTCTTACTTACCTCTCCGCTTTCTCCGCTGCACTGACTGACGGCAGCCGCGTCCGTGATGGCTGCCGCTCAGCAATCACAGACGCGACTGCCGGTCCCGCCCCTCTGCTTGCATTCTCGCAAGCAGAGGGCCGGCAGTGCGGCGGGGATCGAGGGGAGGTAAGTAAGAAGTTGGGGGGCTTTTAAAAAAACTAAAGAAGCGCGTTGGGGATGGGGGACATGGGGGAGCATGATATTTTTTATTTTGTGGGTGGACATAGCCTCTTAACACTTATGTTGGGCATGGTTAAAGTCCCACCACAAAGAAAACTAGCACCCTTAAAAGGGGGAGGTGCTCCCTAAACCAAATAATTTTATAAAAAAAAACAATGAAAAGTGTTGTTATACTATCAATAAATCTATACAAGTTATTTTTAGACTAATAAGTAAAGGGGACAAACTGAAGTATAGAAAATATAGCAAATTTACATTTATGATTGTGCTTTTTCCTGGAAGATTAAGAAAGAGATTTAACACTTATCTTGGAGACTCTCAGCATTTCACTTCAAGTGAGAAATGCTGGAATTCAACAGAGTTCAATGATTGAAATGCAATGTGGTTCTTTATTGATCAAAATATGGCACATGTTAGAAAGAAGGAAACCAATTTACACAATTTTCTACATCTTTCTCGGTTTGCATTTTTTATAAGCACCACATATACGAGAAGAGGATTGGGGTACAGCAAAAAACTATGTAGCTGGTGGGTGGGGGGTAATTTATCAATTATAACAATTTTAATTGCCCTTTAAAAAAAGTAAAGCTTTTAATCTACAATACAGATTAATAAACAGTTCTAACTTTCTAAACAGCAACATATAAACAATAAAAATGGCATTACAAAATGTAAGTTTTCTATGTTTCAATACTTAAGTCATTGGGTTTTATAGAGAACAAAGGTGCAGATGGAACTGCAATGCCGTGTGACAGCCATTGCAAATGGTTACTTCTTTCTTTTTTGTGGTTGTTACAGTGTTTCACTAGGTTGCTGGAGACAAAAAAGTCTAAACAAAAACTTATTAAAAGGATAAAAAAAATATGAAAAGTTCTTTCTGGGTTTAATACGGTTTCTTGGTTGACTAGTTTTCTTATTCTCTTGCAAAAAAAGGAGAGATCTAAATTAGACTTTTGAAAGCTTTCGAAACATGTTTCATAAGCATTTACATGGGTTTTCAAGAATGTGCAGTGGAGAGTTCTGCTAAAAGTAGAAAGTCAATCATGAGCCCCCCCCCCCCCCCCCACCACGAAAGAAAATCACTAATCCAATGCATAATCAACAGAATGGAATCAGTATGCCACTTATTATAGAATATCTATATTAGGTAGATAAAATGGTAACTTCGAAAGGCAGAGAAAAGTTCCATGTTCTCAAGCTCTCTCATTATTCTAAAAGTACTGAATTGTCAGGGTGACAAAAAATACCAAAATCATTCCTAAGAAACAAGGATGTTATTTTAAATACCACAAATATTTACTATTTTACAGATTATTTTATAAAATTTGCTACACGCATAGCACTTTCTTGGTTCTGTATTTGCATCTGCAAAATACATTTAAAGGCTTGTTTTGACTTTATCAATAAATGAAATCTAAATACTATGAGAAATGCCGAAATCTTACAGAAAGATCCAGAGAGGATTTAGAATGAATCTAACAGACATGCATATCCTTACATGGACCCAACAATGTAAAGCTCGGGACACACCTGTATCCGGGCTTTATCGTTATGTGTGTACGCTCGTTCCCGAACGAGCGCACACGCGCCAAACATAGGCGGGCCGAATGTTGTTCGGGAAAGGGCGCGGAAAATGTCCGTCGGCCGCGCTAGACTCCCTATAGAGGAGTTCTAGCGCAGCCGATGGAAAACACAGTCCGAGCGTCTCCTTATGAAGTTCATAGGGAGAACGTAGGACTGTGTGTATGCAGATCTTGAAAGATGGCAGACAGGACTATGCAGATCCTGTCTGTCATCTTTCATAAATCTGGACTGTCGTGTACCTAGCTATACCTTGTTTAGCCAAATGATGATATTTTAAAAGCACAATTTAATTGATTTCGCCTTTGTCCTTATGTATACTAACAATTGTAAGCATAGTTCTTTTAAATCTACTAATCAGAATACGTCTGAAATATTTTAAAGACACAATAAGGTTGAATAATTTTTTTAAAAGTTTTTTTAAAAATTACCGAAAATCTAAACTAATCTAACCCGAGTGTATTTGCAATGGTTGCAGTTTTTGTTCCATACGTAATATATTTTCCATATTCTGAAAAATTCGAATAGAATTTATGGCTAATAATACCATTTGATTTACCATCAGGGTATACACAAATTGAACCTAAAGCAGCTGGTTTACACAGATGTCTGTCCTATTAATGATGTTACACAATACTCACAACCCAAGTGGCAGGTAGGGATAAAAATTAAGGTTATATGACTAAGCTTTCTTGTTGCACCTGGGTCTATATTCTGTCATATGCAACGAAATATGGAGGCACACTACTCGTCTGAGTCATACTATATCAGCACGATGGAAGTACAGTATTCCGATTCCATATTAAGCCCACATGCTTTCACCCAATTACAACCGAATAATGCTTTCTCGGAACTCAGTGGTTGGCCCACTTAAGATATCTACTTTTAAGTTTCAGTAATTTAGTTGAGGATGCAAACAAACGGTCAGGAGGTTTTAATGTAACACAGTATGATTCTAAAATTCTATAGGAAAGCTAGAAGTCAATACTTGCACGATCTGCAAGAAAGGAAAAAAGGCCAGATGGGAGTCAAAAATTTTAAATTATATCACTCAAATGGGCAAAAAACATTTTGTAGTAAATACATCACTGACCAAAAGTTTTAGGCAAGTTTGAAAAAAAGTACATAAGAATGTTTTCTCAAATAGAAGTGTTAATAGCTTATCTTATCACTCCAATGTAAACCGAATGAGATTATTTTTTGAAGCACTTGACAGGTAGTTTTTTCCAACACAACATCTTCTAGGATGTAGTATGCCTCAACTTTTTGAATCTTCGGTGGGGCCATACCATACTTCCAAAACTCCTGTTCTCTTATGCTAAATGAAAGCTCTTTATGATTATTGTTGGGGCTGCTGTGGGTGCAATCAGGAATATAGTATGGCCAATATGGCACATAGATCAAACAGTTTCAATGACTCTTGTCCAACTTGTGGGTGCTCACTCTCTGGCACCTAACATCCATGATAAATTCAGAAAAACAAACTGAGGGTCGATCCGCACTCCACAAGCAAACAATACTTTAAGGGTATGTCCCCCTTAAATCACACTTTTGAATATAGGCTTCCTGGTCCCCAGCCCACCGCATATTTTTATTTAAAGAAAGCTCCCCAAACTCTACTTACCTCCCTCTTTCCTCCGCCGCGCTCCGGCCCTATGCTTGCAGAGAAATGCAAGCAGAGGGGGCGGGACCGGCAGCCGCGTCTGTGATTGGCTGAGCTGCAGCCAATCACGACGTGCTGCCGGCACTATTCAGGGAGGAAGAGGAGAGGTAAGTAAGATTTGGGGAGCTTTCTTAAAATAAAAATGATGCGGTTGGGGCTGGGGGACCAGTGGAAGCCTATACTAAAAGGGTTAAATGCTAGGGGAGGGAAATCGGAGAGGGAGGGAGAGGGAGGGGGAGGGAGGGGGAGAAGGGCTGAAGACGCATGGCAAAAATCTACCTGAGCCAGGTAGGAGGCAGAGTCCTATATGGACTCTGCTAGCCCCTGTGGGCAGTTTTGGGACTTTGGGGGGGGACACAGGAGAACCCTATGGAGCTGGGATGTTAGGTAAGGATTAAACTACACTACATGGTGGGGCCAGTAGTTGGGGGGATTATAGTTTTGGGGGTGGACATGCCCTTTAATATTTTCTTCCCAATATGGCACATCCTGATACAATATGAGGAAAACTATATAGATATCGTATGATCGCCGGATCATGTATGGCCCAGTTAAAAAAAAAAAATGCCGGTCAATACAAAAATATGACCCGTAGATTGTTACGATCGGAATTATTCATGGCCACCATTACAATTGATAGAGCAACATAACTGACCAACATACCCAACTCAATTTGCAGAAATGCAGTCCCAAACTTCAGCCCCTTTCCTGCATTCGTACTGCCAAATTTTAACATTTTTGATTATTTATCAGTCAAGAGCACCTGCTGCTTTTTTCTTATGTTTTTGTGCATTGTTGAGTAGCTTGAATCTTTACATGTCAAAGAGCTTGAACAACACATTTTCTCTTGATCAAATTGTTAGGCAGGAAATTTGGGTATTGCCGAGTAGGTTGACTAGATGACATATGTCTTTACTTTTTTTAACTCAAAATACTAAACACTTTCTCTAAGCCTTTTTACTTTCAAATCATTACCTGGAAGAGACCTTCCTAAAGTATTATAACTATTCTGTGTCTTGTTGTGAGCTCAATCTTGCCATGGTGTATCACCTGTGACATGAACGGATGTTCCACAACTTTACCTTATAGAACACAGCTGTTTGGGTTCAATTAATTAATTTTACCTACATATAAAAAGTAATGATCATTAGCCCCGTTTGGTATAATGGCATACACTTTGCGCAAAGTGCCACATATAAGTGATGTTGATTTAAATGTGAGGTATAGCCACACCAAATTTGCTTAGATTTTTCTTCTGTAAGGTCACTTGCATTTTGTAAATGGAAAATAAACAATTAGAATTAATAATTGTGAAAAGCATTTTCACTACTAAAAGCATTTTTTTATGCCTGCCCAAAGTTTTGCACAGTAAGCTGAGAAAGTTTTAAGTTTAGAACAGGGCCACCATCGAATTTCTGGGCCCCATGCTAGATAAATTACATGGGCCCTCTATACTTTATACAGCACGCATATAGTTTAAACAGCAGTGTACGGCCCCTTTATACAGTGAATTACTGTCCCTTTACTTTATATAGTGATTATGGGCCCCTAGACTTGATTAAAGCACTTACAGGCCCCCTATACTTATACAGCAGTTCTTTATATAACGTTACTGGGACCCCTATACAATGATAACCGTTTCCCTATACTTCATACAGCACTTACTGGCCCTCTATACTTTATGAAGAGATTACTGGCCCCTATACTTTTAAAGCACTTACTGGCCCCCTTGTGGTAGCGTTTACTGGCACCCTAAAATTATCAGCAGGTTACTGTCCCCTATATTTTACAATGCTAACTGGCCCTCTATAGTATACAGTGATAATGGTCCCCTATACTTTATATAACGATTAAGGGCCCCTATACAGTGATAACTGCCCCCCCTATACTTGATACAGCACTTACTGGCCCTCTATATTTTATGAAGAGATTACTGGCCCCCTATACTTTATAAAGCACTTACTGGCCCCTTGTGTAGCGATACTGGCACCCTAAAGCAGTTACTGTCCCCCTAATTTTACAACGCTAACTGGCCCTCTATAGTTCTACAGTGATTACTGGCCCCATACTTTATACAGCAATTACTGTCCTCTAAATTTATTAGCAGTTACTGGCCCACTATCTTTATTTAGTGATTACTGGCCTCCTATACTTTATACAGCAATTAACTGTTCATGTATACTTTATAAATTGTTTTACTGGTCCCTATACGTTATATAGCAATTACTGTCCCTTGTGCTTATACAAGTGGTCACTGCCCCTCATAATTTATACACTGATTTCTGTCACTCTACAATTATACAGCAGTACTGGCCCCTATTATTTTAATATTATGTATGTATGTAATATATATAGCGCTTTACAATTACACATATACATTTACAGCTAGGACCTGCCCCAAGAGCTACAATCTAAACACATTTATTTGACACGTACAACATATCAATATGTCTTTATGATTGTGGGGGAAACTAGAGTGCCCGGAAAGCCCACACAAACACGAAGAGAACATACAAACACTGTATACTTTATACAGTGATTTTCTGGCCTTCTATATTTATACAGCAAGTACTGGGCCCATATACTTTATCAATCAATCACAGATTTTAAAACATTTTTAAAACTCATTAAAGGGCTGCAAAGCAAAGACTCTTAATGTGCCTACATTAGTGTAACTGCCGACCGATCCCACCACATTCAATCAATTCTGCGGAATCGCCTTTCAGATATTCTTCCGCAACCGACATACAATCATCAATGAGCCAGACGGGAACTCGCAATCATATATCCGGACAGGCAGTTCTTGCAGAATTGATTGTGTTTGTGGGATGGTCGGCAGGTAAACGCTAATGTATGGGCACTTAACTCCAAACTAGCCCACAGAGCTAAAACCCCAAAAAAAACTTCCGGCCATTGGTTGACAGATAACATATTTTAGAAGCAAATATAGATTTATCATGGGAAAAGGTGTATATATATCTCTATGTATATTTACCATTTTGCAAAACCCATCCACAGCTGCTTGTGGTCTTTCTTCTGCATCTCATTGTTACTGGCTTTTGTGCTTCAAGGCATCAGCTTCCTGAACAGATGACATGAAATGAGCTTCAATCACATCTTTGACTGGCAATGTAGAAGGTCTTTTACTGGAAAATTCTGTAGCAATCAACAAAACAAATAATTATGCCAAATGAATGGAAAAACACCCTCTTGATATATAACTGTCAAGATATAAGAATAAAGTGTTCTAAAGATATGTAAGTTATCATGATGTCGGCTACAAAGATGGCCAAAACACAATAGACTAGCATGTTTGTAAGAGCAATAAATATTATTGTAAAAAAAAAAGTCAGCAAAAAGCCAATTATCTTGGTAGACTGTATGTATGCCTGTTTCAGTTACACCCTGGCCATGAAGTACAAGTCAGTGGGAGTGCAGAGCTACAGACAATTCCGTACATTTCACTATTATGTCGGAAAGGCAGCTGCGTATCGTGGAAGCAAATACATTTAGCAATGGAACTCTGTGCGGTATTCCTAGTTACCGTAACTAAATTTAGAGGGGAAAGGCTAAACCCCATTTTACTAGCACCAGACATATGATATATACAGTACAGGATTTGAGAACATACTAGAGATGAGTTTGACAATTTCCCTAAGACCACTGACCGAACAAAACTCAGTGGTTTTGGGGAGGAAGATCAAGATTTTTACACCCTAAGGAAGACCTTCACCAAGGTTGTGCTTGTTACCTATGCATTGACCCCTCCATAAACCAATAAGTGACCGTTGCTCCAAATGCTAAACACAATTAGCAAGATTTGAGACCATCAGACAACCAAAGGCCTAGAAAAATAGTAACAACCACAGTAGTGCAGGGAGACACAGACAAAAAACAGTTTGCAATCAACGTATTTTATTGTGCTATCTAGTGATAGCGTGGAGCGGACGCGCTGCAGGAATAGACACACCTAATTATATGACCACACTGAGCAAGTTCCTATAGCCTAGAAAAATAGTGCCTATCATGAGACTTTTTATACCCAGTGGGTTGGCACTGCATAAAATAAACACTGGGTGATTTCTGAACCATGGCTACAAGGCATTTAAAAAATGATACATGACGTCAATAAAACAAATAAGTGGCCTGTGAAATATTGAAACACTTTCACTATAGTATATCTCTCCACCACAACATTTTAGGATAGGGAGGATAATAGGCAAAGCAAGAGAGGAAGAATATAGAAAACATTAATGATGTAATCCAGTCAACAAATTTAATGTAAAGAAACTAAGGGTGGAGAGAATTTTCTCCAAGGTGTTCTCCTTTAAACATATGCTAGTAAAGTAATCCTCCTTGATGTTCTATTGACTTAATTTAAAATAAATTTAAAAGGGGGGGGGGGGGGGTGGTGAAGTAAAATATTTTTTTTTTACGGACAATCAGTTTCCTCAAATGCCTTTCATAGTTTCACAAATTATGCAAGTCTCCATCACTGAAATTATTAGTACACAAAGAATTCAAAACTTTCAAGCATTTAAGAATCCACTAGTATAATTCGATAAAACAACCCTTAACATAAAAATAATTAAATTGTACATTTAAATAAGGTATACAACATTTTATCATCCATCCCCGCTTCTATGGCAGGCATAAACTAAACAAAAATTGTTAGGTTAAGCTGGTTAGTAAATATATCAGAATTGAATAATTCCATTCCTGTTTTTATTTCTAATCTATTTCATTAATATTCTCTGTCAAAACTTCCACAAACTAACATCACGTTATTATACCCAATGGATATGAGCATAGTTTTATTTTATATATATATATATATATATATATATAGATAGATAGATAAGATAGATAGATAGTTTGTGCAGATAGAGTCAAAACACTGCGGTGCACAGCAAGATGGAACTTGTGAGTCGATCTAGAAAAACAGTTTAGTGTATGCGTGTTTCTGCATGCATAAGAGTGCAGTGGTTTTGATAAACCGTTTGGATGTTATCACAGTTTGCTCAGTTAATTTCAGATACCAAAAAAAACCTGTTAAGTCATGCTATCGATGACATATTATGAGATTTTTATGACTAAAAGAAAGTACTTGGGGTCTGTTTATTATTGCTCTTCTAAAGTGCTCTATAAAATTGTTTTAGGCAACAACTTAACATTCCACACTCCCCAAAATTATTTAGGTGCACACACCGCAATTTAAAAATGATGGTGTTAGTAAAATAAAGTATAGACAAGATTCCTACGTTGCCGGATGCTGGCCATACATTAATTGACTTACCAACAGACATTCTGACAAATGCCGGGACAATCATTTGTGATGACATAATAAAAAAAGGTTATTAAAATGGTAAACCCAATACATTAAAAATAGATATATTTTCTATTAAATCTTTCTTACCAGTCACTGATTTATGAAAATACATTTTCATATAAACAGACCAATAAATATATCTTTAAAGGGTCATTATACTCACTTAAACAACTTTACATTTTCTGAAACTACAATTTGAGACAAGTAAAATGATGGTACTCACACGTTTATCTGTGCTTGCTTTGTCATTAATTATTAATGTTAGGTGGTACTCCTAATTCCCCCACCCTCCCTTACTCACTGCCTTCTTTTAGTGGCTGCAACACTTTGTGTTCTGCACAGCCTCAACATGGACACTGCTCAGCTTACACATCTCCCCTCCCTCTACCCTTTTCTCTGCTGATTCTCTTAATGTTGCAAAAAAGTATGCTGGCAGGCAGGCAAGAGGTCAAGCAGGGTCCATATTATAATTTCTGCTTCTGGGAGTTGAACAGGTCCCTGTAAATGCTGTGTAAAATGATGATTTATCAGAATCGACTGCTCAGATTTAAAATCTGAAAAAAAGTTTTGAGAAGTGGAATTATGCTGTATTAAAGGCACATACATTATCTTAGAGTAAAGATACCCTTAAAATATCTATATAAAAACTCAAAATGTATTACAATCTTGCTTCTAGCAACCTCTCAGAGGCCCCTAGGGGTCCTTGACCTCTGGATGAGAAACACTGGGTTAAACTGGGTTAAACTTAAGACTGAGGACCTCATGTTGGAACCACCAACTGTAAGACAGCTTATTCTGGGAATAACTAGTATTCCACTTTAAACTGATAATTTAACTTACTGATGGTCAGATAGAAATTCTTCGGAAAGAGTTACCTAGCCTCCTGAATTACAACAATTGCTTGTTTTAAAACTGTCCTGTCACCTTCCTTTTAGGCAATGTATGAATTCCCATAAATGGCCAAAAAACTGAATTAGAAGACTAGAGAGTTTTTGGCAAAATTTCGTTTTTTGTTCCACTGGCCAGATAAACAGATAATGCCCTGACACATTTGCAGCCCTAGGCAGCAAACCCAAAATTTGGTTGCATTTACCAATAGGTTGTGATTGTTACTATGCATTGACTCCTCCCATAAGCCAATAAGTGTACTCCACCGCTAAACACAACTAGAATCATATGCAGACGGTCAGACAACCAAGGCCTAGAAAAGGCACAGGCAAAAAAGGGTTCTATGGTAGGATATAGCTAGATTACTAAATTGTGTCTCTAGTACCCAGGAGAAATTACATATTTTCAGGAGCATTTTTTCAGTCCCAGGTTGTACCAAAAATAATTCAGAGGGTGGTTCAAAGAATTAGTGGAAACCACCAATTCAGTGTCAAACTGTCAAGCAGGCATGAGCCTAGCAAAGTGGGGAAAAGTGCACTGCAGTGTCCACAAACAGATCAGTTCAGAGTTCCATACAGTAATAGCCAAATCCAGTAGGCTATTACTGTATGGGACTACTGTATATGAATTTCAGCTGTCCATTTAAAGGGCAACTAAAGCCTAAAATAATACAGAATCAGAAGGCATCTTTTTAACAATAGACACTCCTGATTCTGTATTGTTTTGAGCAATTAGTTGTCCTTAAATGGACATTAATCCATATAGTAACCCCCATTCTTTGGCAATCTAGATGTTTGGAAGCTACAACTCCCAGCATGCTTAGTTGCTGGGAGTTGTAGTTTCAAACATCTGCAGTATGTCTGGAATTCTTAGAATTTAAAAGTGAGTCTGTTTGGATCCAGCCACATGAACAAATTTTGCAGGACCTCCTACAACCCTCCAATTAAATCTGTAACTGCACCTTGGGAATAAACAATAACCAGTTAATACTTGGGTAACCCATGGAACTGCCATGGGGCTCAATCTTCAGAAACGTCCCAATCCCAAAAAAGGACATTAAACTCTATACAGTGTCCCTACTGAACAGTATCACCATCAAAACCGAAAATAAGCGGTAGTTATGAACCAGTGTAATTACTGTGTCCCCCACCCCCGTGCCTCCCCAGTCTGGTGAACTTGGGTCACTTACCTCTATACTCTCTATCCTGCTTG
This sequence comes from Hymenochirus boettgeri, assembly GCA_019447015.1. Lineage (NCBI taxonomy): Eukaryota > Metazoa > Chordata > Amphibia > Anura > Pipidae > Hymenochirus > Hymenochirus boettgeri. The sequence goes on along the minus strand of CM033473.1, from coordinate 145,440,982 downwards.
ACTATCACTCCAATCCACTGGTGGCTCTTGACGTCACTACTGGTGCCGGGAAGTGAAACTGGCACACAGTAGTGACGGCAGAAACTGTGGATCGGAGCGAATGGCTGCCAGATTACAGGATATGAGGTGGGTGAGGCCAGAGATAAGTCGAGGCTTGATTTTAGGCTTTTTTACCGTATATGTGGTACATGTTTATGATCAAAACCGAAAGCTTCCAACTAAATTGACTATCCCAAGAATAAAAAAGTCTAAATAATTACCTTGCAATGCATTATTGTAGTTATTTTAATTGTTCCCTTTCTTCCCCTACTGGCTTTTAACAAGTATAGAAGAGGCTTTCAATGCAATGCTTAGGCCATGTACACATGTTAGATAAAGATTGTCAGAGCAGTCAAAAGACATTCTCGATTGTCAATTTTTACCTACAGACAGGCTCCCGAGAGTGACTGGGAGACCTCTGTTGATCCCAGATATTGTAAGTGCTTCAACAGGATGCATTACTTACAATATTGAGGGGAGTCACTTCACACTCCGCTATCGACAACAATTATCTAACATGTGTACATATATCACCAACAATTATCTAACGTGTACATTCTGTAGTATCAAGACTCTTGTTGGGGTTGCTACTACCCAACAGAGCAACTCTGCTAAATAATACCTAAAAGGAGCCCATGTAAGTAATGCTTAGGCTAAATACAATGGAAGTACCAATTAAGGTTCGTACACACGGATGTTCGGTCAGGGTTCACCGAACGTCCGACTTGGTGGATCCCTGACAACCGTCCGTTTCAGCCAATAAAGGCCCTACACACGAGCCGATTATTGGCCGAAACGAAGTTCGTAAACATCATGCGTCTCGGGTCAGGACCCGCAATCGCCACGTGTGTAAGAACCTTTTGTTTTACTCCCCTCAAGGGACACAATGTAGTGATGGAGAATCCTTCTCTGTTTCTGGGCCAAACACACAAAGCAACAAAGAAAAGGAGCAGAAACTGAAAGGCTTTCTGTACAAAAAATATTTTACTGTGTATCTTTTGTTTGGTATTACTTATGAGTTCTCATTTACATAAAATATTTAATAGTAACTGAATTTCTTTTAATTTTTTTCTTGTGTGTTTGTTGGCTCTGCAAAAGAAATTTACCTTAAATGGACAGTGATGCTCCAAGGTAGAGAAGTATTTGATGCATGCAAGTCAAAAAGAAACCAATTGATAATGCCTAAAGAAAACAACACTAATTAGGTGTTAAGTATGACACATAATAAGCCTAGCAATGTTACAAAATAATTAACGCTAACACTATTTTTAACTGAAGCCCTTTCTGGTCACTATGATCAGCACTTACTGCCAGACTAAGCCATAAAATGCTATTGATGAGTTTGAGCTACTTTCTTTTTTGACAAATTTAATAATTGTCTTAGGTCCAACAAAATGGCAAAGGCTACTTTAGGGAACTGAAATTCAGATTCCTAGGCACAGACAAACTATGAAAACGAAAAACAGTATGAACCACAAGAACAAACCGGCGAGTAAAGATTGTGTGGTGTTTTAACCCTTGTAACTATCAATGCTTCCCAACTATCTTCTAGTTGGTTTAAGGTAATGAAATTACATATGGGCAGTGGCTTCCCAGTGCCAATTAGAGTTAGCTGCACTCTCTCATTCCTGCAGGAAGGTAAAGAGACTTGCTACCAATGTAGTGAGACAGCTTTAATATCTGGCTTTTTTCCAAGAAGAGACATAAATTAGTAGTCTCAGGAGTCATTCACAGAATCTCCCTTCCTGAACCCACACACCTGTGCTTCCCAAGATATGGAAGAAAGCTGGTTGGTATATCTGTATGGATTACAACCATAAATTGCAGACATTCTAGCACACTTTTTTAAAGGAAGAATATCATAATAGCAGTACAGGTGAAGTGATTCAGTTTTTGTTTAAAATAGATATGACATTCAAACCATGAAAATGGTTGTCATTAGAGGAAGATACACCAAATCTACAGTAAAAAAAAAAAAAAAACAGCAAACAACAAAGACATCCATGTGTAAAAAAATTTTGAGTGGTATGAGTAGGTGTTTTTTATCTAGTAAAAAAAGGCCTCCCACATCGGATATCACAGGTACAAAAATCCTCAGGGATCCTTGGAAACCTTTGAAGATTTCAGTGACATTCTAGTTCTCTTCAAACACACACACACACAATATTTTGTAGCTTTTCTTAAATCTGCACCGTATGAATCAATCCACATAAATACAAATTTGCATATCCACAGTTCCAGTAAAGGGGTCCATACAGGCAATAACGATAGTCATAGATATTAGACTATTCCGATATTGTTCATTTCACATGGTTGCATTTTTCCCCTAAGCCCCTCCAGAGCTTCCTTGTAGATTTTACAAAGGTGAATGGTTAGCACTGCCCCTCTGAGAATTCATCTACCATCTGATTCGTCAGCCTCAATTGGTAAGGCCGTGCGCGCACGTCTACTGAGACATGACGTCAGCCGCAACACGCAACGTCAGTGAGTTCACGTGCGTGTGTACGGCGGAGCGAACGGGCCTTACCAACTAGGCGATGAATCAGGAGGTAGCTAAAAAATCTGGAGGGGCGGAGCTAACAATTTACCTAAGCAAATCTACAAAGCTAGGCTCTGGAGGGGCTAGGAGAAAAAAAAAATGGCAAAAGTATTTTTAAAGCTTCAACTTCCAATTGTGCATAACTTGATTTTACAGTGCACTATCCTTTAAGTTTTATTTAAATGTTTAAACACAAGAAATACACCCAAGACAACTAGCTCAAAGCAAAATATAGTAAATCACACAAAACATAGTCCTATTTATTACACCTTTGCCACTAAACCTGTAAGTAACCATTAATGTTTCAAATGAAAAACATACCTTTACAAAAAAATGGAAGAAAAAAACTTCAGTAAAAAAATGTTTATATACTGTGCCATCTACTGGAAACTGTACAACATGAACATGACATCAGCCTAAATAAAGTTTTTAATATCCTAGTAGAGGACCCCCCCAACCCCATTTTCACAATATTTCCAAATATCAATGATGCCTCTGAAGGAGCTTACCTGACCCAGTCCCTCGCGCTGACAGACGCTCTACTTCCTGGTCCGGCTGTCAGTTTAGGCGCAATGTGAAGTCACACCAAATTGCTGATAGCCGCGACTAGGAAGTAGAGAGGCATCAGCACAGAGGCTCATTGCTCCCGTTTTTGCTCGAGCCTAGCTCGAAAACAGAAGCAGGGGGCGGTGCCCAGGGGCGAGGGACTGGGTCAGGTAAGTACTTCAGATGCATCTTTGAGATTTCTAAATATTGGGAAATAGGGGTGGGTCCTCTACCAGCCATGCTGGGGGACACGAATTTAAATGCAAAAGAGGGCAGATTGAAGGGATGGGGAGCACGGATTTTTTTTTTAACTTATATTTTAAAGACCACTTTCCCATTTCATTGTTGCTTGCAAAATGTTCAAATGTATGATGTGGATTAGATAACAGTAACGACTTATAAACTGGAGGGCTTAAAACACATGGCTAATGAAAGGAGGGCTGGCAACAAGCTGGTAATGTCAACAACATTAATTTACATTTACATTACATTAAGACGTTAAAAGGCATAATACTGTAGTACTCTTTAAACACTTTGATTGAGAAACTTCAGTCACACGTTTCAGGGGACGCCTCCCATCTTGACCAGATCTTATTGTATTTGGCGGATATCCTATATTCTTGTACAACATTTCTTTATATGGTAGCACTTTATTGACTGCTTTTTTCCAGTCTTCTAGGAGTGGAGGGAGGGCTTGAATACAGGTTTTTGCGATTTGTAAGCTCGCCTGGAATAGTAGGTTTTAAAAAAGAATTTATCGTTTTTGTATTTCTTCTATATACCCAATAGACATATTTTGGGGTACATCCACAGGGGAGCCCATTTTGTCTGCAAAAAGATTAAAGGGACAGTTCAGTGGAAATTATCAATATTTGTTAAATTGTTAGTTTGTGTAATGCCTCTCTTAGTTATTCTACATATTCCCTCCCATTTTGAAAAATCAGTTGATTTGATCACTGCTGTTGACATTAGTGAGCTGACATTTCAGGTTCTAACGGTCCTTCTTCTTCCCAGGATGCACCACATCCTTGGATTGTTCCTAACAGTAATTTCTACTGATTGGCTGTGTGGATGGGTCAAAAATGCTCAGATCTCTACTGAACAACTGGCACTGAGTCCAGGGCAAGACCATAACGGTCTCTACTAGGGGTCTGCAACAGGAAGTCAATTTCGGTTACATTTATTTATACACAGACACAATGCTTATTGGCAGATTAAGGTCATTTGGATGATAAAATACTGCTCTTCTTTCTGAAAAGAATATGTATTTGCACTGAACTTCCCCTTAATATCTGTCTCCGGTATCCCTGGATCTTGGGGCAGACCATATGAGGTGGTAAAAGTACCTGGTGTTATCTGGCATTTAGGGCATAGTGGATTACAGCTTGGCTTTTATCTAGGTATACGAGCTGGAGTGAGATATGCTCTTGTAGCATATAAATTTTGTAAATCTATCCGAAGCTTTGGTTGAGACTGCCTTCAGGCCTCAATGGCCTCTTGGCACTACCCACAACTGATTTTTCTTTTGCAAAACAGCCCCAGTAAAATACTTAACAGTCATTTGTTCCTCGGCTGTCTTCATAGCCCAGCAGCCGTGTCTGTAATTGGCTGCTGGCTAGCCAATTACAGACGTGGCTGCCGGTCCCACCCCTTCTTCCGCTAGCAGAGAGCCGGGAGCAACAGCCAGGGGAACGAAGGTCTGTAAGTATATTTCAGGTTTGTTCAGAATTCCTTTGCCAATATGTTAACATTGCAATCTTCAAAGGTATGTCTTTTATTTGAAGATTGTAATGTTAAAATATTGACAAAGGAACATGACTGGTTCAAGAGAGATGTCAAGGAGGCCATTTATGTGAAAATAAAGAAACCAAGCTTAAATAGACATGGGTTCGGCACCAACGGTTCTGCCATGTACAATTCTGTTTTGGCACCTTACCCTGGGCGTTCTATAACACCTATTAGCCATATGCAATCACGCCCTAACACCTGGCAGTGATATGCTAATTGGGTTTTCCAGGGTACATAATTACCACAGATTTTGTACAAGTCATTCTGAATTGAGAAAGCCAGTCGGAAGACTAGCTAAAAGTCTTCAGAACTAAACTTCAAGTCCAGCTGATTTAATTGAATACAACAGATATACCATGACCTGGATGAATAAGAACCTTTACAGCAGTGCTAAATCATGTGAATTTGTTCTGCTAAAGAGTTATTTTTAGCAGTACAGTAAACTTTTGTTTAAAAAATCTGTATAAGTGAATTTCTTCAAAATCACTCTCTTCCACCAGTGATTACCAGCTTGTGAATAACAAAACTGAAACATGGTTAACTTGGCAATTGCTCTTTTCACACTACAAGTATTTGTTTTTAGTCTGCTTAAAAACAGTATTGCAAAATCTCACCCAACCTACAAATAAGCATTTTAGTGCAAAAAAATATTTTTCTATTTTAGTAATTATTTAGATGGGTGACTGGTGCAATTTTTTCTAGTGCTCCATACTACTAGATATCAGCATGAATAAGGAGGATTGCCTGAAGATTTTCCTAAGTGAAGTTGGAGTTTAACAGGGAGTTCAACAAGGAGAAGACAAGGAAAACACTGACACTACTGACTTTTTATTAGGGATTTTCACCATGTTTATTATTGTACTTGCTTATCTATTATCAAAACTCCATGGCTCCAAAATCTCCTTCCCATTCATTGCTTCTATCCCTATTCTATTTTTACCTCTCTTCTTCCATCAAATTATCAGTATTCCTTCACACTATATCAGCACTAAAAAACGCTGTTCCTTTCACCAAGTCCCAGGAAACTTCAGTATAATCCTAGCCCACCTTCACTCCCTGTTTATTATTCTCTTTCTTGCTGCTGGGGATATTGCTCCCAACTCTGGACCTCCATCTGCTGTCATTATCGCCTTTCTAAACCCCACCCCCCCCCCCCCCCCCCCCCCCCCACACAACACACACACTTATTCTTATTCTTTTTTCGAGGCCCTAATCTTTCTAATATAAAACCATCCCTACTCTTTCACCTTCACTTTTCCTTTTTCCTGTGGATTCTTGCTAACAAACACACCTTTATTCATGACCTGATTTGTTCTAACTCCTTTAATCTCCTGGCTCTAAAGGTGCCCATACATCATAAGATTTTACTTACCCAACCGAGCGCTCACCCGATGTTCATCGATGCTGCCGGAACTGCTTCTCCTGATTATTTATTCGGCCGACATGCTGATCGCAAAATCCCATTCATTTGCGATCGCATGTCGGTCGAATGTAAGAATGTAACACTCTGAATGTTTTGATTCGCTAACACTGCTGTCAATCTAATATTAAGTACAACCATTGGATACACACTAAAAGGGAAGTGAGAAATATGTTCCTTTGTAAGCTTCCATTGTCTCCCTGTAAAATTTCCTGGGGTGTGGCTTAACAGTCCATTTTGAATATACCATTACAAAACAGGAGTGGGGACTACTAAGTACTTTTATTTATTTATAGATTTTGCCTTATTTACATTTCTATATACTTTAATGTCATTACTACATATTTGTTAATATTGATATAACTATTTATTTAGTGCTTAAACAACACATAAACACTGTCCCTATGTATATTTTTTTACCACCCCCACCACATAGTACCTCCAAAAAACCCAATGTATTCCCCATGAATTTATAAATTTATTTATATAAGGGATAAGGGATATATACTAAGTGTGCCTGTTGTGTGCACAGTGGAAATTGTGTGTATGTTTTGCTATGTAAAGATGCAGTGTAACAGGAACCACCAGGAAACACCAGGGGGCCTTAATAAAATTAGTCTGAAGTCCTGAAAAAACCCAAGCAATCGCATTATATTTAATGAACAAACACACACATATACCCCCTTACCTACTACCTGCCAGCTAGAATATAGAGGGTCTATGTGGAATAAACTGCAGGTCTGAGAATAGACCCAGGCAATCTAAACAGAACCTTTGGGCAATCAAAAGCAGCCATACATATATCCGACTTTACTTTCCCGACCGAGCACTCCAGCGACATTAGACGATCATGCAGGACCGCCTGTTGGTCAAATAGAAGAATGGGAAAGGCATTTTCCAGCAGGATCGATCTAAAAACACAGGAGCACTTGGTTGGGAAAGTAAAATCGGATATATATATGGCCACCTTAAATCCTATACAGTATCCTAATTAACATGCTAGGTTCATACTTATTAGTAATCATCACAGCAAGTCAGATTTACAGTCACTGTGGGGTCAGGACGTGTAGCACAAAATATGATTGAATATTCATGTTAGGGAGAGGTGTGTATAGAGGAGCTAAAAGCTCCACACAGAGTATAAAATGAATAAAGCCTTCTAATAACAGAAAGTACCTCATAGAATCATGTTATATAAGAGCATTGCCCTAATTAACATATAATACAATGATGTTTCTCACTTAAAGAAAGGGTGTGGACATGCAAAGTATCTTATTATAGCCTGTGGCAAAGGCGTGTGTCTAGATATAATACAGCCTAATGGTTTATAGAGCAGGCGTGTTTGCAGTTAGATTCTTCTTAATGAACTTTTCACGTGTTTAAAACTAAAACTCCCAGCATTCCCCGACTGCACAAATTCTGCAAAAAATATTTTTCATACATCCTGGAATAAAGACATTTTCCTGACTTACAGACATTAAAAGCCCACTTTTGTGATTTAGCGCTTCCTACCCAAGGGTTTAACATGCAAGTGATTATCTGCCCTTCCCAACATCCATAGCTATAAGACTATTGGATTAAGGAAGCATAATATGGGTCGAACAGTTGGTGCGATGTTAAGGCTCGATTTTAACGCCAGCTAATAGCAAGTGTTAAACATATGCGGGTGAGATTCACCCAAAATTGCACAGCCTCTGGTAAATCTCGTACGGGAGATTTGCCCAGAGAGCTTGTGTCTCTGTGTGAATCTCCCTGTTAGAGTCCTTACCATATTTGCCCTGACATCCAAAAACCACCTAACTGGCAGTTTAATTCATGAAGTCTAAAGTTTCCTACACACGTGCGATCGCGGGTGCGGAGCACGACGTGAACCAACAACCGTTTTGCCAAAAATCGTGCCATGTATCGACAGAACGGCCATTTCGGCCGATAAAATGCCCATACATGGCATGATTATCAGGCATTCGTACACATCGTGCGTCAAGGGTTGGCACCAGCGATCGCATGTGTGTTGAACATTAACATAAATGCAGTAACAAACCGATAGTTCCATGGATCATTCGGCTGGAAATATCTGATGGTGTGGGGGGGCCAGCCTCAACCGAGTTCAATCGCCCATATCAGACAAATGGGTCAGTAGTAAATCACTGCCGATCTGCAGTTCCCTATGGGACCAATGATCGGTCTGTCACTGCTTGCTGAGCCACTGTTGCTGTGACCAACAGTCATTTGTCCCGGCAGAGCTCTCACTCAAAGCAGATGCTAGTTGGGACACATGATAGTGTTATATGTATCCAGCCAAATGGTAATGGAACCTGCAGATCTGAAAACAGATCCAGGCAATCCTGCCCCACATGTGCATTCAATCTCAACAGCACCATTGGATATCCCGAGACCCTATACAGGATCCAAATACATGCTAGGTTCATACTTATTGGTATTTACCACAGCAAGTTCCAAATTACAGTCACTATGGGGTTAGGACTTAAAAACACAGGATACTGATTAGTTTTACAAGTTAGGGAGCAGTATGAATAGAGGAGCTCTATGGAGAGGGGAGGGGGATTAAATGTGAGAGTCTGAAGATTTTTCTACTTGGCTAAGACTGTTGCATGTTTTACAAACAGCGCATAACTGGGTGTAATACAGGAACTATTTACACTGGTCGCTTATCCCTGCTCTATATGATAGGGGGCCTGAAAGGAAAACATCTCCATGCCCATTCTCTGAGACAATGAAGTGAGTTTGTAATGGTTTATTACATTATTTAAGCAATAGACCCCATATGTTGTGAAGGTTCTCATCATCCAGGTCATGGTATATCTTTGTATTCAATTAGATCAAACTGGACTTGAAGTTTAGTTCTTGAAGACGTTTCGCTAGTCATCCGACTGGCTTTCTCAATTCAGAATGACTTGTACAGAAATCTGGGCAATTATGTACCCTGGAAAACCCAATTAGCATATCACACAGCCAGGTGTTAGGGCGTGATATTTTAGCTTGTGATTGCGCCCGCGATTTTGTTAAAATGGAAATCGCGGTACAACGAAATTCCCGCAATTTCCGATGTGCATGCGATTGCATGTCCGTTTGCGTTTTGGTAATGCATGTGTTCACCATTTTTGGTGCGTTGATGCATGCATTCTGTAATGGAAAACGGCAAAATTGCAGCGCAAAACGCACAAGAATCGACACAAAACCACGTGCAATTACGCTGTTGTAGTGTGGCGTCGGCCTTAATAGGGAGGGTGAGTGAGTATTGAAAGACAGATTGACTAACTTTAACTATAGAATGATACAATGGATCTGCTATTGATCTATTATTGGTTGGAAATTTAATGGGGAAGATTGATTCAAGCTCTGCACAACAGTTCTATTTCAATATGGTGTTTACTGAACTAACACGCTATACAATGTTACAATAAATAGATCAAGAATAGAGATGGACTGGATCACGGATCTGAACCCAGTTCCGCAAGGATTTCGTGATTCACGGATTTTGCGGGAATTTTGCAGATTTTTTCGTGATGCGTTTGAAAATTCAAAGAAAATTTCAAGGAGTTTTTTAACATTTTGTACAAATTATACAGTAACTTACTGTAAATAGTTTTGGGACCTGAAAAATGGTTAGGGGGAAAAGACAATTAAGATTCTTTCTGAAACAATCTGATTGTAACCAATTCCAGGGCCAGATTTACCATTAGGACAGTAGGCATGCGCCTAGGGGCGCCTGAGGTTGGAGGGGTGGCTGTCAATCTCCTCCACCAATCCAACCCCTTTATAGTTTATTTTCTTCCCCAAAGAGAAAATGGGTATGGTTTGTGTTTAGGGGTGGGGCTAAGGGGTCTTTGGGCCTACAGGCTCCTAAGGTGTAAATCCAGCCTGATTAATTCGATTACTTATTGGTACTATACCAATCAGATTATTTCTAAAAGAATGACTGTAACCAATTCTGATGGTTACAATCAGCTTCTTTTTTTTTTTAGAAAGAATCTTATTGGTATACCAATCAGATTATTTTCCAATCAGAATTGGTTACAATGAGATTCTTTCAGAAGAATCTGATTGGTTAGTATACCAATCAGATTCTTTTCTAATCAGAATTAATCAATGACAATTGGTTACAATCAGATTCTTCCAGAAAGCCATACCAATAAGATTATTTCAAAAGTATCTGATTGAACCAATTCTGATTACATACAATCAGATTCTTCCAGAAAGGTACAAAGAAAATTCTTTCTGAAAGTACCTGATTGTACCCAATTCTGATTAGTTACAATTAGATTCTTTCAGAAAGCATACCATAAGATTCTTTCAGAAAGCATACCAATAAGATTTTTCAGAAAGTATCTGATTGTAACCAATTCTATTAGTTACAATAGATCTTCCAGAAAGCTACCAAAAGATTATTTCTAAAGTATCTGATTGTAACCAATTTGATTACATACAATCAGATTCTTCCAGAAAGCGTACAAGAAGATTCTTTCTAAAAGTACCTGATTGTAACCAATTTGATTAGTTACAATTAGATTCTTTCAGAAGCATACCAATAAGATTCTTCTGAAAGTATCTGATTGTAACCAACTTATTGTTACAATCAGATTCTTCCAGAAAGCATACCATAAGATTCTTTCTGAAAGTATCGGTTGTAACAAATTCTGATTGGATACAATCAGATTCTTTCAAAAAGAATCTGATTGGTTACTAACCAATCAGATTATTTTCTAAACAGAATTTGTTACATTCAGATTCTTTCAGAAAGATTCTAATTTGTTAGTATACCAGTCAGATTTTTCTAATTAGAATTGGTTACGATTAGATTTTCAGAAAGAATCTGATTGGTTAGTATACCAATCAGTTACTTTCTGAAAAAATCTGATGTAACCAATTCTGATTTGAAAGAATCGGATTATCTGTTCCCCAGACCATTCCCAGGTCCCAGAGACATTTACAGTAAGTTACTGTTCATTTACAAATTTTTCAAAAATTCCTTTAAAATTCAAATTTTCTAAAATTTCGGTGACCCTCGAAAATAAAATGTGTAATCTCAAAAAACAGTTGACGTGAGGAAAGTTATTTTTTTTACATTTCGGATGTATGTAGGTTTTCCCCAGACCATTTTCCAGGTCCACAGGTGGAACGGATTTTAGCAGTTTCGCCATCTCTCAAAACCCTGGATTTAAATATCTTCCTGTATAGATTTATTAAAACAAATCGATAAACAAAACAGAAAAATGTGATAGTGTTATATAACCAATATAAGATGGATAATGTCTGTCTTATCTAGATGTTAGGCTGCCCTTTATGTACCGTATATTTAACATGTACTTATAAGCACTAACACATTCAAAAGAGGTGTGTATTATGTCCCCTCTAATACCTATGGGGTAACCCAATACGTTCCCTTCTGCCTGTATATCATGTAAAATATCATTTAGGGGATGTGACACTAATAGAACCAAGCTTGTGAAGGTTTCATTCATCCAGGTCATGGTATATCTGTTGTATTCATTAGATCAACTGGACTTGAAATGTAGTTTCTGAAGACGTTCGCTAGTCATCCGATGGCTTTCTCAATCGAATGAATTGTACAAGAATTGTGGCAATTATGTACCCTGGAAAATCCCAATTAGCATATCACAGCCAGGTGTTAAGGGTGTGATTAGATAGTGGCTAAGAGGTGTTATAGGAACGCCCAGAGTAAGGTGTTAAAACAGCATTGTACATGGCAGACAGTTGGTGTCGAACCCCCCCACCCTTAACACCTGGCTGTGATATGCTAATTGGGATTTTCCAGGGTACATAATTGCCACAGATTCTTGTACAAGTCATTCTGAATTGAGAAAGCCAGTCGGATGACTAGCGAAACGTCTTCAAGAACTACATTTCAAGTCCAGTTGATCTAATTGAATACAACAGATATAATAGAACCAAGATTTCATAGGATTTCTTTTATTTTTAACATCTTGCCTTTATTTTTTTTGTAGAAATCCCTAAATTTTATAGTAGTGTGTATAAAGATTTTAAATCATCTGTATCCACATATAGCTAAACATACACCCACATATTTCCCACTGTGCACCAACGGGCACACTTTTGCTAGTATCCCTTATATTATATAAATACATTTATATATTAACGGAGATTGCATTGAGTTTTTAGGAGCAACTAACTAGGTGGGGGTATATAGCATCATTACACATAGGAAAGGTCCATATGTATGTGTGTAATTAGCACTATTTAATTAAAATCACCATAAGAAATAACACCATACAAAGTATAGTACTACTACCTACTACTGAATTACAAAATAATTTATATACAATTAATAAACTAAACTTACTTTACTGGCCACCCCTAAGTTTGAATGGAAAACTCAAAATGATAGGTTAAGACACCTCCAGGATTTCTACAGGGTCTCCATGTAGAAACTAAAAGTAAAGTGGAATTTTACTAACATCCAATAAGAGGTTCTGATCTTCCACTGTTAGCAAATCAAAAAATTCTCTTAGGCACTGTCCATGAAAAGACAGGAAGTGTAAGGAAGTTCCTGTATTACACCCAGTTATGTGCTGTTTGTAAAACATGTGACAGTCTTAGCCAATTAGAACATTCTTCTGACTCTCACATTTACTCCCCCTCCCCTCTCCATAGAAAGTAATGAGACAATCCAGTTTCTATTTGCTAGACAGGAAGTGTCTGTTTATGATTAAATGACTTTGCATGTCTCTGAAACTACCCAGCATTCTTAGAGAAATGGGCAGTTTTTACCCCAATATTAATATATTAACCATGAGGCTGTCAGGTACCTTCAGTTATAAGAAGGCTCTACTTCATTTTATACCCCGTGGGGAGCTTTTAGCTCCTTTATCCAAACCTCTCCATAATTTGTCAAGCTAATCAGAATCCTGTGTTTCCTAACCCCATAGTGACTGTAAATCTGGAACTTCTTGTGGTAATTACCAATAAGTATGAACCTAGCATGTTATTCTGGATCCTGTATAGGGTCTCAGCATGTCCAATGGAGCTGTTCAGATTGAATTGCACATTGTGGCAGGATTGCCTGGATCTGTGTTCAGATCTGCAGGTTAATACCATTTTGTCTAGATACATATAATACATGTGTCCCAACTGAGCATCTGCTATGTGTGAGAGCCCTGCCAGGACAGATGACTGTTGGTCACAGTAACAGTGGCTGCAGCCAGCAGGGCATGTGACAGACTGATCATGTGGTCCCATAGGGAACTGCATGATTGGCCGTGATTTACTAACTGACCCATTTGTCTGATACGGACAACTGAACTCGGTTGCGGCTGGCCGCCCCACACCATCACATATTTCCAGCCGACTAATCCGTGGCACTATTGGTTCCTTACTGGTGTTTACCCAGCTTTAAGGTTCGTACACACATGCGATCACAGGTGCCAACCCGTGACGAATGATGTGTGCGAACGGCCGTTAATGGTGCCATGTATTGGCACTTTATCGGATAAAATGGCTGTTCTGTCGATATACGTCACGAATATAATCCGAAACGGCCGTTCGCACACGTCATGCGTAGGCACCGGTGATCGCATGTGTGCACGAACCTTTAGACTTTATAGATTATAACTGCCAGGTATTTGGAAGGGAGTGCAAATATGGTAAAGTTTATGACTCTAACAGGGAGATTCACCCAGAGGCACAAGCTCTCTGGGCAAATCTCCCGTACAGGATTTACCAGAGGCTGTGCGGTTTTGGGTGAATCTCACCCGCAAATAAGTATTTATCACCAGCTATTAATTGGTGTTTAATACTTACGTGTAAAGAGGCACGCAACCTCTGGTAAATTACTTTGAAATGGCCGCACGAGTGCCTCTTCTGGTACTCGCGCTGCCGCCGCAAAGCAGGCATTAATGTTGCGGCAACCAATCGACCCATATAATGCTTCCCTAATCCAATAGTCTAATGGATGTAAGGGAAGGGCAAATGAATCACTTGCATGTTCAGACCCTTGGATAGGAAGCGCTAAAGCATGACCATGGGCTTTTAATGTCTGTAAGTCAGGAAAATGTCTTTATTCCAGGATGTATGAAAACTAAGTTTTCCAGAATTCTGTGCAGTTAGGGAATGCTGGGAGTTGTAGTTTTAAACATGTGAAAAGTTCACTAAGAAGACACTAACTGCAAAACAGAGAATGCTGGGATTTGTAGTTTTCAAACATGTGAAAGGTCACAAGCTTAGGCTGTATTAGATCTAGACAGATGCCTTAGCTACAGGATATTAAGAAAAAACTTACTGCAAACAGAGAATGCTGGGAATTGAGGTTTTCAAACACATAAAGGGTCACCTGCCCTATACCATTAAGCTGTATTATATCTAGACACATGCCTTTGCCACAGGCTATAAATAAGATACTTTGCATGTCCACACCCATTTCTTTAAGTGAGAAATATGTGTTTATATGTTAGATTATTAAGGCAATGCTATTATAATAACATGATTTTATGAGGTACCTTCTGTTATAAGAAGGCTCTATTTCATTTTATACTCTGTGTGGAGCTTTTAGCTCCTTTATCCCCACCTCCATCTAACATGTATATTCAATCAGTATCCTGTGCTTCCAAGTCCTAACCCCATAGGTTAAACTTGTTGTGGTAAATACTAATAAATATGAACCTTGCATGTTAATCAGGATACTGTATAGGATTTAAGGTGGCTATACATATATCCGATTTTACTTATCCAACCAAGCGCTCATGCAATATTAGTTTGATCTTGCCAGAACCACCTTTCCCATTCTTCTATGCCACAGACAGGCGGTTCTTGCATGATCGTTCTAATGTCGCGGGAGCACTTGGTCGGGAAACTAAAATCGGATATGTGTATGGGCTGCTTTTGATTGCCCAAAGGTGCTGTTTAGATTGCCTGGATCAGTTCTCAGACCTGCAGGTTTATTCCACATAGACCCTCTATATTCTAGCTGGCAGGTAGTATAGGTAAGGGAGGATATAAATGTGTGTTTGTTCATTTAATATGATGCAATTATTTGGTTTTTTTAGGACCTTCAGACTAATTTTATTATTGCCCCCCTGGATGTTTCCTGATGGTTCCTGTGAGCACTGCAACTACACATAGCAGCACACTTTTGCTAGTATATATATATATATATATATATATATATATATATATATATATATATAAAAGGATAGTGAGTGAGACGAGGCACAAACCGCTAGGATAGTTCGACCGCCCGGGTGCCTTCCGTAGAGGTAGGAATAGCCACAGTAAGAATATCGGGGCACTCCAGGGACTTGTGCAGCAAGTCCCTGGAGTGCCCCGATATTCTTACTGCATATATATATATATATATATATATTATATATATTATATATATATACGTCAAGTCACGCATATCCCAGCACCGTTCCAGTATTAGACTTAAAGATAAGAGGCTGCCAGTGTCAAAGCACTTTGTGGAAGCAAGCCATAGTGATCAAGAACTACGGTTCATGGCGCTAGAAATGGTACCTATCCCAGTGAGAGGGGGAGATAGGGAACTCAAATTAAAACAACGGGAGGTCTGGTGGGTCAAGAAATTAAATACATTGGCTCCATCTGGTCTAAACAGGGATTATGACTTATATTTGTTCTTATAGTTAGATCCTGATCCGTCCTATAAATAGGTGGATATGGACGAGGATATGGTTCCAAATGGATATATGGAGTGATCTTTAACTCCAACTCTTTTTGGTATGTAAAATTGTATGTTAATATATATGACATGATTTGTATGTCATTATCTCTGGTCTTAAGTCCTTTGGATAAAGAGAAGGGTTAAAAATGGATCAAGATATTTTGTGCAATGATTGGTCAGTTTGGAATGTCACTTCCTGTTGGTGTATTTAAATATGGATGATGTCATTGTATATTTTATATCTTTTTTTGAGCCTAAAGAAGGGAGCACATGGCCCCTGAAACGTCGCTCAATTTGGTGATGTTGATATAATAAAACTCAAGCTATTGAATTTTAGTGTCCTGGAGTGCTGCCTTTCAGATAGATAGATAGATAGATATACACACACACACAATACACACACTAAACCTTTGAAACTTTATTTATGTAAATTTAATTTATCTGTATAATGGCCTGCACTTATCCCCATTTGTATACTCTGTATTTTATAATGCACAGCACTGTGTGAGTTACACATCAACTTTTTGATGGAAAAAGCATACATAACAAATAGATGTGTCTCCTAAATGTGAAAGTAGTGTTTATGGTGTGGCCATTTTTTGTGCCGTTAAAAAAAATTCCCATCATGAGTTGGCAAATACTTTTTCACTTCTAAAATGCTTTCCTTTTCTCTTCACTTCTTTTTTTCTTTTTGATACAAATAGAGTGTTGCAAAGTAGAAGAGAACTAGATGAGTTTATTGCTTAAAGGTTAACGGTGGTCCAAAAATGACTTTAGGTAAAATAACAGGAATTGCTATCCTAATTATTTTTGCAATTTACCTTTATTAATTTTTTTTACAGTTTTGTAGATATTTCAATGTTTATGTGTGATATGGTAGCAGCATCATTTCTGCACCTTAAAACCATGACACTCTTCCCTGTGTGCCCTCCTCCTCATGGGCCCCTATGGCCCCTCTGCCTTGCAGGGCCCTGTGGTCCCTTCCCCTAGTAAGCCCCTCCCCCACGTGGGACCCCCACGGCCCCTTCCCTCGCAGGCACCCCTTCCCTTGTAGCCCCTTGGCCCTTCCCCATTGTGGCTTGCATGGCCCTTCCCCCACTAGCACCTCAGACCCATACCCCCCTATAGAAAACTGTGTTTCTCAGGCAGAGGCAAAATCAGACAGAACAAGGGAAGGATCCAAGGGGGGGGGGCTGCAAGGAGAGGGGCCACGTGTCCAGCAAATGGAAGGGGCCACGATGATGGTTAGGGGCTGTACATTCACTCACCATTTCTCTGTTTCTTTACTTGTCAGATGGTAGGGGAGGGACTTCCAGTTTCCTTCACACACACTGTATTCTGCATCTGTGCTAGCCAGCAGCAAGGTGGAGGAGCAACCCCTGGAATGGCATCTGGCAGCCTACCACCCCTAACTTTCTGATCAAGTTTTTCTTCATATCGTGGGCTGTACAGATAAGAACCAGGCCTTTCATTTAAAATTGTGTGGAGACCACAGTTCCCCTTTAGCACAAACTTGGGGTAGGGCATTTAAAGGGCAAGTCCACCCCAAACCTAAAATATATGTTACTGGCCATGAATGTAGCTTAACAACAAGCCATCCCCCATTAAAATCAGTTCAGCCAAACTAAAGATACATACGTTTTTGTAGCATGCTTTTTGCAGACCAGGAACATCTCATGCAGACCAGGAACATCTCAGCTGTAATCCAAGCTGGCTGACATCACCTCAACCCATGCCTTTTCCGTGCCTGCAGCCTACCTTGGCGCCTCCCCCCCTCCCACCATCCGGATCCATCCTCGGTTTCCCTGCATCCTATCTTGAAATTCTTTTAGGGTATGTTAGATGCCCCCTGCCCAGACTAAAACGCCATTTTTTTAAAAACTAATTCTAACTATACTTACAGCCCTTTGTTCCCGCTGCACTTTTTCATGACGTCAGCCACGTCTGTGCCAATCACAGACGCGGCTGACATCATGGAAAGCGCCATGGGGACGAAGGGAGGCTGCAGGCACAGAAAAGGCACGGGCTGAGGTGACGTCAGCCAGCTTGGATTACAGCCGAGATGTTCCTGGTCTGCAAAAACTACAAAAACTTATGTATCTTCAGTGGACTTGCCCTTTAACCAATGATACCCAATACCTGATGGTGCCTTTCCATACTCACCATTTCAGAGGAATCCCTTCAAACTCAAACCAAATTTCACTTATATCTTCTGTTCTCATAACTTTCTGAAAATGCTTTCTCACTTTGTCAGTCACCAGCGTCAAATAGCTCACACGAGGTAAAAGCAGCTGTTAATAAAAAGTTACAGAATTAAAAAAAATCAAACTATACCATTCCATGTAAATCCAAGCATAACTGATCCAACTTGACCAAAATAACAAGGCAAAAATCTACCAGAATTCTAATCTATCTTGTCTTGTGATTCATTAAGAACCCAGTAATTTCCCCATGATCAAGGGCAAGCTATTGATCGATTCTATATGTAACCTTTTTAGATTATTTTTTTCTATTTTAATTTTTTACATCCAACACAAAATGTTTGGGATTCATCAGAACAGTATTATGCAACGTAAACTTGTATACAATGGTATATTTGACGGTAGGTTTTCTTTTTCTTTACTGTGTCGTGATAAATACGCAATAATGGACTTGAATGAAGAGTGATTCTTGTTAATTGTTAGATTGAACAAATAAAGTCTGTACCACTTTATAAGGACACTAAGGAAATTTAAAGAAGCACTACATTTTTAAAAAGTTTATTTACATTAAATCTATAATTCCTTGGGAGGTAGGGGAGTTACTGCTACGCCCACTTATAAGCCCCCATCTCTTTGTTTTCTTATTATTCTATATTATTTCTATATTATTCCATATTATTTATAGTTTGTATAGTATAAGTTTGTAGGCCGTTCTTACCTCTCGAAATTTCCATTTGGCCCATTTATTTTGCAATAAGTCCATTGCAAAAAAGATTGGACCAAGTGCTTTGGACAATGCTCAAATGGTTTAAGGTGAGTTCCTAATGTATGGCCACCTTAAGTGCACTTTTGGACATACTCTCTAAAGCACAGCAGATCAAAAATGTATTCTTTTTTGGATGAGGACAGCAGTCAATCACAGCAACTTACACTGTGTGACAGCCCTTGGGTAAGTAAAGAGTCTCTGTACCAAAACAAAAAACCTGTACAATCTCACAACATTCAGCACAGACCTATGTTCGTTGGTTCTCCATAGGGGATTGCACAGGTTTTTTGTTTTGGCACGGAGACACTTTACTTACCCAACAGCTGTCCCACGGTGAAAGTTGCTGTGAGTGACTGGCTTCCTCATCCACCTGAACCATCATGGGTGTAAGGATCCATCCAGGTACCGCAGCTTTTTTCTGGACTGCAGATGAGATGTGTGAGTAAAAAGGAACATCGATATTGAGTGCTAACCTTTAGCGCTGTAATTCACACACCGTGGATAGTAAGATCACAAGGCCAGGCATTGAGCTTTATTGTCAGTAGCCAGCAGCCAGTATCGGAGGGGAGAACTGACCGGTGGAGGAGTACACGAGAGAGGCGAGTTAACCGGGATCTCGCAGCGTACCAGAATCGTGGAAGATAGCCATGGGAGGTGTAATTGTTTTCCTGGACTGGGACATTAGCATTCACTGGAACGATCGGTGGACTTTATCATATATGCTCACACGTTATATGAACTATTACTTATTACTTATTTTTATTATATAGACCAATGGTGGTTATATTTTGTCTACATAAATTATTTGCACATTTCATGTATGTGGATCCTTCATGTATGTGGATCCATTGGCAGGATTTTTGACGAAATACTCCTTTTAATTTTATTTTTATTCAAGTATCTGTATGTTTATATATAGTTCTTTTGTCCCGATAGAGTGTCTGGAGTTAGCCAGAATTTTGAGCCTATTCCGGAGGACCCTTGGATTTGGGTCACATATTAGTCTTCTCTTTGTTTTTTGCATTTTACATAATACATTTGTTGTCTAAAAATAAGAAAACTTAAAAAGGTCAATTCACTGAAAACCAGTTATAGCAAACACATCTAATGATTTATTGGACTAAATGTGCTTAGTAAGTATCCCACAAAACTCGTTAACCCCCCCTACCCCCTTGGATTTCTAAAAGCATTAATTTAACCGTAACAATTAAGAAAAAATAGCTACTGAGTGACTTCCTCTGGAGAAGGAGCTTTAGCGTATAAATCCAAAGTGCATCTTTTTATTCTTAAAATGCAATAGTTAAGGTCTTCGCTTCTTGGATTCGGTAGGATTTTCTCAATACCATAGCAGCGCAACAATTTTTTTAAAAGCATGTTAAACCATTGAAAAAATGCACTGCCTTTATCCAAACAACTATTACTAAGGGGAATGTTGGAGCTTTTACAACCACACAAGAAGAGAGCAGCATAAGATGCAGACAACATTAGTGGTGTTACAGTTCACAATAGTAAAACTCCTCTTGCAGTTAGTATATTTAAAGGGCATCTATAGTGAGAATATTAAATTCCCTCAATGCAACACTATATTAAGTTACTACACACTGCCTTTCTTCTACCTTTACCTATGGCTCCATTTTCACAGAAAGGCAGATTTCCATATGTGGCGGAGGAGTGAGTGACCGGGTAAGTACCTTGCCTTCTCTCCCGGCTCCTGCTGGTTTTATTGAAGAAAGGGAGGTAAGACACAGCTCCTTTCCCTCCCCTTCTTCAATAAAACTGAATAGAAAAAATTTAGCAGTGGAGATACCCTTTTGTTACGGAATAAGAATTTTGTTTTGGAATTTTAATAATTAAATGTACATATATATATACATCTTTAAAGGACAACTAAAGCCTCAGAACAACATTGAATCTGAAGGCAGATGTCCCACATTTTCCTGTTTGTGATTCCGATGCATACTACTTATCTAGATGTGTCGTCCCTCAGCCTTTTCCTATGCTGGAGCCCCCATGGTGACTTATGACTGTGACTGAGACTTGTTTACAGATGAGTATATACGGGGTTTGATGCTAATTACTTGAGATGGTTATTTGGTGAGGGAGATACTTAGTGATTCATGCTACCTATCGGTATCCATTTTTGTATGTATATATATTTTTAAATGTTTTTATTAGCACCTAATGTTTTTTCCCAATGTTGCACAATAAAGGGATTACTTTTTAACTCATATCTGGGTTGAGTGCCTGGTACTTTTGTTTCTATGTTTGTTAGGTTATTGTTGTTATTACCATGAGCACCTCCCGTCCACTTGGACTTTAACTTGCTTAGTGCACTGCTGCTTCTTTTCTTTCTTGTTATAAAAGCAGTAATCCGTTTCTCCCCTCTCACTTTAATATGGTTGTTGAGAAATTTAACTTTCTAACATGGGGTTTGTGTCTTATTTCCCAGTGTTCCAGTATTGCACAGTGTGGTCACTGACCATTATGATGTTTACACATGCTCAGTCCTAAGAACTGCAGGAACTTGATACAGTTGGTCACACCCACTAGTAGCCTCTATCCAATCCTTTTACAGGACAGATTAGACAAGGGAGCATGTGACTGAGGTTATTTCATCCAGTTATTTCATCCAGTTATTCAAGTGGTAACATTTACTTTAATGCCATTTACTGTATTGCTATTTTACAGTTTATTGGTGTTTTTAGAGGGTTTATGTTCAGAATCTGTGGTGTAAAAATTTGGGTTTAGTTCTCCTTTAAATTAATTTCTTTTAGGTTTTAATTTAGTGTTGGTATCTAGTAGGTTATAATGGTGTATGGGGGATGGCTTAAGGTAAAATTCAAATATTGGTTTGTTGTATCTTGTCTTAGAAGAGACCAGTTTCCCAGCATCACATAAAGAATCGGGGTTACAACCTTTGATTAGATCAGGACTGTTGGTTTATGACTCTTTTATGGTCCATCTATTAATAAAGGGCAACTGTGATGTCAAAACAAGTTAGTGTTAAATGAAAGCCTGCAGTATATCCTTTACACTGAGCCAACAATCACATCTCTGGTTGGAGCGTGTGAGAAATTACATTAGGGTGAGTGTTCAAACTTCCTGCTTCCAGTAGGTTGAGTGACATCACCTGACCTCTGCCGGACCTTTCCCCGCGGGGAAATCAGGAAGTACCTGAGAAAAAAATTGACAGTTGAAAAGGGGAGCCTATTAATGCAGACAGGCTGGTCACAGGAGTACAGGCTGGTCACATGGCTAAAAACAGGGTTCAGAGTTCAACCAGGAAGTTACATTGCTGAACCTTTCCAGCAATAACTTCTCACAAATTTTATCTAGAGATATGATTTAGGTTTTATTTTGAAGGTGTGATGGAAGGCTTTTTATAGAATTATTACTAGTTTGGAAGAATTTGAGACCACAGTTACCCTATAAGAAACCAATAGAGGTCCACACCTGTTATTTACATTGCACAAGGTGGAAACACCAAACCTGCATTCTAATGAAGGTATGCCTGGGAACCTGGTCCTGCTACTCTTGAAGTTTAAATTAGAATCAGTTAATTCTGGAGGGAAAATAGGTAGGCTGGTAGCACAATAGAGATGTTTGAACTGACCAATCAACTCTTGCAAGGTGGACAGATATGATTTTACAAACCAAACAGAAGTCCACAGTGCTAGGGATTGGGGGTCTTTTCCCATATCAAGCCACGACTCCAGCTATCTTTAGGCTCGTTCTCTACTCTCTCTTTGGAGGTGGAAGACCTAAGGCCCATGCACTTGAAGAGGTAGCTATCTTTTTATATATCCCTTTGTTCGTGTTTTGTATCTGTTTGTCTTTTTTCATTGGTTTTAGGTTTGTAGCATGCTTTTTAGTTAGTAGTTTTTAACCGTTATTGTTAGATTGTACTGTGTATTTAAATAAATGTTATTTTAATTGAGCTATCTGCTTCTGATTTAAGTAATTTCTTTATAGTTAAAAAGATAATATATAATATATATATTGGTATGTATGTGAATTTATCATATTCATATTAAGATATATAATAATCTAAATTAAGTATATTACCATTGTCAGAATTTAGGCAACATTTATTGGCGACCACAAAGGGACACAAACCCTCACAATTTCACTACAGGGCTGCCCACTCCCCCTCCCTTCTCTGTACTTTCCTTGTGCCTGAAATCTGTCTGTATAGCAAGCCGCTCATGCGTACTAATTTATGTCTTTACAAGCCGATATCAGGCTAAGCTTACTTACTTGCAGAACACACTCTTTAATAATAAAAAAACCCTACAACATTGGTATTTGGGTTGTGTTTCTGCCACTGTGCACCCACATGGATCTTGGCTGGTAACTTAATATACTGCAGTAAATGAACTGATTGTGCTATCTGCTTAGTTTCAAAACATTGAACCCTAAGAAAGCCATATGGGAAGTAAATTCTATTAAAAAAACAGAGAGAATCCTTTCGGTGTAGCGGTCTACATATAAAAAATGTAGGGAAGTAAAAATAATCATAAATAGAAACACACTAACTTCTAAGTTAAAAAGCCCCGACCTTTCATTAAATACTTATAGGTACACTTCCAAAATAGCTAATTGTATATGGTATATACAGGGGTGCTAACAGCACCTGTGGTGGCCGAGTGGCCCAGGTGCACCAGCTCCAGGCATGTCATTTGAACCTGCAGCAAACAGAAACCTCAATAACGAGGTGTGCATCCAACTTAGAGTACTGCACCACTAACATGAACACAGACCTCCTTGTCAAGTTAAACAGGAAACATCTTTATTCGTGAACGCCAAACACGTTTCGGACTTTAGATATCCATAAATATAGGAAATGCCTATGGTGACTGACATCTGAAGTCTGATTATGGGCATCTGCTATGGTGAAATGTAGCATTAAAAAAAATGTGGTGAAATACATAAACAAATTCATAACTTACCCTGATAATAGCAGGGTCATTTAAAAAAAGTTAATAAAATGAATATCATTTTCAAACAGTCAAACGTCTTTCTTGTTCAATCTTCAGCAAATGTATCTAAAATAGTCTTAAGTGGGCCATACACAGATCAACCACAATTGGCTAATAGTTCAATTGGGATTGGTCCAATAAAAATGTTTCTTTTTCCCCAATACAGGCGAAAGTTGGCAGACAATTGGGCGATGGACAAATCATCCAATTATTTAGGAGCCAACTCCAAAAAGTTAGGAGCCAGTAACTTCATACCCCCCAATGTCCCATGGCTGACATGTCCCGTCCCCACCATTATAGCTCCACCCAGTCATCTTTATCCCCACCCATTACACAAATACTAATCTAAAGGAATTTACATAGAAAAAAATACTTTGCCTCATTCCAATCTATAGATATATATAAATGTATATATGTAAGCAGCACTTACACTAATGTGTTTGTGTTGCTGCATGAATTCAATCCAGTATTTGTTTTTCTCAAGCTCAGTGCCCCAGCCCCCAGCTAGACTATCAGTGAGGGCAAGCATGTTCAGTAATCCATATGAGGCATCATAGGGAGAGGAAATTTCCCACTATGCAGTCACCATTCCAGCTACAGCACAACTATACATAACAGAAGAGTTTATGATATTAACTTGACGAACAGCTGAAATGTTAAAGGGAAAGTTCAGTGGAAAATATTGTTATTTTTAAAATTCTTATTTTATATTATGCTTAACTAGTTATTCAAAATTCTCTTCCATTTTGAAAAATCAGTTGAATTTATACTCCTTGCTATTCCCTGCTGTTAACATTAGTGAGTTTATATTTCAGGTTCTGTATGGGACCTTCTTCTTCCTAGAATACACTAACTTAGAATGTGCTAACAGTCACATTTCTACTGATTGGCTGTTGGATGGGTCAAGCATGCTCAAATCTCTACTGAGCTACTGAATCAACCCAGGCGCTGGTTCAAGGGCAAGACCATAATGGTCCTTATTAGGGGTCCTACAAACAGGAAGTCAGTATCTGGGAAGCATGTCACTTACTGAGGTTAAGGAAGCAGCAGGCATCCAGATGACTCACAGATACCTCCTACTCTTCACTTTTTGGAACTTTGCACAAGAACTGCAGAAGAACCATTAGGAGCAGTGATGTAAGGTAAGGATTTTTGAACACTATGCAGTGGGGCCAGTGGTGGGTTAAATATTAGTTTTGGGGGTGGACATGTCCCTGCGTAAAAAGAAACAATGAGTCCTGAAAGTGATGATATTGGTTGGAAAGAGCCTGGGATCTCAACATCAAGTTTATTCTGGGATTACATGAATAGACAGAAGGAAATAAAGCAGATAACATCTATAGAATGTCTGTGATTAGTTCTCCAAAATGTTTGTAACAACCTTTCTGTTGAGTTCGCTTAGTAGCGAAGGCTCAGTTGGACAAAAAGGCCCCTCCTGTGTACCCACCTTTAGATTTCTTTTGTGTTTATTCAATTCTAATTGTTAAAGGGTATCTCCCCAGGTAAAATAATTTTTTTACCCTCTTTTACCTCCTGTTCTTCAATAAAACTGAATGGCAAAAAATGATTTTACTAGTGGAGATACCCTTTAATCGATTAAAAAAAAAAAAAACTACCATATGTGAAAGTATTCTTAGTTTAGTGTTTTCACACAAGTGCCTCAAACCTTTGCACCGTATTGTATAATTTGCTGAAAAGAGGCTGGTCATTATAGGACAATTATTGCTATTTGCACCCCCCACACCCATTCTACCAGTGATAGAACCCAAGGTGAGGACCTAAACCACTAGATCTTACCTTAATGTGGGGAATAAAGCCTCCGAAAACCAGCTTCTGAAAGCCAGCTCTGGACACGAGCCTTCACTCCAAAACGCGTCTTCCCATTGATCAGCCCTGCCCTAGATTATGGCTGGGAAGCCCTGCAAGCGGCTTTACAGGGCTCATTCTAGGCTTTAAGGTAAGTCCCAGGGATGAGGACCACACAGTTAAGGTCCTCACCCAGGATACTATTACCTGGGGAGCGGTTGCCTGGGTGACGATAATTGCCCTTTAGCTATGCCTCTATATTCTTACAGAACTTACATAATAAGGTTCAGCTTCCCTTTCTGTTAGTTCGTCCTGGTATAATGTGAAGCAGGTAGGTATTCGCCCAAACCAGACATCACGGAGTACATCTTTGTCATCTGTCATTCTTCCAGTATTGATAGTTCCACATATAGACTACCTGGTTTCATTCAGTAGAACTGTAAGCAAATATAATAAATAATAAAACCTATAGGAAATATATTTTATTAGCATTAAATTAGAATTGCGTTTTGCATTTTTTTCAGCATTCCAAATTGATCTTTTATCTCCTTAAATATGCAAAACACTTATAAAAATGTATTTTGGTAATCCAATTCTATACAAGATTGCTATATAATCCTGTGCACAGATTTAGCATCATCCAGCCCACATATAATCAAACTTCTCCCAACAGTTAGATCATTTATACACTCACATAAGTGGATTTGGGTAAATGTTTCAATCAAAATCTCGAAGTGCCTTTTATACCTCCCAACTTCTAACCTCTGCAAACTGGAAGTTGTAGTTTTCAAAACCTAGCATGAATATCTACACCCATATATTTAGGTGAGGATTTTGATCTGGATTTAACTACTATCCATAGAGTGTGAGACAGAAGAAAATCCATCAATGGACTTTCACTTTAATAATGTACAGGACTTCTAAAATCTCTCTCTTAGTCTATATAAATATTATTAGCATTTATATGATATGTGCACTTTGTAAAGGCAGCGACGGGCACCTGTATTAAAGCAAAACGAAGCCGCCACACAGGCTCCGTTCCCCTAACAGGAAATTAATCTTCAAAGTATTTTGGTCCTATTTGCCTAATAAACTCACCTGTCCGGTTGTTCCCACGAAGCTGTGGGACAGCACGGCCGCCGTAGTGACGTCATCCACCTAGGTGCAAGTTCACGGGTCACGTGGTGATGACATCACCAAAGTGCGCCTCTGGAGGAATCATGCTTGTTCGCTTCTCTGATTTCGGTTTCATTGTTTTATTTCCATTTCCTTTCTTTCTGTTTGTTATTCCCCCTCTAGCACATTTATTAAGTCCTTCTCTATCCTACTATTCTCAGGTTTTATTGTTTCCGGTTCTTCAGCGTTCCCATTCTATATACTTTTTGTTGAACAGCTACTGTATCCTCTGGCTTATCAGACCATTTGTTCTGATAGGGATACAGTTAAATGAAACTAGCAGGGTAGCGAAATGCAGTTTAACAACATTAACACTAAGGCAGGGTACAAAAGGTCAAATTTCTGACCTAAAGGTCTGTACACATGACCGATACCAAGGATGACGAAGAGCAGGACAGATGCAGGATGAACAGCCGTTTCACCCGATAATCGTATATGTATGCGTTCGTTCATGCGTCATTCATTGATCCGCCATGTCACGCGTGTCTGCACGCTCGGGTCTTTTATCGGACGTCTGTACGTAGCTTCATGTTCTGACCAACAGACTACTGTTCAAGAAACGGATTGCTGGTTGGAAAAAAAGTGCTGTAGCTGAAGTTCAGTATTTGCAATTAAACAACTTTAATGACAGACATATTACCCTGGCAAGTGTACATATCTGGGACTCTTCTACCTAAACCCCGCCCATCAGCCTTATTCGTCCCCAATGCAAAAACCCCCAAATTCTAATTTTCTGACATATTCACCTACCTTCGTGGGAGTTACCCTGGGCTTTGGGTTCTTTCAGGAGTTTGGGGCGGGTGAGGGATGGGATACCTGTAAAGGGCATGTTCACTGAGAAAATGAACATAGCATTTTTTACATTACCATATATACTCAAATATAAGTCGATCCGAGTATAAATTAGTAAAACATGATTGACTTGAGTATAAGTTGAGGGTAGAAAACATTAGGCTTTAGTTGACCTTTAAATGGACAGCAGAATTCCCATACAGTAATAGCCAAATCCATTATGGCTTTTACTGTATGGGACTACTGAATGGGAATTCTGCTTTCCACTTAAAGGGCAACTGAAGCCTCAAAACAATACAGAATCAGAAGGCATCTTTTTAACAATAGACACCATCCTCCTGATTCTGTATTGTTTTGAGCCATTAGTTGCCCTTTAAATGGACAATAATCTCATACGGTAGCCCCCATTCCTTGGCACTCCGGATGTTTGAAAAACTACAACTCCCAGCATGCTTTAGGTGCTGGGAGTTGTAGTTTCCAAACATTTTCAGTGGCAATGTATTGGGCTTACTGTATGGGATTACTGTTATCTTTGTTATTGGCATATATTGTACCATATACCATGTCAGCTTGTGAATCTCTGTGTGTGTTTAATACAGATTCAGTCTCAGCCTGAATTACAGCCAAACTCTAGATCATCCCACTGGGAACATGCTGCCCATAGGAATGAATGGTAATGGGTATTTCTAACAAACAAGACCCCATTCTGTTGGGATTCTTTTGCATTTTGTCATGGGGAGATCTGTTTGATGAAGCTATGCAGCAGTGAAATTGGTAACTGTATAGACTAACCTCTTGCCCAGTAAGCCGGCAGCCACTCACTCCGATCCACTGCTCTGGCGCCTGTCGTCATTACTTGGTGCGAGGAAGTGAGACCGGTGCTGGGTAGTGACATCACTTGTCAGAACAGTGGATCGGTGCGCGCAGCTGGCCGATTACTGAATAAGAGGTTAGTGACTCGAGTATAAGTCAAGGCTGGATTTTTAGGCTTTTTTTAAAGCCTAAAAACCTCAACTTATACTCGAGTATGTACGGTAGATAAAAAACAGGAAGTAAAGGTGCTAAGTATTACTTGTGTTAAGAACAGGTGTGAAACTGATGACAGAGACAGAGGCCACACTAACACAAATGGAAACTTTTTACACCAAGCTTATTGTCCTGGTACCAGTGTAATCATGAGCTGGACTCCAGAACGGAAAAAGATTATAAAAGACAATGTTGTTTTTACTATAATGAGCTTTGCACCTTTTTATATGGTGATTGAACTTATTTTGTAATTTCTAATATTTAAAATTTCTATATTTTAAAATACAAAGAAGAATTATTCAAGAAGCAAAAATCTAGGGAGGGAAATAAATTATAAAGATTCTATTGAAGTGGCCTTTAAAGGGGGGGGGGGTGTGTGGCTAAAATGGTTGTGCAATATTTGCCCACCATTAGGTTCCAAGAACAAGTTATAGGTAGAGGATGGAAACCAAAAACGCACAGGCTCAAACGTCTTATTAGCAGTGCATTTATTGTGCCACACACAACATGTTTTGACTGCACAGAGTCTTTCTTAAGTGTGTTGTCAAAACATGTATAGCACAATAAATGCACTGCAAAAGGATGTTTGAATTTGTACCCACTTGGTTTGTATCCTCTACCTATAACTTGTTCTTAGATCTACTTATATTGCTTAAATATATATGAAACAACAATAACCATCCCTTTAAGAAAGTGAATGGTCACATCAAGTCCCTAAAGAGGCACATACACTATAAAAAATAATCACATCGAACATAGGTAAAATAACATACCATTTTAATAGCACAGAGTCACATATCCTACATATCCCTTTAATTCCATAAAACACACTTACTACATAACATCATAGTAATTAGACATACTAAAATATGCAAAATGTAAATAAGGAACAAAGACTTCTGGGAATTTACCATGCTTCCATGGAAGCTCTTAGGAAAGCTATATCTTTGAAAAGACTTTTACAGCATTCCACAAGCTAAGTGCAAAACCAGAGCGCCAACTACAGACTTTATTTGAGCCATCGTCAGTGTAGTGCAGGCCTCTGGTTTTGCAGTGTGACATAGCTCATTTACCTCCCATTCTTCACTTAAACTTAATAAAACATACTTGATGAATAAAAAATAATTGGTGGACCCTTTAATTTACGATCCAACACAGGACTTTAAAATATGTTTGACAATTTAGTCAAGAAATACCGCTCATTGATGATGACCAAGATTTCATAATATGTGACAATTCAATCATACCTATATTCCATCAAGGATACAAAGGAGGCGTTGCACATTCAATTGCTCGAAAAATGAGGATCACAGTGCAAATGTCCAGCAAACGCTTTAGTGTGACCCACCACAATTGGGTCACACTAGTGTGGACTTTTTAAAGCACAATCGGATCACACATAAAAGCGCACTAGTGTCGCCTAGCCCATAATCTCCAGTACTGGTGCTATAGGTGAGACCTTGCTGAATTAATAGATTTCTATCTTATGTATTGGATGGCCCTGGATATAAAGCCTCCATTCAATAATTGACCATAACATGGGCCTGGAGGCAGTGGAATTTGCACATTGTACAATTACACTATAAACGTATGCAATTTAATTAAACAATTGGAATTTGCACATTCTACAATTACACTATAAACGTATGCAATTTAATTAAACAATTAATACAATTCTTGCTTCAACATAATTATTTTATTTTATAGTTTGATGGGGGTTATTATCTCCATAGATATGGCATGGCAATGGTTGTGTCCTTCACACCTTTGGTTACCAACCAATTAATGGGTTGGTGGGAATAGTCCTACATCTTTGGAGATCCAATATTTTCTGCTATGGATGTTACATGGATGACCTATTTGGCAGGGAGATCCAGATTGTATACCATTGTTAGTTAAAAATGTGAACTCTAATGTAATTTGATGTTTGCTGTGAAAAGATGTCCCTTTTGGGGGGACTCTGCCTTTGGGGACAGAGGGGGGACTCTGCCTTTGGGGACAGAGGGGGGACCCTGCCTTTGGGGACAGAGGGGGGGCCCTGCCTTTGGGGACAGAGGGGGACCCTGCCTTTGGGGACAGAGGGGGGGCCCTGCCTTTGGGGACAAGGGGACCCTGCCTTTGGGGACAGAGGGGGACCCTGCCTTTGGGGACAGAGGGGGACCCTGCCTTTGGGGACAGAGGGGACCCTGCCTTTGGGCACAGAGGGGGGCCTTTTGGCATTGAGGGGGGAATCTTTTGGCACAGATGGGGGACTCTTAGCACATAGGGGGACTCTTTTAGGGGGGGGGGTGTGTGGATAAATGGTTGTGCATATTTGCCACCATTAGGTTCCAAGAACAAGTTATAGGTAGAGGATGGAAACCAAAAACGCACAGGCTCAAACGTCTTATTAGCAGTGCATTTATTGTGCCACACACACAAATGTTTTGACTGCACAGTCTTCTTAAGTGTGTTGTCAAAACATGTATAGCACAATAAATGCACTGCAAAAGGATGTTTGAATTTGTACCCATTGGTTTGTATCCTCTACCTATAACTTGTTCTTAGATCTACTTATATTGCTTAAATATATATGAAACAACAATAACCATCCCTTAAGAAAGTGAATGGTCACATCAAGTCCCTAAAGAGGCACATACACTATAAAAAATAATCACATCGAACATAGGTAAAATAACATACCATTTTAAAGCACAGAGTCACAATCCTACAACCTTAACCATAAAACACAACTTACACAAACATCATAGTAATTAGACATACTAAAATAGCAAAATGTAAATAAGGAACAAAGATTCTGGGAATTACCATGCTTCCATGGAAGCTCTTAGGAAGCTATATCTTTGAAAAGACTTTTACAGCATTCCACAAGCTAAGTGCAAAACCAGAGCGCCAACTAAGACTTTATTTGAGCCATCGTCAGTGTAGTGCAGGCCTCTGGTTTGCAGTGTGACATAGCTCATTTACCTCCCATTCTTCACTTAAACTAAAAAAAACATACTTGATGAATAAAAAATAATTGGTGGACCCTTTAATTACGATCCAACACAGGACTTAAAAATAGTTTGACAATTTAGTCAAGAATACCGCTCATTGATGATGACCAAGATTTCATAATATGTGACAATTCAATCATACCTATATTCCATCAAGGATAAAAAGGAGGCGTTGCATCAATTGCTCGAAAAATGAGGATCACAGTGCAAATGTCCAGCAAACGCTTTAGTGTGAACCACCACAATTGGGTACACTAGTGTGGACTTTTTAAAGCACAATCGGATACACATAAAAGCGACTAGTGTCGCCTAGCCCATAATCTCCAGTACTGGTGCTATAGGTGAGACCTTGCTGAATAATAGATTTCTATCTTATGTATTGGATGGCCCTGGATATAAAGCCTCCATTCAATAATTGACCATAACATGGGGCTGGAGGCAGTGGAATTGCACATTGTACAATTACACTTAAAAACGTATGCAATTTAATTAAACAATTGGAATTTGCACAATTCTACAATTACACTATAAACGTATGCAATTTAATTAAACAATTAATACAATTCTTGCTTCAACATAATTATTTATTTTATAGTTTGATGGGGGTTATTATCTCCATAGATATGGCATGGCAATGGTTGTGTCCTTCACACCTTTGGTTACCAACCAATATAATGGGTTGGTGGGAATAGTCCTACATCTTTGGAGATCCATATTTTCTGCTATGGATGTTACATGGATGACCTATTTGGCAGGGAGATCCAGATTGTATACCATTGTTAGTTAAAAATGTGAACTCAATGTAATTTGATGTTTGCTGTGAAAAAGTGTCCCTTTGGGGGACGCCTTTGGGGACAGAGGGGGACTCTGCCTTTGGGGACAGAGGGGGGACTCTGCCTTTGGGAACAGAGGGGGTACCTGCCTTTGGGGACAGAGGGGGACCCTGCCTTTGGGGACAGAGGGGGGACCCTGCCTTTGGGGACAGAGGGGGGACCCTGCCTTTGGGGACAGAGGGGGGGCCCTGCCTTTGGGGACAGAGGGGGACCCTGCTTGGGGACAGAGGGGGGACCTGCCTTTGGGGACAGAGGGGGGACCCTGCCTTTGGGGACAGAGGGGGGGCCCTGCTTTGGGGACAGAGGGGGACCCTGCCTTTGGGACAGAGGGGGGGCCCTGCCTTTGGGGACAAGGGGACCCTGCTTTGGGGACAGAGGGGGACCCTGCCTTTGGGGACAGAGGGGGACCCTGCCTTTGGGGACAGAGGGGACCCTGCCTTGGGCACAGAGGGGGGACCCTGCCTTTGGGCACAGAGGTGGGGACCCTGCCTTTGGGCACAGAGGGGGCCCTGCCTTTGGCACAGAGGGGAACTCTTCGGCACAGAGGGGTGGACTCTGCCTTTTGGGACAGAGGGGGACCCTGCCTTTTGGCATTGAGGGGGGAATATTTTGGCACAGATGGGGGACTCTTAGCACATAGGGGGACTCTTTTAGCACAGAGGGAGGACTGCCTTTTGGCAAAGAGGGGGAACTCTTGGACAGAGGGGTGGATCTTGGCACATAGGGGGACTCTTTGGCACAGGGGGATTCTGCCTTTTGGCAAAGTGTGGAACTCTTGGCACAGAGGGTGGACTCTTGGTACATAGGGGGACTTTGCCTTTGGCACAGAGAAGGGACTCTGCCTTTTAGCACAGAGGGGGATGGGGGATTTTTGGTACATAGCCTTTGGGGACAGAGGGGGGACCCTGCCTTTGGGGACAGAGGGGGACCCTGCCTTTGGGGACAGAAGGGGGACCCTGCTTTTGGGGACAGAGGGGGGACCCTGCCTTTGGGGACAGGGGGGACCCTGCCTTTGGGGACAGAGGGGGAGCCTGCCTTTGGGGACAGAGGGGACCCTGCCTTTGGGCACAGAGGGGGGACCCTGCCTTTGGGCACAGAGGTGGGGACCCAGCCTTTGGGCACAGAGGGGGGCCTGCTTTTGGCACAGAGGGGGAACTCTTTCGGCACAGAGGGGTGGACTCTGCCTTTTGGGACAGAGGGGGGACCCTGCTTGGCATTGAGGGGGAATCTTTGGCACAGATGGGGGACTCAGCACATAGGGGGAATCTTTTAGCACAGAGGGGGGACTGCCTTTTGGCAAAGAGGGGGAACTCTTGGCACAGAGGGGTGAACTCTTTTGGCACATAGGGGGACTCTTAAGGCACAGGGGGGGATTCTGCCTTTTGGCAAAGTGTGGGAACTCTTGGCACAGAGGGGTGGACTCTTGGTACATAGGGGGACTCTGCCTTTTGGCACAGAGAAGGGACTCTGCCTCTTTAGCACAGAGGGGGATGGGGGATTTTTGGTACATGCCTTTGGGGACAGAGGGGGACCCTGCCTTTGGGGACAGAGGGGGGCCCTGCCTTTGGGGACAGAGGGGGGACCCTGCCTTTGGGGACAGAGGGGGGACCCTGCCTTTGGGTACAGAGGGGGGACCCTGCCTTTGGGGACAGAGGGGGAGCCTGCCTTTGGGGACAGAGGGGACCTGCTTGGGCACAGAGGGGGGACCCTGCCTTTGGGCACAGAGGTGGGGACCCTGCCTTTGGGCACAGAGGGAGGCCCGCCTTTTGGCAAAGAGGGGGAACTCTTTTGGCACAGAGGGGTGGACTCTGCCTTTGGAAAGAGGGGGGACCCTGCCTTTGGCATTGAGGGGGGAATTTTTGGCACAGATGGGGGACTCTTAGCACATAGGGGGACTCTTTTAGCACAGAGGGGGGACTTCCTTTTGGCAAAGAGGGGTGGACTCTTTTGGCACATAGGGGGACTCTTTTGGCACAGGGGTGATTCTGCCTTTTGGCAAAGTGTGGGAACTCTTGGCACAGAGGGGTGGACCCTTTTGGCACAGAGGGGGGACTCTTGGTACATAGGGGGACTCTGCCTTTTGGCACAGAGAAGGGACTCTGCCTTTTAGCACAGAGGGGGATGGGGGATTTTTGGTACATAGGGGGGACAGCGTTTTGGCACAGAGGGGGGACCCCCTCTGTGCAGGATTTTTAAGGGTTGGGGATTTTTGAACAAGCACAGTAGGAAGTTCATGACTAGAGATGGACTAGACCCAAACTTGAACTCGTGCAGTTCAAACGGACCACTACTCTGGATTTTGAACTTCCGAACTTTTAATGATTATTGAATTTTTTAGAATTATCAAATGTTCAAATTGATGTTCCTCAACTTTAGTGCTCCATAACCTATGCAGAAAGTGGACCAAGGGGAGCATTCACTTACCCCCTCCTTTAATGGAGTACCACATCACTTCACCTTTATTTGTAAGAAATTCTGATTGGATACATTAAAATTATTTCAGAAAGAATCTGATTAGTATACTAACCAATAAGATTCTTTTTCAATCAGAATAGGTTACAATCAGATTGGTCTGTTGCACAGATCATTTCCGAGGTCCCAGAGACATTTACAGTAAATTACCTTATAATTTTTTACAAAATTTTCAAAAATTCCTTGAAAACTCAAAAATACCTTGAAAATTCGAAGTTCTGATATATGTATGTGTTCCTCAGACCATTTCCCAGGTCCCAGAGCCCTGTACAGTAAGTTACCATTGCAATTTTATGTTATATTTAGGCAGATTTTTTTCTCCTATTGACTTTAATAGATTTTTTCGCAAATGTTCTCGCCCACAGTGACTGGTACATACTGTATAGGTTGGCCCACATTAAATGGTACATACAAGTTTGCCCACAGTGACTTACATACAAGTTTGCCCACAGTGACTGGTACATACAAGTTTGCCCACAATGACTGGTACATACATGTTTGCCTACAGTGACTAGTACATACAAGTTTGCCCACAGTGACTGGTACATACAAGTTTGCCCACAGTGACTGTAAGTGGTCATTAGTGGAATGCACGTCATCTGCTCAACTACCGTGTGTAGACCATGTGTACAAGCTTTTAACTTTAGTGTTTGACTAAAGTTTACCAATGAGAACTTTCTTAAAGGGCATGTCCACTGTAACCAAAAACATTTAGCACAATATTACGTGTGTACGTCTCGGCCAATTACTGTCTTGCCTTCTCGGAACTGCAACTGTGTAATTAATGATAGAAGAAGTTTGTGCCTGAGAAAAGCTTAAAATGGTGCTAAAAGTTACTGGTGAGGGTGGACATTCCCTATAATGTCATGAAGGTGTTAGACTGGTGTTAAATAACCTATAAATTTACCAACAATTGTATTTGAAATGTAAATGTAAAAGGGTCAGAATAATGCCAATGTAGATTTTAATTTGATAGTGAGAGTAAAAGCATTGTTGTTATATATGTTTTTGCCACAAGGTGTCATAATGCTCTATCCTATCACCAGATAACTATTTTGAAAAGTCATGAAAAAGGCAGCATGATGGTTCAGTGGTCAGTAGTGATGCACCTTAGCCAATCACAGGAGCGAATGCCGGTCGAGCCCCTCCTGCTTGACTTCCGTGAACAGAAAATGCACGGGAGTTAAGCAGAAGGTGTCGGGGGAATGAAAGCTAGTAAGTACATTTGGGGTCATTTTTGGCAGCTGTAAACCTTGCGAGGTCGAAGATTACAGCCTTTTCCTGCCACATGCTAAAATTTAGTTTGGGGGGTGGACATACCCTTTAAGCTCCTCACCTCCTCACTCAATAAAATAAGCCATACGTGGTGTATTTAGTCCAATCAGAAATACATTTTTTTCAAATAGTTTGATTCCTTTTGTATTAGAGACAAAAATGTGGAGTGTAAAACGGAACAGAACAGAGGCAATTTAAGCCCCACACAACTCAGCCCCAAGAAACCCCAGCCATGCCCCATGAATGCCTCCTGTGAGATAAAGCCAGGTGTCTAGGGAAAACCCTTCAGATTGGGTCTGTCTCAGCAAAAATGGGACAGCTGGAGGTGTGTGGTTGATTTCTGATTCATAATGCAAACAGGGGTGTCTCTACGGTCTGAGAACATAAGGGGCACTCTCGGGCACTCTCCCTTTCCCTCCCCAAAAAACAAAAAGCATGTGCACCGAATGTTTTTACATACCGACGCCACTGAATGAAAACAAGCATGCACACTTACTTTACAAATCAGTTATAAATAACATTTTAAAAACAAACAGATTTATTAAAGAATCAGATATGTGTATGGTTCTATGCTTAATTCGTTTTTGATCGACAGTCAAATGTTTTATTGATAAGTCAAACTAAATACAAATTGGTCAAACACAACTTAACTTCTGGACTGGACTGGACTTGAAAGATGTCAAAAACTTCTACTTTAACATCATGCTATTGGTTTGGTTAGGTTAATATGATATTTTAAATTTTGCCTGTATATTTTCCTTAAAGGGTAACTGTGGTCTCCCAATTTTTCCAAATTAGTTAGGATTATATGATCCTAACTATTTATATGATACTAACTATTCCATGCGCATACGATTGTGCACCATTTTTTACGCAAACGCATGCGTTTTTACAATGTTAAATTACAAATCTCTCACGATTGCGTGCGCGATTTGGTGCATTGTATTGGAGCCTCAGCCTTAATCGCATCTCTAGGTAAAATTTGTGAGAAGTTATTTCTGGAAATGTTCGCCAATATTTCTTCCTGCTTGAACACTTCCAGTTTTGAGCCATATGATCAGCTTGTATTCATGCAGTTTCTGTCTGCATTAATAGGTTCTATTTCTCAACTCTCAATTTTTTTTTAATGTCTGTGCATGTACTTCCTCTTTTACCCAGCATTAAATCTTAACTGAGCATGATTTTTCACTGGGGTGGGGGGAGGAGGAACAGAGATCAGGTGATGTCACTCAGCCAACTGGAAGTAGAAAATTTTACCATTTATCAAAATATAATTCCTAATATACTTGACAGTAAAAAAAACCAAGTTTAGTTCTCCTTTAACTTGTATTATATGTAGTGACTATACTCTGATGAAATCCAATTAAGATTTGGTAAAAAGTATAATCACATAATCTGCGTAAAGCGATATTTTATATTGAGTGTAGTCAATGGCATGTCCACCCTTTAATTACACTTAAATGTAACCCACTACTGGCCTCACTGTGTAGTTTAAAAAAATCCTTACACCACATCTCTGCGTTTTATGGTTCTCCTGCATTGCATGTCCAAACTCCAGGAAACTAAAGAGTAGGAAGTGTTCTGCCTCCTCCTTGTCCACTAAGAGGAGGGAAGCTCTTTTTCCCCCTCCCTCCCGATCCCTCCATAAATGCCCTTCCACCTAGTGTAATTTCCTTTTTATATAATGTAGACCCAGCCCTGCCCATCCCTAACCGCCGAGTTAGCTCTTCAAAAAAACCATCAGCTTCATACTTACAATCCTTTGTTCCCACGGCTAGGGATGGACTAGAACTCCCTAGCCATTGGCCTAGTTCACTGGGCCTACAATGAGCCCGCTGGCACCACCAGCCTCAGCGAAGCCGATGTTGCTAGCCGCTTCTTTCTTCCGCCCAAGGGCTCTTCTAAGAGCCAGTGGGGGTCCCGGTTCGAGCTGCGGGACCCCCAATAAAGGTACTTATCAGTGCCGCAAGGGCCAGGGAGGGGGGTCCTGGTTCGAGCTGCGGGACCCCTTAAGCCCCAAAGGGACTTTGTCAGGGCCGTAAGGGACCTTGTCAGGGCCGTAAGGGCCCTTCCAAGGGCCACAAAGGCACTTAGAAGTGCTGGGGAGGGGGGTCCCGGTTCGAGCTGCGGGACCCCTTAAGCCCCAAAGGGCCCTTCTAAGGGCCACAGGGGTCCTTCCAAGGGCCGCAAAGGCACTGATAAGTGCCGGGGAGGGGGGTCCCAGTTCAAGCTGCATGGACCCCTTAAGCCCCAAAGGGCCCTTGTCAGGGCCACAAAGATCATTGCAATAACCTAGGAGGGGGTCCCTGTTTCGAGCTGTAGGACCCCCAATTTTGCAAATTTCCAGCCGTTCTGGGATTTTCATAAGCGGCTGTTGAAGTTTTACCGAACGTTCGGAAATCTGACTTTAAGGGCTAGGCCACACTGCTGCGTTTTTTGTTTGCTTGCATTTGCACATGCGTTTGTGCTAGCGTTTTTTTCTTCAGATCATTGAAAACGTGGCAACGGACCAAAAATGCGCATTTTCGGGTGCATTGCGATTGCGATTTGCGTTCCGCATTTTTTATTGCAATCTCATGCGTTTTCCTATACCTAATGAAGAAAACGCATGTGCAAACGCAACAAAATCGCACACGATTCCGCGTGCCATTGCGGCACAGTGTGACTGTGCCCTAATGGGTCCGTTTTCGGACTTTCGGCCATCTCTACCCAC
Source organism: Hymenochirus boettgeri (assembly GCA_019447015.1). Lineage (NCBI taxonomy): Eukaryota > Metazoa > Chordata > Amphibia > Anura > Pipidae > Hymenochirus > Hymenochirus boettgeri. Next base: position 145,401,939 of record CM033473.1, on the reverse strand, counting down.
GGCGCTCTCCATTGTTGGCAGCCGCGTCTGTTATTAACTGCCTCTCAGCCAATCACAGACGCGACTGCCAGTCTGGCCCCTACTTGCAAGTTCCGGCAAGCAGGGAGCCGGATCAGTGTGCCACAAGAGTGATGGGCTGTAAGTACAGATCTGATAGTTTTTTTAAATATCTAACTCAGCGGTTGGGGGTGGGCAGGGGCGATCTACAATATATTAAAAGTTAATATTTAAGGTGGACATGCCCTTTAATGTTAATAGTATAAGCATCAGGTGAGTCCTAAAATTTAGCTGCTAAAAAAGTTCCATTTTAGGGCTAGGCCACACTGCTGTGCTTTTTTTGCGTTTGCGCTTTTTTCATATCATTGAAAACACGTCAACGCACTGAAAACGCTTGTTTTCGGATGTGTTGTGATTGCGATTTGCTTCCACATTTTAAATCGCAATTGCATGCGTTTTTTAATAGTTAATGAAAAAACGCATGTGGAAATGCAACAAAATCGCACATGAAATCACATGTGTTTGCATTTGCGTTGCAGTGTGGCCTTGCCCTTAGCCCACAAAAAAAGACCTTTCAGTGTCCTGGCCAAGTAACAGGACCTCCAAGCCAAGCAACAAAATCAATTATACTAATCACCTTTCATGTGTTGTTGCTGGCCTGGCATGCACAAATGAATTCCAGTGTGTATCAGGGTTTCAGCAGTCTGGTGCAGAGTTCAGAGAAGGCAGCTAAGGAATTATGTAGCTTTACTTAATGAAAGACAATGACAGCTGTAAATGGGATGACACTGCCCACACTGCAATACAACTGCACTGTAAGGGGTTCATTTTATTTCACACCTTTCCCCAATTTTCCCCACAAATTACTGAAACCCCAGTATTAAAGGCCACATACACACTCTTTTCACTCCATGTGTCATTTTTGCCAGCAAATTGTGTTTTCTGTGGACATTGTATGTCAATAATGATCAATTGCAGTAAATTAATGTGAGACGTCTTAAAGTTGTTGTGATACGTGTTAAAGGGGTAGTTGATGTGATATGCGTTAAAGGGGAAGTTGGTGTGATACGCCTTAAAGGGAAAATTGATGTGATATGCGTTAAAGGGGAAGTTGGTGTGATACAACAAACTCACAGTGGGATCCTCTGCACTCGTCCACACGTGGGTGCTCACTCCTCTAAGTAATATAACCCTTTAATGGATATATAGTTACAAGGAACAGCAAAAAGCGAGGGTAGCACTCCAAAGTAAACTTAGATTTATTGAAGACTACACAACATATCACAACGTTTCAGGGGGAAACTTGCCCCCTTCCTCAGGTGTTGATTCAACATTAGTGCAACACATCTATACAGGGACAGATTTATACTTATTTCTCCCCTAGGCCAGCTTACTTATACTGCCCCCCTACCCCAGTACCATCAGTACTCCTACCCCTAGCGAATCAGCAATCCCTCACTTAAAACTGGACACACGAGTAAGGCTCTGAACATGCTTTGCTATGTGTAAGGGTGAAAGTGATGCCATTTTATGCCGTCCCCTTTTAGTGTGCCGCCCTAGGCCACGGCCTTACAAATCCGGCCCTACATCTATATAGGTCAACCAATCCCAAGGACGGCCCCTCCTGGGCAGATGGTCCTTCTGATAGGTTAGGCCAAAAAGTGACATTGTGCAAATCATTGGTACTACATTTACATGATATACAATCAGATTAAAATTCAATTGTGAAATATTCAATTTGTACAGCAATGAATCTATTTACAAGTGTAACAATTATACAGTGGCCGAACTCTCAGTAAAAAGTAATAATAAAAAAAATTTTGTTGTAAAATTCTTTTAAGAGTATCATAAAACATGTGAGAGAAAAAAAACGTGACTATAATTTGTGTTGAAATACCATATTCACAAATATGAGAACTTCCCAGAAGTGCATAGTAGAGGCCATCATAAAAAATATAAATACGTAGAATAGAAAAATAAAGTGCTGGCCTGGAAGCAGTGCTCTCAAAGAAATCCACAAGATGGCGCCACCATGTGTAGAGATTAAAAGTGGAGTGAAAAGGTATCAGCTGTTCAAACAAGGCAAAAGAATGTGAAAAGTTAAGTAAAAACAATATAAATATGCTTAATAATATAAAGGTTTAGTTAAAAGCAGTGTAGCTATACTTAGTAATAGTTGTAGCACAGACAAGATGCAAATCCTATAATACCATTCTCTGAATATTTAACATAACACGAGTGAAACATAGACATTGCTACATAATGGTCAAACATAAAAATACAGGTATTTAAAGAAAGCAAGACCAATTAAACTCCTCATTCATACCATTCGGGGCAAGCATCTCTAGCTTGTCTATCCAAAATAGCTCTCTTTGTAGGATTTTGCTATTAAAGTCTCTTCTTTCTTTTTCTACAACCTCCAGTACCAACCATCGTAACTGCGATGTCTTATGCTTTTTTTCAAAAAGTGCTTACTAACTGGGGTTTCGTTTTTCTTATTTACGCCGTCATATTTGGTAATATCGCGTTTATGTTCTCCCACTCGTATTTGTATTTCCCTGGAGCATTTCCCAACATAGGCCCAGCCACATGGAGATTTTAACATGTATATTACATTAGTGGTTCTACAGGTGGCAAAATGTTTAAGTTTGATCTTATTACCTTTTCTAGGGTGGTTAAAAGAGTCACCTCTAATGATAGCGTTACATGACTGGCAGTTCCTACATGGGAATGTACCAACTTGGGGTTCACCTAGAAATAGTTGTTTACTGATAGTGGTTGGTGCTACGTCAGCTCGTACCAATTCGTTACCTATATTTTTTGATTTCTTATAGGAGAATAATGGTATTTCACTAAACATTTTACCATACTTTTGGTCGGCTTGTAGGATCCCCCAATTTTTCTTAACTATCTGCTGTATACGGTATGATAGAGTATTAAATGTGGAAACAAACGGTATTCTATTGCTCAACTTCTGTCCCTGTTCTTTTTCAAGCAGCATATTGCGATCTTGTCTCAAAGCTCTAGCTGCTTCTTTTTCCAAGCTCTTAACCGGGTAACCCTTAGTTGCAAATTTATTAATCATCTCCTGTTATCTAGTTTGACATAATAAGTCATCCTGTACTATTATTCGTACCCTAAGGAACTGACTAAAGGGTAAGCCTTCCTTGACATTCCGAGGAGGATGGAAACTCTTAGATAGTAGTAGGTTATTTCTGTCAGTTTGCATATGAGGGCGCAAAATTCGCACCCATACTGGTGCCCTGAGCTTGCATATACCAGTCTTTATCAAACTGAAAGAAGTTTTTCTTAAGACAAATAGTTAGGAGATCAATAATGAAAAAAACAACATTGTGATTGTATCCGAAATCAAGTAATGCCTCCTCCATGATTGTTATCCCTTCCTCGTGTGGAATTGAGGTATATAGGGACTCAATGTCCATAGTACATAATATTTTTCCGGCAGAAAAGTCTGTGATGTTTTTAAGATGTTTGAGGGAAAAGGTTGTATCCTTTAAACAACATTTATCCGAAGACATAATAGGCTGCAAATATGTGTCAATAAAGATCCCTAATGGTTGTAACAGAGAATCAATCCCTGAAACGATTGGACGACCTGGTGGCTTTGCCAGGTTTTTATGAATTTTGGGTAACAGGTACAGGACTGGAGACCTAGGGTTATCACATATAAGAAAATTTCTCACATTTTTATCTATTGTTCCATTAGAAAAGGCCTCTGACACTAGGCTGTCTGTTTCTTTTTTAATATGTAGGGTGGGGTCACCAGGTAACTTAGTGTAATGGGTAGTGATTTTCAGTTGTCTTTCCGCTTCTTCCATATAATACTCTTTGTCCATGATGACAATCCCCCCTCCCTTATCAGCCTTTTTAATAATTACATTTTTTAGTCTTTTCAGTTCCTGGAAGGTTTTATGTTCAGTCCTAGATAGATTCGATTTACCTCCTGTTGTTCGCCATGGAAGGGATGATACCTGGGTTAATACCATATTGTTAAATGTTTCCACTGAAGAATTAATTATTTCTGGCATAAAGGTGGATTTTTTCTTAAATTTCGACTGAACGGAAGGTGATGACCCAAAAAGCATTTTTGGTTTAATGTTTCTCACAAATTTAAACCATTCCTTCTTAAAATTAAAGAGTGATCCATTAAACGTTGGCACAAAACCCAGTCATTGGTTAATCATAGCTTCTTGTTCTTTGGTGAAGGATTTTTTAGAGATATTAACCACTAGGGAATTAGGTGTGGTTTTATTAACCAGGAGTTCAGGGGTTAAACACCTCTCTTGAGAAGTATGGGTTAAACCTATACCATCAGGATTTAATTCAGGAGCCAGGGACTGAGGGGTTAAGCCTATACTCTCAGGAGTTAACTCAGGAGCCAGAGACTGAGGGGTTAAATTAAAAACAACAGGTACAGTAGCTTTTGCAGTTATCTTCTGGATCTCATCCTTCTTCTGCTGATATCTCTGCCTCCTTTCTCTGGCCCTCCTCTGGGATCTCCTGGTTTTCTTCTTTGGGATCGACGTGGTGGAGTTGCAGCCCTGGCTGTTTCTAAAAAATCCCCTTGCAATGAACTGGAGCTACTGTATGTGGAGGATTCTCCCGATCGGTCTCTGTTGTTCCGATCCGTGTGGCTTGTGCGGCATCCTCTGTTCTCTGCAGTGCCGGCGCGGTCGGTCTCCATGGTGACGCGTCCTCTTCTGCCGGCTGCACATGGGAACCGGCGTTCTCTTCGCTCTCTAGCCCAGGAATATACCCGCTTCAGCTCGTAGTCTTGTGTATCCCTTCTGAACTTACGAAGCTTCTTCTGTACCAGGTCAGCAGTGAATTCTTCCATCTTTTGCTCGAGTTGTTGTTTAATTGTAGATAGTTCTTCTAGTGTTATTTTAACTTTCAGTTCTTGTTCTGTCACATATAGTTCCCTTCTAGTTTCCTTAAGGGCACAATGCAAATGTTCTATGGTCCGATAAATCAAGTCCATGCTACACTTATTTAAGATCATATACCACTTTGCGTTATATTCTTTATCATCCTGACACAATATTGGGTGTAGATTAACTCTTAAACCTCTAGGGATTTGCTCCGCCAGTGTGTACTCTTTTAGCGTTGTACTGTGTAGTTGAAGGCTAATTTCCCTTTTTCTAAGGGTTTGGAGCTTCTCCTGGCAGTCCCTTTCCATAGGTTTAAGTGGAATAGCATCCTCATCTGTTAATAGTCCCAATATTCTTTTTCTGTCGGAATCAGAATATGCTAACGTGGTTGCCTTTTCTTGCGTGGTCTTTGCTATGTCAGCAAATGACATTATTGAAGTTGGTCGGTGCAGATGGTAAGGGAAAAGTAATTCAACAAACTCACAGTGGCATCCTCTGCACTCGTCCACACGTGGGTGCTCACTCCTCTAGGTAATCCAACCCTTTAATGGATATATAGTTACAAGGAACAGCAAAAAGCGAGGGTAGCACTCCAAAGTAAACTTAGATTTATTGAAGACCACACAACATATTACAACGTTTCAGGGGGAAAATTGCCCCCTTCCTCAGGTGATGATTCAACATTAGTGCAACACATCTATATAGGTCAACCAATCCCAAGGACGGCCCCTCCTGGGCAGATGGTCCTTCTGGTAGGTTAGGCCAAAAAGTGACATTGTGCAAATCATTGGTACATTAATACATTTAGATGATATACAATCAGATTAAAATTCAATTTTTAAAGCAATGAATCTATTTACAAATGTAACAATTATACAGTGGCCGAACTCTCAGTAAAAAGTAATAATAAAAAAATTTTTGTTGTAAAAAGTTGGTGTGATACGCCTTAAAGGGAAAATTGATGTGATATGCCTTAAAGCATTAGACTTTAAAGTGTATCATATCAACTTCTCCTTTAGCAACAGGGTACAACACCTAACATTAATTTATTTTTTAGGGTAAATACCAACATTATTTGCCCTCAAATTTGGACATTTTGCAATATCCCATTATTGCACAACAATAGCCCCCCAAATGTGGTGAGGTATGTTAATTGGGGATGAAGTTAACCAGATTTGTGGGTCAGGTTAGAAAGCTGAATTTTGGATGCAGGTTCGGGCTGAATCTTTAGAAAAACTGTGCAACGCTGAGTACTCTGCTAGTAGTATGTAAATGTTTGGAGATTCCTTTCCATCGAGCAATGATTTACAGAAACTTTTATTTGGTTCTTACAAAAACTAAAGATTAAATATTGCAATTTGTAACTTACATCAGGGTTTCTCAAAGGGTGTGACTTCAAAGAGCCAGAGGTGTGCCTCAAAATTGTGGTAGTGGAAATATTTTTACCAGAATAACTTACATTTTTGTTATTTTGAGCCATATTTCTAAACATCATTATTGGTAATGTACAACAGCGGCTGTAAATGTAGCACCGCGACCATACATTTACGGCAAATGTTTGTTAATTTAACATTTGGTTGTAGAATACCACGCGGTAGTAAAATACCGCAATGGTGTTCCATAGGGGATCGTAAATCTACAATCACGGTCATACATTCCGATTGTTATTGTACATTTACGATCGATAAAGGCGCAGTATCGCTAAAAACTACAGACTGCAAATTGCGGAGGAGTCTACTTGCACTGGATTTCAGTCAGCACTCTCATTCCCAGATTGTCAGTATCTCAGGTGCTTTAAATGGAATATTACAAAAATGTGAAGATGGATTGATCTACCCTGAAGATTTCATATGTACTATATGTGCCAATTAATATTTGTACAGAAACAAAAAATGTTTTTGTAAAGCATGAAAATCAATTAACCCATATCAAAGACATGACCAAAACTACATGTAAACTGTATTTACAAAGAATTACACATTCTATATCCTAGTTCAGGGGAACAGGCCAGCTCCGTGGATCTTCAAAATCTTCCGTGCAAAAAAGGTGCTTATCAGAGATACAGAATTTAAAGAAGTATACTTTTAAAAAAATGTATTTAAAGGGCATGTCCACCACAAAAATCAACTTTAATATAAGATAGGTACCCACTGCCCACTCCTAACCACCAATATATTCCAAAAATGTCTAGATCGATGCTTACAGCCTTTACACTCCCGCGGCATCTCCTCCAGGCTCCCTGTTTGGAGGAAGTCGCAAACAGGAGCTGGACCAGCAGCCGCATCTGTGATCACAATCACAGTCCCCCCAATGGGAAAATACCAAACCACCTAAGTAATAGACAATCTCCTTGACTTTGCTCAACTCCTCTAAGTTAAAGAACTTAACGTACTGATGTCTGCTTAGCTTGGATCCTCAATCACGTAAGAAGAGAGGCAGTGCTTGTGATGCAGTTTCCGCGGTCCTGAGTGAGTAGAGCAAATTTTTTGTGTCACGTGCTTCTGTTATTAACTTGCGCCAGAAACAAACGTTGTTCAGAAACAATCTAAAAATTATCGTATTTGGAAATGATCGACCAGAAAATGCCATGTAGTAAGCTAGTAGCCTGTCGGTACCTGCAGGGAATCAAAGAGTTAAGACCCTGGTTGCCTGCAGGATTTTGAGGGGAGAATCTGATGCACCAAATGGTACCTTAGGGCAAGGCCACACTGCCACGCACAGGAATCGCGAACAAAATCACACGCGATTGTGTGCGCGATTCTTGTGCATTTTGCGTTTGCACATGCTTTTTGCGCATGCAATATTGCCATTTTCCGCTATGCAAACGCATGCGCTAATGCATCAAAAATGGTGAAAGCATGCGTTACCAGATCGCGGGCACAAAATTTTGTAAAATCTTAGTAAACATACCATTTATTAATTATAAAAATCAACACAGACACTGCATTCCTAATTAATAATTAGTGATAGTCTCGAACTTTGTGCTTTTTTTTTTTTTTTTTTTACTTAATTTGATTACCATAACAATTATGGTGATGCAATTTTGTGCTGCAGCAGTTTTACAGAAAATATGGTCGGTGATTTCAGGTTAGATTCTGAAGACCAAGAATCCTATTGAAGACTGGTAACACCAAACAATGAAAGTGTTTCATTGGAAATCACTAGAACATGTTAAATGCTTTCCTTAAATTGTAAATCCTAGTTTTATAATCCCAGATTGCTTGCTGTCTAGCATTTACAAGACTTTACTAAGCCTAGTGTCTTAAAGGGCAACTATACTAATAAAATAGACTATTCCTCACTTTACATTAATACATATAAGCAGCACTTATCCCGAGGTGTGTGTTGCTGCATGCCTACAATCAAGCACTTTCAGCAGTGGCGTAAATAGCAATCACTAGGCCCTCAAGCAAAACTATGATATCCCACCCACCCCCCTCCCTGCATCATCTAAAGTAGTTTTCTGGGGGGAAACCCCTATGAACCCATTCCTTCTTTCATCTGACCTGACTTTCTAAGCATGCTCAGTAAACACTGTTATAAGGAAAAATACCCCACAATGCCAGCGGCGTGTTTAGGGGGGGTCCTGGTGCCTGGAATCCCCCCTTTCTGTCTGCTCAGTGCCGTCTGCTGTTTTAATTCTCCTGGTGTCCATAGATTGTTACATAACCTGTTACATAGATTGTTACTTTGAATGAGAAGCAGCATTTGTATGTTTCAATAATGTATCCAGTCTGCCCTGTGATTGACAACAGCATAGAGATCTGTATCAACATTAACCCTGCAGATGCCTGAGGTGATTGCTGAGACTGGGTTTATATACAGTAATTACTGTACCTACTACACTGTGATGGAGCTTAGTGAGCAGGAATAGGGACATTAGGAAATCCTGGAGGTGTATTCATATACATACACAGGAATGATTGTTTCATATATTCTTTATAAAGAATGATTGTTCAGAGTGCCCATACATGGTCTAATGTTATCGGCTTCTACTAAAAATTCTGTCAGATCCACCATCAGTGTCACAGCTCTGACTTTAAAAGACACTAATGGTAAAGTAGTGTAAATGTGGATTTATCATTAAACCGAACGTTAGGCTGGGTGTCTCCTATGGACCACAGCGTTCACTGCCAATGCCTAAATCACCTCAGATTTTTTTTGGCCCGACCGACCAATACACGGAAATCAGAAGTAGATAGTTCCCTCGCACACCTGCAGTGTATAATTGAAATTGCTGGGTGCTGCTCCAAAAACCATAGCCAATGGCAATAGTATCCAAACAAAAGCAATTCAGAGCGCACTCCAGTCTTAAATGTTCAAATTCATTTATTAAACACGTGACGTTTCGGTGTCCGTGCGACATGTTATACGTCTGAGGAAGGTGTCGCACGGACGTGTTTAATAAATGAATTTGAACATTTAAGACTGGAGTGCGCTCTGAATTGCTTTTGTTTCAATACACGGAAATATCTGTTGGTCTATGTACCCAGCCTTAATAAGTATATATTTAATAACAAATTAAATATTTGTATTGGCCAACTGAGATGATAATCATGGCAATCAGAGAATATATATAATATTATATGATCCATATATATGAACCTCCTTCGGTGCTTGTTCAGTGGTAACCCAATGCAATGTACACATACCAAATCCTTCCATCTCTTGCTGTCTCACCATGCCAGAATGTTAAAGCAGAACTGACCCCATTTCCATGATGACTATTTTGTATACAGTACTGCACCGCATAGTCCAAATGAGGCCTTACCAGTGATTTGTAAAGAGATAAAATTGTATTTTTCTCACTTGAATCCATTCCCCTCTATATACAAAACAATATCCTGCTAGCTCTAGCTGTTGCTGCCTGGCACTGCTTGCTACATTTAAGTTTGTTATCCACTAATTCCAAGATCCTTTTCCAACAGAGATTCACCTAATACAGAATAATTTATAATATAAGCAGCACAAGAGTTTTTAAGCCCAAAATGCATCACCTTACAATTATCGACATTGAATCTCATCTGCCACTTAGCAGCCCAATATGACAATATATCTACTGTAGGTCTGCTTGCAACAATTGCACCCCCTTTGCAACTTTTAATGGTTGGCAAATTTTTGTGTCGTCAGCCAACACACAGACTTTGCTGAAAATACCTTTCAATTTCCAAGATGTCCATTTTGTACACAGAATTCTTCAAGTAATCCATCAGGAGCAGGCAGGGAACCCAGCAAAGGTACCCGCAATCACGCACCCTGCCTGCTCCTTTACCTCCCATTATTAAATTAAAATGAATAATGGCATATCGGTTTTGTGAGTGGAGATACCTTTTAATGGTCAACAAAGTTTTGTTTCATCTGCAAACAGAGATTTTACTGACAATATCTACTTCCAAATCATTAATAAACAGAATAAATATAAGTGCCCCAACACAAACAAAGAACCATTAACAATTACTCTCTGCATCGAATCCCTTAACCAGTTTTCTATCCATGTACAAAGGTACCGCCCAAGCCCACAAGACCTATGCTTATTGGGGACTGTATCAAAAGCCTAAAAACATCTACAGCTTTGCCCAGTAGTAGTCCAAATTCCTACTCACTTTCTCATAAAAGACAGGCAAGTTTATTTGACAAGATCCATGCTGATTACTACTTATAACTGAAAAATACTCTAGAATATTCTCCCGCATCAAACTTTCCAGTATCTTCCCCACCACTGAAGTTAAACATACAGGTCTGTAATTACCAGGCTGAGAACAACTACCTTTTTTGAATATTGAAATTATCATCTTATTTCCAATCCAGCCACGTCTGAGTAAATAAGATTTAAAAAATATGCCCAATACTGTTGCCCTTTAAAAGTTGCATTATACAAGGCCTATTATAACTTTTGTTTGTTTTTTAATTTTAATTTGTATTTCACCACTATGACACTTTCCCATTTCTGTAGCATATTGTGATTTATGTATTCAGTAAGATGTTGAAAGTTTCCAAAACAGAAATTGAATCGGTGGTCATATGCTTTTTACCTAATGTAGTGCTCTAAGAAGCCTGGCTCTCTACATGAAAAATACTTCAAGATTAGGAGTTTAAGACACATGCAATTATCAGGGAAAGAGTAAGGCCTAGAAGAATTACCAAAATTAACAAGTTAGGACCTTGTACATTGTGGGATTCTAGATACATGTAAATCTTTCCTTGTTATTATCATAAGCATTATTAAATCTATATTTTTCATGTACTGAATATACTTTCACAGATACTATGGTCATTTATTATGGGACCTTGAAATGTGTAATTATATTTTTTCTTTGTAATGCTTTTTGCTGGAACATCGTATGTGCATAGAAGACAGAGTCCGTCGGGACCTGTCAGACTATGTGCCAGGGGAGTGAGCGAGCAGGTAAGTTCTTTACCTTCTCTCTTTGCTCCTGATTGTTTTATTGAAGAACTGGAGGTAAGACACAGCTCCTTTACCTCCCGTTCTTCAATAAAACTGAATTCCCCAAATCTGTTAATGAGTGGAGAAAGCAATTTGATTTTTAAGACAATTTTTTAAAAATATATGTTTTTAAAGATGGAGAATTTGTTCCAAGTGAACATTATGTGTAAAATAATGCATAGCATATTTATGTTATTGGTCCTTACGTTTGCCATTAGACCAGCCTAATGTTTAAATGCCCAATTTACACATAAACCCTCACTCAGATAGCATATTATTGTTGTTGTTGATAATTATAAATATTATATATTTATGTTTCATTCTGCCTTACTTATATTACTGTTATTATATACAAGAACAAGATTCTGTAGGTTAGTTCTGAAGCTGTATTTGTATGTTAGTTGAAACAGGAATATATACCTGTTATATATTAAATGCAACTGTCACCTGGTTTTGTTGTCTGCTGTTTTTGGTACAGCACAAGGTGGGTAAAGGGGAGGGTTGGAGCCCATTAAACAGTGGTGGGTAGCAAACCACAATTGGACCCCCCTGGCTATACTCTCCTGCAGACCCCAAAGCTGTACAGTATTTTCCTTTATGTGCCTCCGTTTGTATGTAAGTCAGATGTTTGTAATGCCTGCACATAGAAACTAAAATGTATGTATGTATGTATAATTTTATACATACATTTTATTTTTTAAAACGTTTTTAACCCCACCTATACTTCTCTGTTTTTTATAGGTACAATTAAATAAATGCTACACATAACATACCTCAGGGGAGAATTTTTTCACTATCTTTCAGAATGCTGAATCATCATACAGCTCCCACCTGCCAAACAGATTATCCATGGCAACACAAGGGATGTTTGTGTAAAATAAATATCTAAAAAAATGTTTTAATTATATTAGCTGACAAAGTTTTTGTTTTATAATTAATATACACAAAGTTAAACACTGTAAGGAACTTAGGAACTTACCCTCAGCTCTCACGTCATTTCATGGCACTAGTCCTGCACGGTGACGGCAGATGCAGGAGTTCCCGGCAGCGCAATGACGTCAGAGTGCCGGACCGGTGTGAACGTTTAAAATCCTGTTTTGTCCTTCCTTCAATGCCTGACTGTAGCACCGCTACCCCTGGCTACCTTGCTACCTACCTGTCTCCTATGCCCATGTTTACCAGACACTTACCTACTTCCAATATTCAGCTACTCACCCGTTCCTCTGCTCCAGCAACCAGCCACTTACCTTTTCCAGAGATAAAGGACCAATCAGGATCAGAGAGTAATGCAAGACAGAAACAGATAGGGAGAAATCCATTTAAATTTGCCACCGAATGAGAATCAGCCAATAGCAGCCAACAGCCAGGAGCACTCATGTCCCGAACAATTATGCACTCTATTAAAGTAAACGGCACTAACTTTGATATATACCCTAAAGTGGGTGGGTGCAAAGACAGTATGAATTGAATACCAAAATATAGAAAGAGAGAAAGAGAATAACTATCTGCACTCCTTGTCTGCAATACAAAAGTCCTTTAATAATCACAATAGGAAAAAACAATGATAAAAACACTTAAAAACTTGCCTCAGAAATGGGGTACTGTGTGCAAGTCATTGTAAATCAGTGCACAGTTTACAACCCTACTTACAGGTACTGCTACCGAGACAAACCGGCGCTTCTCTCCATCCAGATGGATCACCAGAGCTTCCTCAGCTGAAGCTGATCCGTCCGGATGGATCAAAATGCATTCTGCGCCCTGTATCTGCTCTTTTACTTTTGCCTCACCACTCTTGCCACTCCAGTTTGTCTCGGTAGCAGTACCAGTAAGTAGGGTTGTGCTGGTGTGTACCCAGCCTTAGATTCAGGAAGAAAGCCTGAGGAAAAAGACAGACAAACACCAATATGAGAACAAAAGGCTTGCCAGACCTGAGAAACCAATTGTATACCCCTGTCAGACACAACATTCTCAGGGATACCATGGGGGCATATTTATAAAGGTTCGTTAACTTTTTGCGGCCGTTTTCGCGAACATTAACGCATAAATCGCATTTAACGCGATTTCTAAAAGTCCGAAAACGGCCGCGAAAAGTTAACGAAGCGTTAACCCTTTGCGGCGATACTTACCTGTTACCGCCGCTTTTTATAAAGCGGCGGTACTGGTTTCGCTCGGCTAGTATCGGCTGTTTTACTTCGCCACCTTGAAGGTGGCGAAGTCAGCCGATACTAGCCTCCCGCCCCGGGAGACACCGCAGGCGGCCGCAGGGGTACCTCTCGGGGGTCGGCGGCCTCGGCGTCGCCGGGACTGGAAGAAAGAAGACGCCGCCCAAGGGCTCTTTTAAGAGCCACACTGGGGGTCCCGGTTCGAGCTGCGGGACCCCCGCCAAAGGCACTTGTTAGTGCCGCAAGGGCCCTTATAAGGGCCGGGGAGGGGGGTCCCGGTTTGAGCTGCGGGACCCCTTAGCCAAATGGCTCTTGTCAGAGCCGCAGGCACTTGTAAGTGCCGCAAAGGCCCTTACAAGGGCCGGGGAGGGGGGTCCCGGTTCGAGAGCGGCCGGGGCGGGGGGCTTGGAGGGGTTGCCGGGGAGGGGGTGCGCGGCGGGTGGTTGTGACCACCTGCTGCGGCCCCTTCCCGGCAGCCCCTCCTAGCCTCCCGTTCCGAGATTGCCGCGAGCGGGGAACGGGTTGGGAGGGGCTGCTGGGAAGCGGCAGCCGGCGGTGCCAGCGGGCTCACTGGGGTTGGTGTCGTGGGGTTGGTGTCGCCAGCCCGAAGACGTCGCGTCGGATCAAGACGCCGGCAACATCGGCCTCGTTGAGGTCGTCGGCGCCCGCCGGGGGTACCCCTGGCGGCCGCAGGGGTACCTCTTGGGGGTCGGCGGCCTCGGCGGAGCTGGTGTCGCCGGGACTGGAAGAAAGAAGACGCCGCCCAAGGGCTCTTTTAAGAGCCGCACTGCGGGTCCCGGTTTGAGCTGCGGGACCCCCGCCAAAGGCACTTGTTAGTGCCGCAAGGGCCCTTATAAGGGCCGGGGAGGGGGGTCCCGGTTCGAACTGCGGGACCCCTTAAGCCCCAAAGGGCTCTTGTAAGAGACGCAAGGGCACTTGTAAGTGCCGCAAAGGCCCTTACAAGGGCCGGGGAGGGGGGGTCCCGGTTCGAAATCGGCCAGGGCGGGTGGCTTGGAGGGGGTGCGCGGCGGGTGGTTGTGACCACCTGCTGCGGCCCCTTCCCGGAGGGGCTGCTGGGAAGCGGGGGTTGTGGGCGAGGTGGGCGTATGCCCCGCCCCCTTAGGAGAGGCGTCGGGAAGGGATTTTAAGTCCCTTCGCGGCGATACTATACAGTATCGCCGCGAAGGGGCTTAAAATTACCGCATTACCGTTATAAATACGGCGATAGCGCTATTTTCGCGGCCGCGATGTGCGGCGGTAATTTTTTGGCGCTATTTTCATTGCTTTATAAATATGCCCCCATGAATACGAGCCATTTTACTAAACTTATCTACCACTACCCAAACTACTGATAAACCTTCAGATATGGGGAGATCAACAATGAAGTACATAGAGATATGAGACCAGGTCTCTCTGGGATGGACAGTGGCATTGGAGTAACTGATGGGGCCTTTTGGGGAACTTTACTGCAGGTACGGATGGCACAAGCATTTATATAAGAGTTAGTGACATTGGTGGACATTATTGGCAACCAGACATGCCTGTCAGTTTAACAGTGACAATGTTTTCCTTTCCCCCAGGATGCCCTGAAGTTTGTAGTTGTGGAACTATTGTAGTACCTGGAGACAAAAGGTTAATGGTACAAATAGACAATTATGAGGTTTCCCGGGGGGGGGGGGGGGGGGGCAAGACTCCTGGAATGGTTCTAGGATTGGATCAGAATAGGATGGATCAGACTTTCAAAGGCTTCATGGGCTTCCCCAAGGCCACTTTTGAGATTGGTTAATGGGGCTATCGCAGAGAAGAAATTGTCTGTAGAAATTGGTGAAGCCCAAGATTCTCTGAAGAGTCTTGAGGTTAGAAGGAGGTAACCAGTTCAGGACAGCTGAAACCTTCTCTGGGTCCATCGAGAGCCCTTGGCTGGATATGATGTAACCTAGAAAAGGAACATGGTCGGTTTCAAAAAAATGTCTTTTTCCAATTTGGCATACAGTTTGTTTTCTCCAAGTTTCTCTAGAATTAGACAGACATGGGAACAGTGGAACTCTAGTGTGGGAGAAAAGATCAGAATGCCGTCTAGGTAGACAACAACAAATTTACCCAGAAACTCATTGTTACGAGATCTTCAGGAAAAGACCCCCGTGAGACCCCCTCTGGACGCGGAATCTAAGTACCAGCCGGTTTTCACCAGAGCCTCTAATGGTGAGGATGTTTTGCGGCGGACAGATACCAGGTCGCGGCTCCAGAGAAGAGAACCACAAAGGCCAATCCCACAATGTGGAGAGGCAGCAGAACAGATACAGGTGAAACAGGAAGTCGAACCTGGGGATGATATTCGGACCGGAGGTAGGAGCTGTGGAGGATATGCAGACCTGCGATAACTGAGGTAGAGCTGTGGGTAGATATTCGGACTGGAGGTAGGAGCTGTGGAGGATATGCAGACCGAGATAACTGGAGGTAGGAGCTGTGGTAGATATTCGGACGGAGGTAGGAGCTGTGGAGATATGCAGACCGGAGATAACTGGAGGTAGGAGCTGTGGTAGATATTCGGACCGGAGGTAGGAGCTGTGGGATATGCAGACCGGAGAATACTGGAGGTGAGCTGTGGTAGATATTCGGTACCGGAGGTAGGAGCTGTGTGGAGGATATGCAGACCGGAGATAACTGGAGGTAGGAGCTGTGGTAGATATTCGGACCGGAGGTAGGAGCTGTGGAGGATATGCAGACCGGAGATAACTGGAGGTAGGAGCTGTGTATTATTCGGACCGGAGGTAGGAGCTGTGGAGGATTGCAACCGGAGATAACTGGAGGAGGAGCGTGGTAGATATTCGGAACCGGAGGTAGGAGTCAGGACCAACAGGAACAAATGCTAAAGGCAAACAGGGAGCTAGGAGTCCAGAGCAAATAACTCTGAACTGGCAGCAAGAGGCCAGCTGCCAGGAGGGCCTAAATAGGCCCCTGTGACCTCCTCCCTGCTGGCCGTGCCCCGGAAGGGAACGGCTGCAAGCAGGGAAAAAGCCTGCCCCCGCCCACGTCCTCGCGTCACTGAGGCGCGCGCGGCACTGACGGCGTGCGAGCGGGCGGCGCCGTTATCGGCGCGCTCCGCTCGCGGCCGCCGGAGGAGAACCCCGGACCCGCGGCAAGGTAAGTACCTGACATGCCCCCCCCCCACGGGCAACCTCCGGGTGCCCTTGGGTTTAGGTTGTCAGGTGTTTGGAATGAAAATTCTTGACCAAACGAGGAGTGAATCTGTTCTGCGGCTCCCAAGATTTTCTTCGGGACCAAATCCTCCATTTATCAGATACCTTACTCCCAGCAGAAATCTTGGCATCTAAAATATTTTCTACCTCGTATTCGTCAGTCCCATCAATCAAACAGGCAGCGGAGGAGGCTCCAGCGCAGATTCGGAAACATATCTTTTGAAAACAGGATACATGAAAAACTGGAGTTATCTTTAATGAATTGGGGAGCTCCAGTTCAAAGGCGACCGTGTTGATAGCTTTCCTAATACAAATGGCCCGATGAACCGGGGACCCAACTTAGCAGAAGGATCCTCAATTTCAAATTACGAGTAGACAACCAGACCAAGTCTCCAACCTTAAATACCGAAGAATCTTTTCTCAAAAGATTAGCTGACTTACGGGCTTGTTCTTGAGCTTCAGCGATGAAGGTCTTTAGCTCTACAGTCTTCTCCTTCATACGATGTATTCGGGTGATAAGGTCAGGTATAGTGATCTTGGAAGGAATACCGGTAAGGAAAGTTGGATTAAACCCATAGTTAGCATAAAAGGGGACACTTGATGGAGGAATGGACAGCGTTGTTATAGGCAAACTCCGCAAGCGGTAACAGAGAAGACCAATCTTCTTGTGTTGCAGAGGAGTAACACCGGAGATATTGTTCAAGTGTTGGTTTGTTCTTTCTGTTTGTCCATTAGATTGTGGATGATATCCGGAGGAAAAGAATTGTGGATATGCAAACACTTGCACAACTCCTTCCAAAATTTCGAAGTGAATTGTACCCCTCTATCTGATACGATATCATCGGGAACCCCATGAAGACGCACAATCTCTCTAATGAACACATCTGCAGTAATGGAGGCTGAGGGATTCCTTTTAACGGAATAAAGTGAGCCATCTTCGTTAACCGATCAACAACCACAAGATTGTGTTGAAACCCCTGGAGCGAGGTAACTCAACAATGAAGTCCATGGTAATCATGCCCCAAGGCGGTCAAAACCGGCAGAGGAGACAGTAACCTGTATGGTCTCTGTCTAGTAGTCTTGAATCTAGCACAAGTAAGACAAGAAGCACAACTGTTTACAATCTTTAGACATACTTGGCCAAAAAAATTTCTGTTAACCAAATCCAACGTCTTGTGAACACCAAAATGACCAGCCAAAGCATGAGAATGACAATACTGAAGTACTGCAGACCTGGCCCGGTCCGGAACAATATTTTTGTTATTTTGGTATATGAACCCATCTTGGGAACGAGAGGTAGACTGGAGAGATCCTTCTTTGATGGTTTTGGCTATATTAGTATGCAACAGCAGAAAATTTGATTGGAAAGAACCATATTAGGTTGTCAGACTTATTGACCTCACAAAATTGTCTAGAAAGGGCGTCGCCTTGCCATTCTTTGAACCTGGACGAAAGGTTATATGAAGTTATCGTGTAAAGAAAGAGCCCATCTAGCTTGACGGGGTTTTAATCTTTTGGCAGTTGCAAATATTCCAGGTTCTTATGATCATTGAAATGGTAATAGGATGGATTGGCGCCCTCAAGTAAATATCGCCACTCTTCCAGGGCCGATTTATGGCCAACAACTCACGGTCTCCTACATCTAATTCTTCTCAGTGTCAGAAAGTTTTCTTGAAAAAAAAGCAACTGGATGTAGTAAAGCCTAGGTCCGTTACGTTGCGAGAGTATAGCTCCTAGAGCAACTTCGGAAGCATCCACCTCTAATGTAAAGGAACAGTTGGATCTGGATGGATAAGGATGGGAGCTGAAGTAAAACAGATTTCAGACGCTCAAAAGCTGTTTGAGCGGGCTTCGTCCAACAGAATGGGACATGAGTTCTGGTCAGAGCGGTCACACGCAATGATATTAGAAAATTCTTAATGAATCTACGGTAGAAGTTAGCAAAACCAATGAATTTTTGAACCTGCTTTCGGGTAGTTGGAGTAGGCCAATCCTGAATAGCGGAAACCTTTTGAGGATCCATAATTAACCCTTGGGATGGATATGAACCCCAAGAACGGTATTGAAGGTTTTTCAACCCACATTTCCCCAGTTTGGCGTATAACCCATGAATTCTAGACGAGAAAGAACTTTCTTAACCTGGGTACGATGATCCTCTAGGTTAGAAAAAAATCAATATATCATCTAGATCACGGCCAAGAATCATCAACAAAGTCCGGAAAATGTCATTGACAAAATGTTGGAATGTGGCAGGTGCGTTGCACAGACCGAAAGGCATGACCAATATTCGAAGTGACCATATCTGGAGCGGATGCCATTTTCCATTCATCCCCTTCCTTTATTCGAATTAAGTTTAGGCTCCCCGAAGATCCAACTTGGTAAAATTTTGGCGGTCCTCAACCGTTGAAATAATTCAGGGAATAATGGAAGAGGGTATCTATTCTTAATTGTGACATTATTGGAGCTCGGTAGTCATAACAGGGTCTAAGCGAACCGTCTTTTTTCTCCACGAAAAATATACCAGCCCCTGCTGGAGACGTAGAATGGCGAATGAAGCCCTTTTGAAGATTCCTTCTATATATTCCTTAAGAACCCTTTGCTCAGTTCTGACAACGGATATACCCCCCAAAAGAATCTCCCACCGGGTAACAGTTCAACTGGGCAATCGTAAATGCGGTGTGGTGGAAGATTGTTAGCAGCCTTCTTCATCAAAACATCTGCGAAGTTCTGATGACACTGGGTAACAAAGCTTCAGAATGGACTTGATTAATACTTAACAATGAAGAGGAAATAACATGACAGCCGACAATGCGATGAGGGAAAAGAAACCTCTCCAGATCCAATTTATTGAAGGGTTGTGTGTTTTTCACCATGGCATACCTAGAATAAGGGGAAAAAGAGAAAAGGCAGTACATCAAAACATATAACTTCTGAATGATGATTGTATTGATCAATACTGGGAAAGTCTCTCGTAGTACAGGACCAGATGAATTTTTAGACCCGTCTGCCAGATGAATGAAAAGAGAAAGATTTGGGACGAGTGGGAATCTTCCATTCCTGGTTAGGGATTCCAAAATAAAACAGCTACAGGCCCCGGAATCAATATGGCTTGGACGGTGAACCTCGGACCGGTTCCCTGTATGAGACATCAACAGATAGGTAAGGTGCTGAAGCGGAAGAGACGGGCTAGAATGCATAGTAGGAACCTTACTAGTGGGCCTGATTGGGCATCCCTGAAGCAAATGACCAGACTCTCCGCAGTAGAACACAGGTTTAAGCGGCGTCTTCGGATCCTTTCTTCAGGAGAGAGAGAAGGACAGTTAACCCTAATTGCATAGGGACGGTTCCAGAAATCCTGAAGCAGGTGCAGCAGTAAAGGTATCACAGACAGACGGAAGCACCCAACCTTTCTAATCTCCTTTCTCTTAGTCGGCGATCAATTTGGACCGCTAGATCAATAAAATCTTTCAGCTTCCCGGGACTCCAGTGCGTGCTAACTCTCTTTAAGAGTTTCTGACAGTCCGATTCGAAACTGATGTATAAGAGCCGCTTCGTTCCATTGATTCTCAACACTGATTCTGCGGAAATCGGCCACATAATCTTCCACCTGTCTTTTCCCTTGAGACAGGTTACAGGGCCGCCTCAGCTGAGACAGCTCTCTACGAGGATCATCGTAAATTTCTCCTAGGGCAGAGAAAAAGGTACCCACAGAGGCTACTGCAGGGCTGTTCTGATCCAACAAGCGAAGGCCCAAGCTTGGGCTCATCCTAGCAAAGAAATAATGAACCCTACTTTCACCACCCTTTCTTCAGTGAAACTTTTAGGGCGAAGGGAAAAGTACAAATTGCAAGAGCTTTTGAATTGGCCAAATTTGGACGATCACCGGAAAACCGGTCAGGGAGCGGGATCTTAGGCTCTGCATAGCAGGTATGAGAGTGCCAGGGGACATGGCATTCAGTTTAGCGTCTAGTTGACAGAATCCCTGCCTAGCTTCTTGCAAAGCTCCACAAAGTTCAGCGACTTGACGGTACGGTCTTCTGCTGGACTGACATCTCCAGGTGGATTCATCTGGCTGCCAGTTACTGTTACGAGATCTTCAGGAAAAGACCCCCGTGAGACCCCCTCTGGACGCGGAATCTAAGTACCAGCCGGTTTTCACCAGAGCCTCTAATGGTGAGGATGTTTTGCGGCGGACAGATCCCAGGTCGCGGCTCCAGAGAAGAGAACCACAAAGGCCAATCCCACAATGTGGAGAGGCAGCAGAACAGATACAGTGAAACAGGAAGTCGAACCTGGGGATGATATTCGGACCGGAGGTAGGAGCTGTGGAGGATATGCAGACCGGAGATAACTGGAGGTAGGAGCTGTGGTATATTCGGACGGAGGTAGGAGCTGTGGAGAATGATGCAGACCGGAGATAACTGGAGGTAGGAGCTGTGGTAGATATTCGGACCGGAGGTAGGAGCTGTGGAGGATATGCAGACCGGAGATAACTGGAGGTAGGAGCTGTGGTAGATATTCGGACCGAGGTAGGAGCTGTGGAGGATATGCAGACCGGAGATAACTGGAGTAGGAGCTGTGGTAGATATTCGGACCGGAGGTAGGAGCTGTGGAGGATATGCAGACCGGATAACTGGAGGTAGGAGCTGTGGTAGATATTCGGACCGGAGGTAGGAGCTGTGGAGGATATGCAGACTGGAGATAACTGGAGGTAGGAGCTGTGGTAGATATTCGGACCGGAGGTAGGAGTCAGGACCAACAGGAAAACAATGCTAAAGGCAACAGGGAGCTAGGAGTCCAAGCAAATAACTCTGAACTGGCACAAGAGGCCAGCTGCCAGGAGGAGCCTAATAGGCCCCTGTGACCTCCTCCCTGCTGGCGTGCCCGGAAGGGAACGGCTGCAAGCAGGGAAAAAGCCTGCCCCGCCCACGTCCTCGCGGCCACTGAGGACGCGCGGCACGTGAGCGGGCGTGCAAGCGGGCGGCGCGCGTTATCGGCGCGCTCCCGCTCGCGGCCGCCGGAGGAGGACCCCGGACCCGCGGCAAGGTAAGTACCTGACACTCATGGAATACATCATTAATAAAATCTTGGAATACTGCGTGGGTGTGAAGACCAAAGGGCATAAGCAAATACTCGTAGTGCCCATTTCTAGTATTAATCGTGGTTTTCCATTCGTCTCTTTTAAATTATAGGCCCCCAGAGTTCTAATTTTGTAAAGATCCGAGCCCCTACTACTGGCAAGAACAGATTATCAATGAGTGGGAGGGGATATCTACTCTTTATGGTGATCTTATTAAGAGACCTATAGTCTATACGGCAAAGAAAAATCTGGAGGGATGGATGAAGCCATTTTTTTGTTTTTCTTTAATATAAACCTTAATGGCCTGACTCTCTGGCCCAGTTAAATTATAGTGATGCCCTCTGGAAGGCATAGTGCCAGAGAAGGGAGCAGTCATAGGGCCTGTGGGGTGGCAAGATATCAGCAGCCTGTGAAGAAAACACATCTGCAAATTTATGATAATGAGGAGGTTAGCTTCTTAAGGACACACGGATTTTCGATATTTCCTGGACTTTTAATAATTATTGAATGTTTGAATGTTCGAGGCGTGCGAATATGCGAGTAAAATGTCTATTATACCAATACGTGAGTAAATATCGAATTCTCGAATCTGGAAGTAAAATGTCTATTATACCTATACACGAGTAAATATCGAATTCTCGAATATGCGAGTGACAGTAAAATCGAGTTTTCAAAAGTCCTGGATATTCAAACATGTTCCCTAGACCATTTCCCAGGTCCCACAGCCATTTACATTAAGTTACCATTGATATTTTAATTGTATTTTATTCGAACTTTTCAAAATATTTGACTTAAATGGGTCCGTTTTTGAACTTTCGAACTCTCCATATTGTTCGAAAGTTCGAAAACGAACCAAACTTTTCAAAGTTCAGCCATCTCTATTCAGAATGAAGAGGTCCAATCTTGATTGTAACTGGAGGTGAAGAAACCAGAGATTTCCTCTGTAAGAGGAGGGAGTCATCTATGGCCAAAAGGATTGGGCAAAGGACAGATCCACTCTCTAAATAGGCCTTGGAAGACTTACTTAGAGATCCCCAGGAAACCTCTATAGGTAACAAAACATTGGATGATTTATTAAAAGGAGGAATTACCTATTTACCTAGATAGACTTTCTCTGGCCCCACTATGCTCTGAAGTTTCCCGAACCTTGCAAGGACAGGAATGTGCAAAGTGACCAGACGCACCGCCATACAGAGCCCCTTCAAAAACTTTGGTTTTTTCAGTAGGGAACAATTTAGACGCTCTTCCGATCTTTGGAACCAGCAGATGTGAGATATAGAAGGTGAAGAACTTTGCCTCGGAGGAGGGATCTTTGTTTTTCCCAAGTCTGCATTCTAGTACTCTGTGATCTATTGCCTTATCCAAAGAATCAGGTGGTGGACCTGATCTGAAAGGCCAACCTTAAACTGATTGTTAAGAGCATGATCGTTCCTTTTAGTACTCACTGCCCATCTGCGGAATTAAGAGGCACATTCCTCGCTGACCACCTGCCTTGACGAAGGGCTCTTAATTTTGCCTTAGCTGTAGAAGCCAGGTTGGAATCATCATTAGGAATAGCCAAGGACCTGAAAAATTCAACAGAAGACAAGAGAAAGCTGTCTGGTGGTATCCCAAAGGCCCATGTCTGGGAATCCCTTTGGAGCAGGGATATAAATTGTTTAGTCTCAGACCCAGACGGGTTAGGCCGGAGCCAATCATGCAATTTACATTTATAAAATTTGCAAATTTATGTCTATTACCAGTGAACTTTTCTGTCATTGGAACCTTGGTCTCCTTGACAGGAACTGGATCAAAGTGTAATATCTTTGCATTGTATTGTATTGTTCCATGAAAAGATATAATAAAATATTTGGGAAAATATGAGGGTGTACTCTTTTTTGGGACATACATTATATATCTTTTATGGTAGTTTTATATAAAGGGAAGGTATGGTTTTTGGACCGTACCTTCTGAAATATTGTGGTATTTTTCACACTTAGATTATTCTGGTCATATTTTGTGGATCGCGTGGGTCCAACCTGCTACACACAATGTGTATACATATCTGTTTGGACCAAAGGTTGTACAGTTTTGTTGGGGCTCGTTTCCAGATTCACCAGGCAATCAACAAAAGGCCATTTTGCCCGACAAAGTGCCTATACACTCCGTACCTTACTTGAATCCTTAGCTAGACATACACAGGCATAATGATGCTCTCAGGATTTATGTACCTGTATAACCACACATATTTAATTATGTAAAAGCCCAAATCCCCCAAAGCATATGATAATATAAAATGGATAGGGCAGGGGGTTGATGGTCAAGGCAAAATTGAGGTGTGGCTGCTAAAAGCCGTGTGATGGATGCTTTTTAATAGTTTACTGACATCAGCACCTTTTGTAGACACAGGCAACCAGCTGCTTATCAGATGAGTCATAATATGAAGAATATTTAGGCACTGTACATGGTAGTCTTTCCCTTAAGGCACGACCACACCGCATCGCACCGGAAGCACACAAATGCATCCAGTGCGATTAACATGCGATTTCTGTGTGTTTGTGCTTGCAATTTCTCCTTCTGCGATTGCCCATAAAAATAGTGATTGCATATTGCAATTGGATGCGCAATCACAACACACCCTTACAGCTCACACTTTTTCCACACTATTACTTGTTTCAAATGTAAGGTAGCTGCTTAAAGGAGAACTAAACCCAAAAAAATCTAAGTTTAAGTTAAAAAGTACTTGCCTCAACATGGAAGATTCCACTCAGGGGCCTTTCCTTTACCTCTATGAGCTAACTTTAGTTTCTGTTTGTTCCCCAAATCTGAAGCTGACATTTTCCCTTGCCTGCCAGAACTTTTGCCTTGATTACATTTTCAGCACCTGTGTGATTTCCACTCCCACCACTTAACCCCTATGATGTAGGAATATATTAAATCCTCAATATATAAATTGGTGGTGCAGCTGATTAACAATTTCCTAATAGCAGTGTTGTAGTGTGATGTATATAGGTCTGGGTATTATTATGGATTTATATAGCGCCAACATCTTCCGTAGCACTTTACAATTACATTTATACATTCACATCAGTCCCTGCCCCGAAGAGCTTACAATCTAAGCACATTTATTTGACACATACAACCTACCTTTAAGATTGTGGGGGAAACCGGAGTGCCCGGAGGAAACCCATGCAAGCACGGGGAGAACATACAAACTCCTTGCAGATGTGTCCAAGGGTGGATTTGAACTCAGGACCTCAGCGCTGCAAGGCATCAATGCTAACCAGTGAGCCAGCGTGCTGCCCCATCTAGTGTGTCCGGATCTGAAGTAATGTATGTCTCACCCACGGCTTTCCCTCCACCAAATCTGATATATAAACATTAAATTGCAGGTGAAACATACAAAGACACAGGTCTGTAGCTGTGAATATTGCAAGTTTATTGCTAAACATGCGTGCTACATGTTTCAGACCCACTCAAGCACTTGAGGAAGAACAAGTGGGTTAGAATCACGTAGCACACATATTTTGCAATAAATCTGTTTCACCTTCAATGTATTGTTTAAGTGTTGGAGGGCCATATTTCAAAACTTGCCATACCGCAGGTTTTCGTTAATGTATGACCGTGGCAGTTGTATGCCATGCTGTAAACTACCGTAATGATATTCTACGGGCGGTTGTAGATTAATGTTCGCTATCGTACATTTACAAGATTTCCGAAAGCGAACATAAATTAACAATCGCCATAATGATCGCTAAAGAAGGCGATACCACACCTTTATAAATATGGCCCATAGTGTGAAGGTCTCTAGCTCTCCCTGTTAGCTGCAGCAATATTACTGGAAAGTGTAGCTTCTTAAAGAGGAATGTTGGAGGGTAGGAATAGTGTGTTTACGTGGTGCAGAACTGTAGGGGGACAATTGTAATGTGAACCTGATCTTAGCACAGCTCTGTGCAATGCATTTCTCATCAGTGTACCTTATTAAGATATATATATATATATATATATATATATATATATATAGTTGATAACGGAGTCTTGCACTTGGTTAACACCTGAGGACAGCTACTATATTGTGTGTGTGTATATAATTCATCTTTTCATTTTTCCTAATTGTAAATATTGTTCTACTACATTCTACTTAACTCTACTAAAACTTCTAGTCTGGACATATTCAAGATGGCGGTGTATATTGAGGGCAAAACTACAGTATGTGTTTGAACTTGGTTCAAAATTATTCAGGTTACTGAGCTATGAACTTACAAGGGATTCTTCAGGACAGCCATAGCTTATACCAAGGGTTTCTGGTTCTTCTAATAAATTGAAATCTTTTTTCTGAAACTGGAAACCTTTCATGCATCCCTTGTAAGCAATGTCTGCAGCTAGGTGACTCTTCACGCTGAAAGACAATCAATCCGTTAAAATGAAATTTGCTGTATTCTGACAGTAAAAGTCAAATTGTATTATTTCTAGAAGCATTCTAACACATATTCTAGCACTTTCTAGTGCCTTCCCTGAAACTGCTGTTACAAATATAACTGCTCTGATTTAATATCAGCCTCACTGCTGGCATATTAACGCACCAGAAATATGACATCAAATATTTAAAAAAATTAACATAATCCAAAATCAGCTAAAGCCTACACCAACCTCTGCAAAATGGCAGATGGCGCTCCACCAATATAAATGTCAGTAAAGGGGATTGATGTCTTTTCATTGTCTACGCTTTTCACATGTCTTCTGTCAACTACCAATATCATCTTCTTGGAATTGTGATAAATTACTGATATCTAAAAAAAGACACAGCTTCAAACTTGATGCTTAACATTTCTTATGTTTCAAATCAGTAAATAGAAGAAAAGTAAAATCACCAGTGTAAATATTATATATATATAAAAAAAAACATTTTTAACATGCTTTTAAAGAAAAGGTATTTGCTAAATTAAAGGAGTATATCTGTTTCACACAAACATTGCTCTACATTCTTGGTATTCTTGGTATTTACTCTACTTGTTGTGTTAAACCTTTTTATACAAACAAATTAGGTATAGAGTAACCTGGTGTACAAATGTACAAAGAAAAGTACCTCATGATAACGTGCATCATTTATCAGGAATTTCTTCATTGAATCTTCAAGAAGCACAGGCCCCTTAGTAAAGCCAAAGTCATATAAAAGCCTTATATAACCATCTTGAAGCTCCAGACTAAAGAATTTGGTCTACAACAGATAAATGCAACAGTTTACATGACTGTAATATTAAAAACAAATATTTGTTTCATATAATTCATATTGATCCCTAGTCTCACAATGGTGTATATTTTTGCACCCTGTATTACATCCCTATATTGGAATACATTTCTTTTGCACACAAATGAATGAGGTAAAAAAAATCCAGTTTAATGAAAATTTCCCTCCCTTTGTGCTATTCTATTTTATTTTTTTTTTAAAAACACAGAACCACAGCTATTTTTGTCTAACAACTTTCCACATGCAAAGGTCCTAGCATAGGTATAAAACTAAAAATCCATAGTGACACTTTCTGTATCTCTCTTTCTATAATATAAGTCTAATATTAAGAACATGCCCAATAGCACAGTACTGCCAATAATCTAGCTATCTAATTATCAATAAATCGACTGTAAATCAGAATTATAATCATCAGTACACAAAGTTTCACCAATTTTGCCTCTAACATAAAATTTAAAAATATATACACGAGGCAGTGGTTAGAATTTCGACTGTTTTGCAGTACAGATTCCTGAGTTTAAATCCACCCTTATAGATCTGCAAATATTTAGTATGCTCATTCCTGACTGTGCCTTTGCATGTGTATCCTCCATGTACTCTTGTTTCCTATTCCACAATTATAAAGACATACTAATAGGTTGTAAGTGTGTAATAGGGTTGTTATATTCAGGGAAGTACCGAATGTGAAAGGATAATTTAGTTGTAAAGTTTTCAGTTCTGTATAGAAAAATAAATACAATTCAGTACAATGTGCTATAGCTCTGCGTGACACCAGTTAACTATGTATCACGGTATCTACTGCTGGATTGGGGCATTTCTTTTTACAACATACTGTAGCTTATACTAAAGGGCAATGCAGCTTAAAGGACAAGTCCAGCCCTCAAACAAAAACTTATATACAGGTAAATCATCCCCCAAAACCCTAACCTGTAATAGTTTGAAATCTGGAATATATAAGTCTAACCTGAAATCCTGCACAGTGTCCTTTTGTCCCTGTTTCTGCTTCCTGGTTCTTCCAGTTAGCAACTATCAGTTATGGATTTGACATTTGACATTACAGCCAATGACTGAATGCTAATCTCTTAGCTGCCTCTTCTGAGCATGCTCAGTCTCCGTACTAAATTGCTCAGTAAGTTAAACAAGAGCAATTTTACTGTTCTGTCAAAACTTTTGGGTGGGATTAGTGGGAACACAATCAAAAAGGTAAACTGTAAGAAAATGTCTTTAACAAAGAATAATATTATCACTTACTCCATTAACCATGAGGAATATAAGAGCATTATCCACCAGTGTTCGGACTTCAATATCAAAACGCGTGACTTGAGTAAAGCGACCTCTCCTTTCAATATTACGTATAACAGCATAGCCGGTTCCATCAAAGAAATAGCTTGCTGAACGGCTTTGTGCGAAGGCCAACTTATTTCTATGAGTGCAAATGTAATTTATATGGTAAGATGACATTAGTTGATACACATACAACACACTAGGTATAATTTATTTGTCTCACAGACCATTAAATGTGGAAATAAAATGATTTAAAGGAATTGTACACAGAAAAATTGTCTTTGCCTCATTTCAATCTATAAATAAATACATGTAAGCAGCACTTACTGATGTGCTTGTGTTGCTGCATGACAATCCAGTACTTGTTTTGCTCAAGCTCAGTCCCTCAGCCCCCTGCCAGACTATCTGACTCTCTGTGAGTACAATCATGCTCAGTAATCCCTATGAGACAGCATTGGGAGAGGTAATTTCCCACCATGCAGTTCACGTACCAACTGTCACCATTCCAGCTACAGCAACACGAAACAGAAGAGTTTATGCTGCTAAGGCACTTGATTGACAGTGGAAATAAATTCGTTTCAGACTGGAAAAACACTCTTAAAAAATCAGGGACGAATTAAAAAAAAAATGTTACAGTGTTAGTTGGGAAGAATTATAGTTTCCAGTAATGGGCAATTTAAAACAAATTTCCCAGTGTACATATCCTTTAAAGAATAATTTAAGGATTTAAGAACAAGAGAACTGAAACTCTAAAGTGACTTTTAATATAAATTTATTTTATATATATTTGTATAGGGTATATTATTTCCTATAATACAACGATTCAGTAAGTTCGGGAAGTTTTGATCGTAACCATTCAGATATGTTGGGAACTTTCGGATTGCGAAACACTGCGGAACTATGCGGAACTATGTTTAAAGGGTAAGTCCAGCCCTAAAATGAAAACTTACCTACAGGCAAATCACCCCCCAAAACCCTCAATGGTAATAGTTTGAAATGTGAAATATATAAGTCTAACCTGAAATCCTGCACAATGTCCTGTTGCCCCTGTTTCTGCTTCCTTGTTCTTCCAGTTAGTAACTGTCAATTATGGATTTGACAGTTGACATCACAGCCAATGACTGAATGTTAATCCCCTGTCTGCTTCTTCTGAGCATGCTCAGGCTCAGCACAGGCTCAGTACAGGTTTCTAAATGGCTCAGTTTCCATTAGGCCTCCAGAAGCATAGCAGGCATACAGTAATTAATTCATAGGACAAACTATGATATATCAACATATTTTAAAGAGGCCATTCTTTCTAAAAGATGTTCTTATGAGGGTGGAGTTGTCCTTTAAGGGTTACCGAATATATGGGTCTATTTTCAGTAACCCTCAAAAGTAGCCTTGAATATTTGATAACCTCACAAAGAATGCATTTGGTACTCTTGAGGGCTACCGAATATACAAAGCTACTTTCGAGGGTTACTGAATATGCTACTTTACCGTAAGTAAATATACATGTGAAAACTCGAAAATATCTTGTGTGAAGGAAATTCTATTTTATTTACATTTTGGTTGTAGGTACATTTTCCTCTGACCATTTCACAGGTCCCTGTGCCATTTACACTAAGTTAAAATTTTTATTTCTACCTTAAATTCTAATGGAACATTCACATTTTTTTCTCCCGTTGACATCTATAGGTCCCTTTTTGAATTTTCCATTTGTTTCATACAGTAAATGGAACAGAACTCACTGGTTTCTACACATTTCTAGGTATGAGTAGGTTGCCACCATGCCCACTGGTTTTACTAGGTGTGGTGGGGAAAATGATTCGGGGTCATGGCATTAATACTATTAATTTATTAAAGTATAATTAAATAAAATTCATGCATGCTGCATTATAAGATCACAGGTAGTGTAAGTAAGACCTTGTTGTACACCTGCAATAATATTTTGGATAAATTAATCATCTTTGCTAACATTTTAGTTGGATCACTTGGGTGATTAATGGTGATTTAGGACAGGTATCTCCAACCTGCGTGCCTACAAATGTTTAAAAACTACAATTCCCAGCATTACCTTAATACTACAACTAGGGGATGAAGGGAGTTGTAGTTTGCAAACATTTGAAGATCAGAAGGTTGGAGATTGAAGACACTACCAATATTTTCCAGATGCTTTTTTTAATCAAAGCCAAACGTCAGTAAATTACAGCTGATCACATGTGCACTTCTGGCCGCATGATAGATCAGCACGTAGCACTTTAATTTCAAATGTCAGACTATTGATTGTTTTAAAGATCAGTACATCTGTTGCCGAAATTATCAAGCTGAATTTTGATATTCTGTCTCTATTGTTAAGCAAAAATAAACATACATCTGTTATTTATAACATCAATATGGCTAGTTAGTTGGGTGTTTTCATGCTTTATTTGCAGGACATATGATATAAGTTTAGCAAGAATTAGCTCAGCTTGTGTATTATTCTTCATACTTGACATGACATCAAGAAAACTTCATGTAATGCTTCAACATGCAGTTGCTTTTCATGCAGAAATTTTCTATGTTTTGGTGCTGGGTGGCACATTAATTTAATCAGAAACTGAATCTGGCCAACTGGTGGGAATGGTTTTATTTATTTTCAATATTTAAGGGCATGTACATCCTTAAAACAAAAAACTGGTTACTTGTCGGTTACCTGCCCCCAATGGGAAGCGATATATCAAGCACTGTATTAGATGTACTACTAACCAATGTGCACCCCCAAACTAAATTTTTTAAGCTGATTACCCCCAATCCTAGACCTCACAAGGTTTAAACCATTCTGCGAGGCATCTAAGTATACCTCCCAGAACTCGTTCCCACGGCTGTCTTCTACTGCTGCTTCGTGCCTATCGAGGCAGAGGAAGCTGGCTCCTTCCTACATGTAGTTAATGAAGATTATGACTGCTGACATCACATCGCAGCCAATGACTGACGGCTTTTTTCCCTGCTGCCTCACCTGCACATGCTTAAGTTTCTAAAAGCTCATTGAGCAGGGGGAGAAGGTAGCAACCTCTGCCAGGAAGGGAGAGAATGGCAATACTTAGCATTACATATCTGGTTAGAAATGCATTTAATAAAGTGCTAAAAATAGCAGATGAGGTGAGGAGCAAATAAAGTGACCAGTTTTTTGTTTTAAGTTTGGACATACTTTAAAGGAGAACTAAACCCAAAAAATCAAAGTTTAAGTTAGAAAGTACTTGCCTCAACATCCTTCTCAGCATGGAAGGTTCCACTCAGGGGCCTTTTCTTTACCTCTATGAGCTCATTTTTGGTTCTGTTTGTTCCCCAACCCTGAAGCTGACATTTTCCCTTGCCTGCCAGTACTTTTGCCTTGATTACATATTCAGCACCTGTGTGATTTCCACTCCCACCTCTTAACCCCTATGATGTAGGAATATATTAAATCATCAATATTCAAATTGGTGGTGCAGCTGATTAACACTTTCCTAGTAGAAGTGTTGTAGTGTGATGTATATAGGTCTGGGTATCTAGTGTGTCCAGATCTGAAATAATGTATGTCTCACCTACCGCTTTCACTCCACCAAATCCGATATATAAACAATAAATTGCAGGTGAAACATACAAAGACACAGGTCTGTAGCTGTGAATAGTGCAAGTTTATTGCAAAACATGCGTGCTACATGTTTCACACCCACTCAAGCACTTGAGGAAGGACAAGTGGTTCAGAAACATGTAGCACACATGTTTTCCAATAAACCTGCACTATTCACAGTTACAGACCTGTGTCTTTGTATGTTTCACCTGCAGTGTATTGTTTAAGTGTTGGAGGGCCATATTTAAAAACTTGCAATACCGTGGGTTTTCGTTACTGTACGACCATGGCAGTAGTAAACTACTGTAATGATATTCTATGGGCGTTCGTAGATTTACGTTCGCTATCGTACATTTACAAGATTTCCGATAGCAGTCATAAATTAATGATCGCCATAACGATGGCGATGCCATAACGATGGCGATGCCACACCTGTGTAAATATGTAGTGTGAAGGTCACTAGCTCTCCTTGTCAGCAGCAGCAATATTAGTGGAAAGTGTAGCTTCCTAAAGGGGAATGTTGGAGGGTAGGAAGTGTGTGTTTTTATAGAAACCCACTGTAGGGGGACGATAGTGAAGTGAACCTGATCTTAGCACCAGCTCTGTGCAATGCATTTCTCATCAGTGTACCTTCTTAAATGGGAATGTTGGTACAGTAGTAAGAGTGTGTTTTTATAGAAACCACATGGTGCAGAACTGTAGGTGGAGGATAGTGAAGCGAACCTGATCTTAGCACAGCTGTGTGCAATGCATTTCTCATCAGTGTACCTTATTAAAGGGAATGTTGGAGGGTAGGAAGAGTGTGTTTTTATAGAAACCACATGGTGCAGAACTGTAGGGGGAGAATAGTGAAGTGAACCTAATCTTAGCACAGCTCTGTGCAATGCTTTTCTCCTCAGTATACCTTATTAAAGGGAATGTTGGAGGGTAGGAAGAGTGTTTTTTTAATTCTGCTGTCTGTATAAAAACAACAACCTGTAGTACAGAGCTAAGCTAAGAAATTTATTGCACAGAACTGTGCTAAGATCAGGGTCATTATATTATCCACCACCTGCAGCACTGCAACATGTTCTATAAGTGTACGTATTAAAGGGGAATGTTGGAGGGTATGCCACTTGCAGCTCTGCACCATGTTGTTTATATAAATGTACATATTAATAGGAATTATTGGAGGGAATGCCATTTAAAGGGGTACTGTTAGAGGGAAGCAAACATGTTATAAAAAATTAATGCAGAAGGTGGGCTGCCTGTGGGAAGTTTTGCATAAACAAAAGCCTTCTTCCAACTAGGGTTCCCCCCTTTGCCTTTAAGACCTGAACACATATACAGGCCTATGTATTAAAGGTTCTTATCGTTAAATCGTGCAAATTTTGCCCCAACCAATCAGATTTTAAGAACTTTTATTACATAGGCCTGATAATATCTACACAACAAAAGACTGTTATTATTTTATTTAGAAGCACGACGCAGACAGTTTGTATTTAATGCAATGGTACTTTGCACTGCAACATGTAGATTTAATACGTGCTTGGGTCTTAAAGGCAAAGGTGGCCTGTAAAATGCATTGCACAGAGCTGTGCTAAAACCATGTTCAAGTCAATATGCTGCACCTGCAGCTCTAAGCGGTTTTGTTTTTATAAGTGTACCTTGTAAAAGTGGTCAGTTCAATTCTACTGGGGTTGCCACTTTTTCCTTTAAGACTCAAACTCTTAGGGCTACTCCCTCTAGCGTGTTTTGGATTCTGGTTTG
Source organism: Hymenochirus boettgeri (assembly GCA_019447015.1). Classification (NCBI taxonomy): domain Eukaryota; kingdom Metazoa; phylum Chordata; class Amphibia; order Anura; family Pipidae; genus Hymenochirus; species Hymenochirus boettgeri. Next base: position 145,368,326 of record CM033473.1, on the reverse strand, counting down.
CGAACCGATTGTGCTAGTGGGAGTGCAGGCATGTAATAGCCTATGGGACCGGCCCCACTACATGCGATGCGTTTCAGTGTGCTATTGGAGTGCATGCAATCACCATTCTTGGTCTGTATTGTATGCACTCTGCTAGGGTCCAATTGTGGAAGCGCAACACCCATGCACGGAAGCGAGTATGATCACGCATTATTGCGAACGTGCATCCTCCCTATCGCTGTGGGTAAATGTCCTGTTCACGATTTAATATCATGTTTGCAAATCCCGTTCAGGGATTTACCCACTGCGGGATTTTAACACCAGCTATTTGCAAACGTGATATTGAATTGCGAGCGTTTGATGTGCAGGTGATTTTTGATTTTTTTTTAACTGAGTCTGGGTAAATGAGCCTGACAGTCTCTTGCAGAAATGCTCACAAATATAAAGGGTTAACAAGTTGCTTCCTAAATACATATGAAAAGGGTTAACACCTTCCCCCACTCTGTTTGAGCAGGAAAATCTGCTAATAATATTCACTGCTATCTCTGATGATTGGCTGGGAGGCACTGGCAGGTGGGGACTCTGAGTTCAACTATTACATGCAGCTTAGCATAAGGGGAGTGGGAAACAAACACAAGGTAGCTAGTTAGCATGTGCAGAAGGAGTTTTGGTACCTGGACCACCAGGAAGAGGCAACACTAGAAGCCAGCCGTGAAATCATAGATTGCCAGTACTCAGAAATGTTCTATAAATGATTTCTACACTAAGAGGCTGAATTCAGAGGTGAGAGACAAATGGTTTTACTAAGTGACAGTTATAGAGTCTGTAGAGCTGCCTTTGTATTTTGGGTTTAGTTCTCCTTTAAGCAGTGTCTGCATGGGTGCATAGGACCACTAGTATAAATCAGAGGCTCTCTTAAAACTATTTATAAAAAATAAATCCACCCTCAAAACAAAAATCGTGTTACTTGTCATTTATTTGACCCAAACCCCAACTGCTATTTTTAGCACTTTACTAAATGCATATAAAGCTATCTGGCGCATTTTCTTTTTTAAAGGGCATGTCCACCCCCAAAACTATAATCCCCCCCACTACTGGCCCTATTGTGTAGTGTAGTTTAATCCTTACCTTACATCCCAGCTCCATAAGGTTCTCCTGTAGTCCCCCCCAATGTCCCAAAAACTGCCCACCAGGAGGATAGAGTCCATATAGGACTCTGCCTCCTACCTGGCCTCCGGGAGAAGTTTGGCATGCGTACTGCAGCCCTTCTCCCCCTTCATACAAACGTATTCCAAACTTTAGCCTTTCTTGCGTGTAGCTTGGAAGCTCAGTTTGCACAGTTTATGCTAAACATGCGTGTACACATGTTCAGACCCCTCAAGCACTTGAGGAAGAACAAGTGGGTTAGAATCACGTAGCACACATATTTTGCAAATAAATGTTTCACCTTCAATGTATTGTTTAAGTGTTGGAGGGCCATATTTCAAAACTTGCATACCGCAGGTTTCGTTAATGTATGACCGTGGCAGTTTTGCCATGCTGTAAACTACCGTAAGAATTCTACGGGCGGTTGTAGATTAATGTTCGCTATCGTTACATTACAAGTGATCTTCGAAAGCGAACATAAATTAACAATCGCCATAATGATCGCTAAAGAAGGCGATACCACACCTTATAAATATGGCCCATAGTGTGAAGGTCTCTATGCTCTCCCTGTTAGCTGCAGCAATATTACTGGAAAGTGTAGCTTCTTAAAGAGGAATGTTGGAGGGTAGAATAGTGTGTTTACGTGGTGCAGAACTGTAGGGGGACAATTGTAATGTGAACCTGATCTTAGCACAGCTCTGTGCAATGCATTTCTCATCAGTGTACCTTATTAAAGGGAATGTTGGAGGGTAGGAAGAGTGTGTTTTTATAGAAACCACATGGTGCAGAACTGTAGGGGGGATTAGTGAAGTGAACCTGATTTTAGACAGCTCTGTGCAATGCCATTTCTCTCGTTTAGTGTACATTATAAAGGGAATGTTGGAGGGTAGGAAGAGTGTGTTTTTAATTCAGCTGTCTGTATAAAAACAATAACCTGTAGTACAGAGCTAAGCTACGAAATGTATTGCACAGAACTGTGCTAAGATCAGGGTCATTATATTATCCACCACCTGCAGCACTGCAACATGTTCTATAAGTGTACGTATTAAAGGGGAATGTTGGAGAGTATGCCACTTGTATGCCACTTGCATGTTGTTTCTATAAATGTACATATTAATAGGAATGATTGGAGGGAATGCCAATTAAAGGGCTACTGTTAGAGGGATGCAAAAATGTTATACAAAATTAATACAGCAGGTGGGCTGCCTGTGGGAAGTTTTGCATAAACAAAAACACTCTTCCAACCAGGGTTCCCACCTTTGCCTTTAACCCTTTCAGTGCCAGCAGAATTTCATTTTTTTTTGCATTAAGTGCCAGCAGAATTTTCAGGATTTTGCCCTTAATCGCTTTAGACTAATTTTACAGTAGGAAACCTTGCAGTAAATCAGGAATATTATACTTTTTTGTTTTCAGCACAAAGTGTACTTTAACACGGTAACAGCATTTTGTAACTTTTCTGGAAATTTTACTGGGATTATGGGTAAAATATGGGGGAAAATTTAAAATTTGCAAATTTTCATGAATTTTTCCCATTTTTATTTAGAGTTATTTTAAGGGTACACACAAAAATCTTACTGTTTCTAAAAGCTCTGATACTCCCAAGTACAATGATACCAGATATATGTAGGTACCCTACTTTTCCTTTACAGGAGACCCCCCCCCAAACTAAAACTGCACCTTCAAGAATATTACACCAAATTGAAATGTATAACCACTACTGACAGTTAACATAGAATATCTACCAAATTAACTAAAGTATCTCCAGAAGTGAGATATTTTTAGAAACTACACACCCGCAGGATTTTATGAGTGAGGTAAGTTTCGATCAAAATGCAGATACCTGGGCGCAGCGCTTCATCCAATTGTAAGTTATTTTCTCACATTTTCCTTTTTCCCTCAACTGTAAAATCAGAGACAAAATCAAATGCGAATATTAGCTAAAAACCACAGCGGAAAGTTCAACCGCATATCAAATATGAAAGCCTAACCCCTCCCGAATAAAACGGTATGCCACATTCATAGGTATACCCAGAGACATGGCTACCAACTCACCCAGAGTGTGACCAATGCCAAATGTCAGTAGCAGCAAAATAAAATTGCCAACTTTGCATTAGAACAGTCTGCAGTTTTTCACACAAAACACCCCCCGAACTCAGAATTACCCCCCACAAACTATATATACCTGAAATCTAAAACCTTCAGCTATGTAACGCTGTAGTTTGTTCATTCATACCAGCAATGTTGTGGGCGCAGTTCTTTGTAGAAATTTGCACTTTTTGCAGATTTTTTTTAAAAAAATGAACATCAAACAACATTCAAAAGGTAGAAATCATGACAAATCCTCATGGAATGTAAAAAAAAGTTACCAAATATCAATCTCCCAAATGTCCTGAATCAAATGGTATGCCATATGCATGGTTACACACGCGGACGTGGAAGTGAAAAGCCACGAAGTGAGAGAATGCATAATTGCTCAAAAACAGCAAAAATATTTAGCCAACTCTGAATGTGAACAGTCTGCAGTTTTTTCCACAAAACACCCCCCTAACTTAGAAATAACCCCCACAAACTATATATTCCTGAAATCTACAAACCTTCAGCTATGTAACCCTGTAGTTTGTTCATTTATACCAATGGTGTGGGCACAGTTCTTCGTAGAAGTTCGCACTTTTCTGAAAAAATGAAGAAAAAACAACTTCAAAGGGTAGAAATCATGCCAATACCTCATGGAATGAAAAAAAAAGTTACCACATATCAATCCCCTGAATTTCCTGAGTCAAATGGTATGCCATATGCGTGGTTACACATGTGGAAGCGAAAATCCACGAAGTGAGACAATGCATGATTGCGTAAAAACAGCAAAAATAATTAGCCAACTCTGAATTTGAACAGTCTGCAGTTTTTCCCCACTAAATACCCACCACAAACAATATATTCCTTGAATCTACACACTTTCAGCTACTGAATGCTGTAGTTTGTTCATTCATACCATCAATGGTGTGGGTGCAGTTCTTCGTAGAAACCTAAGATCACTTAACAAATAACATAACATGTATTTCTCCATGCACATATTTCTCTTCACAAATTGATCCCCAACTGGGGTCTAATGTGCGTGGTTACCAGGTACTACAATCTGCAGTTATACACTATATAGTGAATTTATCAGTTTATTGAAAGAAATGATTGCAGAGGTCTCCTTGTTTGATTTATCGTATGAAGCTCCAAATCCATCTAGTATATATTAAGACAGTCAAAGTCGGAAACTTTCAGGCACGGCATGTAAAACTTCAGATTGCACATTATAACTGCCAGGTTGTTACATAATGGCAAAGCAGATACTGCGGATTATACGAAACTGCAGTTTATACGTTGGAGTCGTATGAATTGATGGAAAATTTCACATGCTGTAGGGTTCGGGTAATGGTCCGGGAAAGTTCTATACTGCTATTTTGATATATCATTACGCAGAATGCAGATATTAAGCATGCAGATACTATGATGTTTGACATATAGAGCAGGGTACTGCAGTTTGTAGTCGCATATAATCGTGGAATAATTATTATAGACCATACTAGCACCTGCAGGGTAACTAAAGATTAATTTATTATACGCATATAGTGGTGCAGGGGTAACTAAAGATTATTTGATCGTTATACAACATAGCATGCAGGGTAACTAAAGTAATTTATTATACCATTACATGCAGGGGTAATAAAGATTATATTATACCCATATAGCAATCAGGGGGTAAACTAAGGAGATTATTATTGTATACCATATAGCAATGCAGGGTAACAAAAGATTATTTTATTATACCATATAGCAATCAGGGTAACTGCATTTATTATACCATATAGCAATGCAGGTACTGCAGATTATACCATATTAGCAATGTAGGTGAAAACTGAAATTATCCAATAGCAATGCAACTAGATATATTAGTGCTTTGCCAAGGTAACAAGGCTAATGTTTGCATGGACATGAAAACTGCCACATTATACCTTAATTGTTAACAAGGGTAAAACACCTGGTATTCCACGGTTTCCATCAGTACTAACAAGGCCTGAGTCTGCTTAGCTTCCGAATCAGGTGCGTGTAGAGAGGTTAATGGCAGGTCCTGCCAATATAAGGAAACGGCAGGTTACATTTTTGCCAAGACAGCACAACTTTGTAAATATGCTCATTGCCACCAGAAAGATTTTTACATTTTTGTCTCAACAGGGCTGGCAATACCCATAGGTTTTGCTAGCCAACTGCTAGGTAGCCGAAGCCTACTTCCTAGAATCCATGCAAACTGTGTTGTATTACAATAGTGTGATGATCTGAAAGAAAAATAAAGGATTAGAAATTAAATCTAAACAAGAATACTTACTAAGGGCACAGCTCATCTCCGGGGATCTAGATTTCGCTTAGAAGGTTGCCCCTGGAGCTAATTTCAGGTAAACCAAAAGGAACTTCAGGATTAATTACATAAAAAGTTATTGTTTAAAATGGTGGGCTAATTTTGCCGCCAACCAATTCAGATCTGATTTAACATTTGTGAAGCTAATATCGAATATCTGACTCTGATAATTATATCTTTTAATATTAAAACTACCTGGGGGGGAAAAACAAAAAATATATATATATACTATATAGTATATAGTATGTACACCACACATATACAAACAGCACTCCTCCAATCCAATATACTCCGGGTGCACATGCTCACCGGGAATTTGGAATTTTCCCCAATTGATACGACTCTTGTAATATAAAACAGCACCACAGCTTTTGCGAATTCATATCCATATTGTTTATTGATCAAACAAACGAGCAACGTTCGGGAGCCCACTCATTGCTCCCTTTTTTCTTTTCTCCCCCCCAAGGGCGGGCGGGGGTCATACAAAAAAGTTAAATCACATCACTGATCATACAAATGCTTTTAAAACTCTTACAGGGAAAATGACTGAATATAAAATACGTATTGGAGAACTGAACAGGAAATGACAAACACTCACAACTTTGTACCTGTACATGCATCTCATATTCATTTTATGACACATTGTCACGTCCATATCGATTCTATTATCATAACACTAACACCCCTCTGGGCTTAAAACAAGGCTACGAGACTGGGGGGGGGGCTGGGGGGGGGGGGGACTTTACAGTGGCACCACAACTGTTGTCACTCTGAAAAAAAAAACACATCTGGATATGCACAAGAATGTAATATGATAGATGCATAAGACACGGTAAAAATGTTGTGGAGTTTTTTCATTTCCGTTTCAGTTCTCAAACGTAAAGTGAGTAGATACATGAAGACAAACCACAGAGTGGCAAACACCGAAACCTGGTGAGATTTACATCCAGCGGTACAAAACACACATGTGTTGGGCCCTTAACTCCGTTCCAGAGAACGCAAAACATAATAGTACAACCAGTAGGATACTCCTTCGTGTAGCCAGGAAACATTACACACGACGGTTTATTTATAATGGATTCTTCTTCCCACACAGGCTCCCTAAAGAGGGCCCGACAGTACCATGTATCTGCAGCTGCGCATAACACCAAAAAGGAGAGCGTTGCAGCCTAGGCTCGAAAGAGGAATGGGGCAACCATCAGATCCATGATAAAGCTTCACTTGTGCATCAATCCTAATGCGATGGACAGGAAAGGACTGGGTAGGTTGAGGGGGCGGTGTTAAAATTTATTTAGTCTGTGTACTTTCCGTCGTCCTGTGGCCTGGAGGGCTGGGGCGGTGTGAACTGTTCAAAGTTTCTGCCCAATGCCATTGGCATGAAACTTACACGCTCATTGCTCATGTCTATTGACGGTCCTGGTATTGTAGGAGGTATGCTGTCCTACTCCGGTGGAACTGCCCCTTTTTTGGACCATAGTTGCATTTAAACAGGGAAGACATATCAGCGCTACCTGTGCAATTGGGAGAAGAAAATTAACTGGTGTCCAGATATAAATGACCCTCTGTAACAGTTCTACAAATGTAGCAATGGAAGCATACTGGTGAATAATAATTTCACTTTAGTTGACACATAGAAAACATATAAGAACTGCCAACAAACACTTCATGGGCTAATTCAGTATATTTACATAAGGAAAGCAGAAGATTATAGCCTGCCGTTGTCTGTTTCTGGTAAGCCACTATGTAGAATAAAGTGTTGATATTATTTACAATTAATTGTATGGTCCATTCCTAATTTGTAATTTTGAGAATTTTAAGAGTATAAAGAAGTGCTATTTTAAGTAAAATTGTTTTGTAAAAATGTCATGTTTCTGTTCTACATAACACAACGTGTGAGGTGCTGATTGCTTCTATATAGTATATAAAAATATTAAAAAAACACAATATTATAAAAAAATTGGGTTGTTACATCCATATAAAGTGCAAAACTAGGGACCAAAAATATAATACATACACAAAAATGCATAAGGTCTGAGTGCACAAAACAACTCTATTGCATAAACCTCTGGTACTCTTTCATTTTGGCTACATGAGCTTACAGCTTCTCCTTGTGGGCCTGGTGATTGAAGCCGACTCTCTAGTTTAAAGTACTTTGCTCAAAACCTGCACATGACCTTAAACTCTGGGTGGAGTCAATTTCCCAGAAGGTCTTGGTTCAACCTTCAAATTGTACAAACAATATATAGAAAATCAGCTGTTTGTACATCCATATTAAGTAGCAACTAGAGACCAAAAATATCATACATTACAAAAAATAGAATTCTAGTGCACAACAATTCTAGTGCATATTGGATACCTCCATAAGGTTGCTACTACAAACAACCTGCGTAAACCCTCATAAATAAAAGCATTAGTTTCAATAAGTTGGACAAATTATTTTGAATGCCCAGTTCACCACGTCCCGCAAGGTTTTCTTTCTTCTTAACTGGGTCTAACCTCTGGTACTTCCCCTTTGGGCTACATGAGCTGAGCTTCTCCGGTGGACCTGTGGTGCCTTGAAGCGTTACTCTCTAGTTTAAAGTACCTTTGCTCAAACAAGCACATGAACGACTAGACTCTGGGTGCGGAGTACAATTTCCCTAAGACTTGTGAAGGTTCTCATTCACATCCTAGGGTTCATCGGTATATCTGTTGGTATTCAATGTTAGATCAACGTGGACGTGAAGTGTAAGTTTAGTTCCTGAGAGTTGTGCTAGTCATTCCGCCTGGCTTTCTCACGGAATTCAGAATGGCTTTACAAGTACTGATGTACAACAATGCTGTTTTGACAGGCGTTACTCGGGGTTCCTATAACACCTCTAGCCACTATCTAATCACAACCCTCAACACATGGCTGTGATATGTTTAAAAGTCATTCTGAATCTTGGAGGCAAAGCCAGTCGGGTGTGACTAGCCTAAAGCTTGCTTCACGAAGCTAAACTAAAGTCCAGCTGATCTGATTCGATATACACAGATATAAGTAGTTCGCCAGAACTGCCTTGTCAAACTTCAATGTAACATTTAAAAATTGGTTGTTGTAACATCCACATTAAAGTTCAACTAGGGACCGAAAATATATATACATACAAAAAATTGATTCTAGTGCACAAGCCATTCAATTGTCATATTGGCTACCGCCATAAGTTTGCTTACTAAAACCGCTGCGAAACCCTGGCTAAATAAAGCAATTCGTGCAATAAGTTGGCTAATTATTTTAAGAGCCCAGTCCCCACGTCACCTGGCTGTTGTGCTATTTAACTAGGTCCCTAACCTACTGGGTACTTGCTGTTTGGATTCACAGGACTGACAGCTTCTCCTGGTGTGGCCTGAAATATCTATTTAAAGGTTCTTGGCTCAAATGACCCCCAAAAAAAAAAAATACCTGGGTGGAGTACAATTTCCCAGAAGGCTTGGTCCAACCTTCAATGTAACACCCCATATATATATAATTGGTTTGGTGTACATCCTTATTAAAGTGCACGAGGAATATCCAATATGCATTAATTCTTCTTATATAGATCATCAGCTGGGTATTTAAAAGAGAAGTTCAGTTGCATACAAATGCTTTTCAGAAAAAAAGAGCATATTTTTTCATCCCAGACCTTAATCTGCCAATTCGGCATTTGTCCTGTTATAATATGCTACCGAAAAATACTGACTTTCCTGTTTGCAGGACCCTATTAGAGTCTATTATGGTATTGGGGGCCGTTGACCCCAGCACCTGGTTTGAATTCAGTTGCTCAGTAGAGATCTGAGCATGTTTTGACCCCATCCAACACCACTCGGTAGAAAATTCTGTAGGAACATTCCAAGGATGTGGGTCCATCCTGGGAAGAGAAGGAACGTTAGAACCTGTAATGTCAGCCACTAATGTCAACAACAAAGGTCTGAAATCACTATTTTTCACATGGGAGAGAATAGTAAAATAACTAAGGAGGCATTACACAAACTCACAACATTTAACATATTGATAATTTCCACTTATTTAAAACCAAGAACTTTAAAAGCAAAGGCTTTTTCTCAAACTCCGTAACTGTTTTAGTCCCCATCTCCTTGATCTTTCTTGAGTTTGTCAATTTTTGTTTACCTAGGCCCTTACTTCAGTACTTTCACCAACCATTCTGCTCTGCTCAGTCCTTTAACCCCTTATCTCTAGTATCTTATTAGTACCCAACATCTGTCTCCTTTCCCGTCCCTGCTGCTCCATGACTGATCTGAGCCTTTCTTGAACTCTTGCTTCTCCAATACTCTTTTCGGGGCCAGCAATGTTGAATAATTTATGCTATAAATTTCTGCAGAATATGCAGATCTATCATAAGAAACTAATTTAATTTCAGGCTGTCTGCCTGTTCCCTGTTAGAATGTCCCCAGGCCAACTGAGAATGGGAGCATTTGTTGCATTTTTCTCCCCACTGCTGCTTTGTTTTGAGAGAGTATTGTAGGTAGGTCACCAACCACCCACCCTTCTTTTAAAATAAATCTAATAAACGTATTATTTTCTAAGATTATAGAAAAATCAAATTTACACTGCTCGTGTTTAACTTTCCAATTTTCACAAAATATTATTACCGCATATGCAAATATAGTCGAGATTTTCACATGCTTTAACATTAGCCTGAAAACCTAACCTCGCTTATACTCAGGTCAAGTCCTAATTTGATTCCCAATGCTGCAATAGATCCAAATGCTGCGCATATTAACAAGTAGGTGCGCTGTGTTTAAAAATAATCCTCCACCTGCATAGAAGGAGCTGATCAGGAGCTGATCTGCCTTTACACTCCTCTTGCTTCCTGTAGTCCTGGCTGCTGACTCAACTCAGCACTGTCACTGCTCATCTGGATGCTTAGACAATATGATGGTTCTTCTCAGTTTGGGGCAAAATGGCTGCTGTTCAAGCAAATGACAGCTTTGAAACTACAACTCTCATGGACCCTTTTAACTATTGGGTCAGAATGCCCCTTACTATTGGGGGTCAAAAGTGCCCCTTTACTATATGGGGGTCCAGAGTGCCTTTACTATTGGGTCTCTAAAGTGCCCTTTACTAGAATGGGGGGTTCGAGTGCCCTTTAACTATATGGTGGTCAGATCCCTTTGACTATATGGGGTCCAGGAGAATTGTAAATGATGGTAAGCTTAATTAAAAGTTTATTGAACCTAGTGTATGGAAATTCTGCTGTCCATTTAACGGCAACTTAAGCTACAAATCAATACAAATCAGAAGCAGTAGTGGCATAATTTCTACCCTCATTTATACTCGATTCAATCAGTTTTTCTATTTTTCAGGTAAAACAGGTCCCAATCTCGACTTATACTCTGTTGACTTTTTACCTCAAAGAATACACTTTTGGCAGTATTAAACGGTCTCATTGCTAGACACTTGTTGTCAGAGTTTCATAGGAAAGTTTGAAGTAGGAGAGAGGCATTGTAAAGGTTTGTGTGAATTTTAAGTGTGGCGTATTTCCGAATCCTACCGTGTGTTCATATAATATTAACCTTTAAATTAAAACTGATTAACCCTGGGTTTGCACTTGATCCCCCATACTGTTCCTTGAAATCCAGCTCATAGTACTGGTTTGGCTCGCTTCCTCTAAGAGTTTGAACTCTACCTGCACTGTCCAATAGAATACATTCTTCTTGCATAGCACATACATTTTGGGACTTTCAGACTGGCAATTAGTCTGTAGGTATAAAACTCAATTCTGAACTTATCGCTGTAACAGAGCAGGCTTATGGTAAGGTTATTAGGTAACATAGCAGGGGGGGGGGACCTTTAGACTGTAAGTCAATACAACAATGGTTTATTAAACACTCAATGGTATATCGAACATATGTTAATTTAGTCTTATACTCCAAGTTGAATATTTAGCAAACATATGTCAATAGCCTAACTACTGGACACTATTAATTTGTGTAGTTTGGAAACACACCAGGGGGAATTTTTAACATACTAATACATCTTCCAATAAGTACAGAACCTAATTTCAGGATAGAAATATATAGGAAAGTGTTCACCAAAAAATCTATTTCTTAGCAATGTGGTGGCGAGATTTCGTTGACGCACCAGGAAAATTGGATCCCCCAAAATTTCAACCAATTCCTTTATACATATTCTCCATTGAGTAATGTTTTTAATGGTAAAAACATTTATTATAGTAAAATTTGCTGACACTGTCATCCTGACAATGATATATAAAATTCAAAAACTTACTCATTTTTTTAGAAATACAAATAAAACTAATATTATTTTTAGATTCACTAAAAGTTATTTGTATTACCAAAAAACAGAGAAAAAACGTATATTGGTTGGCTGGTGGAAAAATAACTGGAATATTACTTTTGTGATTAAAATATGAAAGTAGGAGACGTTTAATGTTTTTTCATCTCCTTAAATAGATTTTTTATAATTTGTTTCTCTTATTTTCAAGAATGCGGTTTCTTTTGTCTTCCTGTTTAGGATCTGTTACACCCTGAGCTTATTTCTGATTAACAGAATCGCATGCGCACGCACAAAAGACAACGCATGGCATGCACTAGTGTGGCCACATCAATTGCCCAACACTATTGGTCCACTTTTAAATGTGCGTAGTTGATTGAATCACAATCTGATCATGCTTTAAAAACGACGGTTGTTGTCCGTTCCCTTGATAACTTTTCTTATCTACAAGCAGGGAGATTTAATAAAAGTTCTTATCGTTAACAATGGTGCTAATTTTGCCCACAACCAATCAGAACTTATTAACATTGGAGAGCTAACATCTGATTGGTTGGCAATAGCATCCATTTTAAACGATAAGAACTTTTATTGAATAACCCTGAAAATCTGTATTAATATCAAAGTATCCTGCCTTAAGAACCCACTAACTATAAATTTTCCAATCCAGTAATTGGGCTTAAAGTAAATGAATGTAATCCCCCTTAAGAACTGGAAAAGGTAAATGGTGTCCATGTGGCACTGTCTGGCCACACAGTCTCCCCCCCTTCCTAAGATAACTGGTACAAGATTGGCTAGAGAAATACTAATAGAGTGACCTGTGTAACAAGGTCCTGTAAAAAAAAAAAAAAAACATTAGCTTAGTAATTTGACATGTGCAAGAAAATAGTAATTCAATTGACCACACTGCTTGATTCTGGCTAAAAACACTGTTTTTTCTATCAAGGGTGCTCTGCTTTTTAATTTAGTTTGCTCTTTAGAAAAACTGCACTTTTTTTTTCAACATACCGTTGAAAAAGGCATTTTTCTGTAGGCACATTTGAAGTTAATTATTTTTTATCAAATAAGCCATTTATATCTAAAGAAAGTAATAGTAGTGGATTCCACAGGTGGCACCTAACACCTCGGCTTTTGTTCCATTTGGCATAATCTGAAAGAAGTTGTCAATACTTACCGGGTTCCCTATTTCAATGTTCAGTAAAATTTAAAATATACTAAAAAGCGAGGAAGAGTGAACAACAAGAAATGTCACTATAGATGTTAAGAACTGGTTTTGATCATTTTTCTGAAGTTGAAAGTGTCACATCTACCAGGCATAGCTGCCTGGGGCAAGCAATATGCATACAGCATCTTCATTGTGGCTATGGTATTATTCTTTACTGTTTATTGAAATTAGTGGGCGTTCTTATAGCGATAGACGCTGTATTATGATATATAGAGCATTGAGCGAAAAGGTCCTAGTATGCGCACTCAATGTATATTACATGTAAAAATGTTTAAGTTCCCATGCATGCAGCGTAAATCCTGCGATGACCAGGCGGAGGCCGAGAGGAGCTCAGAGGGGGGGCGAGAGTCAGACGGAGGTCGTTAGGACAAGGTCGTATTGAACAATTACACGCACACATCACGACCAAGCTCTCCATGAACACGCAAATGTAGTGATTATTGAATGCTAGCGCAACGGAGAAAATGCAGGGTCACAAGAAAGATGAGAACAAGACTGGTGTGCTGGATCTGTCGCGGCCTCACCAGAGACACGGAACATAAGTACATTTCTCACAGGTACGACAACAATAATAATCAAGTCACACTACCGATAACATTAGCATGAAAAGTTGCAAGCGGGAGAGTCACAAAACACAGTGACACTGGTTCGATGTTTAATGATAAATAAGATATGAAGTGCTAGCGTCCAAATTAGAGTCATGCCTATATAAAAAAATGGATCGCAAAGGTATAAACATGACGCATACACAAGTAGCACACAAAGTAGGAATCAAATAAATAACACTGGAGAAGCACATGAACTGGTCCAAGCAACACACTCGACGATGTTATAAAAAAAAAGCCGTAAGTAAACTACAGACAGCTATGGTATTAATTTTATGCATGGTTGTGAGTAAAAGGATAACTCAAGAAGAGCCCAGTCAATGCCCACTACCGCCTAGTCTAAAATAGAACAATAAGAACAGTAAAATACAGCCTGTGAAAAAATTGTTGCCTCTCGGTAACGGAGAACTCGAGAGGCTTAACTACATCGATTGTTTGTGCGTGAGGTCTAAACAGGCAGTGGCACGAGACTAGCAAAGACATGAACTAGATGGGTTGCATAGGTCCGCGTGACTTGCTTATTCCTCTAACCAACCGCGACTGCAAGCCGTCAAGACAGCCGCGAGAAATCCAAGGTACAATAAGTAAGAGACTACGGTGCACCGTTTGGAACGCGACGCAGCAACGAGCAAAGAACCAACTACGGTACTGCACAAGTGGTAAGCGTGTTACAACGAATCAAAGGCGTGACTAAAAATCACTAGGAGCAGAGACCCTCTCAGGCAGCGCAGAGTCTCGAGGACCCCACAGCACATACACAGTTAAGTCCTGTCATGATAACGACTATTGGCGTATGCTGGTATGAAAAAACAGACAGAAACACGAGACCTGTTAGACAGAGACGGATCTCAGGTGGCCGAGCGACGATAAGCGTTTTCTCATGTTTTTTCAGCCCAGAACTATCCTAGATCTGCCCAAGTCTACAACAGGGCAACCGTTGTGCGATCCTGTGTGTGGTATAGCATAAATGCACCAAAATACTGCGGACTGCCGGCTTGCGAGGACCGCAGAGTGAGCACCGCGTGAGACATGTTTTTCACTGAGAAAAGTGATTAGTAAGATTTAGCAAGACTGGCATCTACTAGAACCCTGGTATTTAAGTGCATTTACTTTTATCAGGTTATATGCATATACACAGTTGGTACCGTTTTGCCCCCGAAGCACTTTCTATCTCACATACTGTTTTAAAGGTTCTGATTAATTTACCGCCAACAGTATGCTCTATCAGTATTTAAACACGTGACTGCGAAAATCCAAATAAAAGAAACCGACCGCCCGCTCAATACTTTTTGCACAATGTTTACTAACATAACTCAGCCACAAACACACATCCGTCTGGGATTATCACAGGTAAGTAACCATATGCCTGTTACTATTGATTGAAATGTACAGGTCTAATTAGAGTTTACGGTACTATGGCCATGTGGGAATGGGAGACACAAAAGGCAAATTTTCAGTTTATCAGGCACTGTAGTGAATGCTTTACTGGCAGTGGTATTTGGCCCGCACTAACTATTTCTAGTATGTACAATCCGAAGATTATGTCCCTCCTCCAGCAAAAGTATCCACTATTAATCATTACATTCAATGTATTCAACTGGTCACTTATAGAATTTAGATATACCCTGCGATAGGCTTACGATAATGTTGTAATTGACCATTACATCACCTAAAAGCAAACTGCAGTGCTCCTCCATCCAAGTGCCATCTATTAAAGAGCAGACTCATACCTTAAAAGACCCCAGGGGCCATGCTTTCATGTTCCAGTTGAACTGACCATGTAATATGCGCACTACACAGTTACTTTTAATAAGAAAATGCAAGGTAAAATAGAAGAGAACTTTTTCTGTGGCCCTGGAACTTTTTCTTTAGAATAAATCAAAATAAGCGAATTTGAGGTTAGTATCGGGTAGAGCAATCAGCGATGGTCACAAGATTTGTCGCATACAGTATCAACCCGTTATTAAACTGCTCCGCTATCCTCGAAAATGCTCCCCACGGAAGCATGGTTGTTCAAGTCTTCTCACAAATGTCATATTTCTCTTGGAGCTAAGCTATGAACAGACTACAAATGTAACAAAATGGCCATCACTGACTATTTCTACACCGGGGCACAAAAAAAACAAAACAAAAAAAAAATGCTTTTTTTGAAACCGTGTTTGAATCAGTGGTGTTTACTTGTACAGAATAGATTAGAACACATAAGATGTTTATAAAATGTAATGCTTATCAGGAGAACTTAACCCAAACAAAGGCAGCTCACAGACTCTATAACTGTCACTTAGTAAAACATTTGTTTCTCACCTCGTATTACAGTCTTTAGTGTAGTAAATCATTATATAGAATATTTTCTGAGTACATGGCAATCTATGATTCACAGCTGGCTTCTAGTGTTGCCCCCTCTTATCCTGGTGGTCCCCGGTACCAAACTCCTTCTGCACATGCTAACTATGCTACCTTGTTTTTGTTTCCCACTCCCCTTATGCTAATCTGCATGAAAGCGAGATACACCACCTAGCGATTTTCCTCCTGACCACGTTCCATAACTTTCCGACCGTTCGCCAGGAGGAAGCTGTCGGTCGGCGCAGAGGACCGCACGATCGGACAGGTTTTCTACCATTCCATCGTCCTTGTCAGTCCGATTTTGGACAAACGATCGTTTGGAACTGCCGCATTCTGATGCGATCATTTTTGGTCTGATCCGATAACACTGAATGATCGGTCGTCGGACGAATATCTCATCGTGTGTACCCAGCTTAACAGTTGAACTCAGAGTCCCCACCTGTTACTTAGCTGAAGGTGTGTAGATTCCAAAATTATATTTTTGTGGGGGGTATTTCCCAAGTTGACTAGGCTGTTATAACAGAACACTTTTGATTTTTTCTGTAATTGCACTTGTGCATGGACCCATTAGAGCTAGTTTAGTGGCACGCCTCTGTGTGCCCCACGCACATAGGCATACCATTTGATTCATGACTGTGGGAAGTTTTTTGTTGCTTGTCAAGTGGGTTTATGTAGGATATCACCTTTGATCATCTTATTTTATTTTTCACAAATCTCCTAAAAACAGGTTCTAAGGATTCTGCGTCTGGCAATTCTTATGTATGTATGAAAGCTTGGCACCCGCAACATAGCTGAAGGTGTGTAGATTCCAAACAGTATAGTCTTGGTGGGGTATTTTCAAGTTTCGGAAACTGTTTGCTTACAGAAGGGTAGGCTGTTCAAATTACAGAGCAACTTTGATTTTCTTCTTGTAATTGCACTTGTACATTGGGTCCACAATTTGAGCTATTTGGTGGGCCCCTCTCTGTGTGGCACCCACGTCTATGCATAGACCGTTTGAATCATACATGTGGGAGATTGACATTAGTGGGGTTTTTTCTGCTTGTCAAGTGGGTTTATTAGGAGTTCAACCTTGAATATCATGTATTTCTTTTCATAAAACTCCTAAACCCAGAGTTCTAGGATTACTTCTCATCTGGAATTTATGTATGTATAAAGCTGGCACTGTAACATAGCTGCAGGGTGTAGATTCGAAAAAATATAGTTTGGGTGGGTCTTCCAAGTTTTCGGGACTGTTTCCTTTGAAGAATGTAGGCTGTTCAAATTACAGAGCACTTTGATTATTTTTTGTAATTTCACTTGTACATGGGGGTCCCATTTAGTTACTTGGTGGCCCGTCTCTGTTGTGTGCACCGCATGGCATATGGCATACCGTTTGATACAGGACATTGGAGATTGACATTTAAAGAGGTTTTTTTACTTGTCAGTGGGTTAGGTAGGATATCAACCTTTTGATCATCTTTATTTTTCACAAAATCTCCTAAAAAACAGAGGTTCTATGGATTACTTGTGTCTGGAATTCTTTATGTATGTACTGAAAGCTTGGCACCGTAACATAGGCGAAGGTGGGTAGATTCCAAAATCTATTTTTTCCACGTTTCGGGCTGTTTGCTTTGAAAAAGTGTAGGTCCTTGTTCAAATTAAGAGATCTTAAATTGGCACTTGTGCATGCTTTTCATTTGAGTTAGTCCTGGCCCTGTGTCTGTGTGCACCCTTACAGTGCATACGTTTGATTCGGACATGTGGGATATTGATATTTAAGTGGGGGGTTTTATTTGTGGGGGTCATTTCCAAGTTTTGTGGCTAGTTCACTATGCATCAGAAGCTTGAATTACAGAGCACTTTGATTTTTCTACTTGTAATGGCACTTGTGCATGCTTCCCCCCATTTGAGTTAGTTATTGTGCCACGTCTCTGGTTGCACCACGACCTATACTGTTTGATTCAGACATGTTGGGAGATTGATATTTAGTAACTTTTCTCTTTTCACCTTGGGGTTTGATAGGATTTTTAACTTTGAAGCTGGTTTTTTTTTCAGAAAATCCTATCTCAAAAGTTAAATTCTACGAAGGTCCTGTGCCACACCAATATAGTAGATGTACAATTTGCCCCATTGATTAGCTGAAGGTGTGTAGATCTGAGATAGTATTAGTTTTTGGGGTGAATTTTGAGTTGAGGGTGTTTGGATTTGAAAAATCTGTGAAGGGATAAAAGAGCTGTAATACACTTAAAAGTCTGCGGTACATGTGGCTTGCTACTTGTCGATGAAGTATGTGGGCTTCCACGTGTGTGTAACCAAGCATATGGCATCCGTTTGATTTTAGGCATTTGGAGATTTTTATCCTTGCAAGTTTTTTTTACATACATAAAATTTGCCATGAGTTTTACTTTGTATTTGTATTTTTAACTTTTGTAGTTTAACTATTTATTCTTGTACATTTTTTCCGAATATCTGTAACAAGTGCAATTCTACACAGAAATTGCGCCCACCCTTGTGGTATGCCATAAAGGAATAACACCGTTGTGTAGCGAATGTGTTTAGTTCCAAAAATATATTTTTGGGGGAGAAATCTAATCATAGAAAGGGTGTTTAGTCCTTAACAAATCTGAAAGTTGCTGTAATGGGAGCCACTGTGAATAGGCTCACTTTGTGGCTAGTCGATTCCACGTCTGTGTGTGTAACCATGCATATGGCATACCGTTTGATTCAGTGGCATTTTTAGGGTGATTGCTAATTGGTAATTTTCTTTTACATTCCATATGGATTTTGGCAGATTTCTTCCTTCGAAACAATGATTTTTTGTTAAATTTTTTCAGAAAATTTGTGAAAGTGCAAACCGTCAAAATAATGTAATGGTGGTGAGCGATACTTATCAGTCACGTCGGTAAGTAATTGTATCGTTCCGTGCACGGACCTTGACCGTTACAATTACTTACCTACGTGACTGATAAGTATCGCTCACCACCATTACGTTTGACTTAGTTGGGTTGCGGCTAAGAAGGGGGGTATTCAGAGATATATATACAACTACTACGATTATGAACTTTTGTTACTATATGATATATTGATAGTGTATTACTGTTATTTATGTGATCAGTTGTTGATCTTTTACTACTTTGATAATAAATGTATATGTTTTAGCCATTTATATCCTCTACACGTCTTTGTGTTTGTTTCTTCATATATACATAAAGAATTCCAGACACAGAAATCCATAGAACTGTTTTTACGAGATTTTGTGAAAAATAAAGATGATTCAAAGGTTGATATCCTACCTAAACCCACTTGACAAGTAAAAAAACCCTCTAAATGCCAATCTCCCACATGGCCTGAATCAAACGGTATGCCATATGCATGGGTGCACACAGAGACGTAGCCACCAAGTAGCTCAAATGAAACCCATGTACAAGTGAAATTACAAGAAAAAATCAAAGTGCTCTGTAATTTGAACAGCCTACATTTCTTCAAAGGAAACAGCCCAGAAACTTGGGAATACCCCACACAAACTATACATTTTTGGAATCTACACACCTTCACCTACGTAACGTTGTAATGCTTTTATACACACATGAAGAATTCCAGACATAGTACTCCATAGAACTCTGTGTTTTTAGGAGATTTTATGAAAAATAAAATAAGGTGATTCAAAGGTTGAAATCCTACCTAAACCCACTTGACAAGCAAAAAAACCCACTAAATGTCAATCTCCCACATGTCTTGAATCAAATGGTATGCCATATGCGTGGGTGCACACAGAGACGTGGCCACCAACTAGCTGAAATGGGACGCATGCCCAAGTGCAATTGCAAGAAAAAAATCAAAGTGTTCTGTAATTTGAACAGCCTATTCAAATTGGAAATACCCCCCACAAACTATATATTTTTGAAATCTACACACCTTCAGCTACTCTTCATGCTTTCGTATATACATGAAGAATTCCAGACACTGTTATTTATAGAACTCCGTGCTTTTAGGAGATTTTGTGAAAAAATAAAATAACAGGACTCAAAGGTTGAAATCCTACTTAACCCCACTTGGCAAGTAAAAAACCCCACTAAATGTTAATCTCCCACATGTCCTGAATCAAACAGTATGCCATATGGGTGGGTGCAAACAGAGATGGGGCCACCAACTAGCTGAAATGGGACCCATGTGCAATTACAAGAAAAAAACAAAAACCGCCATAACCCACCCCCAATTCCCCTTTTAGTGGTATTATTGAAAACCAGTTAGTACGTAGAGTCACACAAGTTTTTGCACACTTTACTGATCCTAAAAATTCAATCCGGTCTTTTTTTGGTACCTCTGCAAAATTTCCTACTAAAATAGGCTTAGTTTCCCTTGAAATCGGACAAATAATTATCTGCTTTTACTTTATAGATATCACCGGGGTTCATTGGGAAGCTTGGAGCATACAAACAGGGAGATTCAATAAAAGTTCTTATCGTTTAAAATGGTGCTAATTTTGCCCAACCAATCAGATCTTATTTAACATTGGAAAGCTAACATCTGATTGGTTGGGGCAAAATTAGCACAATTTTAACCGATAAGAACTTTTATTGAATAACCCTGATAGTTTTTTGCTAATTTATAGTTTTAGGGTAAAAAAAAATTTCAAAATCCGATCGGAAGAATCACTTCCCGGAAATCATTTTCCAGGAAGTGATTTTCATTCATTGGCAAAGATCAATAATTTGGTGATCAGAAGTGATCTAAGTCTTTGCTAAGTAGCAAAGACTTAGAAAAAATCCTTTTTGTGAATGGAACTTTGAGTTCCATTCACAAAAACTATACTAAAGCTGTCACACTGACAGCTTTACTATACCAGGTACTGCACTGTGATCTGAATGGAGATCGCAGTGCAGTACTTTCACTAGACCACCAGGGGCAGCATCCTACCACTCTTAGGGAAGACCCTGGTGAAGGAGGAAATTCAGTGACATCACCGGGGTCTCCCTTATCGCTGATCTCTCTTCCTGCTCTGCTCCCGGTAAGGACTTCAAACAGTGCTAGCTCCCGATCCCCCCATCGGATTTTCATGAAACCAGTGGGGGATCAAGGGGGCTAGGGGGGCACCTGAATACAGCCCCCTGATTGACCCTAGCAATTACATTTTTTTTAAAGGGGAAAAACTACAGGACGTGTATTAACGTTCTGTGGCAATTTGAGCCTTTCATGCACAGAACGTGAATATACGTGTATATATTCTGTGGCACTGAAAGGGTTAAAGGCCTGGCACCATATATTTATATATAGCTATATATACATAGAATAGAAGGACAGTGGAAGCACTCCTTAGGCTAAATTACAGTTGCGGACGTGCTACTGATTTGGTCAATCATTTATACAAACATAGAAAAGATAATCAATGCACATTCCTAGGCCCCATACAATATCATATTATCTGCACACTGGCATACTTTATAAACAAAGGGGTTTTAGTATACATTACTGTGATCACATGAATGAAAAGCCTTCCAATCACGTTGAGGTAACCCAAGTCTGGAAGGTTCTAACTTCTAACCTTTTTTACTTTAATTATGATTAGCAAACTTTGGCATTCCTCATACTTGTGCACTGGATCAATATTTCAGGCTTTCTCACTTTCCCCCTAGTGAGGGTAGAGGCCATCTATTCAGTGCGTTATATTTAATTGTAATTTAGCCTAAGGAGTGCTCCAATTGTCTTTCTATTTTATGTATTTATTATAAAGTGTGATAATAATGTCAAAAGAATCATAAACCCTTGATTAAAAGGCTCTGCATTAAGAGATAATAGGACATGTAAGCTCTTTGCTTTGATTTATGGTATATGGAGAGGGATTGTTCAGTTTAGTACTCCTTTAAGAAATTAAGAATTCCAGAGCTTCTGCAGAAGACAACAGCCCACCCTGACCCTTCAAACAAGCCAGGAACCTTTACATCCACTGTGGCTTGTTAGTTTTGGAATTTTAATAACAATGTGAAAATTGAAGGTTTAAAACCCCCGATTTCACGTTTTTTCTTTCATTTGCTGCCCCAGTCAGTTTGTACTGCCTGTCCTGATTTTACCACAGGCTGGGATTTAATAATGTCATCATTAGTATAAATATGCTAATACACTCCAGATTTTCAACATCATATGCAATCATATGCCTTTGATAGGTGTAAGGGGAATACTAATATATTTCATTTAAACACTATCATCATTTTTTCTTTTTCCCCATAGGGACTGGTTGTGTTTCAACCTAGAAAAAAATCTGTATAAACAGCTGTTAAATATTCCAAGTATTTAGGTATTTATACAGTATGTATATGAATATATTTGACATTTAAAGTACAACTGTAAAATCACAGAATCAAATGTATCTTCGTGCAAAATATTTTTTTTGCAATTTACGTTTCTGTGGTTTAGTTAACAAATCTGCAGAGCATTTCTTAGCTAGCATGGATCAAAAGTAATCTTTGCAGTGCATTTCTTAGCTAGCTAGGCTTAAAATGTAAGACTGGAGAATTGAAACTGCAACCTTGTGTACTTGCTAAAAGAGAAGTTTTATACCCATAAGCCAACAAAGATATTATGAAAATGTGTACAAGTAGAGTCGTTATCTTTTGCTAGAAACATAATGGAAACAAAGTCTGGGGATTTTAACCTGTGACCTCATGTGCTGTGTGTTGCTAACACAAGCACTTTAGCAGGTAAGCCATTATAGTACATGCAAGGAACATAGGCACATTTAGAAGCTTTATCTTTTGCTAGAAACAAATTTTATGAAACAAATAAGTTTCCAGTAAATGTAACTGAATAGTTTGTATTGTGTCAGGAAGGCTGGGTATACTACAGGGTAACAAGCAGCTTTCAAAAATCTTATCAGGGACTTCCCTGAAGATTAAATTGGCTGTAAGTTGTACCAACAACATGGAATCCTACTTACAGAACATATGTCTCACATGTTCATAAATGCAACTTACTAGAGAAGAATCTTACAATGTAGAGGTGTTCTGGGGGAAAAAGCTTTCACATTAGGGGTTTTTAAATGTTAACTTTAGTTCCCCTTTAAGATAGTTTTATTATGTGTTTATAAAAATTATTCTACAGAATGTCTCCTAAAATCATTACAAAGAAATGAAAGGGAAAAAAAACAAATCACACATATTTTGCTAAAAAGAAACATTTAGAGGTTTCCATATGGGTGTGATTAACAGAGACCCAAAATTGTCAGAATTACAATTTTTACATTAGACCCCTTTTCATTGTCAAGTCATAATCAATCTCCAAAATATACGTTACAGGAAAATTAAGTCCCATAAAGCACATTGCTGCCAAAAACTTGTCTTAAACAATAGTATGTATTTCCAACACAGTTTGTTATACTTTATTCAAAACCACAATTAAACACATATATTGCCAAATGTACTTGTCAGAATTATATGGCATATTTCATTTAACTGATATTGCCAGTAAGATTATCCTATAAAGCAAAGCCCAGTGTCAATTTAATGTTTCAATGGTTCTTTTTCATTGAGTAATATTAATGTGTTTCTAAATTTTGGAAGAATAATTTTGCAAAGTTAAAAGCTAACTTTGGTCCAAAAATTATTTAAGGTAAATTGACTGGAATTGCTTTCCTGAGTATTTTTGCAATTTTTACATAGTTTTGAAGATATTTACATTTTTATGTGTGATCTAGTAGCACCAGATCCCCTTGCATTTCCTGCTCTGAAACCATGTGACATTCCCCTTTCCCCGTATCTCCTCGTGGTCCCCTAAGGCCCCTTCCTTTGCAGTCCCCTTAAAACCCCCCTTTCTCCTGCACTGAGCATGTGCCAACCGCAAATTAGAAGGAGGAACTAGTATTTGCAGATTCAGAACCTCCCACCCCATAACTTTCTGATCAGTGGTTTCTTCATATCTTGGGCTGTACAGTACATAGAGAGGTGGTTGATGGCTCATTTTAAAGTTATGAACCTGTCATTTAAAATAAACTTCTTTGGAGACCACAGTTTCCTTTAAATGTTTGGTAAATCCATACAAGTAGTCATTTTGTAAGAAATTGTTACCATTGTTTAATTGGAATGTAAAACTTGCCACACACTACAAACTTACCTCCTGATTTTCCTGCAACTATCGTAATAACAATTGCAAACATGACCTGGCAGGGAAATGTGGGAATGTTGGCAGGTAAAACTGCTGTTCCGCTCAACATTGCAATTGATATGACATTCCTCTCTGATTGAATATCGAATTAGTGGAATGTTGAGGTAATTTATGGCCAGCTTAAGAAAGATGTGTTGTTTATACTGTATATTAGAAGAGGGGTTCTCAAACTTTCTGAGGTTGTGCTAATTTTTAAAAAAATGGAAAGTACCTGGAGCACTAGAGCAGGGAGGTTTAGAAATTAATTGTTCCTAACTCACAATATTATTTTATTGAAGGGCATGTCCACCATCCCCCCACCCCACCCACACACACAAGCAAGCAGCAGAAGGGGCCAGACCGGCAGCCGTGTCTCAGGCTGGGAATGAAGTCTAGTAAGTACCTTTAGGGGCCGATTTGGGGAATTTAAACCTAGAGAGATCTAGGTTAGGGGGATTTTCTACAACTAATTAATTTTTGTTTTTGGGGTGGAGATACCCTTTAAGGAGCTACAACATGTACAGTTTTCATTTGCCAGGCTAGTCCTGGACTATTCCTGTATTAAAGGATAAGTACACTGTAAAAACAAGTTAGGTGTAATTGAAAGCAGCAGCTTTAACTAATCATCCCCCCCTTTTTTTTCTAGTTCCCTCCTGAGCCTACCTGTGATGATGGAAAGTTCCTGACATCTTGGATCTGCAGTCTCTTCTCCTTAGCTCTGCCCTCCATAATTTCCTGGTTCTCCTTATCCTGCAGAAATAGGGGGGCGAGAGTCCAGTTTTACTTGGTTAATACATTTAATAATGTGCTGAATATATCATTTGGGGATGGGGCAGGTAACTGACGTGAGATTAAAAGTCCTAATCCCAAAAACCACACTAACCACAATTATAGAAATGAAATCTGACTGAAGCAAGCCCACTCCTACCTACCTGCTTGATATAGTCTTTTCCACTTTCAAAATGAAATCTGCATGGAGAAAATAGACAGTTCCCATTCTCTATTCAATCTGCCCTTTGAAAGTGGAAAAGTTGTGTCATCGTGCCTTCTATCAATCTATGAAATCCAAATTTATGAAGGGGGAAAAAATTCCTTCCTAACTCTATTTTATGTATCAATACCAGTAACTTGCAACATTCCTTGTTTGCAGAAACTCATCCAGCTTTTTATTAAACTGACCAATGAACCTGCCATAACAATGTCCACTGGAAGACAGTTCCATAGCCTTACCGTTCTCACAGTGAAAAACCCTATCCGTGCTTGAAGCCTAAACCTTTTTTCTTCAAGTCTTAAGGGATGTCCACTTGTCCTCTGAAATGCTCTATTGGTGAACAATGCCCCAGATAGTTTATTGTATGGCCCGTTAATGTATTTATACACAGTAATCATATCCCCACCCAAGCGCCTTTTCTCCAGCGTACATAATTGTAACTTTTCCAGTCTCTCTTCATATTCAAGCTCCCCCAATCCCCTTATTAATTTAGTTGCCCTTCTCTGAACCCTTTCCATTTCAAAGATGTCCTTTTTGTACACAGGATTCCAAAATTGCACTGCATATTCCAAATGAGGCATGCAAATATGCAAGTAAAATGTCTATACCAATACGCGAGTAAATATCGAATTATCAAATATGCAAATAAAATGTCCATTATGCCAAAACATCGAATTACAGAATCTTCATGTCGTTCATGGGATAATTATCGAATCTTCGAACACGAGAGGTCGAAAGTAGCGCGTGAGAGTAAAATCCATTTTTTGAAAGTCCTGGATATTGGAACATGTTCCCCAGACCATTTCCCAGGTCCCACAGCCATTTACATTAAGTTACCATTTATATTTTAATTGTATTTCATTCAAACTTTTTGAACTATTTGACTCCCATTGACTTTAATGGGTCCATTTTCGAACTTTCCATATAGTTCGAATGTTCGAAAACGGACCGAAAGTTCGTCCATCTCTAGTCTTAACTTTTTTTTTTTACCCATGATCCCTACCTAACCTTGGCAAAAAAAAGCAGCATGAAGGGAAAAAAATTCTTCTAGAATCCAAACAGCAATTGGAATAATCCCTGGATTAACTAAAAATAAATGTATCTTTCAATATTATTTAATTTTAGCTTTTCCATAAACGTATTCGTCTAAACATTAATAAAGAAGGTATGCAAATGCAACGTGACAACCAATCACAGATTTCTAGGTTTTTTTTCCATTACATAAAAAAGTGATGTAGTATGTAAAAGAAAAATCTAAAACTTGGAGTCGGAATAGATTATTTACCCTTAGAAGAGATTTTCGTGGATGTTGTTTCATCCTTTCTCCTTGGTTCATGGATATTTGAAGAAACTCTGGACTTGATGGACGTTTCTCCTTTATAGCCAAAGCCAAGAACCGGGTAATTATTAAACAGTAAACCAGATGGTAATTAAGATTTATTGGAAAGCTGAGAAAACACAGGGAATTTGGCAGTTAAGGTTTCATCTTTTCTCCAAGGATTTTATGATAGTATCATTAATAAAAATCACTTTCCAAATGAAATAATCAATGAGATAACTGATGACATCTCACACGTAAGTTTTTCTTTTTCTTTCATAAACCATATGAAACATGGTTCTACTAAATGAAAGATTTTCTTTGTAGGGACAAAAAAGAAGTAACAGTTATTAGAAGTGATCAGTGGATTAGCTTCTTACAACATGTGGGAGCGTGTTCTTTTATTATATGCATGTGTAAAAATGTGGGTGAACATGCTATCCACACTGGTGTGCAACCAACAAAATAAAGGTCCAATTCATTTTTGCTGGTTAACCATGAAAAGTAGATCTGCTAATCTAGTCATTGAGAGGACGAATATTCATTACTTGGCATACTATGTTGAAAAACACATAAATAAAAATGTAAAGTTTTTGTGCAGGTAAGACACAGCTCCTCGACCTCCTCTTCGTCAATAAAACTGAATAGTGGAGATACCCTTTAAGTAGTCATTTAGGGCTAGGCCACACTAGTCTGTTTTAACACGCAGTCTGAACGTTATTGCGATCTCATTGCATGTTAAAATGCACATGCTAGTGTTGGCCAATTGGTCTGGCTACACTAGATGTGATGCTGTCCATTGTGCTGTGATACAATATTCAGAGTGCATAAGATCACTATTTCTGTTTGGATTGCCATACAAGCGGCCGATAATGCGTGCATGTGGTCCCATTCGTTAAAGTGTGGCCTCATCCTTAGAGTAGACAGAGTCCAAGAACATAGGTACAGGAGATGCTAAATTACTCTACAAGTTTAGCTGAATCTAGTAATATGCTTTAATTTAAAATCAAACATGTTAACTTATTTTAACATTTTGGGGCATGAGGCTGTCCGTACATTATGGTGGGTTTTCATATACAAATAAGTGTGCAGAGGGACTATTTTCTACCATTTACTGTAATACAATATGATTTTCTGATTTATCCGCTTTTAAACTTTAACGCTATTTCACAATAAAGTTGATTGGGGGTATCTTTTTCCACATATAAACAAGAGTTTGTTTAACTGCTAAAGACAACCCCCCCCCATAATGTTGCCTAATAGAGATGGGATCTGGGTTTGACACGGAACCCCTCAGTTACGAAATCTGAAAGATCCAGACGGATCCTCCGGATTTCAGGACTTCGGAAGACATTTTTCGATAATTTCCGAAAGTACGGGGCTATTTTCGATAATTTTTGAAAATAGCCTCGATTATTTGAAAATCTTCGAAAATACGATCGGAAACTCGAAAATGGTCTCCAAACGTATTTTCGATAATTTTCGAACGTTAGAGGCTATTTTCGAAAATTATCGAAAATAGCCCTGTACTTTTGAGAATTATCGAAAATTCGTTTTGGATTTTCGGATCTTCAGGATTTTCCTGAGATCTGGGAATCCAAATACGGAACGAAACCAGTGAGTTTCGTTCTTCTCTATTCCCTAATTCTCAGTTTAAAAAAATGTTCCCTCATCGATACCGTAATTAACATAATGAATACATCAATATTAATGCCATATATCACTATATTGAAAAACTTTGCCACAGAAACAATTTACTTTAGAAATATGGTGTAAACTAGTTGAAATGTTGAAAATATCGCTCCTTAATAAATACACACCTCAGAGTAAATTCTACATTTATTTAATTATAGATCAAGATGAGGCAAATACATTTTGCTGTTTAGTTGCCCTTTAAATCCTTTTAAATTTCTTGTAGCATAGTTATATTTATACATTTTTGTTATTGGCGATATTAGCTGATTTAATTAATTATTTTAATTGTAATTATAAATTCTTGTCTGGGGGACAGACATGATTATGACTAGTCCTGATTTTGGAACAAAACTGTCTTTTTCTGCACTCGAAGCTTATCATTGATAAATCAAAAAACAAATGTTAGATAATCGAAAAATTAGATCCATTTTTTTTGTTTTTTGAATAAGACTGGATTAAACTAACAGGGTCATTCAATAAAAGTTCTTATGGTTATAAATGGTGCGAATTTTGCCCCAACCAATCAGATGTTAGCTTTCAAATGTTAAATAAGATCTGATTGGTTGGGGCAAAATTAGAACTATTTTTAATGATAAGAACTTTTATTGAATCTCCCTGAATGTTTGCAAATTTGAATAATTCCAATTTAATTGAGTTAAAATTGGATTTTTGGAACTTTAATAGGTTCCACGGAACCATTGTCAGAACAAAATCAGTCAGTTTATCTCTAATTACGACTTTGTATTTAACATTGTTAAAAAGTATTGTTTTTTTTGGTAGGGTTTTTGAATTGGTTCTCTTATAATTTTACGGTTATGTTGCATTCTTTGTTTTTCTGTATTAAAGGGCATGTCCACCCCCAAAACTATAATTCCCCCCACCACTGGCCCCACTCTGTAGTAAATAAAAATCCTTACCTTACATCCCAGCTCCAAATGGTTCTCCTGTAATCCCCCCCAAAGTAAAAAAAAAGTGGCCACAAGAGTCCTATATGGACTCTGTTATCTCCCTCCGGGAGAAGTTTGGCATGTGCACTGCAGCCATTCTCCCCCTCCCTCCCCCTCCCATTTTGGACTCCCACCTCCTAGCTCAAAATCCATTTTATATACTTTAGGGCTTAGTCCCCCAGCCCCAACCGCTATATTTTTAATGTAAGAAACTTCCCCGATCTTTACTTACCTTCCCTCTTTCCTCTGCCATTCAGATCTACCGGCAGCCGCTTCTATGATTGGCTGCCTCTCAGCCAATCACAGACGTGGCTGATGGTCCTGCCCCTCTGCTTGCATTTTCGTGCAAGCAGAGGGCCGGGCAGTTTGGCGGAGGAAAGAGGGAAGGTAAGTAATGTTTGGGGAAGTTTCTTACATTAAAAATATAGCGGTTGGGGCTGGGGGACTAAGCCCTACACTATATAAAAAATGTAAAAGAATGGTGGACATACCGTTTAATTTGGTTTTATCACTTCACCTCTGATACAGTACAATACAGTGATTTACAAATCAAAAATGTGTTAAATTGTTGCCAGTAGTTAGTAATTATTCCAATAATGGTTTTATGATAGTTGTTTATTTCTTTGAAGCTAAAAATAATGGAGTTAAAATCTAAAGGGAATATGAGGATGGATTTGTATTTTCTATTAAAGAGAATAGGAGCATAGTCTTAAAAGTTTTCAGTGACATATCAATTTTTAATAATATTTTGATGAAACGTTCTTTTTAATAGGCATGTTTAATCCGTAGAACATGTTGTGTGTTTCAGATTATTCTGTTGTGTTTTGGAGTAATCTTTATCCATACTAAGTAGTGACTAAAATGAATAACATTTTCAATTTACTAAAATTACCAAAATCTTGTTCTAAAGGTTTTGCAAATTGAGTCTATTAGTGAGTCTACTGAAGTTTCCCATTGAAACTTCAGTAGACTCACTGAGAGGCAGCCAATCACGGACTTAGCTGCCAGCTGCACAGAACGCCGGGGGAGAGAGGTAAAGTAAGAAAAGTCCGGGGACTTTCTGAAAAATGTATTATAGCGGTTGGGGCTGGGGGAAGGAGAGCTACTATGTGTCAAAGGGTTTTTACACTAGGGGGAGGGAGAGGAAACCGGGAGGGAGAGGGGGGGGGCTGCTCTGAGCAAGCCAAAAACCTCTGAGAGGAAGCCTCAGAGGCAGAAAAAATTTCCCTCCCTGACAGGCTCCTGGTGGCCAGTTTTCTGGACTTTGGGGGGACATTACAGGAGAACCATTTGGAGCTGGGATGTAAGGTAAGGATTTTTATGCACTACAGAGTGGGGCCAGTAGTGGGTTAAATTATAGTTTTCAGGGTGGACATGCCCTTTAAAGGATGTGCGAACTCACCTTATATCTTTCTCTTAAAGGGCAACCGTGGTCTCAAAACAAGTTAGGGTTAAATGAAAGCCTGCAGTATTTCCTTTAAAATGAGCTGACAATCACATCTCTGGCTGGAGCCTGTAAGAAATTACATTGGGGTAAATGTTCAAACTTCCTGCTTACAGTAGGTTGAGTGACATCACCAGACCTCTGCCCCTGTCTCCCGGGGAAGAAGCATGCTCAGTTAAGACTTAATGCTGGGGAAATCAGGAAGTACCTCGGGGCGAAAATTGACAGTTGAGCAGGAGAGCCTATTAGTTCAGGCAGAGGCTGGTCACATGACTACAAGCTGGTTACATGGCTGAAAACAGGAAGTGTTTAAGCAGGAAGTAATATTGCTGAACCTTTCCAGCAAAAGCTTCTCACAAATTTCATCTAGAGATGTTCTTTAGGTTTTATTTTGAAGCTGTGATGGAAGGCTTTTTATATAATTCTTACTGGTTTGGAATTCGAAACCACAGTTACCCTTTAAAGGACGTGTGCACTCACCTTATAACTTCCTCTTAAAGGACTTGTACAGTCACCTTATATCTTTCTCCTAACTTCAAAGTTTCTATTTACCTAGTTTGTTTTTCCTATCATTTGTTAATAGTAGATTTGATCACTTTTTGTAGTGTTACTTCCTCATATAGTAAGTAGTCTCCCCACAGTGGATTTCAGTGTGATCTGATTTTAGCTCTCATCCTAGCTAAGTCAGTGTGCAAGGTGCTTGATTTGGGTATTTAAAAAAATGTGGAGCCGGATTGATCTGCTCTGAAGGTTTCATTCACTTTCAGATTTCAGTTAAGGTTTAATCTCCATACAGATAGATACACTACTGAGAAATGCTTTGCTAAGATTGGGTTCACTTCATTATCCTCCTCCTGCAGCTCTGTAACTATTAAAGGGGTAAAGTTAAAAAAATATGCAGATGAAATGCAATCTGTGAAAGACTGTGGCTGATTTAAACATTTTTTAGGAGTATATGGGCAGATTGAAAGCAATATCTAGGAGACTGTCAGATTTAAAGGAATATTGTGGATCTTGTGATGGTGTAAGCCTAAACACATATAAAATCTACATCTTACAAGGCAATGTAGTAGTTCTTCATGACTACATAAAAAAAACAAAAAACTAATGCATCATGCTTCTAGCCAGATCATTTGGTCTAATAGTAACAGAGTTAATAAATGTAATCAGTAGGGCTACACTGTTAAACTGATAGCAAATTGCAATTAAATAGTAATTCAGCCATGCTGCGTGTGTTTTTTAATAGGTTTTCCCACATGTCTTTAATGAACTGCTACATAACCACGTAACATGTAGATTTCATGTGTTCAGTCTATTTCACAAGCTTTACAATATTCTATTCTGCCACAGTATCCTAGATTTTGCTTCCAATCTGTCTAAATCTCCTAACATTTTTTAAAAATCTGACACAGTCTCTCACAGATTGCATTCCATCTTCATACCCTTTAATATAACCCCTTTAATAGTTACACATATAGGAACAACACTGTCAGAAATGGTGGATGGAGCCTCAGTGGTGAAGATGGCAGCACTTACTTTTACTGAGTCTGGGTACACACTGAGGAAAGAGGCAGCTGTCCCAGGACTCAGTAATGTAAGAGTGCCGGCAAGAGTAGTGAGGCAAACACAGGAAACAGTCACTGAATAAGAGGGGTAGAGAAGCCGGCAACTGGATGGCTGATGGTGAGACAAGTATTGCTGGGGACCGTGCGGTGCGTGCGGTACATGACATCACTGTGCCCACCATGCATCACCACGTCCGCTGCGCTTCGTGGAAGTCCCTCCCGAGCGCCTCCTATTGGCTAAAGAAGGTGGCCAGGGAAGGACCGGAGGAGAACCCTGACAAACACAGTACAGAGCTGCAGTGAGAGGATAATGAAGTGAACCTGATCTTAACACAGCTCTGTGTAGTACATTTCTGAAACCTTTACTATCCAAAGGTGAATTAATCCTTCAAAGCACATCAATCCAGCTCCACATTTTAGTTAATATATATCCAAATCAATCACCGACAATTCAGTTCTTCCCCTCATAATCTTAAATGTATGTTTAGAAATGCAAGAAGTCTGTCTGGAAAAACTGGGGAACTAGAACTAATAGCTTTAAAAGAAAAGCATGATGTGATTGTTATAGCAGAAACATGGCTAAATGATTCACATAACTGGGTGGTAAATTTGGAAGAATAACCTTGTTTAGACATGAGTTAATAAGACGGAGGGGGGTATGTATGTATGTTAAACAAGAATGGAAGACAAATCTTAAAGGGGAAATAGCTGTGGGTATAAACAATAAGGCTAAAATAATAAGGGTAGAGCTGTGCAAGACAGTTACAATCCACCAAATGCCAGTGAGGAGGTTGAAATTTACCTTTACATGCAGTTGGTGAAGGCTGCTGGTATGGAGTTAGATCTAATCTGTGTGTCAGGGATTTTAATTACCCTGACACACATTCTCAAAAAAATGAGAATGAGAAAATGAGAAATGCAAAAGTTTGCTAATCGTAATTGAAGTAAAAAAGGTTAAAAGTTAGGACCTTCCAGACTGGGGTTACCTTGATGTGGTTGGAAGGCTTTTCATTCATGTGATCACAGTAATGTATACTAAAACCCCTTTGTTTATAATGTATGCCAGTGTGCAGATAATATAATATTGTATGGGGCCTAGGAATGCGCATTGATTATCTTTTTTATGTTTGCTCAAACTACACCTGACTGAAACCAAACTAATTATTTTCCCACCTAAACCTGTTCCTATCCCACATTTTTCCATTTCTGTGGACAACACACCCATTTACGCTATTCAGTCGGCACATTGCTTAGGGGTTATTATGGATTCCTCTCTCCTTTTCTAATCATATTAACTATGTTTCTAAAACTGTCCTTTTTCTTCTCTGTAATATTGTGAAAATGCATAGATTCCTATCTCTTCTGACTACTGCTATGTTTATCCATGCTCTCATCCTATCACACCTGGACTATTTTAGCTTTCTGCTTTCTGGTCTTCCTGCTTCCCATCTTTCTCTCCTTCAGTCAATACTTAACTCTGTCACACACATTGTCTCGCTTTCTAACAATCGGGAAATTAAATCTCCTCTGTGCTTAAACTATGCTTTATCAACAAAATCCTTCTCTTAAAATTTAAATCCCTTCGCTCTGCTGCTCCTTCTTATATTTCTTCTCTTGTGTCCCCATATGTCCCTGCCCGTACCCTCCACTCATCACAGGACCATCTCTTATACAGACCCCCCACTCACACTGCCTCCACTCGCCTTAAACCTTTTTCTCTAGTGGCTCCTGCCCTCTGGAATACTATTCCCCTTTCTCTTTATCTAGAAAACTCAATAAATAATTTTAAATCTAACCTCTCATCCTATCTCTCTGAGCACAGCATAGGACTATTGACACTGCACCAGTTATTACTTTAGCACTTCCACCCTTTCCTATGTATCTGTATGTTACCCACCTAAGTAGATTGTAAGCTCTACGGGCCAGGGACCTTTTTTCTCATGTTACATGTTTCAAGCACTTGTTTATTTCATGATGCACATACTTATTTATATATTTATGTATTTATTTATTGCCCCCTTGTACGGCTTTTTGTATTCTATGGGATATTGTCTCGGAGACACGTACATATAACAAAAACTTTTTTAATATATAACTTTCGTCATGATTGTGGTGTTTTTAAGCTTCTGAATTACATTTTTTAGGGTTACCAAAATCAACTTCCAAATTCAAGGGTTATCGATATCATGAATTTGAAGGTTAAAAACTGACTTGCATATTCGAGGGTTACCGTATTAGAAAATTCTGAATTTGAGAGTTACCAAAATCGATTGCCTTATTCACCGGTTAATGTATTTGAAAGTCCAAAAAATTTTATTTTCCGAAAGTTTTGTACCTCGAAACCCTCAAAAAATCAAAAAAAGGTTAATTTACTGCAAAAAGTTACTAGCCTGCTTTATATTACTTAAAGCAAATTCAAAGATACATCATCTATATTTTACAGTAACTAATCTCCCTATATGGCAAAAGCATAGATGGGTAAATGGATCCCTGCATAACTAAATGGAGGGAATTATCTGGAACATGCAAAATTAGTTATGTACAAAACCAGTACAGTAGAATGTGGGCTATATGGATCTATTAGTGGGTACAATGAAAGTTTGTAGAAAAATGTGTAGCAAAAATTTTCTTTCAATCTTTCAATACATTGCACAGACGATTGCCAACAGACGATACCCGAAAGTTTTGTTCCTCTCTCTACTTTCAATACCTAATCCCTGAAAGTTGAGATTGTTGGGGAACAGCCTACAATCTACTGTGTACTGTAATACACATCTGGCATTATACAAATTAGTTGTACGTTCATGTAAAACAAATTGTATGAAACCCAAACTTTCATCTTGAAAGTCTCTACAGAAATCAGAAATCTCGCTAATATGTTGTACAATCAGTTATGCTAACGTCAATCTAATTAGTCATAGGATCATGCCAGATTGGTGAGAATGGGAAATGTGTTACTCGCAGGAATAAATGAATTACAGTATCTTTCAAAAAGAAAATATGTGACTTGAATTGGGATTTTCAGCATTTGAGACTAACGAGTAGATTTGGCAGTACATTCATTTCAATAAGGATCTTCATCCAGACCATGTTATTATCCTCTTATATTTAGCCTATTATTATATTGATTGAAGTCAAAAATAATTTGCCTGATGAGAATTAGCTGATTGGCTTCCTGGAAATGTTTATCCCTAAATATTTAATAAGCTTGAATGGAAACAATCATGAAAAATGTTTTATTTATGTCTGTGAGTTTATTTTAGCATGTAATACTGTCGTGTTTTACAGTGTTGCAAATATTTTTTTGAATCTGATGTTTGACCTATTTTTTGCTTTGTGTGGTTTATGCCTAGATATGATTCAACTTTATTTATTTTGTTTTAATAAAAAAAAAAACCATTTCCCACCTATGTTCTTTTATTATTTGATGGTTTCTTTATAGAAACTACTATAATTGTATTTATTGGCTGCTGTCAGTCACTTGGCTATAACACAGCTTTATTGTACTGCCTTTTTGCAGGGCTGCTTTTAGTGGGCTTACTGGGCACTGTTTTGGGGGTCCTGAGCTGCTATTGGTCCAGAAATGAGAGCAAAATTGCACTGATAGGTATTTCCAGCTCTTTATAAAGAATCGATATCGGTTATTATGGAGAATGATCCGTTATCCTTTTATTGTGGTTAATAATATCACTAGTAGCAAAAACTCCAAAACAGCAAGAGAGCTGAGCATCCCGGCTCAAACACTGGATACTCTGTAGATAAAAAGGTTTACTTTATTAGAAATACATATATATATGCAAACACGCCACCACACCTGACGCATTTCGTGTATAGAACACTTCATCAGAGGTCTCTCTGTTCTATACATGAAAAGCATTGGGTGTGGTGGCGTGTTTGCATATATATATGTATTTCTAACAAAGTAAACCTTTTTATCTACGGAGTATCCATTGTTTGAACCGCATTGCACAGCTCTCTTTAGCTGTTTTGGAGTTTCATATCTTGGCCTAGCGAAGGGCCTGGGGCTTGCTGCACCTGGGCCTCTAACTACTGCCGGTAAGCACTGTTTCACCTGATGCCCCTGAAACAGGGTGTGTTTGTACTTTAGGATTTCCACCCGTTTAGATTTAGACAAGGGCTGGGGAGGTTCCAACGCCCTTCTGTTGGAGGAAGTAAGTTTCCGATTAGTTTTGTTAGTGGCATGTAAATCTGTTTCTATTTTGTTTTGTTATCTCACTAGTAGCAGTACTTTTTCTGCCGCAATGTTAATTTTTTACCACAGTCAAAAAAATAGCAGTACCAGATTATTTGCCAATTGAAGGCTGTGGTCATAAAAGAACACTGCATTCACCTCTGGCCTGTACAAATAAATCAGCCACGATAACTGATTCAATATCTGTTAACATGTCTTCAACCGATACTTACTGCACAAAATACTGGTACTGTTCGGTATTATCTATTGGCATCACAATATATCATTTTATGACATGGTCAGAACATACAGGTATCAATGGTTATTACATGGATGCATCTTTGTTTTAGAATTACATGATAAAATACCAATGCAATTGTTAAGAATCTGGGGTACCAGTAAATACCAATACTGTAGCTTTATTATTGGCACCACTTTAGCTACTTAAACAATATTTGTGGTGATGTAGAACATATTATGAGTGACAGAAATTTTTCATATCTGTACAGCGCAAGCAATGTAATAAAATTTAAGAGGGAAATTATTTTTTAAGGCCGGTCATTTTGTTGTATTGCAAACATTTGAGTGTATGTAAATACACTATTATTATATTCCGTATGGTTCTTAACCATACCAAATTGGCAAAGAGGGAAAAAAGGATTAGAAAAGAAAGAAGAAAAGCAAACAAACAAATTGGGTATGGAATTGGTTGTTTTCATGAAATACAGATGGTCAATAATCAAAATATCTTGTTAGATCTAACAGGATTTGCATATTATCAGCTACATGTAAGGATAATTTAAAGGGTAACTTTAGTTTCCATACAAGTGACATGTAAGAGCTACATTATACCTTTCAAAACAAGCCTAGAATGATGCGTCTAGCTTCTCTGGATCTTAAAGGAGAACTAAACCCAAAAAATCAAAGTTTAAGATAGAAAGTACTTGCCTCAACATCCTCTCAGCATGGAGGATTCCACTCAGGGGCCTTTTCTTTACCTCTATGAGCTCTTTTAGGTTCTGTTTGTTCTCTAAATCTGAAGCTGACATTTTCCCTTGCCTGCCAGTACTTTTACCTTCATTACATTTCCACTCCCACCTCTTAACCCCTATGGTGTAGGAATATATTAAATCATCAATATTCAAATTGGTGGTGCAGCTGATTAACCCTTTCCTAGTAGCAGTGTTGTAGTGTGATGTATATAGGTCTGGGTATCTAGTGTGTCCGGATCTGAAATAATGTCTCACCTACAGCTTTCACTCCGCCTAATCCGATAAATAAACAATAAATTGCAGGTGAAACATACAAAGACACAGGTCTGTAGCTGTAAATATTGCACGTTTATTGCAAAACATGCGTGCTACATGTTTCATACCCACTCAAGCACTTGAGGAAGGACAAGTGGGTCAGAAACATGTAGCACACATGTTTTGCAATAAATCTGCACTATTCATAGTTACAGACCTGTGTCTTTGTATGTTTCACCTGCAATGTATTGTTTAAGTGTTGGAGGGCCATATTAAAAAACTCGCGATACCGCTGGTTTTCGTTACTGTACGACCGTGGCAGTAGTATACCATAACATGTGGTAATAAACTACCGTAATGATATTCTACTGGTGGTCGTAGATTTAAGTTGACTATCGTACATTTACAAGATTTACTATAGTGATCATAAATTGATGATCGCCATAACGATCGCTAAAGAAGGCAATACCACACCTTTATAAATAAGGCCTGTAGTGTGAAGGTCTATAGCTCTGCCTGTCAGCTGTAGCAATATTAGTGGAAAGTGTAGCTTCTTAAAGGGGAATGTTGGAGGGTAGGAAGAGTGTGTTTTTATAGGAACCACATGGTGCAGAACTGTAGGGGGAGGATAGAGAAGTGAACCTGAACTTAGCACCAGCTCTGTGCAATGCATTTCTCATCAGTGTACCTTATTAAAGGGGAATGTTGGAGGGTAGGAAGAGTGTGTTTTATAGAAACCACATGGTGCAGAACTGTAGGGGTAGGATAGAGAAGTGAACCTGAACTTAGCACCAGCTCTGTGCAATGCATTTCTCAACAGTGTACCTTATTAAAGGGGAATGTTGGAGGGTAGGAAGAGTGTGTTTTATAGAAACCACATGGTGCAGAACTGTAGGGGGAGGATAGAGAAGTGAACCTGATCTTAGCACAGCTCTGTGCAATACATTTCTCATCAGTGTACCTTATTAAAGGGAATGTTGGAGGGTATTGTTTTTTTTCAACTGTCTGTATAAAACAAGCTAAGAAATGTATTGCTCACAGCTGTGTTAAGATCAGGGTCATTATATTTTCCTCCACCTGCAGCACTGCACCATGCTCTATAAGTGTATGTATTAAAGTTGAATGTTGGAGGGTATGCCATTTGCAGCTCTGCACCTGTTGTTTATAGAAATGTACATATTAATAGGAACTATTGGAGGGAATGCCAATTAAAGGGGCACTATTAGAGGGAACGCAAACATGTTCTATAAAATTAATGCAGCAGAAAGACTGCCTGTGGGAAGTTTAACATAAAGAAAATCACTCTTCCAATTAGGGTTCCCACCTTTGCCTTTAAGACCCGAACACATATACAGGACTATGTATCAAAAGTTCTTATCGTAAAAATGGTGCAAATTTTTCCACAACCAATCAGATTTTAGCATAAGAACTTTTATGACATAGGCCTGATAATATCTACACAACAAAAGGTTGTTAGTATTTTCTTTAGAAGCATGGTGCAGGCTTATACAGTTTGTATTTAATGCAATGGTACTTAGCACTGCAACATGTATATTTAATACGTGTTTGGTGGCCTTTGCCTTTACACTACTTCCAAAACTACTTCCAGGCTCTAACATTCCCCTTTAAAATGCGTTGCACAGAGCTGTGCTAAGACCATGTTCAAGTCAATATGCTGCACCTGCAGCTCTGAGCTGTTTTGTTTTTATAAGTGTCCCTTGTAAAGTGGTCAGTTCAATTCTACTGGGGTTGCCCCCTTTCCCTTTAAGATTCAAACACTTAGGGCTACTCCCACTAGTGCGTTTTGGATTGCGGTTTGTGATCCGATTGTGCTAGTGGGAGTGCAGGCATGTAATAGCCTATGGGACCGGCCCCACTACATGCGATGCATTTCTGTGTGATATTGGAGTGCATGCAATCACCATTTTTTGTCTGTATTGCATGCCCTCTGCTAGGGTCCAATTGCACATAAGTTCCATTGCATTAAATACATGCTGTATGGCTAAACAGAAATCAATGCAGCTTGCATTACACTTTTAAGGGCTAGGGCACACAAGCGCGTTTTTAAGGCGATTTCTATTTTCCAATTGTATTAAAATTGCAGCAATGCACCAAAATCTTGCGATTTTGGGTGTGTTTTGCGATTCACGCATGTGTCAGCAATTTGGTAACGCATGCGTTTTTTGTCCAATCGCATGCGTTTTCATAATGACAATGGACAAATCGCAAGCGCAAACACATGTAAATCGTGTGTGATTCAGGTGCGTTGCAGTGTGGCCGTGCCCTAAATGTACATTGCAGCAATACACACACTAATATAAATGGTAGAGTATAATAAACACATACAAAGACACAGTCTTGCAGAAATGCTCACAAATATAAACAAGTTGCTTCCTAAATACATATGAAAGGGTTAACACCTTCCCCCACTCTGTTTGGGCAGGAAAATCTGCTAATAATATTCACTGCTATCTCTGATGATTGGCTGGGAGACACTGGCAGGTGGGGACTCTGAGTTCAACTGTTACATGCAGCTTAGCATAAGGGGAGTGGGAAACAAACACAAGGTAGCTAGTTAGCATGTGCAGAAGGAATTTTGGTAGCTGTACCACCAGGAAGAGGCAACACTAGAAGCCAGCCGTGACATCATAGATTGCCAGTACTCAGAAATGTTCTATAAATGATTTCTACAGTAAAAGCTGAGTTCAGAGGTGAGAGACAAATGGTTTTACAAAGTGACAGTTTTAGAGTCTGTGAAGCTGCCTTTGTATTTTGGGTTTAGTTCTCCTTTAAGTTACAGGCTTGTAAAGGTACACTTTCCAGACCTGTTTCTGTGGCCTGCAACCATTCTGTGCAACCATTTCTCTACCTGAATAATTTCAGGCTAGTGGCTAACTTTAATTTTTTTTTAAGATGTTTGGGGCAGGGTTAAGTTGCAGCAGTGGGCAGGCACAAACCAGTGGTGCTGGTGATGTCACAGCTTACAGTACTAGCAGGAAAAAACACCCTTTATACTGCTGTAACTTTGCAGCTAGGAGCATGATCCTAGAGGCATTTTAAAAATAGTGTGCTCTTTTTAATAAAGGCTACTTGTATGGAGACCATAGTTTCCCTTTAAGTTAAGGAAAGTAATTGTATCAATTTCCTTTTTGTAAGCAGAAACACTGTAACAAACACTTCTGCAGTCAAAATATGTGGAACTCATTTACAAAATAACTTGCCCTTTAACTAGTAAAATAGGCACATTGAAAATTGTAAAATAAGGGCAAGCACTAAAGTAAATGCTACTACAAACCTATGCACCTGTCATATTCCCAATCAGCCACTAGGTGAAGTACATAGTGATTGTCAGGGGTTAAATATGACTGAAGTTTGTACTAAACATGCTCCAATATAGTATATATTTACAGTAATATACACTTTGAATTTAGCTAATAATATGGCTCAAAGTAACCTGGTTCATTTAATAGCAAAATGTAAGACTCTTAGATCGATGAGAATGGAATCATCTTTTGACATAAAATAACATAAATTCCATAACAAATATCATCACTGATCAGCTCTAGAAATAAGACTGTTGTGAGGGGGAAATATTTTCAAAAGAGGAAACTAATAAAGAAAAAATCAAGTTGTAGCTAAGCGACATTCAGACATACTGATAGGTTGTGTCAATTAAATGTGCTTAGACTGTAAGCTCTTCGGGTAATGTGAATGGGTATGTAGCCCTCTGGTTACACAGAATAGAAGTTTGGCGCTACAGGAGTCCTGTGTCTCCGCTATATGAGAGAGCACTAATAACAGATTGGCATGCCTCCACCCAGGATTTAGACAGGCTCCCTGGGAATGTTTATTTAAGGCAGATTGTAACAGTACAATCTGCCAGCCAGGAGTGAGTGTTGCAGAACCAGAACAGTTTCCCGACAAGGGTTTCCTTCTTTCTGTTTACACCTTTATCATAGTCACTTTTTGTCATACTGGTTTTCCCTTTACTCCCCTCACTTCCTAACTTCCTGGTTACCTGGCTCTTCTCCCACACTTCCTGGTTACATGGCTCCTCCCCCTCACTTCCTAGTTTAGGTATCTTAAAATCTCTATGATCCAGGATGAGCAGAATGAAAGTATCCCCAGCTTCCCTACATTCTCCCCCTGCTTAAAAATTTATCAATCCCTAAAATGCCCTGAATCAAACGGTATGCCATATGCATGGTTACACACACAGACGTG
Source organism: Hymenochirus boettgeri (assembly GCA_019447015.1). Classification (NCBI taxonomy): domain Eukaryota; kingdom Metazoa; phylum Chordata; class Amphibia; order Anura; family Pipidae; genus Hymenochirus; species Hymenochirus boettgeri. The sequence goes on along the minus strand of CM033473.1, from coordinate 145,326,638 downwards.
GAATCGACTAGCCACAAAGTGAGCCTATTCACAGTGGCCCAATTACAGCAACTTTTCAGATTTGTCAGACTAAACACCCCTCTATATTAGAATTTCTCCCCAAAAATATATATTTTTGGAATCTAAACACATTCAGCTACACAACTGTGTTATTCCTTTATGCATACCACCAATGGTGTGGGCGCAATTCTGTGTAGAATTTTGCACTTTTACCAGATATTCTGGAAAAATGTACAAGAATACATAGTTAAATACAAAGTTAAAAATACAAATACAAAGTTAAAAATCATGGCAAATTTTAATGTAATGTAAAAAAAACTTGTCAAGGATAAATCTCCCAAATGCCCTAAATCAAACGGTATGCCATATGCTTGGTTACACACACGTGGAAGCCACTACTCACAAAGTGAGCCAATGAGCCCAATAACAGCAACTTCCCAGATTTTTCAATCCAAACACCCCTCTAACTCAAAAATATCCCCCAAAACTATATATTCTCAGAATCTACACACCTTCAGCTAATCAATGGGGCAAATTTGTAATTCATACTATATTGGTGTGTGCACAGACCTTCGTAGAATTTAACTTTTAGCAGATTTTCTGAAAAAAAAAACCAAGCTTCAAAGTTAAAAATCCTATCAAACCCCCAAGTAATGAAAAGAAAAGTTACTAAATATCAATCTCCCACATGTCCTGAATCAAACAGTATATGCGTGGGTGCACACAGAGACGTGGCCACTAACTAACTCAAATGGGAAGCATGCACAAGTGCAATTACAAGAAAAAATCAAAGTGCTCTGTAATTTCAAGCTTTCTCTTATTCATAGTGAAACTGCCACAAAACTTGGAAATGACCCCCACAAATAAAACCCCCCACTAAATATCAATCTCCCACATGTCCTGAATCAAACTGTATGCCATATGTAAGGGTGCACACAGACACATGGCCACGGACTAACTCAAATGGAAAGCATGCACAAGTGCAATTATAAGTGCTCTGTAATTTGAACAGCCTACACTTTTTCAAAGCAAACAGTCCCGAAACTTGGAAAAAATAGATTTTTGGAATCTACACACCTTCAGCTATGTTACGGTGCCAAGCTTTCATACATACATAAAGAATTCCAGACACAGTAATCCATAGAACTCTGTGTTTTTAGGAGATTTTGTGAAAAATAAAAGATGATTCAAAGGTTGATATCCTACCTAAACCCACTTGACAAGTAAAAAAACCCTCTAAATGTCAATCTCCCACATGTCCTGTATCAAACGGTATGCCATATGCATGGGTGCACACAGAGACGTGGCCACCAAGTAACTCAAATGGGACCCATGTACAAGTGAAATTACAAAAAATAATCAAAGTGCTCTGTAATTTGAACAGCCTACACTTCTTCAAAGGAAACAGTCCCGAAACTTGAAAATACCCCCCACAAACTATATATTCAAAGGTTGAAATCCTACATAAACCCACTTGACAAGCAGAAAAACCCACTAAATGTCAATCTCCCCCATGTACTGATTCAAACGGTATGCCATATGCGTGGGTGCACACAGAGACGTGGCCACCAACTAGCTCAAATTGGACCCATGTACAAGTGCAATTACAAGAAAAAATCAAAGTGCTCTGTAATTTGAACAGCCTACACTTCTTCAAAGGAAACAGTCCCGAAACTTGAAAATACCCCCCACAAACTATATATTTTTGGAATCTACACACCTTCAGCTATGTTGCGGTGCCAAGCTTTCATACATACATAAAGAATTCCAGACGCAGTAATCCTTAGAACTCTGTTTTTAGGAGATTTTGTGAAAAATAAAATAAGATGATTCAAAGGTTGATATCCTACATAAACCCACTTGACAAGCAAAAAAAACTCCCACATGTCATGAATCAAATGGTATGCCATATGCGTGGGTGCACACAGAGGCGTAGCCACTAACTAGCTCTAATGGGTCGCATGCACAAGTGCAATTACAAGAAAAAATCAAAGTGTTCTGTATAACAGCCTATTCAACTTGGAAATACCCCCCACAAAAATATATTTTTGGAATCTACACACCTTCAGCTAAGTAACAGGTGGGGACTCTGAGTTCAACTGTTAAGCTGGGTACACACGATGAGATATTTCGGTCCGATCGACCGATAATTCAGTGTATCGGATCAGACCAAAATTATCGCATCCGAATGCGGCCATGTCCAAACGATCGTTTGTCCAAATCGGATGAAAGGACGATCGGACATGGTAGAAAACCTTGTCCGATCGTGCGGTCCTCTTTAGCCGCGACCGACAGTCCTTCCTCCTGGCCGACCGGTCGGAAGTATGGAACGGTCGGTCAGGAGGAAAAATCGCTAGGTGTGTATCTAGCTCTTCATGCAGCTTAGCATAAGGGGAGTGGGAAACAAATACAAGGTAGCTAGTTAGCATGTGCAGAAGGAGTTTTGGTACCTGGACCACCAGGAAGAGGCAACACTAGAAGCCAGCTGTGACATCATAGATTGCCAGTACTCAGAAATATTCTATAAATGATTTCTACACTAAAGAGCTGAATTCAGAGGTGAGAAACAAATGGTTTTACTAAGTGACAGTTATAGAGTCTGTGAAGCTGCCTTTGTATTTTGGGTTAAGTTCTCCTATAAGCATACATTTTATAAACATCTTATGTGTTCTAATCCTATTCTGTACAATACAACACCCTGAATTCAAACACGGTTTTCAAAAAGCATATTGTGCCTCAGGTGAGAAAAATCAAGTGATGCATTTTGTACATTGTAGTCTTCATCAGAGTAAATAAATATGACATTTTAAAGACTTGAACTCATGGTGACATTTTCAGGACTAAGCATTTAATAAAGGTTTATATTTATGGACAACTCTTGCAATAGCTGATTGCTATAAATAATCAAATTGGTTTTATTTATTTTATTCTAAAGAAAATTTCAGGGCCAGAAAAAGTTCTCTTCTATTTTACCTTGCATTTTCTTAAAAGGTAACTTTAGTCCTCATACATGGTCCTTCAATACATGCAAGCATGGCCCTGGGGTCTTTTAAAGGTATGAGTCTGCTCTTTTTAATAGATGGCACTTGGATGGAGACCACAGTTCTGCTTTTAGTCATAATGGTCAAATTACAACATTACTGTAAGCCCTATCGCAGGGCTATATTAAATTCTATAAGTGACCAGTTGCATACATTGAATTGTAATGATTCAATAGTGATACTTTTGCTGGAGAGGACATAATCTTCCTCTGTACATTACTAGCAATAGTTAGTGCTGCCAAATAACACTGCCAGTAAAGCATATCACTAAAGTGCCTGATAAAACTGATAATTTGCCTTTTGTTGTCTCCCATTCCCACATGGCCATAGTACCGTAACTCTAATTAGACCTGTACATTCAATCAATAGTAACATCTATCTGGTTACTTACCTTGTGATAATCCCAGACGGATGGTGGTTTGTGGCTGATGTTATGTCAGTAACATTGTTCAAAAAGTAATTGAGCCGGGCGGTTTCTTTTATTTGGATTTTCGCAGTCACGTCGTTTAAATACTAGATTATGAGCACTACTGTTGGCTGTAAATTAATTCAGAACCCTTTAAACAGATCATGTGATATAGAAATGCTGCAAGGTACCAACTGTGTATAATGCATATAACCCTGATTAAAGTAAATGCACTTAAATACCAGGGTTCATATTTAGATGCAGTCTTGCTAAATATTACTAATCACTTTTTCTCAGTGAAAACATGTCATAACGGTCTCTACTAGGGGTCCTGCAAGCAGGAAGTCAGTATTTTGGTTGCATTTATTTATACACAGACAAAATGCTGAATTGGCAGATTAAGGTCATTGGGATGAAAAAATGAAAAATGTATTTGCACTGAACTTCTCCTTTAAAGGTATACCAGCAAGAATTAGTCTTTATGTAGAAAACTATGATTTAAATCGAGCCTTACTGACTAGTGATTTAAACCCTGTCTAACACCTTCCCTTTGCAGATGCCTCTGTTCCAAACTTCTGTAGTCTATATTACACTTGGTTTGCCTGAGGCAGGGTTGTTAGAGGAAAAAATAAGGCTATAAAAATGTTGCTATTGACCTGTTAAAAAAAATGCGTAACGTTGATCCAGTTTCACAGCACAATTTTTTTCACAGTTGTATTTTACTGTTTATTTTTATATTTTACCGACTATTGGTAGTGTGCATTGACTGTGTATTCTTTGAATATCTCTTTACTCACAACATGCATAAAATAAAAATAGCATTATAGTATATATACTTTTTTTTTTTTATAAAAGTCAGTTTTATTATAGTCTTATTAATATTTATTTGATTATTTGGCACTGATGCCATTATAACTCATTTTTTTATATAGGAATGACTTCCTAATTTGGACAGTATATATCTATTTATCACAAACTATTACAATAGGTTAAATTTAGAAATGGCTTGTATTGATGATTATATTGTTGGACTGGAGAAATATTATTTGTGCTTTTAGTTACATCACACCATATTGTTCTTTGCTGTAGCATTCACTAATTCACTACATTTGTATAGTTTTTCTCTTTACGTCATATATACTACATTTGTCGTTGTACATGCTGCATGGCATTGACTAAACATTTTTACATGTAATATACAGTTTTGAGCATAACATTTTCTCAATTTTATATCATAACACAGCTTATGTTAAGAAGCCATTTCTATAACCAGTAAATGAATAATACATAGCCACAATGAATATGCTGTATGCATATTGCTTTGCCCCAGGCAGCTATGCCTGGTAGCTGATGACACTTTCAACTTCAGAAAAATGAAAAACCAGTTTAACATCTATAGTGACATTTCTTGTTGTTCACTCTTCATCGCTTTTTAGTATATTTTAAATTTTACTGAACATTGAAATATGGATACCGGTAAGTATTGACAATTCTTTCAGATTATGCAAGGAAAAGCCGAGGTGTTAGGTGCACCTGTGGAACTCCACTAATATACTTTCCTTTAAGATATAAATAGGCTTATTTGATTAAAAAATAATTTAAATCAAATGTGCCTACAGAAAATGCCACTTTTTTCAACGGTGTTGAAAAAAAAAAGTGCAGTTTTTCTAAAGAGCAACTAAATTAAAAAGCAGAGCACCTTGATAGAAAAAACAGTGTTTTATAGTCCAGAATTCAAGCAGTGTGGTCATTGACTACTATTTTCTTTGCACATGTCCAATCCTAAGCTAATGCAGGACCTTGTTACAGCAGGTCACTCCTATTAGTATTCTCTAGCCAATCTTGTTACAGTTCATCTTAGGAAGGGGAGCATGTGTGGCCAGACAGTGCACATGGACACATTTACCTTTTCCAGTTATTAAGGGGATTACATTTACTTTAATGCCAATTACTGGATTGGAAATTTATAGTTTATTGGTGTTCTTAAGGCAGGATACTTTTATATTATATACAGATTTTCAGGGTTATTCAATAAAAGTTCTTATCGTTTAAAATGGTGCTAATTTTGCCCCAACCAATCAGATGTTAGCTCTCAAATGTTACATAAGTTCTGATTGGTTGGGGCAAAATTAGCACCATTTTTAACGATAAGAACTTTTATTAAATCTCCCTGCTTGTATATAAAGAAAAGTTCTCAAGGGCTAGGCCACACTAGTTCGTTTTTAAGCATGATCCGATTGTGATTTCAATCAACTCGCACATTTAAAAGTGGACACTAGTGTTGGCCATCTGATGTGGCCACACTAGTGCACTGCCATGCGTTGCTGCGCATGCGATCTGTTAATCAGAAATATCAGCTCAGGTGTACAGATCCTAAACAGGAAGCAAAAGAAACCTGCATTCTTGAAATAAGAGAAACAATTATAAAATTATTTAAGGAGATGAAACATAAACGTCTCCTACTTTCATATTTTACTCACAAAGTAATATTACAGTTATTTTTCCCCCAGCCAACCAATATACTTTTTTTCTCTCTTTTTTTGGTAATACAAATAACTTTTAGTGATATCTAAAAATAATTATTAGCTTTTATTTCATTTTAAAACATGAGTAAGTTTTTGAATTTTATATATCATTGTCAGATTACATTGTCAGCAAATTTTAATATAATAAATGTACCATAAAAAATTACTCAATGGAGCATATGTATAAAGCATTGGTTGAAATTTTGGGGGGATCCAATTTTCCTGGTGGTCAACGAAATTCTCGCCACACATTGCTAAGAAATAGATTTTTTGGTGAACACTTTCCTATATATTTTCTATCCTGGAAATAGGTTCTTTACTTATTGGAAGATGTCATTAGTATTGTTAAAAATTCCCCATGGTGTGTTTCCAAATACACAAATTAATAGTGTCCAGTTAGTTAGCTATTACATGTTTGCTAAATATTCAACTTGGAGTATAAGACTAATTAACATATGTTCAGATATACCTCTTGAGTGTTTAATAAACATTGTATTGACTTACAGTATAAAAGTCCCCCGCCTGCTATGTTACCTAATAACCTTACCAAGCCCTGCTCTGTTACAGCGATAAGTTCAGAATTTAGTTTTCTACCTTACAGACTAATTTTGCAGCTCTGAAAGTCCCAAAATGTATGTGCTATGCAAGAAGAATGTCTTTCTATTGGACAGTGCAGGTAGAGTCTCAAACTCTTAGAGGAAGCGGAGCCAAACCAGTACTATGAGCTGGACTTTCAAGGAACAGTATGGGGGATCAAGTGCAAACCCAGGGTTAATCATGTTTTAATTTAAAGCTTAATATTATATGAACACACGGTAGGATAATACGCCACACTTAAATTCACACAAAACCTTTTACAATGCCTCTCTCCTAATCAACTTTCCCTATGCACTCTGACAAAATGTTGTCTAGCATGGAGACAGTTTTCACTGCAAAAATAGTGATTTTTGAGTAAAAGTCAATCAGAGTATAAGTCGAGGTACCTGTTTTTACCTGAAAAATTAGTAAAAACTGATTGAATCGAGTATAAACTGAGGGTAGAAATTATGACCACTACTGCCTTCTGATTTTGTATTGTTTTGTAGCTTAAGTTGCCCTTTAAATGGACAGCAGAATTTCCATACAATAGGTTCAATAAACTTTTAATTAAGCTTACCATCATTTACAATTCTCCTGACCCCATATAGTAAAGGGAACTCTGACCCCCATATAGTAAAGGGCACTCTGACCCCCATATAGTAAAGGGCACTTTGGCCCCATATAGTAAAGGGCACTCTGACCCCCATATAGTAAAGGGCACTCTGACCCCCATATAGTAAGGGGCATTCTGACCCCAATAGTTAAAAGTGTCACCTGAGAGTTGTAGTTTCAAGCTGTCATTTGCATTGAACTAGCAGCCATTTTGCCCCAAACTGAGAAGACCCATCATATGTACAGCATCCAGATGAGCAGTGACAGTGCTGAGTGAGTCCAGCAGCCAGACTACAGGAAGCAAGAAGGAGTGTAAAGGCAGATCAGCTCCTGATCAGCTCCTTCTATGCAGGTGAAGGATTTCTTTTTAACACAGCGCCACCTACTGGTTACTATGCGCAGCATTTGGATCTATTGCAGCATTTGGATCTAAATTAGGACTTGACCTGAGTATAAGTCGAGGTTAGGTTTTCAGGCTAATTTTAAAGCATGAAAATCTCGACTTATATTTGAGTATATGCGGTAATAATATTTTGTTGAAATATTGGAAAGTTAACAAACGAGCATGTGTAATTTGATTTTTCTAATCTTAGAATAATAATACGTTTATTAGATTTATTTTAAATAGAATGGGTGGTTGGTTTGACCTACCTCACAATACTCTCTCAACAAAGCAGCAGTGGGGAGAAAAATGCAACAAATGCTCCCCATTCTCAGTTGGCCTGGGACATTCTACAGGGAACAGGCCAGACAGCTGAAAATTTAAATTATTTTCTTATATAGATCTGCATATTCTGCAGAAATTTATAGCATAAATTATTCAACATGCTGCCCCGAAAGAGTATTTGGAGATAGCCAGAGTTCAAGAATAGGCTTCAGATCAGTCTGAGCAGCAGGGACGGGAAAGGAGACAGATGTTGGTACTAATAAGTACTAGAGATAAGGGGTTTAAAGACTTGAGCAGTAGCAGAATGGTTGGTGAAGGTACTGAAGCTAAAGGGCTAATGTAAACAAAAATTGACAAACTCAAGAAAGATCAAGGAGATGGGGGACTAAAACAGTTACAGGAGTTTGAGAAAAACTGCCTTGATTTTAAAGTTCTTGGTTTTAAATTCAGTGGAAATTATCAATATTTGTTAAATTGTTAGTTTGTGTAATGCCTCCTTAGTTATTTTACATATTCTCTCCCATTTTGAAAAATCAGTTGATTTCATACCCTTTGTTGTTGACATTAGTGAGCTGACATTACAGGTTCTAACGTTCCTTCTTCTTCCCAGGATGGACCACATCCTTGGAATGTTCCTAACAGTAATTTCTACCGATTGGCTGTTGGATGGGTCAAACATGCTCAGATCTCTACTGAGCAACTGAATCAACCCAGGTGCTGGGTCAAGGGCAATACCATAATAGACTCTAATAGGGGTCCTGCAAACAGGAAGTCAGTATTTCGGTTGCATTTATTTATACACAGACAAAATGCCGAATTGGCAGATTAAGGTCATTGGGATGAAAAAATACTGCTCTTTTTTTCTGAAAAGCATTTGTATTTGCACTGAACTTCTCCTTTAAATAACAGCTGATGATCTATATAAGAAGCAATCTAATTGCATATTGGCTATCCCTAGTTGCACTTTAATAAGGATGTACAACAACCCAATTATATATATATTGGGTGTTACATTGAAGGTTTGACCAAGCCTTCTGGGAAATTGTACTCCACCCAGAGTCATTTGGTCATTTGAGCCAAGAACTTTAAACTAGATATTCAGGCCACACAGGAGAAGCTGTCAGCTCATGAATCCAAACAGGCAAGTACCAGTAGGTTAGGACCTAGTTAAATAAAACAGCCTTGACGTGGTGACTGGGCTTAAAATAATTTAGCCAACTTATTGAACTAATTGCTTTTATTTATCCAGGGTTTAGCAGACTGTTTTAGTAGCAAACTTATGGAGGTAGCCAATATGCAATTTGAATTGCTTGTGCACTAGAATTCAATTTTTTTTATGTATTATATTTTGGTCCCTAGTTGCACTTTAATGTGGATGTACAACAACCCAATTTTTTATATGTTACATTGAAGGTTTGACCAAGCATTCTGGGAACTTATATCTGTTGTATTCAATTAGATCAGCTGGACTTTTAGTTTAGTTCTTGAAGACGTTTCGCTAGTCACCCGACTGGCTTTCTCAATTCAGAATGACTTTTAACATATCACAGCCAGGTGTTAAGGGTGTGATTAGATAGTGGCTAAGAGGTGTTATAGGAACACCCAGAGTAAGGTGTCAAAACAGCATTGTACATGTACTTGTACAAGACATTCTGAATTGAGAAAGCCAGTCGGATGACTAGCAAAACCTCTTCAGGAACTAAACTTCAAGTCCAGTTGATCTAATTGAATACAACAGATATACCATGACCTGGATGAATGAGAACCTTCACAAGCATTATGGGAACTTGTACTCCACCCAGAGTTAGGTCATGTGCTTGTTTGAGCAAAGTACTTTAAACTAGAGAGTCAGCTTCAAGCACACAGGTCACACAGGAGAAGCTGTCAGCTCATGTAGCCCAAAAGGCAAGTACCAGTAGGTTAGGACCCAGTTAAAGAAAGCAACCTTGACGTGGTGACTGGGCATAAAATAATTTGTCCAACTTATTGAACTAATTGCTTTTATTTATTGAGGGTTTAGCAGGTTGTTTGTAGTAGCAACCTTATGGAGGTATCCAATATGCAATTAGAATTGTTTGTGCACTAGAATTCTATTTTTTGTATGTATTATATTTTTGGTCTCTAGTTGCACTTTAATATGGATGTACAACAGCCTGATTTTCTATATATTGTTTGTTACATTGAAGGTTTGACCAAGCCTTCTGGGAAATTGTACTCCACCCAGAGTTAGGTCATGTGCAGGTTTGAGCAAAGTACTTTAAACTAGAGAGTCGGCTTCAAGCATCCAGGCCACACAGGAGAAGCTGTCAGCTCATGTAGCCAAATAGGAAAGTACCAGTAGGTTATGCAATTAGAGTTGTTTGTGCACTAGAATGCTATTTTTTGTATGTATTATATTTTTGGTCCCTAGTTGCACTTTAATATGGATGTACAACAGCCCAATTTTTTATATATTGTGTTTTTTATATTTTTATATACTATATTAGAAGCAATCAGCAATCACACTTGTGTTATGTAGAACAGAAACATGACTTTTTAAAAACAATTTTACTTAAAATAGCACATTCTTTATACTCTTAAATTCTCAAATTAACAAATTAGGAATGGACATACAATTATTGTAAAATAAATCACACTTTATTCATACATAGTGGCTTACAAGAACAGCACAACTTTTCAGGCTATAATTCTGCTTCCTTATGTAAATATACTGAATACATGAAGTGTTGTGCAGTTCTTATATGTTTCTATGTGTAACTAAAGTGACAATTATTATTTCACGTATGCTTCCATTGCTACTTTGTAGAACTGTTTACAGAGGTCATTTATCTGGACACCAGTTAATTTCTCCCAATATGCACAGGTAGCCTGATATGTCTTCTGTTTAAATGCAACTATGGTCCAAAAAAGGGCCATTTCCACAGGAAGTAGGACAGCATACTCCTACATCACTGGACCGTCAATAGCATGAGCAATGAGCTGTAAAGTTTCATGCCATGGCATGAGCAGAACTTTGACAGTTCACCCCCCAGCCTCCAGGCACAGGACAGGAAGTACACAAGCTAATAAATTTTAACCCCGCCCCCTCACCTACCAGTCCTTTTCCTGTCCCTCGCATAGGAGGATGCACAAGTGAAGCTTTATCCTGGATCTGAATGGTTGCCCCATTCTCTTTCGAGCCTAGCTGCAACGCTCCGTTTTTGGTGTTATGCGCAGCTTGCAGATACCTGGTACCATGTCGGCCCTCTTTAGGGAGCCCTTGTGGGAAGAAATCATTATAATAAACCAGTCGTGTGTAATGTTTCCTGCTACAGAAGGAGTATCCTACTGGTTTACTATTATGTCTTTGCGTTTCTGGAAGGAGTTAAGGCCCAACACATGGTGTGTTGTATCCGCTGTAATCTTCACCAGTTTGGTGTTTGCCACTCTGTGGTTTGTCTTCAGGTATCTACTCATTTACGTATTGAGAACTGAACAGGAAATGACAAAACTCACAACATTTTACCTGTATCATGCATCTATCATATACATACATGTAAACTCCATTATACTATGTCTATTATGCATAATCACTAACACCCTCTCTGGGCTTAAACAGGCTAGAGACTCTGACTTTACAGTGGCACACAACTGTTGTCACTCTGAAAAAAACACATCTGGATATCACAAGAATGTATATGATAGATGCATAAGACAGGTAAAATGTTGTGAGTTTTGTCATTTCCTGTTCAGTTCTCAATACGTAATTTTTAATGTCTATGTCATTTCCTGTTTAAGAGTTTAAAAGTCATGTGGTATGATCAGTGAGGTGATTAACTTTTTTGTATGAGCCTGAAGAAGGGAGCATGATGTGGCTCCCGAAACGTTGCTCGTTTGTTTGATCAATAAACATATATGGATATGAATTGCAAAAGCTTGTGAGTGCTGTTTTATATACAGAGTGTATCAATTGGGGAAAATCCAAATTCCCTGTGAGCATTGCACCGGAGTATATTGGATTGGAGGAGTGCTGTTTGTATATGTGTGTGTATATATATATATATATATATATATATATTTTTTTTTTTTTCCCCCCCAGGGTTATTTAATAATTAAAATATATAATTATCAGATCAGATATTAGATATTAGCTTTCAAATGTTAAATAAGATCTGATTGGTTGGGGCAAAATTAGCACCATTTTAAACAATAACTTTTTATTGAATCTCCCTGATAGTTCCTTTTGTTTAGCCTGAAATTAGCTCCAGGGGGCAACCTTCTAAGCGAAATCTAGATCCAGGAGATGAGCTGTTCCTTTAGGTAAGTATTCTTGTTTAGATTAATTTCTAACTTCTTTATTTTTCTTTCAGATCATCACACTATTGTCAATACACCAGTTTGCATGGATTCTAGAAGTAGGCTTCGGCCTATAGCAGTTGGCTAGCAAACCTAATGGTATTGCCAGCCCTGTTGAGCAAAAATGTAAAATCTTCTGCTGCAATGAAGCATAATTTAGTTTTCTGTCTTGCAAAAATGTAAACCTGCAGTTTCCTATATTGGCAGACTGCCATACCATCTTAAACGCACCTGATCTCGGAAGCTAAGCAGACTCAGGCCTTGTTAGTACTGGATGGAAGACCACCTGGGAATACCAGGTGTTGTACACCTTTTAACAATAAGGTATAATGTGCAGTTTTCATGCAATGCAAAAATAGCCTGTTACCTTGCAATGCACTATATATAATCTAGTTGCATTGCATATTGGATAATTCAGTTTTCCTACATTGCTATATGGTATAATCTGCAGTTACCCTGCATTGCTATATGGTATAATAATTTGCAGTTACCCTGCATTGCTATATGGTATAATAAATAATCTTTAGTTACCCTGCATTGCTATATGGTATAATAAATAATCTTTAGTTACCCTGAATTGCTATATGGTATAATAATCTTTAGTTACCCTGCATTGCTATATGGTATAATAAATAATCTTTAGTTACCCTGCATTGCTATATGGTATAATAAATAATCTTTAGTTACCCTGCATTGCTATATGGTATAATAAATTATCTGCAGTTACCCTGCATTTCTATATGGTATAATAAATAATCTGCAGTTACCCTGCATTGCTATATGGTATAATAATCTGCAGTTACCCTGCATTGCTATAATCTATATATCTGCGTAACCTATATATGTCATAAAGTAATGTATAATCTTTCCCTGCAATTACATAACATATAATGTCCCAACGTATAAACTGCAGTTTCGTATAATCCGCAGTTAATCTGCTATGCCATTATGTACAACCTGCAGTTATAATGTGCAATCTGAAGTTTACATGCAGTGCCTGGAAGTTTCCACTTTGACTGTCTTAATATATACTAGATGGATTTGGAGCTTCATCACTATAAATCAACAAAGGAGACCTCTGCAATCATTTTCTTTCAGCTAAACTGATACATTCCTATATAAGTGTTAACTGCAGCTTGTAGTTACCTGGTACCACATTAGCCCCAGTTGGGGATCATTTGTGAAGAGAAATCACTGCTGCCCTGGAGCCATTCATGTTATGTTATTCTGTTAATGTGATCTTCCAGGTTGTATTTCTGACCCTTCTACATCTAGTTGTAAGATGTCTAATAAACAATTACTTATCCTTTTTCTCTAGTGTTGAATATTCATAGTTCAGAAGCATACTAAACCTTCAGTTGCTCACTCTGTAATGTCCTTTTCTTTAACAATATGTTGTGAGTTTATATCTTGTGTAAGGTCACTATGAAGATATGAGTTATCCTAGGTCTTAATTAAATCTCTCCATTTTTTCCAGTGTCTAGCCTGCAACCAATCCTTTACTTACAGTTAAATTCCGTATATATGTTCAAATATGTGTGTTTACTGCACTGCAGTTTCATCTCTAACGTCCATCTGGGAAAGGAAGTCTACATATCCTGCTATCCATTTGTAGGTGCATAGTAAGAGCTTCCCCTGGGAGTATACTGCTAGGAATCATAATTTAATGTAATAATTATTACTTCCTACAGGATTTTGCTCAGTCTTTATCTCTGATATATGTTTTAGTCCAATACAGGACATTGATAGCATAGGGCAAATAACCAGAGCTTTTTAGTAACAGTCTGGTTTACCATTTAGGAGAACCTGTTTGTTTTTTAAGTTAGTCTATAGCTATTTTGCTTTAGAAAGTGGTTTACAGCTAACAATGTATTTTTATGTTCCCTCTACAGGTCTGTGGATAAGTGTCGTCATTCCCTCTTTTCCATAATATTCTAGCAATAGTTATCATTCAGGGCTACCTTGGAGAACCATATTCTTTAGTTAAGATGCATTCATTTGTGGAAAGTCTTCTTAACAATCTCTGTGGAGATAATCTAGCCATCTCATTAGAAGTTTGGCTTTAATTGCAGCCTTCTCTCATCTTCTGCCTTTTCTTTTGTCTTAAGAAAACTTTAAGCAATTCCTTGGTTGTTGGATCGCTGGACAATTCTTTTTTCCATTTATTTCCACTGAATTATCCTATGTTCTATTTGAAATTTGCTGATTTTAATTATTGTCTTGTTGATAGAATGGTCCGTCCATGGATCCTTCTTGTTAATCTGTTTGCTTATGGATGCTATGTTCCATTTTGCAGCAAAGCCTTTGGGCCTTGAATATTTAGATTCCCTTTGTACCTGGAGATTTATCGTGCTTTAAAGATTCTTACTTCACTGTTTAGGTCTATGAGTTTATTCCATTAGTATTTGTGATATGATTTCCTTTTAGCACTTCAGACGGCCAGTTGTGAATTTCAGAGCCTCTTGGCCATTCCTTAGCTTTGTAGGCAGCAGTGTAGTGGATAGTCTACAGAGGTTTTCTATTCAGAATTATCTGTTTTAGTGGTATTAAAGGCTTTGCTTGTCTTTTTCCCCCAGATATTCAATCTGGTGTAATTATTCATTCTAAGGATTGGCATCTTGGATACTGCCATTCTTCTAGTCTACTGTCCTATAAATAGAGTTTAGGCCAATTGATGCTAAGAGGTCCCTCTATAGCTGTATTATACCCTGGTCACAGGAACTGACTAAATCCTAGCCATTGTATTGACAAATATGATTTGCAAACAGCCTGGAACTAAGCATTTGCCTTATTTAATATTTTGTAAGATATGTTGGTCATAAGTCCTTGATTCTGGTTTGGGGTATAATTTTTTCCCACCCTTCTAGTTTTCTTACTGCTTTGGTATATCCCATTAGTGACCACTGCCATGTGTAAGGACCAGGAAAACTGAAAATTTGTATCATACTTACCGTAATTTTCATTTCCTGGACTGGTACATGGCAGTGGTCACTAAGCTCCCTCCCTTCATATCACCCATGCTCGGGACAGTTTGGACTGGTAGGTGAGGGGGCAGGGGATAAAATGTATTAGCTTGTGTACTGCCTGCCCTGTGCCTGGAGGCTGGGGGGTTAACCCATTAGTGACCACTGCCATGTTCCAGTCCAGAAAATGAAAATTACTGTAAGTATAATGACAAATTTTCAGTTATCTGTGCTTATAGGACTCTACACACAGAACACTAAATAAACATTTACATTTTGATTTAACATTTTCACCAATAAACCCAGTCAAGTTACAGGCCACACACCCTAGCCACAAAGCTTTAAATTACAATTCACAGTATTTCTTTGCCCTTCTTCTGTATGAGCTGTAGGACTAAAAACGCAACTGGAGACTGGAGAGTAGGTCAACCTTAGGCCCTCTGGTGTCCCAAATAGCCCTAACAAACTTGTCTGGTCTTTTTAAGTAATTAGTGGACATCCAAAACTTGATATACTTGCCAAACAAGGTACAAAAGAGGTTGTAGAAAAATGGCTTAAAGCATAGTTCTGTCATTATTTTGTTGTTTATTAATTTCTGTACTGGGAATGGGTGGATGTGGTTAGCTAGGAATGGTTGGATGTGGTTAGCTAGGAATGGTTGGATGTGGTTAGCTGGGAAAGGTTGGATGTGGTTAGTTGGGAATGGTTGGATGTGGTTAGTTTGGGAACGGTTTGGATGTGTTAGTTGGGAATGGTTGGATGTGGTTAATTGGGAATGGTTGGATGTGGTTAGCTGGGAATGGTTTTGGGAATGTGGTTAGCTGGGAATGGTTGGATGTGGTTAGCTGGGAATGGTTGGATGTGGTTAATTGGGGGAATGGCTGGGTGTGGTTAGCTGGGAATGGTTGGATGTGGTTGCTGGGAATGGTTGGATGTGGTTTATTGGGATGGTTGGATGTTGGTTTATTGGGAATGGTTGGAGTGTTTTTGGGAATGGTTGGATGTGGTTTATTGGGAATGGTTGGATGTGGTTTTGGGGAATGGTTGGATGTGGTTTATTGGGAATGGTTGGATTTGGTTTATTGGGAATGGTTGGATGTGGTTATTGGGAATGGTTGGATTGTGGTTAATTGGGAATGGTTGGATGTGGTTAGCTGGGAATGGTTGGATGTGGGTTAGTGGGAATGGTTGGATGTGGTTAGTGGGAATGGTTGGATGTGGTTAAGTGGGAATGGTTGGATGTGGTTGTGAATGGTTGATGTGGTTAAGTGGGAATGGTTGGATGTGGTTAGCTGGGAATGGTTGGATGTGGTTAGAGTGGGAGGTTGGATGTGGTTAAGTGGGAATGGTTGGATGTGGTTAAAGTTGGAATGGTGGATGTGGTTAGTGGGAATGGTTGGATGTGGTTAAGTGGGAATGGTTGGATGTGGTTGTGGGAATGGTTGGATGTGGTTGTGGGAATGGTTGGATGTGGTTAAGTGGGTGGTTGGATGTGGTTAGCTGGGGAATGGTTGGATGTGGTTAGTTGGGAATGGTTGGATGTGGTTAATTGGGAATGGTTGGATGTGGTTCGTGGGGACTGGTTTGGGCTGTGGTAAGTGGGCATGGTTGGCTGGTTAAGTGGGGGTTGGTGTGGTTAAGTGGGAATGGTGTGGCTGTGGTTGTGGTGGTTTGATGTGGTTGGGATGGTTGGTTTGGTTACGTGGGAATGGTTTGGTGATGTGGTTCCGTGGGCTGGTTGGCTGTGGTTCCTTGGGCTGGTTGGTGTTGGTTCAGTGGGCCGGTTTGGATGTGGTTCCGTGGATTGGTGTGGATTTGGTTAGTGGGCATGGTCTGGATGTGTGTTTACGTTGGGAATGGTTGGATGTGTTAACGATGCGTGAATGGTTGGTGTGGTTCGTGGGCATGGTGGGCTTGGTTAGCTGGGAATGGTTGGGTGTGGTTAGCTGGGAATGGTTGGATGTGGTTAGCTGGGAATGGTTGGATGTGGTTTATTGGGAATGGTTGAGTGTGGTTAATTGGGAATGGTTGGGTGTGGTTAGCTGGGAATGGTTGGATGTGGTTAGCTGTAGTTCAGCAAGTAGCTTCAGGCTACTGGTTATCCTATATAATAAAATGCAAGTGTGCGTCCCTGTGTCCGTGTGTGTGTGTCCTGCAGTTACCTCTTTTTGCCACTTGGTGTGCATTCTATTCCTCAGGCTGCTGCAATTTCCCTCCAGGCAATTACAGAGTGCATTGACAGTGCTCTACCTCCCCCGCAACAGCCTCTCAGCCCCTTCATTTCCTTTCGTGCAGGAAAGTCTTTTACTGTGCGGCATAATTTACTTTTGCGTATCTCCATCAGTGTACCTTCAGTAACACACACGCTGATTGATTATGCGTGAAACGCCGGTTGATTATGCGCATGTGCGGAAAGCGGTTTCATGGTAACTGTTTAAAAGAGCCGGTTGATTATGCGCATGTGCAGAAAGCGTTGTCATGGTAACTGTTTAGACGCTGAAGCGTATGGATGGCTGCACAGTCCCTGCTATTTCCAGGTAATAGCGTAACAGTTAAAGAGACAGAAGACCTCTTTAGAGAACACACCTAAAGGAAAAGGACAGTTAGCTTATGGAGGGCTGAGGGAAAACAGTTCTATCCAAAGTGTATGGACGGGGGGCCCTTGGATTGGGGCAGAGGGGGCCCCCTGGATTTGGGGCAGAGGGGGGGCCTTGGATTTGGGACGGGGGGCCTGAATTTGGGACAGAAGGGGCCTCTGGATTTGGGACAGAGGGGGCCCCTGGCCTTGGACAGAGGGGGGACTCTGGCCTTGGGACACTAAGAGGGTACTCTGGCCTTGGGACATAGAGGAGGACTATGGCCTTGGGACACTAAGGGGGGTTTAATGTCTAGTAAGACTATATTTAGATTAATTCGGTCCCATAGGCTAAACCCTCTTCACACTCCCCACCGTTCCACCGAGCCCACATGTTGCCATGTATTGAACTGACAGTCAGTAGGTTTACTGCAGGTTCCTGTTCCCAGGTGTAAACCCACCTGTCAGTCGGTGCAGTGGGTGTGTCCTAGCTGTGTGGGTCACCGTGTGGTCATTACCACCCTCCCAGCCAAAGCCCTACAGGGTGACAGTAACCTGAACCTGACTGAGAGGCCCCGCCTTCTGATAGCAGCAGATCCAGCCCGCTCTGTGTGTGTTGGGAGAGGTGCCTAATTCAGCAGCAGCTCTGGGATCCCGCCTGTTCCCTCTCCCCGAGCTCGTACAGTTTAATACATTAAGGGCAGTGGCAGTTCATTGTTGGGCAGTGACATTGTTCGCCTTAATGTTCTAGTGGGGGATCAACGGGAGGTGACTTAGTGCGCAACAAGTTCCAGTCGGAGCAAGGAACCCGCGGCTATTGGCAGTTATTTGTACTGCGCACTTGGGTGGGTGGCAGTGCAGTGCGGCTGCTGGTACAGTGTATCCGTGTACCTAGTACAGTGTACCGTAACCTGGATGTGTATCTGTACAGGGATGTGTGTTTGTGTGTGTGTACCTAGTACAGTGTACCTGGATGTGTTTCTGTGTGTGTGTGTGTACCTAGTACAGTGTATCCCTTAGTGTACCTAGAACAGTGTATCCGTGTACCTGGGTGTGTATCTGTGTGTGTACGTAGTACAGTGTATCTGTACCGGGATGTGTATCTGTGTGTGTACCTAGTACAGTGTACCTGGATGTGTTTCTGTACCTAGTACAGTGTATCCCTTAGTGTACCTAGTACAGTGTATCTGTATCAGGGTGTGTATCTGTGTGTGTACCTAGTACAGTGTATCAGTGTTTGTTACTTGTACAGTGTATCCCTGTGTGTACCTAGTGCAGTGTATCCGTGTACTTGGGTGTGTATCTGTGTGTGTGCCTAGTACAGTGTATCTGTGTGTGTACCTAGTACAGTGTATCTGTACCGGGATGAATATCTGTGTATGTACCTAGTTGTGTGTCTGTGTGTGTACCTAGTACAGTGTATCTGTGTGTGTACCCAGTACAGTGTATCTGTTCCGGGATGAGTATCTGTGTATGTACCTAGTACAGTGTATCTGTGTGTGTACCCAGTACAGTGTATCTGTGTACCGGGATGTGTATCTGTGTCTCGGGAGGATTTTAGCAGACGTCACGGTCAAGTACATTCTCTCCGTGTGTCTATGGTATTGGGCTCCTTCCATTGGGAATTGTATGCTGGAGACTGACCCGCTCAGCGCCCAGTGTCCGTCATTACCCGATGGGCAACCCTGGTAGCGATAGCCCCGTCCGTCCGGTGTCTGTGTAACACTGGGGTCTCCAGTAACAGGACATCCCTGTGGGGTCATTGGGCTGTCACATTACTGGGATTCTTGCCGGGTGTTTGCCTGTCACTATGGAGAAGGGGAGGAAGAGCAGCTTTCACAGGCTGGGAAGGTTCTTCTCTTCTAAAGGTCGGTCCGGGGATGGAGATACCGCTGTTACTAAGGATTCATTGCAGGAAGAGGAACAGGAGGTCATAGAGAGACCCCCAGACGAGCTTTGCTCCCCCAAAGACTCTCCAACTTCCGGGGGGACAGTCTCACCTACACAGCCCAAGAAGAAGTCGTTTGGGAGCTGGAGACTGAAGAAGAACTTGACCCATCTATTCACATCCCCACCATCTCCTGGTCTGTCTGACCAAAGCAACAGGTAGATTTCTTTCTCTGTCTTATTAAAAATGGCCACACACTTTGGCCTAACAGATTCAAATGGGATCTCTTGGGAAACTGATGGGGATTCTTGGAATTAGCAGAACAACCTGTTTTGTTTTATAGGGAGGGTAGGGGGATTGATTTTGAGACCACCTGTGGCTCCCCAACATTGTAGTGACTTGGCAGAAGACCAAAAATGACTACTTAATGGGAGCCAACTAATATGTTAGATTGCCTGCTGAGTTGTCAATAGTTGGACATTCGTTCACTGATTCAACCAACAATTATCTAATATGTGTACAGGCCTTTAATGTGGGAGCCTAAAAACAGCCAACATAAATTTCCTTTCTGAAATGATCAATTGAAACTTTGGTAGTCAGGGACAGTGGTCACAGAGACAGACAAAGGATTTTCAAGGGGGGATTCCTGAAATTGTTACCACCGAACAACCCAGAAAGAAGTTCATGACCAAATACATCCATGTATTCTATTATATATGGATCATATGATTATATTATATATATTCTCTACTTGCCATGATTATCATCACAGTTAGCCAATACAAATATCCCCTTCACTTTTGTTATAAAGTATATTCATTTACATTCTGTTTTACTGAGAAATACACATTTTCACTACATTATCATTAGTGTCTTTCAAAGTCAGAGCTGTGACACCGACAGTGGATCTGACAGAATTTGCGGAAAGCAGCGGAATATCAGGACCTACCAGGCAATACAGAAAATTTCCATTACTGACTCCCTTTACTACAGTACTGTAGAGGGAGTCGGTAACATCAAACCATGTATGGTTGCATTGAATGAAAGCATATACGGAGCCATTGGTCCTATGTATATGTAATATATTGCATATTTCTAAATGTCCCCTCTTCTTGCTTACTAAGCTCGATCACCGTGAAGTAGGTACAGTAAGTACTGTATATAAATCCAGTCTCGGCAATCACCCCAGGCAGCTGCAGTGTTAATGTTGATACAGGTATATATTTTGCTGTCAATCACAGGGCAAACTGGATACATTTTGAAAACAATAGAAAACAATGCTGCTTCTTATTCACAGCTCAATTAACAATGTAACAATCTATGTACCAGTCAATGGGCACCAGGAGAAGTGGAACAGTAGACTACAATGAGCAATCCACACCTATAAGTCACACCCATTTCCGACCCTGGATCGCCTGCCCATGCCCTGGCAAGACAAAGCTGGGTGTTTCAGACTGGGGCAGACCCTTTAGATTGTGTCTGTCAAGGGGATGTTTGGGAGTTATTTCATCTAATTTTTCCAGACAATTAACCAGTCTCAGATCAACAACCAATTCACCAGTCTCAGTTTTTCAGCCAATTCACCAGTCTTTGTTTTTGAGTTTATTTACCAGTCTGTTTTTTTTTTGCCATTTATAAAGTTTCAGCTTTCCATCTAATTTACCTGCCTCTGTTTTCCAGTTAATTCACCAGATTTAGTTTTTAGCCAATTTAATTGTGTCAGTTTGCCTGACAGTTCACAATTTTTAGCTGGGCTGCTATTCCCCAGTCTGCCAGTTAATTTCAATTTTCCAGTCATTTTACCACTCTTGGTTTGATATCCAGCAGACCTTCCTCTTTACCAATCTTAGCCTTAGCAGCTACTATTCTGCTTCTAAATGTAAAGCTTTTAGCTATTAAAGGAGAAGTAAAGTTCAGAATTGAGTTTTTTAACTCAAATAAATAAAATTGTAATACATTCTTGTTACTATTTTAACTTTTGGGCTACAGTGCAAATTTATAATCAAGCTATATGGCAAAAGTTCCCGGGACAGCACTTATCTTATTTTAAACCTTTATTTGTCCATTCAAATCTTGTCATACGGAATATGTGTGCATAATCTCTGCTGTAGTTAAATCAAAAGTATTTTAAATGCTGTTTAGTTTATAAACAGCATATAAATAGCCGTCCTCAGGATGAGGACGGCTATTGGTAAAGCTGAAACGCGTAGATGTTCATGTAATAATCTTTGACTTGTGTGATTAGTCCCACGAGTGCTCCTTGACTCACTGGTTAATATAAATATATATATATATATATATATATATATATATATATATATATATATAACTTTGGGGAGAAACGGAGGCACTTGCAGGACTTTGTGAGTAATATACGTGTTTATTCACACAGCATGGTTAACATGTTTCTGCCCCGTGGATGGGGCCGTCTTCAGAACATCTGAGTGACGTGATACACTAGTTTAAAAACCTGTAACATCCAATCCGTGAGGTTGCCTAAAAATGTGTCATATGTGTAGAAGTGACGCTGGCCAATAGAACCTATGGGTGGTGTGATCCCAACGGCCAATCAAATGAGGGTGTGTGTCAAAAATGCTACCCATCACACGTAAAGCCGAAACTAGACCGGCCAAAGAAAGCCGAGTCTTTCTTGTGTGTAATCGTATCAAAAGATAACAAAACAATCGGATCATGGCAATAAAAGGCATCACTAAATATATATATACAAATGTCATAGTGCAGAAGCATAAAAAGTGTAAGGTGCTAACGTGATATATATAAAAAGTACAGTAAAAAGACATATTAAAAAGACATATTAAAAAAGGGACCACTACTGAGGTAATAAAACAGGACATAGGTGGAGAGGCACTGGTGAGTAGGGTAAAATATGGGAGGACTAGTGTGTCCTGGGTGATAAAAATGTAGAATGACAAACTCATGTAGTAAAACAAATGTAAAGTATAAATATGGAGTATATCTCTAGTGAATGTAAGATAAAAATATATAAAATGCAAAAGTCATAGTGGAATAATATATGATATAGAGAGTGCCCTACTTGAGGGTATACCTATGAAATTCACGGTATGTATACGGAACGGAATGATCGATACATTAAGTCATAAAAGGATGTATACAGGTTACTGTAGGATAGGTCATATATGGTGACTAAAATAGTGAAAATGTAAAAGATGTAACCAATCAGTACAGAACTTAGAAATAACAAGATAGGCAACTACATCACATGGTTTGACCTATCCTACAGTAACCTGTATACATCCTTTTATGACTTAATGTATCGATCATTCCGTTCCGTATACATACCGTGAATTTCATAGGTATACCCTCGAGTAGGGCACTCTCTATATCATATATTATTCCACTATGACTTTTGCATTTTATATATATCTATGTATCTATTTGGATGATGCACCCAGGCGTTTGAAGGTTTTGGAGTGCCCGCTGCTATCTCTCTCTCTCTCACACCTCTAGGATTTCTACATGGATCTCCACGTAGACACTAAAAGGAAGTGGAATTTTATTAACATTCAATGAAGTTCTGATCTTACACTGTTAGCAAATCCAAAAATTCTCTTAGGCATCATACATGACAAGACAGGAAGTGTAAGGAAGTTCCTGTATTACACCCAATTATGTGCTGCTTGTAAAACATGTGACAGTCTTAGCCAATTAGAAAATTCTTCAGATTTACATTTACTCCCCTCTCCCTTCTACATAGAAATTAATGAGACAATCAAGTTTCTGTTTGCTAGACAGGAAGTGATGTCTGTATGTGATAAAATTACTTTGCAGGTCTCTTTTTTTCAGTTCCTATGAAAACATCTCTCACTAACCCATATAGCCAATAAATGTCCTGTGCTGTCCTAACACTATAGTGATTGTAAATCTGAAACTTGCTGTGGTAAATACTAAGTATGAACTTAGCATGTTAATCTGGATCCTGGTCTCAGGTTGCCCAATGGTGCTGTTTAATTTGAACCACACATTGTGGCAAGATTGTCTGAGTCTGTTCTCAGACCTGCAGGTTTATTGCACAAAGACCCCCTCTAGGATTTAGTTGGCAGGTGGAAAAGGTAAGGGAGGGTATGGGTGTATGTTTGATCATGTAATGTTTTGGAATTGCTTTGTCCTGCCAAACTGACAGTAACGCTCAGCATGTGTTTCTGTCAGTTTGAATCCATTTTTTTCATACATTTGTATCCATTTTTTAACAATGTGTATTCCATAGATTTCTATAGAAAATGCATGAAAAAACGGACAGAAATGCTGCATGCAGTGCGTTTTTTTTTAAACGGACTGGAACGGAACGGATTATAACGCAGCAGGTGTGAATGATATTATGAAATCCTATGGGGTTTTAGTGTCTGTCCATTTTTTAAACGCACCTGCGTTTGAAAAACGGATACTAACTGATGTAGTGTGAACAAGCCCATAGTAACATTGTTTGTACAAACATGCGTCAGCTGATGCGCCACTCCAAGGCAGTATCCCAGCATCAGTCCTAACCTAGTTAAAAAATATATATGTTCCCTGGGGCATCAAGACCATACCTGCTTCTCTCTTTATTTAGTATGATCTATTCCAGGGACTCATGTGAGCTTACAGAGCTTATATACCTTCCTTCTATCTGGACTGCCTTCAAGGGGCTGAGAATACATTTACACAGGATCAAAGCATATAATAGGGCTTTGGCCGCACTGCCCTTAAAGGGGAACTGTGGTCCAAAAATGACTTTAGGTAAATAAAGGTAAATTGATTTGGAATTGCTCTCCTGAGAATTTTTGCAATTTATTTCCATTGTTTATTTTGCATAGTTTTGAAGATATTTACATTTTTGTGTGTGATAGGGCAGTAGCATCACCAGGTCCCCTGCACTTCTTGCTCTGTCAGTCAATCTGTTCCGTCCGTGTTTTCTCCTCCCATTTGCAGCCTCCTTGGTCCCTCCCACTCATGGACCCCATGGTCCCTCCAGTTGCAGGCCCCCATGGCCCATTATCTTACAGCCTCATGTGGCCCCACCCACTCGTGGGTGTCATGGCCCGCCCACTCGTGGATGCCTAAGCCCCACCCACTTGTGGTTGTCTAAGCCTCGCCCACTCGTGGGTGCCTAAGCCCCGCCCACTTGCAGCTGCCGTGGGTTACTCAGACACCACCCCCCCACACACACAGAAAACTCTGGAATCAGCCTTTTCAGGCAGAGTGAGAACTCTGCCTGAAAAGGCTGTTTTCACATAGTGGGAGAGTAGGGATGAAGATTCCCTTAACTTCTCTGCAGCTGCAGGTCCTTCACACAGCACAGAGGAGGAGGGACTTCCTGTCTCCCTCACTGAGGGAGTCTAAGGCTGTGCTTGCCGGCGGCACTGTGCAGGAGAAGCCTTAGGAATGTCACATGTCAGCCTCCCACCCATTAACTTTCTGGTCAGTCATTTCTTTATATCTTGGGCTGTGGAACATGTAGAGAGGTGGTCGATGGCTCGTTTTAAAGATAGGAAACTGGCCTTTCATTTAAACTTAAATTGTTTAGACACCACAGTTCCCCTTTAATTAAATACAAACATAGAGATATGCTGCTTAAACCTTTATTCAAAAATGCTTTCAGGTGCAGTGCAACGGAGGACCGGCAATTTATACATTACTTAAAAGACTCCAGCACTCAACTACACATACAATTATAAATGAATGGGGTAAAAGAATTAGACTTGTATGCAAGCAATGAAGGGTAATCACCTGCACTGTAGTTCAAATGGATACCTTTAGTTACATTGTTTGTACAAACATGCGTCAGCTGATGCGCCACTCCAAGGCAGCATCCCAGCATCAGTCCTAACCTAAAGGTTTGAGCAGCATATCTCTATGTTTGTATTTAATTAAGGGCAGTGCGGCCAAAGCCCTATTATATGCTTTGCTCCCTGTGTAAATGTATTCTCGGCCCCTTGAAGGCAGTCCAGATAGAAGGAAGGTATATAATCTCTGTAAGCTCACATGAGTACCTGGAATAGATCATACTAAATAAAGAGAGAAGTAGGTATGGTTTTGTTGCCCCAGGGAAGATATATTATTTTCACTAGGTTAGGACTGATGCTGGGATACTGCCTTGGAATGGCGCATCAGCTGCCGCATGTTTGTACAAACAATGTAACTAAAGGTATCCATTTGAACTACAGTGCAGGTGGTTACCCTTCATTGCTTGCATACATGTTTAATTCTTTTACCCCATTTATTTATAATTGTATGTGTAGTTGAGTGCTGGAGTCTTTTGTGTAATGTGTGTGTGTGTGTGTGTGTGTATATATATATATATATATATATATATATATATATATATTACACTGGCCCCCACCCCAAGATTAATGCATAATCCATGCATACAGACACACATGTATACAGTCAGACACTTTTGCTCACAAACACATGCATCTCAACAGACACATACTCATGAAAACAGTCAGACGCACATGCATACAAGTCATGCCACTATTAAGTGTTTTTGTCACTTGTTAACCGCTAAGAGACTCTGACATCATTGTGCTCCCTCACTCTTATTCATAACAACACATTTCAGGGAGATTGTATATTATTTCAGGGAGTCAGGGAGCTGCCATTAAAATCAGGGAGACTGCCTGGATGCCTGGCATCACATTGCTGCCCATGTATGATTTATTCTGGTAATGAAAGATCAAAAGGAAGGTGGTCATCTTGCTTTTATTGAAATGTTAAATAATATCTCTGATATGTGACAATTACAAATTACATCATGTAAATGACATCATCCACGCTTTCTTACAATGTACACGTGTGCCCTTCCGAGGAAGCAGAGTGTGATCGCTGGCAAGTTTCTTCTGTTTTCTCCTGGCTCCTGATTATTTAATTGAAGAACAAGTGCTAACTGCTAAACCCCTTTGCCTACTGTGACTACTTCAGTTAAACTATGTGCATTTAGTAAACAGGGCTGATACCAATCATGGTAATGTATATATACCCAGAATGATTGACCCCCATACCAAGAACAGGGAGATTGATCAGGGGAATGTATCTGCAGTTAATCTCATATTAATTATTCCAATGTTATCTGCCATGTATTTTGCAGTGACAAACTCGCATTTGCACCCAGCTTTACAAAGCATTTTTTTATTTCGCAATAGATTATCAGGGTTATTCAATAAAAGTTCTTATCGTTTAAAATGGTGCTAAATTTTGCCCCAACCAATCAGATGTTAGCTTTCAAACGTAAACTAAGATCTGATTGGTTGGGGCAAAATTAGCACCATTTTAAACGATAAGAACTTTTATGAATCTCCCTGTATATTCTTTTTTGTAATCTTAAATAATTATATAAAAATATTGATGATTTTGTGTTTGCATGCAAGAATAGTCTGCATATATTTATGTTCAGCCATCCGTGAAAGGTTTTGACCAAAAGGCCATGGTCATCCCCTGGACCAGGCAATTTCTGTGCAGGGCCCTAAACCACCATTTTTATAGTACCAGTATATAGTGAATAATGTACCCCCTACTGTAAATTATAAGGCTATTATAAGTCACCAAGGAGTTCAGTGAATATATAAAAACACAAGGCCACAGGCCGAGTGCCTTTATACAGGGCACGGAATTCCGAGGATGGGGGAATCCTTTAGGTAATCCAATGAACTTATAATTAGCGAGCTACTACATAGTAGCATGTGATTATAAGAATATTATCGTACTTATGGGTCCAATTGTGACCTATTAAGGGAGTATTGCAGGTTAACGAGAAGTATCTTTTTGTAGGCTAATTGCTTATTAACAGGCTGCATAATGCAAAGTTTGGACAGTTTAATGGTTGAGTCCTCAATCAGACATGTTGAAACATCTTTGCATGAACAGGGGCTAAAGCAGTGGCAGTGGATTGGTGGCTGCATTCTTTGTACTGCATTAAGCATCAATTTAAAGGAGAACTAAACCCAATTTTTTATATTCCAGAATCTGAAAACAACCCCCCTAAAAACACCAATAAACTATAAAATCCCACGTCAGTAAATCGTATTACAGTAAATGTAAACCTGTTATGAACTGGATGAAATATCTGTGTAAGTGCAGTGTCAGACCACACCTCCAGACCTCAGTCACATGCTTCCTTGCTTTATCTGTCCTGTAAAAGGATTGGCTAGAGATTATTAATGGGTGTGACCAACTGTAACAAGTTTCTGCCATAGCTAAGGACTGAGCATGTGCAGAACATAATGGTCATTGACCCAATTGTGTGATACTAGAATGCTGTGAAGTAAAGCACAAACCATATGTTATTTAGGTAAATTTCCCAGTTTCTGTATCAAAATGAGAGGTAAGACACAGATTACTGGTTTTATATCAAGGTGTTCTGCCTTCTGGTTCATTGTTGTTCTGTGGCTTTAATTGTCCTTTAAGTATCAATTTTTTGATTAGATTTCTACTGAAATCTGAATCACACCATACATTTTAAATGGCTGCGCAATGATGCATCCGATCGTGGTAGTAACGGTCGAAAGTCGATCTATTCAAACTGCACTACCCTGTGCCAGATATCTATCAAGCTGAAGTCTGCTCAAGATTATGTGGCAGCTGATGGGATTGTCTGAAAAATTTCCGAACGGTCTGATTTCATTCAATAGACTGCTTGATATTGTTGTCTATTGAGCAATGCCATCAACAAGTCGATTTATTTGTCTGATTCAATCAAATTGATATAACCTGATTTAAAAATGAACCTGTGTTTGATTGAGTTGAAGCAAACATTACTTTTCCCATGTAGTACCAGGTATGAAGAGTCCCCATTTTTTTAAAAAAAAGTTTTATTTATTGTTAACTACTTAAACAGATATCATGTTTTATATCGCACATATCAAATATTTTCAATTGCAGTTTGTTAAGCTATTTCATTATGTCAATATATTACATTTTCCTATTTAGAAATATGTAGTAGTTTTTTATTGCTTCCTGTCTCTGCTCTGTCAGAGTCCAACATGGTGTTCAAGGTTATGAACTGCATTACTGCATTAGTCATTCCCCCATCGTGGTTTCTGCTTCATGCCATGGTCTCCATATTTTGTTGAATTTGTTTGGGCAACGTCTATGTAAATATAAGATTTTGTGATATGCCAGGTCATTATTTACCAATGTGTTCCCTTGACCAATCTGTGTTGCATTGGGCGACATCCACCTTAGCATCACTGTTTTCCAGGCATAGAAAAGTAGCTCCAATAGCAGGGTTCTTTGGTTTCGGTTCCAGTCATCTTGGTCTATCAGACCTAATGTACATGTCTCTGCTGTTTTTGGGACTGGGAAAGACCTCTATGTGGATAAAAATGTCATTACTCGCCACCAAAATTGTGACACGGGAAAGCAGTCCCAGATTAAGTGACAAAAGTCCACATTGGGGGTTTACGCTGGTGTTAGGTAAGCCTGGTGTATAATGTAGAATTGTATTAATTTATTGTTTGATGCTGGTGATGCTAGTGTTGGAGATTCTGCAATATCTTGTCCTCTCCGCTGAGGTTAGGTAGGTGTCTTCTCCATTTTGTACCCAGATTAGTGAGTTCGGAGGAGGACGATGAATACAATAAAATGGAGTAAATATCTGATGTTAAAGCTTTTGCGTTAGGGCTCTTAAGGTTTTGTAGAAATGGCTGTTTTTCTATTTTAAGGATTTTGCCACTAAATTCATTATCTAGACTTAATTGTCTTAACTGCATATAACAGAATCTGTAGGATTGGGGTAAATGGAACTCCTTACTCCTTCACACCGTGAAGTCTTTAGCTTGGATAGAGAACTGGTTATTGGATCGCAAACAGAGAGTGGTGGTTAATGGAGCTACATCTATGTGGGCTAAAGTTCTAAGTGGAGTGCCTCAGGGTTCTGTACTGGGGCCGCTTCTGTTTAATCTGTTTATAAATGACTTAGAAGGGGGCATTGAGAGAAAGGTCTCAGTGTTTGCTGATGACACTAAACTATGCAGAGCTTTGGAAACTTCAAATGATGTGCAAGTGCTTTAAGCAGACCTAGATAGATTATCAAAATGGGCAGCAGAATGGCAGATGAGATTCAATGTTGATAAATGTAAGGTGATGCATTTAGGATTTAATAATCCCTGTGCCACCTACACCATAAATTACTGTGTTAAGTGCATCTATAATGGAAAAAGATTTGGGGTTTTTGGTAGATAACAGACTTAGCTGCAGCAAACAATGCCAGGTAGCAACGGCTAGAGGTAGCAAGTTATTGTCTTGTATAAAGAGGGAATAGATTCAAGAGAGAAAAATATTATTCTCCCTTTACAAGGCACTGGTAAGGCCTTATTTGGAATATGCGGTGCAGTTTTGGAATTCCATATACAAAAGGGACATCTTGGAAATTAAAGCAGTTCAGAGAAGAGCAACTACATTAATAAGGGGAATGGAGGGGCTTGAATATGCAGGCAGATTAGACAAGTTAGGGCTGTTTACATTGGAGAAGCGTGGGGACATGATAACCTTATACAAATATATTAATGGGCCATACATTGAACTCTCTGGAGCATTGTTTACTAATAGGTCATATCAGAGGACTCGTGGACATCCTTTAAGGTTGGAAGAAAAGAAGTTTCATCTTCAGGTTAGAAAAGGTTTCTTTACAGTGAGAACGGTGAAACTGTGGCACTGTCTTCCAGCAGAAGTGGTAATGGCAAGTTCATTAAATAGCTTTAAAAAAAGGCCTGGATAAGTTTCTAAAACTAAAAAATATTCAGAATTACTGGTATTAATGCATATAGGTCTGGTTGATCCAGGGATACTTTCCGATTGCTGGAGTTCCTTGGAGTCAGGAAGAAACCCACCTCCCCCTTTTTTTAACTGTTTTTTTTTTTGCCTTCCTCTGGATCAACTGTAAGGTACGGTTAAAAAAAATCCAGTCCAGTCTGCCGCTACTGGGAATCTGGCCAGATGAGGGTATGTATGATTGTTCCATAGAGGTATCATGGTGGGAATACCTTGTATCTTGATAGTTTTGTTGATTTCTTTCCATACCTTTGTGGCCTGCACATGAAGTGTAGTTAGAGTTCCCTGTAGGTGTGGTTTAGTGTTATGGAGAAACATTAGTTCAGATTGTGATGGAGGGTCCGTTTGGCATGTCCAGCATCTTATTAATTTAATTTGGCTTGCAAGATAGTATAGTCTAAAATTTGGGAGTGCCAATCCAGCTTGTTGTTTAGGTGCACATAGTTGTGTGTTGCGTACTCTGTCTCTTTTATGATTCCACAGGAATGGTGTAATTACACCATTTAATGTGTTGAAGAAGGTCTTAGAGATATAGCTGAGGGAGAATTTTAGGTAGCAGAAATATTTTTACGAGATTTTTTTTCCCAACCAGGTTAAGTGGTAGGTGTTTCCACTGTGTGGTTTTCTCTCTAGCAATTGTTAGTAGTGGAGCTAGATTGAGCTCAAAAAACCTTTTTGGGTCCTTAGTTATTTGTATTCCAAGGTATTTAAAGGATGTTACCATTGGAATTGGTTGTTATATTGAAATTCCTTGTAAACTTCCCTCATCCAGTGGGTATATTCTGCATTTGGTCCAGTTCATAGACAGTCCGAAATGTGTTATTTCCTCCAAGGTTGTACGGAGAGAATTTGATGCACTCAGGTATAGGATTAAAGGGAAAGTCCAACCCCGAAACCATAATTTTATGTTTATCCTAGCTTTAAAACAAGCCAAACTCCATTTAAATCCATTCAGCCAATTTACAACCTTCATTTTGCAGACTTGGACCATCTCAGTGTAAATCCAAGTTCCTGACATTACCTCGCATCCGTGCCTTTTCCGTTCCTACGCAGCCTTCATCCTCCCTCTGCGCACCCAAACAGGAACTGCATTTCATTGACGTTTCCCCCTCTCCCACCATCTGGATCCATCCTCGCTTCCCCTTCCACGTAGCGTAAAATCCTTTCATAGTATGATAGATCCCACATGCCCAGACCTAAACGCTATGCTATTACTTTAAAAAAAAAAAAAAAAGATTAGTACTTACAGCCCTTTGTTCTTACAGCGCGCTCCATGACGTCATCTGCAGCTGTGATTGGCTGCGTCTCAGCCAATCACAGACACAGCTGCCGGTCCGGCCCCCTGCTTGCAAGTCTCAGCAAGCAGGGAGCTGGATCAATACGTCGCTGGAGGGAAGGAGCTGTAAGTACCGTTCTATTGATTTTTTTAAAAGGAAAAACATAGGGGTGGGCGGGGGTGTGCTATTACATATTAAATCGTGATTTTTAGGGTGGACATACCCTTTAAGTTGTCCACATACAGTCCCAACAGTTCAGTTGTTCAGCCCTTTTATGCTGACATTGGTGCGAAGCCTTATTGCTAGGACCTGTATTGCTATAGCGAATAAATAGGGTGATAGTGGGCATCCCTGAAGAGTACATTGAAATAATGCAAATGTGTCTGAGGTTGCACCATTCAGTGTTATTCAAACCGTCGGTTAGTTGTACAAGAGTTGAATGTATTTTATGAATCTGTCCCCAAATCCAAATTGCTTCATAACTTTCCACAAGAATGGACAAATGCTTTGCCTGCGTCCATCGATAGAATCACTCTGTCTACTATTGTCATGGTTTATCTGAGCTTGAGCTAGTGTTTTCCCGATGTTAATTGTGGTAGATTTGCCTGGCATAAAACCCGTCTGGTTTCAAAAATTAATCAGCATAGAGAATTGTATCACCTTGAAGCTGCCTGAGGTGATTGTCAAGACTGAGTTTAAATATATAATTAAACATTGTTCAAATCTTCCTTGAGTGTGCCTCCCTATATACGGATATATGTTGATACTTACCTGTTGGGGCAGAGAAAACAGGGGGTGCACCTCATACTTACCTGCCTAGGACTCCATAACCTTAATGAATTTACTGTACCTACTTCACTGTGATGGAGCTTAGTGAGCAGGAATAGGAACATCCTCTTTCCTATTGTATCGCGGTATAGCTGTAAGTAACTCATCACTGTGTACTTATATTATGTATTACCTGCGTATGTAAAATGTATGACTTTGTAATATATGTATTACCCTGTATGTAATGGAGAAACACCTTCTTATAACAGAAGGCATCTTGCAGTCTCATGCTATATGAATAGCATTGTCCACAAAATCAAAGAAACAAGAAGTAATTTCTTACTCCCAGGTTCCCCAGAGTAAGGGGCCGAGATATGCAAAATACTCCTTTATGTCCCTTAGCTTATGCATGTGTCCAGAACCGCTGGCTTAATAACATGCAATATAGCCTAATATATAGAGCTAATCATCTGACCTGCTGACATGACATGTTTCGATCTTGTTAGATCTCGTCAGTGCAAGATACAGATTCATATGTCTATGGTGTAGGACTTGGGTGTACAGTAGACAAGGCAGCTAGAAAGCTTAGGGAGAGGGGGGCCAAAAGGAGCAAAAAGCCCTCCACTGAGAATAAAAATGGAGAAACACCATCTCCATTTTTATGCTCAGTTGAGGGCTTTTTGCTTCTTTCTAGCTGCCGTGTCTCCTTTATGTAATGTATCACTATGTAGTTGTAAAGTGCCTCGGAAGATGTTGGCGCTATATAAATCCATAATAATGATAATAAAATTTATATACAGGAGTGATGGTAATGTATATTTTTATATAGAACAATCAATAGATGTGCTCATACATAGTCCAATGTGTTATCTGCTCCCTCTACTGTATTAAAAGAGGCTGGTAATGGACATTTTCCATCTTGCACGGTAGATCCCGATATGATAATATTCATTATTCTGTCAGATCTGCTGTCATTGTCACAGCTCTGACTTTGAAAGACACTAATAATAATGTAGAGCAGATGTGGATTTCTCAGTAAAACAGAACGTTAGTCTGGGTACACAAGGACAAACTTTTCGTCCCGACCGTTTGCCACTAGTGAGTCCAGGCGATGGTCTACTTTGGACCACACGGTCTGCCAGCAAAACCACCTCTAGATTTTTCAGCCTGATGTACGTGGAAATATCTGTTGGTTGGCTATGTTATTATTATTATTATTTGATCCAAATATAATAGAATATATGGATGTATTTGGTCATGAACTTCCTACTGTGCTTGTTCAGTGGTAACCCGTTCAGGAATCCCCCCTTGAAAATCCTGCACTTGCCACAGGCAGTAGTCCATTTTTCAATTACTTCTTTTAGTTTAGCTTGTTTTTAAATATATGAGATTGTAGATGTTAAGCATCCCCTGAGGTATGCTTTTAATGTGTCCCTCTGCGATGTGTATGATACATCTCCTTAATCTATTTGCAGCTACATTTCTTATTGTTAAACTTTTTTATCTGGCGTTGGGGAAAAGAAAGGATTTTATTTCCAAAAAGCATTTGTTTAGTGGTATGGTTTGTCTGAATATTGCATGGATTGGTGCGCGGTCTGATGGGCCCCTTGCAAAATGTTCTACACTTGTTAGTCTAGATAATCATGCCAGTGTTTGTGAGAGGAGGATATAATCAATTTGTGACAGTGTACCATAGGTTGCAGAGTAACAGGTATATCCCTGCATTGTAGGGTGTTTGTATCTTTATGCATCAATCCAGTGTCTTTCTGTCACAAATGTAGCGAGTTTTGTAGTACTGGTGGGTCCCATATGGGCTGGAAAGCAAGTTTTGTAGTACTGGTGGGTCCCATATTGGCTCGGAAGTAGTCCCATTGTTCGTCAATTACCATATTTAGATCTCCCATGCAGAGGATTTGTGCATCTTGGTAATCAAAAAGGAAGGGAAGTATATGCATTAGTATATTCATGTTGGCTGGAGGGGGGGTTGTATAATCCAATTATTACATAGGGTAGGTGTTCTATTTCCATGACCACCAAAGCGTTTCTTCTATCTGGATCTGTTTGTGTCTTAAGGATTTGGCATCGGAGACTAGTTTTAAAGAAGAGTTCCCTCTAGAGTAGGCAGAGTGGCAGCTATGTACAGTATCTTTCAACCAGGGTTTCTTGATCCAGTGTGTGTCAGCTTGCATTATGTGGGTTTCTTGCAGGCAGATGACATCTGCTTTGCTGCAGACTATTATATCCATGATTTGAAGTCCTTTCTCGCATACATTGAACATTCCAAGATATCACCAAGATTGTTGTTGTCATGGTGTGTGTGTCTGTGAGATAAGCAGCCAGGGGGCAGGGGCAGGCACCCCCAGGAGGAGTAGGGCCTATCACCTCTCGGTAAAGAACCAGCCTTTTGAACATCTTTCAGAGCAAAGAGTTAAAGTGGAATATTTAACAGCATTATTTTAACTAAACATATAGTACTCATATACAGTATGTAAAGCATTTTAGATTTATATTTCAACAAAATCTGCTTTATAACAGGGGTTATGCTTTGTAACATTTTACCCTGTACTTCTTTGGGGGATGTGGCCTTCCGTCCCGAACTGAGATGTTGTATGGGTTAATATATGGTGGGGCCTAGGTACTGCCCAAAAGAGCATATATTGCTAGGATAAAGTCAGTCTAGGGATTTAATTCCCCCCCCAGGGAGAAGTCACCGCTGGGTTCTAAAGTCAATTAGTAGTTATTTGTGTGCGGGGTGCATAGGTCACATTGATATGTTGGCTAGTATGTACTGGTCTGTATAGATATATTTACTTTTGTTTTCTGGAATATGACAGGATTAATCCTTGGGGCAATTTGGCATATGTGGGTGTATATTGCGGTATCAAAGCCTGTTAGCTAGCCAACTTCTTGTATGGTCAGACCCAGTGTCATCATTTACCATGTGTATATATACATATGTATAATACAATATATTTATTAATAATTAGTGGGTCAGGTCAAATTGACAGAATATGTATTTTATGGGTAGTCAAATGTGCCTCTAGGCTCTGGAGTTTATCAGCTAATTAATGTCCGTACTGTCAGGTTTGGTGTTATCATATGTTGTGTGTGTGTTAGGCCATCATTGTGAGGGTTTCCGTTATATTGGTTATATTGGGGTAGGAATGGTCATCATGTAGGGTTGGTTGTTCCAGGTTGTGATCATTATGTATCTTCGAAGTGTTGAGTGACCCATTCCCTAATTCAGGTCATTGGTAACAGTCATTAAGTTTTAGTTTTCTCAGCCGGTCAGTTAGCGGTTTATCCGTAGCCAGGTCTAAGTGGGGACGGGTGGAGCAGGAGGAAGATGAGGAGAGGGTAAATGGGGGAGGAAGGTGGAGGAAGGCCTCAAGGGGGGCCACAGACATGTAATTAATATAAGTCGGTATTATATCATTACATATATATCATACTATTTTATATCATAAACTAGTAGGAAGCTTAGGTAAGCATTAAAAAGATTATTTGCCTATCTTCTATGCAACGAGAAAAATTCCAATAGTTTGTTTGCACTTAGATATTGTTCTATTTCTACATCTGTCTCTAAGCAGCACATAATATACAAGTATAACATTAGTATTTTCGAAATTATCAACTTTTCCTTTTGTAGACCTACTTCAACAAATCAAACATTGTAGATATAACATTTCAACATAGTTAGGTGGGCAACAGTTCTGGGTCGTTTATCAACCTTAAGGGAGAAGGTCTGCAACCTTGAGTGAGTAGTTCAGGTCAATTGAGGAAAGTTTCCATGTTTATGTTAAGGCATCATTGCAAGTAACTGCAGATTGTCTAGTCCAGTATAACTCCGATAGCCATGGGTGAGTAGTTAACATGTCAGGATATAATGCGAAGAGACTGAAACTACGTCCCATAGTGTATATTTTGAACAACCATGTCTTCTCCTCTTTGTTACTGTCGCACATTATACTGTATAATTCAAGTTTAGTACTCTTTATTAACTTATAATCCTTATCACACTAAGTCATCACTGCAGGTTTATTGATGTCTATAGTATTTCAAACTCCAGAAGTGGTATCCAATCTCCCCCCAGGGAGCAGGCCCAGATGTGTCTCCCTCCCCATCCCCAGGCCCTGTATATCCCAATACCCAATGGAGATTGGGATACATATAATCAGATCTCATTCAGCCAGTCAAGAGTTTATAGTACTTTGGAGCCAATTGACCCTTTAGTCCCGAACCCATCCCAGTCCCGACCAAACAAGCGCAACAACAGGTGTCCGTCCAAGCCTGAAGCTGTGGCGTGTATCTATATTTTCAGCCTCATAACTGTCTGGTCGTCTCTCTATGTTATAGCGTAGGGGCCCCACCAGGTAGACGTAATCTTTCCATCTATGCTAGTGTCTCCATTTGGGTGTCAAAGAACTGTGTGCGGTCTTGGTGTATCATTCAGTCAGGCTGAATATAGCACAGAGTAAGGGAGGCCCGTGGCACACAATCTCTGTTTGACTGCCAAAAAGGTTGCCCTCTTTTTTTGCAGTTGAGGAGAAAAGTCAGGGAAGATCACAATTGTGACATTCTCATATAGTAGGCCCTGTTGTGTTCATGGCATTTTTAGTATTCCTTTCCTATCTCTGCAGTTTAGCAATCTGGCTATTAGAGCTCTGGGTCTGGTACCCAGTTGTTTTTTTTTTGGCTGGTATTTGGTGTTCCCTTTCTACTCTGAAGGCCGCACTGGGACTCTCTCTCCCAAATTTTGACATTAACCAGGCCTCAACCAACTACTCCGGTTTGTCCCCCTCCGCCACCTCCATATTCTCCATATCCTCCGTTTTTTTTTTTTGTGGCATCTGTTCACTTGTTGCTAAAGATCTGTTACTGCTTCTTCCATTGGATTTACATCGTTTTCTAGCTGTGTTATGCGATTCTCAGTTTCCTCAACCCAAGTTTGAAATTTTGTAAATCTTGCCTCAGTAGATCGACGTTGAACTTTACTTCTTTAATCAGTACTGTGAGTACTGTTTTAGATTTGGTGATTGTCTGTATTAGATGTGGAGGGTCCCCTGGGACCATAGAAAATTCGGGTATGGTTGGCGGTGATGTATCTCCACGTGGCTCCATAGGTCTGCAAGTGGTTTGGCTGGCTGGGTCTGCATCCGGTTGTGAGTTCGACACTTGGCTTTTGTGAGCATATTTGTGGAGTTTGTCAGCCGCTGTGCAGTTTTTCTTGTCGGTATGGCCCATCATCATTTAATTGGGAATGACTATTTTAAACCAGGATTTATGTACAGGATGGCTTTGGGACTTGGAGCTCTACTACACGCATGCATTCAGAGCGCCATCCAAGCCATGCCCCCAAGATCCCCCATTTTGAAATCGCTCTAGAAGTCATCAGTTTTTTAATCTTGGCCTGTGTATGGTTAGTCTAAAGGTGCATACACACTTTTGATTGCAGGGGCTGACCTGCGACGCATGATATGTATGCATGGCTGGTTCGGCCAACAATCATTTAAGTCACTTTGATGGGCGAAACGGCCGTTTGGTCGGGCTTGTTGCACCTGGCAGATAATTAATGAGCCCCAACCGAACAGCTGTTTCAGCCAACAATGTGTCCATACATGGGACGATTGTCAGCCAAACCGGCTGTGCATACAAATCATTTGCATTGATGAATCATTAAGCTCTGCAAATCTTTTTGTTTATAATTGTCACAATTCCACATAAAAGTAAATTATTTAATATTTGGCCCCATAAAAATGCATAGAAGATACACGGGCCTATTAATTCGGATTTACTGCTCAAAAATCCAATATTAAGGGCACAGCCACACTGCGCCGCAAACGCGATTGCGTGCAATTGCGTGTGCGATTCCGCTGCATTTTCGCATGCGATTTCGTATCAAATGAAGAAAAAAATGGTGATCACACTTTAAAATGGTGATCACATGCGATTGCGCTTTAAAATGGTGATCGCATGCGATTGCAAATCGCAAAAGGAAACTCAATCGCATGCGAAAGGGCTAACTGATTTGATATAGTTTAGCATTTAAGAAAAGGTTTGCAGTGGCTGTGTTGTTTTCCAGAAGCAAACTTTGCTGCTACCGCAAAGCTATTTAGTATTAGGTTAGTGTGGCTCGTGTGAAAATTTAGCATAAGCCTCAAGGCCAAATTTACAGAAAACTGCTATTACTGTACTAAATCAGCTGCTCTTAGCGATATTGTTTCTCTGTAAATGAGGCTAATAGATTATAAGGTAATACATTTTAAGGTCTTGTATAATTAATTTCTTGTATATTATAGGAAAAAGTTTTCAATATATTTTACAAGAGTAAATGAAAAGAATAACGTAAAACACGCTTTTCATCTAGCCCAGTCACATGAGTCATGGTAAGGGAATTTTATCCCAAAATGCAAAGATCATTTGGCTTTAAAACATCCTATCAACTTGTATCTGCCTGTAATGACCTAAGTAAAAACAAAACAAAAGACAATCTTTATTTTCCTCTGCTTAGCAATTTTTTGTTACAAATTTAGCTTGAACTTTATATGAAAGTTTCTAAAAGAAAAAAGCATAAAGAATTGTTTGGAATGTATCTTGTAATGTCTTGTTTATATATTATTATAAATAGGTTAATAGACATCTGAGATTAAGGGCTAGGCCACACTAGCGCGTTTTTCGCCCGTTTGCGCACGCGCTTCGCGCTCGCGCCCGCGATTTTCGCTAAAATGAAAATCGCGGGAACGCGAAAATTCCCGCAATTTCCGATGCGCATGCGATTGCGTGTCCGTTCGCGTTTTGGTAACGCATGCGTTAGCTGTTGTTAGCTGCAGGCACACAAAGAGCACAGAGCAACAGATAATGCTTATTCCTTTTAATGATCTTAATTCTGAATCAATTAGCAATGCAGTGACAGAATTAAAGGAGAACTAAACCCAAAATACAAAGGCAGCTCCACAGACTATAACTGTTAAGGTTCGTACACACGATGTGCACGGACATGACTACAAGCTGGTCACATGAATGAAAACAGGAAGTGTTCAAGCAGGAAGTAATATTGCTAAAACCTTTCCAGCAATAACTTCTCACACATTTTATCTAGAGATGTGATTTAGGTTTTATTTTGAAGGTATGATGGAAAGCTTCTTATATAATTCTTACTAGTTTGGAAGACTTGGAGACCATAGTTACCCTTTAATATGTACATTTATAGAAATAACATGGTGCAGTGCTGCAGGTGGAGGATAATATAATGACCCAGATCTTAGCATAGCTCTGTACTACAGTTTTTATACAGACAGCTGAATTAAAAACACACTCTTCCTACTCTCCAACATTCCCTTGATGTAAAATGCATTGCACAGAGCTGTGCTAAAATCAGGTTCACTATCCCCCTACAGTTCTGCACCATGTGGTTTCTATAAAAACACACTCTTCCTACCCTCCAACATTCCCTTTAATAAGGTACACTGATGAGAAATGCATTGCACAGAGCTGTTCTTAGATTATGTTCTCTTCACTATCGTCCCCCCTACAGTTCAAGCACTGTGTGGTTTCTATAAAAACACACTTTACTTACTCTCCAACATTCCCCTTTAAGAAGGTACACTGATGAGAAATGCATTGCACAGAGCTGTGCTAAGATCAGGTTCACTTCACGATCCTACCCCTACAGTTCTGCACCATGTGGTTTCTATAAAAACACACTCCTACTACCATACCAACATTCCCCTTTATGAACAACATTCCCCTTTATGAACAACATTCCGCCATAAACTTGATGAACTCTGAATCCTCTCTGTAATAATGAACACTGTGTACAAATTGTTTAAATTTCTGTATACCTGGCATACTTGTATAATTTCTTCTCTTTCTACCTTTGTTACTATCACTATATGCACCATGGTGTTGTCATGAAAAGTAATTTCGTTGTGTTACACAATGACAATAAAGTGCTTGAACTTGAATGTACACTGATATGAAATGCATTGCACAGACCTGTGCTAAGATCAAGTTCACTTCACTATCCTCCCTCTGCAGCTCTGTATTATGTTATTTCTATAAGTGTAACTATTAAAGTTGTGATATTGAGAAATACATTACACAGAGCTGTGCTAAAATCAGGTTCACTTCACTATCCTCCCCCTACTGTTCTGCACCATGTGGTTTCAATAAAAACACACTCTTCCTACCCTCCAACATTCCTCTTTAAGAAGCTACACTTTTCATTAATAATGCTGCAGCTGACAGGGAGAGCTAGAGACCTTCACACTACGGGCCATATTTATAAAGGTGTGGTATTGCCTTCTTTAGCGATCGGTATGGCGATTGTTAATTTATGATCACTATCTGAAATCTTGTAAATGTACGATAGCGAATGTAAATTTACGACCGCCCGTAGAATACCATTACGGTAGTTTACAGCATGGTATACTACTGCCACTGTCGTAAAGTTTTTAAATATGGCCCTCCAACACTTTATACATTGCAGGTGAAATACAAAGATAGTGCAGGTTTATTGCAAAACATGCATGCTACATGTTTCTGACCCACATGTCCTTCCTCAAGTGCTTCAGTGGGTCTGAAACATGTAGCACACATGTTTTGCAATAAACTTGCAATATTCACAGCTACAGACCTGTGTCTTTGT
The DNA here is from genome assembly GCA_019447015.1 of Hymenochirus boettgeri. NCBI lineage: Eukaryota > Metazoa > Chordata > Amphibia > Anura > Pipidae > Hymenochirus > Hymenochirus boettgeri. The sequence continues at coordinate 145,285,570 of CM033473.1, read as the reverse complement.
ATGTTTCACCTGCAATTTATTGTTTATATATCGGATTTGTTGGAGTGAAAGCCGTAGGTGAGACATACATTATTTCACATACGGACACACTAGATATCCAGACCTATATACATCAAACTACAACACTGCTAGTAGGAAAGTGTTAATCCGCTGCACCACCAATTTGAATATTGATGATTTAATATATTCCTACATCATAGGGGTTAAGAGGTGGGAGTGGAAATCTCACAGGTGCTGAAAATGTAATCAAGGCAAAAGTACTGGCAGGCAAGGGAAAATGTCAGCTTCAGATTTGGGGAACAAACAGAACCTAAAATGAGCTCATAGAGGTAAAGAAAAGGCCCCTGAGTGGAATCTTCCATGCTGAGAAGGATGTTGAGGCAAGTACTTTCTAATTTAAACTTTGATTTATTGGGTTTAGTTTTCCTTTAAGCTTTGTTTTTATAGAATGGATAGTTTCTACATATAGTGGACAAGTGGGGGGGCTGTGATATGTAAATGGAGTAGGTGATTGACAGTTCTTAACTGCCTAACCGTGACCTCCCCCCTTACAAATGTAAAACTCCCAGAGCTAAAAAAAGAAGGGAAAGGAGGTCAGAGGGAGGGGGGGAAAGCAGATTTATGATTGGTGGTAATTAATACTTAATAAAGGCGAAAATATATATATGGCAATATCCCAATTGTGAGACAAGTGCCATGACCTTAAGTCCAAAACACTGTGTACATCCTGAACTTAGTTTTATACATTCTCCATAATTTCAAAAAGCAATAAGCTCACTTTTATCACAGTGTGGTCCGGGTGCCTCTGCCCCAGACCCTCCGCTCGGCTCACAACTGCCTCGCTTGTTTGTGGCACGGTATACAATAATTTCACTTGTCTCCAAACAAACAAAACAACTCAATAAAAGATTTGTTTGATTCACTCACCTCACCTCAGTGATTCTTTTTCCGGAGTGCGCCTATGCCAACTTGGGGAGTAAGGTGGATGCTTGTAATTAATACTTCTGGATACAGTCTTCATCTCCTGATATGCTACATTATACTTTCCCTTGCCATTCCTGACTAACACCACCCCACAGCCTGTAAGTGACAAGTCCAATGAAAAGCTATGCTCTGCAAGACACACATCTTCCTGTTGGCCACATCATAGACAGCCATAAGGTGCTAAACTAGACTGAACCGGCAAGGGAAAGTTATAGTAAGTATATCAGGAGATAGACTGTACCCAGGAGTGAAGACTAAGGCTTCACCCACACTATTAATGCATTTTAACATGCATGAAAAGAACAATGCAATGCAGCGCGTTTCACGTGCGTTACTTTATGCTTGTGTTGTGATTTTTCCAATAATTTTTTAGCTGATTGCGTTCCACACCAAATGGGATTGCATACGCTCCAATAACAGAATGGAGTGCAACACAGTGCGGCCAGTCACAGAAAGTACTGGCATGTGATTTTCACTCACTAATGGATCACAAAACGTGGCTGAGAGCACGTTGCAGCCTGGCCCTTAGTGGTTTAGATCCTCACTTTTTATAGACCGAAGAGGAGGGGAGCAAGGAAAGTAAGTATAGTTGTCCTTTAAAGGAAAACTAAACTTATTTATTTTTAAATCATAATATGGAAATTTACTCCCCAGAACCTATTCATTGTAAGATTATTTTCTAGTAAGTTACATTTATGTACATGTGAGATAGATTCTGTAACTAAGAAGGCTTCCATATTGTTGCCAGTACAACTCACAGCCCATTTAGTATTCAGAGCCTTGTGAGCACATGCACCTTTTGCCACACTCCCTGTCCCCAGTATTCACTGTCTCTATGCACAATGTAGCAAAAGGACAACCCTGCACACCTATGTAGAAATCAAAGTCACTTATGCTGAGTGCAAGTGGCAAACCATGGTAATTGGTCAAAATCATAGAAAAATAACAACGCCATGCACATCAGTCTTGCAATCCTGTATATGTTTAATGCATCACAGGTTGGAACACCAAAGTGTAATGTTTTGGTACTAAGTAGTACCTTCTTTAGACAAGTTCTGTCTCTATGCTTAAAGTCTCCACCCCAATATGAAAGTCCCTGATAAGACTACTTGTTACCCTTCAGTTTACCAGCCAGTATATGAGCCGCATACAGCCTTCCTGGGGCAATACAAAATATTTAGCTGGTTTTACTAACATTTTTGTTTATTCTGTTTCTAGAAAAAGATAAAGCTTCCAAATGTACCTTTACTCTCTGTATATGCTGGGGCGTTTCGCAGACAAGAAAAAAAATGTCCATAGAATTCGATCACTCAGACAGGTATTAGAGTGTCAAACAGTTTTCATCTTTATTCCAAAACTCACAAGGTGAATAAATACACTTTACAAAACAGATTAAAAATGCTGAAAATAAACCATCACCCTGCCTTCTCTGGAGAAAGTGGCCCTGGTGTATAAATTATATGATATCCCTAAATCTAGCCTCACATAAACATGGTATAAAGTGCATAGTGAAGTTCCTATACTTAGCTGTCCCATTAGGAGAGACCTCCCAAAGTCAGAGTCAAAAGGCTCAACAGTCGGGAAGAGGCAATACAGCGGTTCATCATAAACCCAAAGAATAGGATTCAGGGATTTCCAGGAGACAAGTCCTTAATACGACCCCCAGGGGGCAGGCAGACCGGAAGCTGGGGTGTTTCACCTGCTAAAGCGTGTGTTTTACAAACACACAGCCCACAAGGTCAGGGGCTCAAATCCCCATGCTTACTTTTAGTTTTTGTTTCCTTAATGTTCCTAGCAAAAGTTCAGTTTGGTTCAATTCCCCAGACTTACATTTAATTTATTATGAAATGTTAATGTTCTGTTTCTTACATCCATGATAGCTAAGAAATACACTGCAAAGATTACTTTTTTATTTTTTGTATAAAAAGTAAAGGAGTAGATGTTCGGGACAGGAGAATTTAAATGTGTTTACACCAAAACTGCATTAAAATCCCTGTTTTGTGTCAGAGAGTGGGAGGATCTTTGTGTTGTTATATCATTGGCTTTCCTTTTAAAAAGGAAGGTTACATCTTCCTTGTTTTGATCTACAGATGATGGGAAGTGTACTAAAATGGAGCTGAGGATGATGTTATAGAGGATGCCGAAAGTCTAAACCGTTTTTCCCCCTCAGAATACACTATAGAAAATCCTAGTCCTTATAGCAGGGACTGCATATATGGGCTGTGTATGGGACTTTCTATGGGTCTATGTATGGGACTTTCTATGGAGCTGTGTATGGGACTTTATATGGGGCTGTGTATGGGACTTTCTATGGGGCTCTGTATTGGACTGTCTGTGGAACTATCTATGGGGCTGCCTATGGGAGAAAGTAACCCTCGTTTTATACTCGAGTCAAGCACTTTTCCTAGTTTATCAGTTAAAAGTGCCTTGGTTTATATTCAGTATGGTTTATACTCGAGTACATTGTTTAGTAAACTCTGGTGTCCCACAGGACTATGTTTTCAGCCCCTTTCTTTATTCTTTATTTACTTTTGACTATACTGCGCAGTTTAACTCCAACCAAATTATAAATTTTGCTGATGAAGCTACAGTAATTGGTAAAGTTAATGATAACAATGAAATTAATTATAGGTTGGAGATCGATAACCTTTTGTTATGGTGTGTTAATAATCATTTACTATTAAATATAATACCAAGTAATTAATTTTAGAAGGAATAGGCCCACCAACTCTAATCTGATTTTTATTGAAAAAAACCTTTTATTGAAATAAAACATTTCAGCTACTTACAAGAGACGGTAGAAAAAAGTATTATTTAAAGGGCATGTCCACCCCCAAAACTGAAATTTAACCCTATACTGGCCACATTCTGAAGTTTAAAAAAAATCCTTACCTGACATTTCTACTCCAAATGGTTCTCCTGCTGTGCCTGGAAACTGCAGTGTAGAAGCTGTCAGTGAGTTATCCAGTGCCTCTCTCTGCCTCAACCTCATCAAGGTCTGAGGCATGCGCAGGGGAACCCCCACCATCCGGATCCATCCTCTGAGGCCGTGGCACCTAGTGTGAAATCCTCTTTATGGGACGTTTGAACATTTCAAACTCCCTGAAAGCATTTAACCATAACTTTTTTGGAGACCTCAGTTGCCCTTTAATATATAGGGCCAGAAGCTATACTATAAAAGGCCATATAAGGTTTGAAATTGTCAAGTGACATCAGATCCTGTCTCTAGGCAATGAAATTTTGCAATTCATGCAATTTAAGTATTTACTTAAATGTATGAAGTACATTCTTTAGCTGAGAAGACTTCCATGTTGTTTCCAGTACAACTCACAGCCATGAAGTCTTCAAAGGGCCTTGTGAACATATGCACCTGGTTGGCCATGCTCCCTGACCCCACCATTCACTGTCTCTATGAACATATTTTAGATACAGAATTCTTCACACCAATATGGAAGTCCCTGATAAGACTTTGAAAGCTGCATTCTACCCTGTAGTTTATTTTCCAGCCACCATTAAGCCTACCAGGGACAATACAAAATTGATTTTACTGCCCTTACTTTTTTTTTGCTTTTATTATGTTCCTAGCAAAAACTTCTAAAATCTCCCTGTTTTCTTTGTAGTGGCTGTGGTTTGTCAGTGGCCAAATGCTTTACTTTTAGAAACACACAGTCCCTGAGGTTACAGGTTCAAACCCCCAAACTTAATTTTTAATTTTCTTTTTGCTTTTGTTTTTGTCCATCAAATGGAAAGGAATGTGTGGGGGGGGGGGGGGCAGAGTTTGTTTTCAATACTTGAATTGACATTGGCGTCCAATCTGATACGAATGTTGATTCATTCTAAATGTTGAGCAGCGGTGGATTTCTCAACTGATGTTTCCCAGTTAGGTTCTGGTTTGCAGTGGACATAATGGGTGTAATGTTTGTTACCAAATGATTGGGCCAAGCAATTGTCAGACCAGAACTTTCTTTTTTAGGTTTGGTGTATTGACTGCTAAAGGCAGTGATCCTGCAAAGTTAAAGCTGTCAGCCTTTAGTTCTCATGTAAATAAATAAACAAAACATTAGAACAAATACACTTGTATATACATGTTTAAGTAATCTATATTTGCTTATGTAAATAAATTGCACCTTTAAAGGCCTGTACACCACTACAGCCGGTGGCTGACTGCATACGCCTGCTTTGGCCAACAATCATACATGTGTGGAGGGTGGCCAAAAGACACAGATGGAAGCACCACACATGTTCAATTGTCGGCCTTATCTACCAGCGCAACCGTGTATACAAAGCTGAAGAGTCCCAACCTAAGTGCTGTAAATATACCACACATTTGTTGTATTTACTCTTTTTTTTAAACAAGTTTGAATCTGGTCTTATAAATAAATGTGCTGATGTGTTTTTCTTGATAACTAAGTAGTAATGTAAATATTGATATCCATATCTTTTCTTTACTGTTCTTTTCTGGGTTGTAACTTTAACACTTTTAATATATAAATCAAATAATAATTGATTTGAATTGTGTAGAAAAAATATTATGTTGTTTAAAAGACAATTATACTCACCTCTAAACCACACTTAGAGTACCCTGGACGAGGACCTAAACTGCTAGGTCCTCACATCTGGGAATTTTACAGAATATCTTTAAAGGGCATCTTCACCCTAATTTTTTACTTTTAATATGTTGTAGCCCACCCCAACCGCCGAATTCGTTCTTTTAAAAAAAAAAACAATTCTTACTTAGAATCATACCCCTCCATCTCGCCTTCTGGATCCCTCCCTGCCTGTCCTTCCACCTTCCATTTAAAGTTATTTCCTTAGTGTTGGGCACCCCTGCCAACCCCCAACCGCCATGTCAGATTACTAAAAAAAGCAGCACAAACATATTTGCAGCCCTTTGCTCCTGTGGCGCTCTGTGGTGCTGGCAGCTGCGCCTGTGATTGGTTACCTCTCAGACAATCATAGACACGGCTGCCGGTCCGGCCCCTGTTTGTAACTTCTGGCAGACAGAGGGCAGGGAGGAGACAGCCGCGGGAGCGAAAAGCTGTAAGTATGATTGTGTTGCTTTTTTTTTAAAGAATCTGATATGGTGGTCGGGGGTGGGCAGGGGTGCCCTACAATGTATATATATAAAACTTTTTTTAGGGTGGAGATACCCTTTAAGCTGAAAATCCCTTTCCTCGTGTTTAAAGAGGTGTCCCCTTGTCTTTTGATCACCCTGTGTGAAAAAGCTGAGCTAAAATGACGTATAACATATTTGTAAAGGGCTATCATAACCCTTTCACAAATGTCTCTTCCAGATAAAACAATCTTAACTGTGCTAGTCATTCATTGCTTGTCTCTGTACCCTTTTCATTTCATTGATATACTTTCAATGCACTGAAGCCCAAAAGTCAAGGTAGGGCTTTGATTAAAAAGGATCTATAAAACATGTGCATTATGCATTCCTCCCTCAACCCTATGTTCCTTCTTATATAGGAATGTATTTTGTTTGCTTTGGCTGGCACTGCCTGACACTTCCAGGAGATACAATTTGTTATTCAGAATAACTCCCTATGTCTCAATTGAGTAAGCTTCTAACACCATTCCATTTAAGGAGTACCTAGCATTCATATTGTTTTTGGCTATATGAATACATTGCTCTGCTACGTGGAGGCGTCTTGTACACAACCAATGGTCCTGCACATGCATGTTGTATTATGGACAAATACAGAATCTGTATTTTCAATGACTAAATTTAGATAATTTATGAATATATTCAAAAGTGCCAGAACAAGGACAGGTCCCTGAGGACCACTGGTCCAACAATGACAGCAGCTGTAAAGTTTGCACACACATTGGATCGCGAGTGCTGATCCGCAACGCATGATGTGTACAAAAGGGGCGTTTTGGGCGATAATTGGCCCATGTATGGGCACTTTATCGGCCGAAACGGCCGCTCATTCGGAGATCCGCACGGCAGATCAGGCAAAGATCTCCGAATCTTTGAGTCACGGGTCGGCACCCGCGATCGCATGTGTGTACGAACCTTTAGTCATGGGTGTAACATATAACATCACAGCCAATGACTGAATGTTATTCTAGCTGCCTCCTTTGAGAACATAAAAGCTTGTTAAAAAAAAGCTTAGAGGGGGTATGGAGGTGAAAACCATAATTTTGCTGGAGAACAGATTAGTCATACATCGGCCAGCCTTCTAACTATTGTTATTATGAGATGATTTACATCTATAACATTTTTAATTTGAGAGCTGACTTTCCCTTTAAGTGCCCCAAAACTTAAACTCTTCCTCCCTCCCCTAAAGTAACCAGGATAAGGACCTTAACCACTAGGTGCTTACCCCTTTGTTTGCCCTCAATGCGACTTACCAAGCCTTCATAGTCTAGATCGCAATGCTGGTCTGGTCCTACCCCTCTCAGAGCCTGGGACTCATCCTGGACTAGGAAGATGCATTCCTTGCAGATTGTGTCTTCCCATTTATTTACTGCAAAAAGCAGGGCTAGACCAGAATTGCCATTCAGACAATGAAGACTTGGTGAGTCGCATTTAAGCTAAACCCAGGAGAGAAGACCTAGTGATTTGGGTCCTAACCCTGGGTACTATTAGGAAGGGGGATGAGAAGAGGGAGGGAGACGATCAGGGGCAGGCTGGGTAAAAATAAAATGGTTGAAGAAGTAAAGTGTAAAACATGTTAATTTATTTTCTCCCACCTCTTCGTGTCGGTGTGAATTATTTAATTGTCAGGTTAATTGGGTTCTCTATGGTTTATCACTGGGAGGAACTCCATCATCCCTTGACCATGTAAAATGTTTCCATTATTTTATCCCATACAGGGTATCTCCACTGAAATACCCTTAACAGGACACATCGCATGTGTGTATAGTATAAATACAGTGGGATGTGAAAGTTTGGGTTAATCGTCATGATTTTCCTGTATAAATCGTTGGTTGTTACGATAAAAAATGTCAGTTAAATATATCATATAGGAAAAACACAGTGATATTTGAGAAGTAAAATGAAGTTTATTGAATTTACAGAAAGTGCAATAAGTGTTTAAACTAAATTAGGCAGGTGCATAAATTTGGGCACCACAAAAAAGAAATGAAATCAATATTGAGTAGATCCTACTTTTGCAGAAATTACAGCCTCTAAATGCTTCCTGTAGGTTCCAATGAGAGTCTGGATTCTGGTTGAAGATATGGTTTAAGGGAAGGATACAGAAACCTGTCTCAGAGATTTCACCTGTCTGTTTCCACAGTTAGGAACATATTGAGGAAATGGAAGACCACAGGCTCAGTTCAAGTGCCAGACCAAGAAATATCTCGGAGAGACAGAAGCGACGAATGGTGAGAACAGTCTGAGACAACCCACAGACCAGCACCAAAGACCTACAACATATTCTTGCTGCAGATGGAGTCACTGTGCATCGTTCAAGCATTCGGCGCACTTTACACAAGGAGATGCTGTATGTGAGAGTGATGCAGAGGAATCCTTTTCTCCGCCCACAGCACAAACAGAGCCGCTTGAGGTATGCTAACGCACATTTGGACAAGACAGCATCATTTTGGAATAAGGTGCTGTGGACTGATGAAACTAAAATGGAGTTATTTGGGCATAACAAAGGGGCGTTATGCATGGAGGAAAAAGAACACAGCATTCCAAGAAAAACACCTGCTACCTACAGTAAAATATGGTGGTGGTTCCATCAAGCTGTGGGGCTGTGTGGCCATTGCAGAGACTGGGAATCTTGTCAAAGTTGAGGGACGCATGGATTCCATTTAGTATCAGCAGATTCTGTAGACAAATGTCCTAGAATCAGTGACAAAGCTGAAGCTGCACCAGGGCTGGATCTTTCAAGAAGACAACAACCCTAAACACTGCTCAAAATCCACTAAGGCATTCATGTAGAGGAACAAGTACAACAATAGCCATCTCAGTCTCCAGACCTGAATATAATTGAAAATCTGTGGTGTGAGCAGGGCCAGCCTTGTGCGACTGGACAGGTTGCTTTACCAGGGGGGCGCCAGCTGGGAGTCTTAGGTCACAGACCTGTGCATCAGTGCCACAGCATCCACAGTCTTGCAGATCAAATATATGTATCCGCACCACCCCACACACAAAGCCCCAACACACGTAAGCATTACTTAAGAGGTCCATTTAGTTTGTTACGTGTTACGTAATGTATGCACGATATATACAAGCACACACTGAAGATACTGAAAGACAGTAAGCACAGATGGTGTCTTGATTTGAAGCAGGTCAAGCGTATTTTGTGGGGGTGCTAGGTGCCAGTAACAAATCTTGCACAGGGTGCTATTTATCTTAAGGCTGGCCCTGGGTGTGTGTTAGAGAGCTGTCCATGCCCAGAAACCATCAAACCTGAATGAACTAGAGATGTTTTGGTCCAGAGGAATGGTCCAAAATACCTTCAACCAGAATCAAGGCTCTCATTGGAACCTACAGGAGGCTGCAATTTCTGCAAAAGGAGGATCTACTCAATATTGATTTCATTTCTTTTTTGTGGTGCCCAAATTTATGCACCTGCATAATTTTGTTTAAACAATTATTGCACACTTTCTGTACATCCAATAAACTTCATTTTTACTTCTCAAATATCACTATGTGTGTCTCCTATATAATATATTTAACTGACAATCCAAAGTAGGTACAGACCCCTCACCCTCACCGTAATATTTAATCTTTGTGGCTTCCAGTCTACCCCACTCCGTCCCTAGTGGTACCAGCATCCAAGCTTAAATCAAAATAATGGTAGACGAGCATTAAGCAGTATTAGTGAACTGCATCAACCTTTATTGTGCAAAGTGGCAACATGTTTCGGAGCTTAACTGCTCCTTTGTCAAGCTATCAACCAAACTGCAGGGGCCCTCCTTTATCAAGGTGAGGTCCCGCCCTCCATTAGCAAAAAACGTGAACATCTGTGTCATTAATTCAACACACAGTGGAAATACAATTAGTGTTCAGAACAGGTTCTAATAAAACATAAATTTTTAAGTGCACAGTATCATAATCCACAATTTTTATGACATAGTGTATCCATTAGACAACATCCAACATTTTGTTAAAATACCATATTTTCTTATCAAATAATCTAAAAAACCTTGTTCATTATAAAAACTTACATTGTGCATGACAGAGGATTTTCTTGTTGCATTTTATGTATATTATTATGTTTAACTGACCTTTTTTATCATAACAACAATAACAATTTAAACAGGAAAAACATGATGATTAACAAGGTTGCCCAAACTTTCGCATCCCACTGTAGTATAAGGAAGTGTGGATGCAATTGGACCTGTCAGAGGAAGAAGCAGAAGAGAGCAATTGTGGGCCAGTTTCAACTAGTCTGCCGGCTCCAGTTTGATTTTTCTATTTATATGAACGGGTATGTTTACTTTTTCATTGGAGATACCCTTTAATACTCTTTCTGAAGGCTTTACTACTACAAATGTCAAACGTATAGGCCTATAATTAACTGGTTAGGAATGGGATCCCTTTCTAAATAATACTACCACATCAAAAATCTGGCAACCCTGGGCACACCCTGTCCTGGGAGTCTAAGGCATCTATCTACCCACCCAGTGACCAAGCAACATTTTGGTTCAGCTCCCAACTGCTCATGCCCCATGCTGGGCACTTAAATTCCTCCTTCGACTCATCCAGATTCTGCCCATTTCCACATCCATCCAACCTGAGGGTTTTTACTGATTGGGCCACTGGTTGTGTATCAGTTATCTAAAGTTATGGTTTACATTAAAACCTATGGTATGGTCTGTAGAAAATAATGGTAGAAAAGAATAGTTTTATATTTCTGGATGGTCTATATTAGGAACGGTGAGCTTTCTTACCTCCATGGGAAATGTACATCAAAAAATGAACTAAACAAGTTTAATTCTAGTTGCCCTTAAACACTCTTTCAGTATCTATTCAATTGAGCATTGCATCTAATATGTCAGTTTATTTGTATTTTGTATAAACTTGTTCTGCCACTCTTTTGTATACTTAGCAGCTGCAGTGTGTTTAAAATTCTGTTAAGAAAGCTGATGAATATGAATTATTTATGAAGAAATGCAGTCATTTTGCATTAGTTATAGTATTCGGTATCCACAACAGAACAGAGTTTAAGATGAGAAAATACCTAATTATACTTAAGTTTTAATGAGTGCCATGTAAAGAGGGTCTGTATTTTTTTCTTTAATGGAGAAAACAGACAACTTAACTTAAACGGTATCTCCACTCAGAAAATACATTTAGTTTTTTTCTGTTTAATTGAATAACAGAAGGGAAAGGAGCTATGTCTTACTTCCTGTTCTTCAATTAAACTAGCAGGAGACCAAAGAGAAGAGAGATTACCCTGAATCGCGCTCCTCCACTGTACCTCTGACAGGTCCCGAAGTAGCTTGCACTGTGCGCTTGTGCAAGCTTGTCACTTCTTTTTTAGGTTGGAGGATGGAAATGCACATTAAAAGAATATAAGGCAGTAATTATAGCAGTTTGGATTGCTCTCTTAAAGAGTATCTCCACCCTGAAAATTGTTTTTTTTTTCTGTAGTGTAAGGCACCCTAGCCCACCCCCAACTGCCAAATTTGTTTAGTTAAATCTGTAAAAATGTGCTTACAGTCCTTGGTTCCCCCAGCACTCTAATTCAGTCCCTCTGCTTGCCAGAACTGCAAGCAGGGGGCCGGACCAGCAGCGCATCTGTGATTGGCTAAGAGGCAACAAAGCTATGTGAGTACATTTGTTTAGCTTTTTTAACTAAATGAACTTGGCAGTTGGGGAGGACTGGGGGCCCTGCACTACAGAAAAGAGGTGTAAATATAGGGAAAAGGCAGCCATGAAGGGATCCAGAGAGATGGAGGGATAGGGGGGAAAAGGGCTCCCCTGCGCATGCCAGAAACCTCTCAGAGGTTGGAGGAAACAGGGACCGGATGACTCACTGACACCTCCTGCTTTTCACTTTTTTCAGCTTTGGACAGGCACTGCAGGAGAACCATTTGGAGCAGAGGAATAATGTAAGAATTTTTGAACACTATACAGTGGGGCCAGTAGTAGGTTACATTTTAGTTTGGGGCGTGGACATGCTCTTTAAGTTTTTGAGAAATATACTTTACCTTTTTCTAGTTGCTTATGTGGGAAAATGACATCACTCGCTCCATCAGGACATGTGTCCCGGTGGTTGGGCTGCAAGGTGAGCTAAACTGTACATGTGTGAAGTTAGCATTTTTGTCCATTGAATAGGGGAGAGCAGGAGGTCAGTATGTTTTAAAGCTTATATAAATATGTTATAACTTGCACCATGCTTCAATATAATATTTCAGGCCCTTATTACGTGGGAAGTAGAATTATTAAGTTCTATTTTAAATTGATCTATCAAACTTCCACTAGACCTTTGGTGGGCAATTTCTTCTTGCCTATTAATCAGTTTTGGTGCCTTTATTTTACTGTTGATATTCATATTTCCTGCTTTAGAATTTTCCATAAGTGAGCATCACATTGTTGCAAATTGGCTGTGGGGAAATTCTAAAGATAAAGCTGTAATTGTAGTATCATAAATCTACTCTAAAGCCTTGCACATGTTGGCCTATTGTGGCTATATAACACTTAACCACTTCAGGTGACAATCTAACATGTGTGGCATCCCCTTTGTCATTGTTTAGTTATCCTGCAGGATGGATCTGGCATCGACAATGTGAGCTATGACACACGTTTTTGAGCCTTGCAGGAAAGGTCACCAGTGATAACGATTGAGCCACCATGCATGTAAGATGTTGTCGTGCGCAGCTCTGGGGGCAACAATATTTATTGTGTATTATGTCACCCCTACTATTAGTTCCTCTTGAACCTGCTCTCCAGCACTGCTCTGCTTGCTAGTGAATAGGAATGCAAGTCTCACCGTAGGGTAGAGCATAGAAAATGGTGATCTGACAAAGAGTGTGGAGGCACGGAGGGAAAAAGAAGGTGGCAATATAAGGTGCACAATTGGAAAGAGGACATTTTCTTAATTTCAAGGGCTGAGTCAGTTCAGCAGAGACCCCTGGGTTCCCTCTATACGTTCCATGATGAGCTGCCAATGTCAGGCTTGTCTATTATGCCCCCTTTCCTTAGTCTGGGGTTCCTCTCTTTCGTCCCTCCTGCTGCTGCTCCGTGTACACATTTGTATGTACCAAAAATCAGCTTTTGTACTTGTACTGCCCCATTACCTAGACCTCGCTAGGTCTATTTCCCCATATTCCGAATGTAAAGTTACTTACCTGCCTTCGTTCCAGTGCTCTCCTTCTGCTTTTCCCAATCGAGGAAGCAGCAGAAGGGGCTGGACTGGCAACCTCTCCTAAACATGGAAAGTTCCTAGAAATGTGGGACAACTGCCCAGTTACCTAGGACACTAAAACTGATGTTTAACAATAGTAAAGAAAGTTTTGTTACATCTCCTGTACAGTGTTGTAATTTTGCTAGTATTGCCAGTGTGGGTTGCAGACTGTGAAAATAACACAAATGGAATCTATTTGCCTCGCATTAGTACTCCGTTTTCGTTATTGCCCTAGTTTTCTGTGTAACCATACAGTCTAAATACTTTACACAAATAAAAAGTAATGGATATACTAGCTGTCTGTATTGCTTGCAATTAAAGGGCATGTCCACCTTTTTAAACTTTTGGCATAATGCAGGGGATACCCTCCCACCCCCAACCTCTATATTCATTACTGTAAAATCGATCATGCACTGTTCTGGTCTGGCTCCCCTGCCCACCAGAACTGCAAGCAGGCTGTGATTGGCTGAGAGGCAGCCAATCACAGTCGCGGCTGCCTTCACTGTAGAACAGCGCAGGAATGAGGAGGTGTAAGTACAGATTGACAGCGCTTTTAGAGTAATGAATATAGCGGTTGGGGGTGGGAGGGTATCTCCTGCATTGTACCAAAAGCATTTATAGCTACATAACTTCCAGCCACGGAGGGATCGGGAGGGAGGGAGAGAGGGGAAGGGGCTCTACTGAGCATGCCTCATACCTTGATGAGGTTAGCCAAGATACAGGCACCGGATGAGGCACTGACTGCTCCTACCCAGCAGTTTTCTGCACTTTAAAGAGACATACAGGAGAACCACAAGGAGCAGGGATGTAAGGTAAGGATTTTTTTTTGTACAGTGGGGCCAGTAGTTGGTAAGATTTTAGTTTGGGTGGTGGACATGCCCTTTAATCACATAATTTGCTCTTGCATGTAATTAAAACAGTGAATGTTTTATTTGACCACATTTACTATAGTGCAGGGTTTCTCCAAGGGTGTGCCAGGGCACACTAGTGTGACTTCAAAGAGCCAGAGGTGTGCCTCTTCACAAGTATAAATTACATTTTTGCACATAAAATATATTTTGTCAAAACATTTCAACACAACAATACTCTACATTGATTAGAATAAAATATACACTGTATAGTGCATCAAATATGGGTAAAATCAAACATTAAGAACACAGGTGTGCTTCGAGAAAAAATTGCATTGCCAAGTACACCACGCTCTGAAAAAGTTTGAGAACCACTGCTATAGAGCACGTATATATTTGTAATTATAATAATAAAAATACTTTAGCACTTCCACCCTTTCCTATGTATCTGTATGTTACCCACCAAAGTAGATTGTAAGCTCTATGTGTCATGTGGCATGGACCTCTTTCCTCATGTTACATGTTTCAAGCACTTGTATATTTTGTGGTGCTCATACTTATTTATATATTACTAGACAAGCCTGTTAAATTAATGGGCGCTAGACATAATCAGGGAGATTCAATAAAAGTTCTTATCGTTTAAAATGGTGCTAATTTTGCCCCAACCAATCAGAACTTATTTAACATTTGAAAGCTAACATCTGATTAGTTGGGGCAAAGTTAGCACCATTTTAAACGATAAGAACTTTTATTGAATAACCCTGAATGGTTATTATATACAGAGATACATACATGCAGCATACACAGACACACACACACACACATGCAGATAAACATACACAGAAGCACGCACAAACATGTATGCAGACACACATTGCTTGCTGACACACACGCATACAGACACATATACATGCATGCATGCAGACACACATGCATGGATATACACATATGCATACAGTCACACATACAGACACACATTCTCTCTCTTTTTCTTCCAACAGGTACGCATATCTACATCCATTGCTCTACCCTTTTTCCGTATTTCAACTTCATCCTATGTATTTCTCATAATTTGGTACGCATATCTACATCCATTGCTCTGCCCTGTTTCCATATTTCAACTTCATCCTATGTATTTCTCATAATTTGGTACGCATATCTACATCCATTGCTCTGCCCTGTTTCCATATTTCAACTTCATCCTATGTATTTCTCATAATTTGGTATGCATATCTACATCTTTTGCTCTAACCTGATTCCACATTTCAACCTTATCCTATGTATTTCTCATAATTTGGTACGCATATCTACATCCAATACTGTGTAATGTTTCTCTGAACATTGTGTTATTTATACTGAAATGTTTTGAAAATGGTCAAAATTAGTTACTTTTACCTCTGTCTCCTTACTAATGAGTTTATGTGTGTGATGGATCTTCCCTGCTAGACCTTGTTGCACAACTGGTGATTACTTTGTTGTGGTAATTGCACTGTGCTAATTACATAATTTCCCTGTCCTGTGTCTGTAGTTATCCCTATAAATTCAGACACTGCATAGGGGATAGCTTTGCAGGGAAGGACATCCAATCTGAAGCTTATCCTAAAGCTGGGTACACACGATGAGATATTTCGGTCCGATAGTTCAGTGTATCAGTCGATCGGACCGAAATTATCGCATCCAAATGCAGCCATGTCCGACCGACCGTTCGTCCGAATCGGACGAAAGGACGATCGGACATGGTGGAAAACCTCGTCCGACCGTGCTTTCCTCTTTCGGTCGCGGCTTTTGCTGCGACCGACAGTCCTTCCTCCTGGCCGACCGGTCGAAAGTATCGAACGGTCGGTCAGGAGGAAAAATCGCTAGGTGTGTACCTAGCTTAAGTGAAGCTATCCTAAGTGAAATTGGAGTTTAACAAGGGAGTTCGACAAGTAAATCATTACCTGACTTTAACCATTTTTAAAGAATGTATACAATTATGCTCTGCTTTTGTCTTATCAACTCCCTGGCTCCAAAATCTCCTTCCCATTCATTCCATTCCTATCCCTATTCTGTCTTTATCTCTGCCTCTCTTCTTCCATCCAATTACCAATATTCCTTCACACTATATCAGCATTTACAACATACTGTTCCCTTTACCAAGTCCAAACACCCCTGGAAACTTCAGTACAAATCCTTAGCCCACCTTCTGTTTATTATTCTCCTTCTTGCTGCTGGGGATATTGCTCCAAACTCTGTCGTCGTCCTCACGTTTCTACCCCCCTACTTATTCCTTTAGAGGCTCTAATCTTTTATAATCTATTATAACTGTACCTACTCTTTCACCTTCGCTTCTACCTTTTTCCTGTGGCCTCCTTAACACACGCTCTCTTGCTAACAAACACACCTTTTTTCATGACCTGTTCTGTTCTAACGCCTTTCATCTCCTGGCTCTTACGGAGACTTGGATCTCCCACCATGATACTGTGGTTGAAGTTTCCATTACGCATGGTGGTCTATCTTTCTCTCATTCGCCTCGTTCCTCATGACGGGGTGGAGGGGTAGGTCTTCTCTTTTCCGCCTTCTGTTTTTTCATCATTTGAAGTCCATGCTCTCCAACTTTTCTACCCCTTATGTCTACGGGTAGCAGTCATATAAAGACCCCCTTCTGCCTCAGCCCCAGCCGCTTTCCTTACAGAGTTTGAAACCTGGCTCTCTTTCTTTCCTCCGACTGTCCGGCTATAATTCTAGGTGACTTCAATTGTCACATTGATGACGCTAAGCAATCCTGGCCCTCTCGCTTTCTCCACCTAACTTCCGCCTTCTCCCTCCAGCAGTGGACCAACACTAGCACCCATAAGGGTGGTCACTTCCTTGATTTGGTCTTTACTAAAAATCTTTCTGTCTCTCAGTTTGCTAGTTACTCCTACCCACTCTCTGATCACAATCGAATTCCTTTTTCTACCACCTACTTTCCCCTCTCCTCTGACACTCCATCTACTGTCCTTGTTCACAACACCCGTGCAATAGAGCTTCCGTCTCTCCCCTCCTCTTTATTCTAGCCTCAATGCCCTCATGTCTGATCCCAACCCTGGTTCACTAATACATTCTTATAACTCTTATCCACTTATATTCTTATAAATCTTATCCAGCACTATTGACTCCTTTGCCCCCCTACAAACTCACAAATGTCGCCCCGCTAATCCCCGTCCTTGGCTCAATTCAGATACCAAGTTCCTACGCCGCTGTTCTCATCCAGCTGAGCAGCTGTGGAAAAAGTCACTCAGTCAGGCGGACTTTAACCATTACAAGCTCATGTTGTTGTATCTTAATACATCTCTTTCAGCAGCAAAACACTTCTACTTTAGCACACTTATAAACATTAATAAAAATAACCCACGCAGTCTTTTTTTCCCCCTATTTACCACTCTCTTGCAGCCCTCCTCTACAGACACTCTTCATTCCATTAATGCTAATCAGGATTTTGCAGACTACTTCAGAAATAAAATAGATGATATCCGTACTCTAATTCCTAAACCCCAAGACAACTCTCGCCTTCTTATGCCTGCCCCACCACCTGCATTTCTGGAATCTTTCACCCCTGTCACCCAGTATGAAGTCTTCAACCTCCTATTGTCCTCACTTACAATGTGTACCCTTGATCACATGCCCTCCTTCTTACTCAGACACTGCTAAAATCATTTCCCCTGCTCTTGCTCACATTTTTAATTCCTCCCTGATCTCTAGGATCTTCCTGCTGCCTTTAAACATGCGTGTGTCAAACCTCTTCTTAAAAAACCCTCTCTGGACCCTACCTGTCTGTCAAACTACCGCCCTGTCTCCCTTTTACAGTTTGCTTCAAAACTCTTAGAACGTCTCGTCTCTACACGCATTACTAAATACCTCCATGCTAATAACTTATTGGACCCATTGCAATCAGTATTCCCGACCGGGTCATTCAACTGAAACGGCCCTCTGCAAATGACCTACAAGCTGCCAAAGCCAAAGGACAGTTCTCGGTCCTCATTCTCATTGACCTATCGGCTGCCTTTGATACTGTGGACCACTCTCTTATCCAGATTCTATATTCTCTGGGCATCCAAAATCAAGCAGCGGCATGGTTGTCTTCTTATCTCTCTAACAGATCTTTCACTGTCTCTTTTGCTAATAAGACTTCCTCTCCTGTTCCGCTTAGTGTGGGGGTCCCTCAGGGCTCTGTTTTAGGACCCTTGCTGTTCTCCCTCTACACGATCTCTCTGGGAAAAATAATAAGTTCTTTCGGTTTTAAGTATCACTTATATGCTGATGATACCCAAATTTACTTGTTCACCCCCGCGCTAACCCCTGAAGTTCAATCCCAAATCTCTAAATGTCTGCTCTCTATCTCTTCCTGGATGGCGCACCGTCGCCTTAAACTCAATCTATCCTAAACGGAATTAATAATTTTCCCCCATAAACTGGGACCTAGTCCACCATTCTCCATCTCTGTTGACAATATGGTCATTAACCCAGTTGAATCTGCACACTGCCTTGGAGTGATCTTTGACTCCTCTCTTTCCATCCATCATCACTTTAACCATGTCGCTATGACCTGTCATTTTCTCCTTTGCAATATTGCCAAGATCTGCCCTTTTCTCTCTTTCTCCACTTCTAAAATGCTCACCCATGCCCTTATAATCTTCCACCTCGACTACTGTAACATTCTACTGATTGGACTCCTGGCCTCTCATCTCTCTCCTCTCCAGTCTATCTTAAACTCGGCAGCTCGGATCATCTCGGTCTCATCCAAAAGAGAACCCGCAACCCCGATACTTCAGTCCATAGGGTGGCTTCCCATCAAACAAACTCTCTCCCTCTCTCGCTTCGCCTTGTGACATCTATTAATGCTTTCAAATCTAGACTGTCCTCCTACCTTTCTGAGCATCAGCATAACTAATGATTGTTAGCCCTTTTAAGCACTTTGTACCCATCCCCCTCACGTGTACCTGTATGTTGTCCCCCCCCCTTAAATTGTAAGCTCTTCCGGGCAGGGATCTCATTCCTAATGTGTCGAGGCTTGTTGCACTTATCCATTTATACATAATTTATATATATGCTTTCTTAATCGATGTATGAAATTGTATTTAACTTAATTTTTATCTATCTGTATAATGGCTTGCACTTATCCCCTTGTTTGTATACTCTGTATTTTATAATGTACAGCTCTGCGTACCCAAGTGGCGCTTTATAAATAAAATTATATATACATACATACATACACATTCATGCAGATACATACATGTAGACATACACATATGCATACATGCAGAGACACACATTTATGCAGACATATACATACAGACACCCACCTGCATGCAGACCTACACATACACACATGTATGCAGATATACACATGCCTGCAGATACACACATACACATGCATGCAGACCCTCACATACACACATGCATCCACACCCACATGCAGACACTCACTCAGAAAGCTCCCCAGACCTACATCACACTTGTCACAGACAACAACTCCTTCCCACTTTCAGCAGGCGAAAGTGGTTGTCTCAGTGCCTCACTTCCTATCCACTGTGCACTGTAAGGTATGAATAAAGTTGAGAAAAAAACAAAACGGAATTTCAATTTTTAAAAAAAAACTATATTCATACTGGACAGCCAGGACATTGCAGGAATCTGGGAGGTTTGCGATATTGGTAATTGCGGACAGGAGGTGAAATCAGGGAATGTCATAATCGGACACAGAATCGGGTGCAGGTAAAAGTTCTCAGGTTTGGTGGTTTTTGGCAGAAGCAGGGGGTAGTGTGGTGGACACATAGTGGCCATGGGAGGGAAGTGCAGTGACACACACGGAGGCATGGAACCGGAACTTGGCAGTTAGGATTTTATTACATATGATAATATATGTAACATAGAATAAACGGTGAGCACTCCTCTCACTCTGCACACCACAGCATATATCAGAGAAAGGTAGCATTCACAGGACTTTTCAAATATGTTCAAAGAGATAATTTATTAACATCAACGCGTTTCAGCCCTGCTCACCGGCTGTCATCAGGATGTTACATCACCAGGTAAGTTACCCCATTTTATTACCACCCACCGTGCAACACACTCCACCCACCACAGAGAAATCCCATAGTACACCCAAAACTGAACAATTATTCAATATACTTTAAAACATCCACATATAATGTGTATGATATATAAAAAAAACATTTAAAAACAAACAAATGTTCTTATTGATTGTAATAAACTACATTACGTACAGTATAATACTTTATGAAGCCAGATGGTTACAAAAAAACGCTACTGTCACGTACACAAGAAACAGTGTTGCTCTTGGTTCTTAATGACGTGTACTAGTTTCTTGGAAGGGTGTGTATATGATTAGAAGGAGACACTGCCAAGTAATTTCGGGTATCCACCAGGTGTCCAGCTCCTTCCTGGCCACCTCACTGCCAGTATCTTCCAACAAAAATAAAAGGCTGTCCAGTCTTATAGGATGCTGACCTTTGTAAAAGGATTGCTTGCCGAAACATTCCATGGTTTTGCTGTGTTTGCACAATAAAAGGGAGCACCCCTATCAGTGTCCTATAAGACTGGACAGCCTTTTATTTTTGTGGATTATTATATGATTAGAAAGCCTTATTTTTAGCCATTTTCATTTTTATACATTTATTGGCAATGATATTAAACAAATATTTCCCATTTCTTATAAGCTGTGCTTTCTGCAGTTGCTATTATGCCTTTAAAATTCTGCTTTAGGGCACACTGCAACGCAATCGCACACGGAATTGCATGCGATTTCATGTGCGATTTCGTTGTGTTTGCGCATGCGTTTTTTGAAAACGTATTGAAAAACGCATGCAATTGCGATTTAAAATGCGGAACCCAAACCGCAACGCACCCAAAAATGCATGTTTTCGGTGCGTTGCCGCGTTTTCAATGATATGAAAAAACGCAAGCGCAAAAAAAGCGCAGCAGTGTGGCCTAGCCCTTAGGCTGCATACACATGGGCCAATCCTAGCCTGAAGTTTCCTTGCAGACTGAGTACCAAATAGTAAACCTGATAAAAGGGTCGAAAATTTCTGATGTCCAAATTGCTGAAAAATCAGATGAGAAATCAGTCACTGGGTAAAAATTTCTGTGATATCAGACCCAATCAATTGGAATATCAGTTGCAGCAGTCAATTGGGTAAAAAAAAAAAAAACCCTGTGTGTACATAGCCTTTCCTTATTAAAAAGCAGTGGACATGAAACTTACCCTGTATAGAGGTGATGAAAAAACTTAGGGGCATATTAGTAAAAGTTTGTTAACTTTTCACTGATGTTATCTGGAAATTTGAATTTAAAGCAATATATAAAGTGGGGATAACTGGCAACGAAACCTTTTTACCAACGCAATTGCCATTTTGCTTATCGGTGATTATCACCTGTCAGTGGGTCCTTGGAATGTTTCAGTACATTGTGGAGTTTTTCTCAATACAAATAAGGGTTCCTGGTGGGGGGGGTGTTAGACTATTTTCCAGCATTTACTTGACCTACGATTTCCGGTTATACCAAGATCACCTTTTTACCTTCGCTTGCAGCCATTGGATGGATCCGATGCAGAGAGTAATGGTACTTCATCAATGTGGACTTAAGTTCTAAGTGGTGTGCTATAAGGTTCTGGGTTGGGGCTACTTCTATTTAATCTGTTTATTAAAGGGGAACTGTGGTCCAAAAATGACTTTAGGTAAATTGATAGGAATAGCTCCCCTGAGAATTTTTGCAATTTATTTCCATTGTTTATTTTGCATAGTTTTGAAGATATTTACATTTTTGTGTGTGATATGGCAGCAGCATCACCAGGTCCCCTGCACTTCCTGCTTCCTGCTCTGAAACTGTCAGTCAATATGTCCTGTGTCTCCTCCCCTTTGCAGCCCCCCTAGTCCCTCCCACTCATGGACCCCATGGTTCCTCCAGTTGCAGGCCCCCCATAGCCCATTATCTTACAGCCCCATGTGGCCCCGCCCACTCTCGAGTGCCGTGGCCCCATCCACTCTCGGGTGCCGTGGCCCCACCCACTCGCAGGTGCCGTGGGTTACTCAGACCCATCCACACACCCCGATAACTCTGTGGAAGCAGCCTTTTCAGGCAGAGTGAGAAGTGAGAACTCTGCCTGAAAAGGCTGTTTTCACACAGTGAAAGAGAAGGGCTGTAGCTTCCCTTACCTTCCCTGTCAGGACTTCACACAGCAGAGAGGAGGGTGGACTTCCTGTCTCCCTCCCACACTGAGGGAGTCTGAGGCTGTGCTCGCCAGCAGCACTGTGCAGGAGAAGCCTTAGGAATGTCACATGTCAGCCTCCCACCCATTAACTTTCTGGTCAGTCATTTCTGTATATCTTGGGCTGTGGAGCACATAGAGAGGTGGTTGATGGCTCATTTTAAAGGTAGGAAACTGGCCTTTTGTTTTGTTTGGAGACCACAGTTCCCCTTAAATAATTTAGAAATAGGTATTATCAGCAAGTTCGCTGTGTTTGAGAACAACAAAAAAACTTTGTTAACCATTTAAGGCTTCAGTGGATATGCAATTGTTGCAGGTAGATTGTCACGTTGGGCATCTTAGTGACAAATGAGATTCAGTGTTGATAAATGTGTTGGTAAATGTAACGATCGGCCAGGTCATTCACGGCAAAAGTAGCCGGTTATCGGCAACAAAGAAAATACTGCAGATGTTTCGACCTGACAAACCAATATACAGATATATCAGTTGGTTTGCCCTAAAAATCTGCCTTTTGTGTACCCAGCTTTAAATGTAGCAAACGGTGTCAGAAGGCAACAGCTAGAACCCAGCAAGATATTGTCTAGTATAAAGAAGGGGAAGGATTCAAGGGAGGAAAATATTATTCTCCCTCTTTAAAAAGCACTGGACAGACTTCATTTGGTATATGCAGTGCAGTTTTGGAATCCTGTGGAAAAAAAAAAAAGAAAATAAAGAATGTTACTGGTATTGATACATAAAGTTGGTGTTGATCCAGGGATATTTCCGGTTGCTAACCTAATCCAACCTGGTATCAGTCTGATCTAGAGACCTCATATATGGTGCCGTAAACCATAAAAATAAAGGACGGTGCTGTTGTTATTTCCATAGCAGATACTAACCAAGGTGAGGCCCAAAGACAGGCCTCCATACAGAGACCCAGTTGTTCTTTACCTCCCGTTCTTCAATCAGTTCATTAAAGGACAACTCCACCCTCATAATAACATAATTTAGAAATTTTAAAATATGTTGATATAGCCTACTTTGTCTTATGAATTCATTAATGAATGCCTGCTACACTTCTGGATGCCTCATGGAAACTGAGCAATTTAGTGAGCATGCTCAGAAGAGGCAGCTAGGGGATTAGCATTCAGTCATTGGCTGTGATGTCAACTAATGCAGTTAAGGAATAGTTCACATTCTGAGTGAACTATTGCTTTAATTGCTCTGTCATTCTATATTTATATAGGAATGCTGTGAGTGATGTTTATGAATGGGAGGTAAAGGAGCCATGCTTTACCTTCTGTTCCTCAATTCATTTAGAAGTAGCCAGGAACAAACCAAATTAACTTACCTTGCACACATTCCAGCACTGGCTCCACTGAAAGTAAATTGCAAAAATACTCAGGAAAGAAATTACCCTTTAACAGGCCTTCAAATGTTATCTTTATATTGAGCCCCCCTTAGGCTGGGTAAACACGGCTAAATTTTTCATCCCGATCACCATGATTGCATGATCGGCGGTGATTTGCTGGTTCGTCCAATATTGGTGAACAGAAGACTGCTATAGTTTGCCACCGCCAGTGAAATCAGATCAGATTTTTCGGACCAACCAATACATGGATTTAACAGTTGTTTGGACCGAAAAACTGTAAGTACCCAGCCTTAGTGTCTCTCAATGTCAACTTTGCCCAGGCTCTGCTTTCGGCAAAATAATATATTATGGACACAAAGCCCCAGATAGAAGGTGAACTCAGGGAAATAGCAAACAGGTGTATGCTTCGCTGCCAGGGATCATTGGGTTTCGGGTCGCTCCTCCCTACTGCTCCATTCCCGGCAGTATTGGTAAACAAAATAAAGATTGGAAGGAAGGGGACGCCACGCAGGATTGCCGCGAACACAAAGTGTTTAATAATCCAACATGTTTTGACCCACACACGGGTCTTTATCAAGTGTGTGCAAACACTGCTCAGTGAAAACAAATGAAGCCCCACAAAACCCACCTCCCCCTTCCTATTGGCCAAGGGCCATGTCCATCAACAATGTACAATCAGTGTCCATGGAAACATATCTGAAGGTGAACTCGTCAGTACTCCACAGTGCCTACACACGGGCCGTCAGTACTCCACAGTGCTAGTACCCACATGAAGTACTATGCAAATACTTTCCTTTTTTTTCTACCACATTAGGTCCTATTAATCACTTATTCTGCTTTCATGGGTAAAGCATTTTTTAAGCAAGTTCTAAGCTTTGGCTTAGTTGTAAAGTCAATAAAGACATGGTTTGCATAGGCCTATGAGCTTAAAAACATGTTTTGTTCTGTGTTCCTTTTATATGATTATCACATGCTGAACACATAGTGTTAGTGTTCTGGAAAAAAAACACCAACCTGCTGTTGATGCTGGGTGTAGTATGTAAGCTTTATAAATTATTTTATTGTCTCCTATCTTATTTCATTTAGTGGCAGAAGATTTTGCAAACATGCTTTTATATGCTTGATATATAATGATTATATAATGATAACTCCTCTGTGACTTAATATCCTTATATTACACTGTAAAGCTGGCCATACACTAGGCAGCCATTAGATAGATAAGACCAAGGGTGTCAAACTCAATCACATAAGGGGCCAAAATTAAAGACAGGATAAATGGTGGGAAGAATTTTTTTATTAGGATATTTAGTTTCTGTCAAACTTGTGCCTAGTGCTGGGTCTCCGCCGGAGAAGGGTGTGAAGCACACTGTTTTGGACTGGGTCCTCTGCCTATGGCACGATCATGTGCTTATGTGGAACGCCCAATTTATTATTCTGGTGCGGTAATGGAACAGCCAATTTCAATGCAAGATCCTTTTTTCAGACCTCCCTCCCCAGCACCAGGCTAGATACTAGATCAGCTGTTACAGCGGTGACTGCATCCAAGCCGTACTACATTGCTAACCATTTGTGCAGTCCAAAGCAGTGGCGTAAATATAGACCTGACTGCTAAATACCATTTTTAAACAGCTGATCGCGCATATCTTCGTAATGGTGCATGCAATCAGCTGTTTAAAAACAGCTAATTGCGGTATCCAGCGGGCAGATCTATAGTTATGCCAATGCTTGGGACTGCCAAATAGCCACAGAGCCACACAGCCTCTGGTGAAGCATGGGAGATTCGTGGGTGAATCTCCCTAATTGTTTTTTTACATTAATGCAATTCCCCATAAACCCATATGAAATAAGTAATAGATTCCACAACAGAAAGACCAGCACTTTTGAACTTGTCCTTTAAGATATACAACTTGTCCAACCATATAACATTTTTAACTGAAAGTATTCTATATCAATATGTATTATTTCCAATGTCGCACTAGGCATTAAGTCAGTGTAACGCCCTTAAAACTCTTTTAATCATTTGATAATGACTGGGGAATTCTGATTGTTTGAAGTATTACATGGCAAAATTTGTGACCTGTATATAAAATATACTGTGTGTCAGTAAACCTATTTCTTTATGCTTATTAATATTTATCAAGATAAAACATGTTGACTATTTCCCCTGAATTGCACAAGTGTGCAATCTGATTCATATCTGCTCATAATAAAACCAGTCCTGCTAGTTTGTCCATTTTCTAAGGATCGTGCTAAAGGCATTTCACTAAATTCCTCCACTTATCTCTTTTTTTAGATGCTTATTAATCATTTTCTATACCCACAGGCCATTCATAAGGTTCATACAGTTAGAAACCATTTTGTTTGCAATAACAGCACAAGTTAGTTATAATGTAAAGATATCTTTATTTTGCTCCTGAGAACATGAGGCATTTGTGTGAGTATAATGGCAGATATCTAGGGCCATTATTTCAACCTGATTGACCACTGCAAAATTTTTGTCAGTTGATGAATTAATTTAAAGCAATAAAATGAAACAAAGTACCATGGATCCACTCTAAAATGTATGGAGGGGATGTATTAGGATTTGTTGGAATGGGTATGCAGCATGAACTGGATACTTTGTGTTATGGGCACCCAGTGGAGAGACTGACAGAAGCGAAAGGAGGGGGTGAGGGGTGGAGATTATAGAAAAGTGAACTAATGGGCTGCAATATGAGGAGCAAAGGTTTGCCCACATTATTAATCTGCAGCAACCAATCAGATATGTTCTAACTGCAGTAGCCAAGTAAAAAGCTAAAATCTGATTGGTTGCTACAAACTAACAGCACAGGCAAACTTTGGACCCTTTTTTTGCTCAGCCCCTTAAAGTCTTACTGAAAATGTAGAAATGCAGCCAGGAATGTGCAGTATCAGGGGTACCTATGGAGGTCAGGATCTGAAGAAGTAGAGTGTAGTCAACCGTATCAAAAGCTGAGCACAGGTTGAGAAGATTGCTCCAAATGGTTCCTCTCCAAACAAATTAACAAGACACGCTGAATCCTGGGGCTTACCAGGGACCGCAATCAAATCTGGTGGGAGGGCACTTCAAGGGAAGCTCCAGACACCAATCCTGATACACACAGCAATCAAGATAAAGGTAGAAGGCTCTGCAACCACACGGACTCAACAGATCGAACACAGCTTGTGATAAAACAAATCCTTTACTGAGCTCACATTAAAACAAAGCAGCGTGAGTGAAACACAGACCTGACGCATTTTATGTTGCTATGGTGTCATCCATTAAAAACCACAACTTTATATACTGGACACCCTAATAGATAGCCAATCCCATCACTCAGTGGGCGGTACATGATGGTGACATCATATACCAAAACTCACAAGGGAATATCTTATGGGTTTCCATGTATATGATATGGATATTAAAATCAAAACACTTTAGAAACATATTACACTCATATTGTATATGATATACAAAACCACTAATGGATCAAATCTATCTAATCTCCCAGTGGGATTAAACAATAACAATGTATACAATATGAGCTGAACAGAAGTTTACTGTAACAAATGTATCATAGTTACAAGGCACATTGAATCAATATATATATATATATATATATATATATATATATATATATATACACATACAATAAAACATATTGGTATACAAAAGAGAATAAATAAAAATAATTCAGAGTACTACTGCAGACAAGAAAGTGATGAGAAGATACAGAAACAATGCTCCACGAAATTAAATAAAACATGTTACCTCCCAGTCTGTATTCAGACCATATGGAGCTCTAGTTTGCAGCTCTAAAATCCAACACAATTCTCATTTTGAAAGTTTTCATGGTTTATTGCTCCCCTTAAACCTGTATTCACTTGCTCAATTCCTATAAAACGTATATCTTTAATCTCTACCACGTATACCCAAGGCTGATCTTGATTCTAGGTTGGAGACAGAATATAACTGTTCATACACTCGATCCTTTAATCGTTGTGTTGTTTTCCCAACATATTGGTAGCCACAACCACACTTGGCCAAGTACACCAGATATGTGCTATTACAGTTAATAAGTTGTTTTATATGATATGATCTCCCACACATAGAGCTAGTAAAAGTATGAGGGTCTTTTTGTAAAACCACACAGGTTTTACATTGTGGTTTGATTTGTTTTATCACAAGCCGTGTTCGATCTGTGGAGTCTGTGTGGTTGCCTTCTACCTTTACCTTTATTTTTATGATGTAGAAAGTAGTTGCATTTAGATCTATCATTAAGAAAATAGTCACTTTGGGGCTAGGCCACACTGATGCATTTCTCACATGCTTACAATTGCATTTTGCGATCCCTTAGTCATAAGTAGGAAATTAAACTTCAAATGATCAGGTCAGGTTTTTTTTTCATTTTTTTGGAGTGCATACGTTCACAATTTATTGTAAACTGTATACACTCTAATTCCAGACTATTACCAGAAATGCAGCACAAACTGAAACTTGCTTGTGCAGTTGCGCTTTCTTTTTTTTTAAATCTTAATCCACACTATAGTTATCCTTTAAAACAAATAAAAAATGGTTGCTTGTAAGGTACCTGCCCACAACCCCAACGGTTATTTTTACCAGCTTATTATATGCATATGTAATGAGATATTTAAGGATAATTATTGCCTCCATTCTGGCAGAGTAAGCTGTCTCCTCCCTCCATGCATTCATTCAAAGCTGTGGCTGCTGACATCTGACATCCCAGACAATGATTGACTGCTGTTTCACTTGCTGCCTCCTCTGCACATGCTCAAACTAGTAAAAAGCTCATTGAGCAGAGGTGGATACCTTTGCCATAACGGAGCAGAACTTATCATTAAATATCTGGTTAAAAATTTATGTAATAATGTGGTAAACAAACAGTAAATGCATAATATATACATAAACAGTATAAATGAGGCACAAGATCTCAGAGTAAGTTTCAAGCATTCAAGGCAAAATATGGCACAAATAGGCCCAGGTGCTGGTAGTACACAACGTAAATATAATCAAGGAACAGAGAAAAAAGCATACCGCACTCAAAAATTGCTGAATATATATAAAAACTGCTGTTGAGAAAGTTCGTGGTTCGGACGAAACGGGTTCGGGGGTTTATCTCTACGGTTGGCTAGCTGGTGTCCCCTCACGTGTCAGCTCTCTCTTAACTTGGACCCCCAGACTGTGTTCGATATGGCAGCACTTCTAGACAGATAAGTCTGTACTGAATTTAGACTGGTCTTTGACTGAAAGACATTGTGGGGTGAGGGCTTTTGATACTTGTGCACTTTTCACTTTACCAATATATTGAGTGGGATACCTTTATGCTATTTGGTTTTAAGATTTTAACTTTACGTCTGTTCTGTATCTTTGTACCCCATTTTTGACCTTTATGGTCCCCCAAACAGTAAATGCAGGCAGATAACTGATCACATAGTTACAAGCTTTTGGAAGCAGAGGAAGTGTTTAAGGAGTTTTGTCTTGCTAAGGGCTAGGCCACACTAATGCACGTTTAAGCTTTTAAAAGCGCACACTAGTCTGGCCCAATTAATGTGGCCGCACTACTGCATGATCTGTTAAACGGAGTGTATGCGATCTGCATTTTGTGCTCAATGTTGGGTGATCGCAATTGTGTGCTCATAGCAACGCGCATTAGCGCACCGGGAAAGCACTAGTGCACCGGGAAAACGTTGTAGTGTGGCCTCAGCCTAAATCTTATCTTAGCAGTATAACTTAAGTTTTACCTAGGGTGATCCTGGGTTCATTTTAAAGGTATAATGAAACGGTTTTTATTTAACCCTAACATAACTTGGTTGCAGAACACAGTTGCCCTTTACGATGCATAAATTATATAAAATATAGTTAAGGGTGGGGGGGTCACACTGCTCCACATTAAAAAAAATGCATTTTTGAAGTGATGGACAGTGCATTTTCACTAACATTTCTGTTTTCCCATGTTGATCATTTTGATGAAAATGCATGTGATCTGCACAAACAAATGGATTGGGAAACTAAATGCACGTGGCCCAGAAAAACAAACTGTTTCTTTGGCAGTGTGACCTAGTCCTTAGAAGACCTTGTCTTAGTGGAGCTAAATATTATCTAAGTATATGGGGGAAGGGGATGTCTGCAGAAATATATAAAACATTCAAAAGGATTCTTTAAAATAGGTACAGTAGCATAAAAATAGTGTTTGCTTGAAGGCATAGCTCCTTGGCAACCTCAAATCCTAATGGTTCGTACACACGTGCAATTGCAGGTCCCAACCCGCACAATGTGTACGAATAAGCTTTTCGGATGATAATCGGCCCGTGTGTAGGCACCTTATCAGGCGAAACGGGTGTTCGGTCGGGGACTGTTGCCTGACTGACCTGCCGGATCTCCGAACGAACTACTGTTTCGGCCCGATGTGTGTGTGTGCCCACACACGGGCTGATTATCGGCCGAAACTTTGTTCGTACACATCGTGCGTTGCTGGTCAGGACCCGCGATCGCACGTGTGTACAAACCTTTAGGCACAGATTGGATTCTTGTCTATGTAAAGTAAAATGCTAATTTCATATAAAAAGTCAAAGCCAATTTATTATCACAGATTCTTTTTCTTGTTACGTTGTTTATTGAATAAAAGTTGTAAGCATGCTGTCACTTGTAAATTGTTATTTTAGACACATTTTACACAGATAAATGAGTGTTTTGTCCTTTTTTTTAAAGGAATAGTTCACTCAGAAAGTGAACTAATCCTTTACTACTTTATATAAGAACGGGAGGTAAAGGAGCTATGCCTTACCTCTCATTCTTCAATTGATTTAGAATGTGCCAAGAACAAAAGGAGGAAAATTTACCTTGCACACGATCCACTGCTGGCTCCACTAAGAGGTCCCAACCATGTCCACATTCAGTTTAAATATAGCGTGCATAATGCTTTCTGAGTGAACTATTCCTTTAAGTATTGGTTACATTTATTTATTTTATTAGAAAAGCTTTGTTTTTATCTCCTGGATATTTAGCTGCCATCTCTATTTATTAAGTATTTTATTGCTCAGTTTGATATGCAGTTTGTCATAGTATGATTATATTTCTTCCCTTTGCTGCAATTGAGGGACAGGGAATACTCAAAAGGTATTCAGGATAAGGCCCAAAACCACTAAGTCTCTATTTCCCAATATACTCTGCAAGAATTGGCTAGATCACAGACAGCCATCAGGTGTGGAAAAGTTTCCGGAAGTATAAAATGAGGTTAAGAATGTACTTATGAGTTAAGGTCCTAACCTTATGTACTTTTCATGGACAGAAGATGAGGGGCACGAGAAAGGTAAGTATAATTGTCATTTAAAGGGTATCTCCACTCATTTTTATAAGTTTTGTGAATCCAGTTCTATTGAAGAACGGGAGGTAAAGGAGCTGTGCCTTACCTTCCGTTCTTCAATCGAACACACAGGAGACAAGGTAAGAAACTTATACGCTCGCTCGCTCCCCCGGCGCTTGGTCTGACAGGTCCTGACGGACCTTGTCTTCTATACGCATAGAAGACAAGGTCCGTCGGGACCTGTAATACCAAGCGCCGGGGGAGCGAGCGAGCGGCTAAGTTTTCTTACCTTGTCTCCTGGCTCCTGTGTGTTCTATTGAAGAACGGAAGGTAAGGCACAGCTCCTTTACCTCCCGTTCTTCAATAGAACTGGATTCACAAAACTTATAAAAACGAGTGGAGATACCCTTTAATTTGGTAAACCTACACTTGGTATTGATTAGCATAATACATGTGCTCCAATCCCCTTTACTGTAAAACTAGATTTTTCCTTCCTTGGGATCTAGTTAATTTTGGAGGGAAGGAACAGCCGTGAAGTTCCAAGATCAACCACAAAATAGATTTATGGAGCACACTCAGTGGTAAAGCACTAAAGCTGGGTACACACAGTAAAGATTTGTAGAAGATTGTTTATACATTTCCCTATACACATTCACAACTCCCTATTCTTTGTATAGAGATATTGTTCGGGTGAACAGCAGCCACTATCGGCTCCCTTTACTAGATATACTTTTCTGCCCCACACACAACCAATAAAAGGCCAATCCCACAGGAACGACTTTTGTTATTGTGTGTACTTAGAGTAATACTGCTCAAGCAATCCTGCTTTTTTTGTATATGCAAATCTGTTTGCAATTCCAGAAAAACGAGGCAGTAATTTTGATACTTTGAATATTTGATTTTTTAACTTATTTACAAACAATGGCCATGTTTTTTGACTACTTGTCTTATGTTAATGCCCTTATTAGATGGTGTGATGGGAAATAAAAACATGGTACCCTGCTCTAACCATGAGCAACAAGACTGGGGTTTTAATAGAGCTTCACTGGGTCATGTTCTCTAGATGGCTTCCACATCAACCCTCATTATAATTTGCATGAGGTGTATGTTAACATTTTTGTTTCAAACATATTTAATGTATTGCGTTTCACTTAAACATTTGGATACTCCCAGCATATAAAGAGGGAAGAACCTGCTTAACTAGTTTAATTGAACGATTGCTCGCATCTGACTTGATAAGATGTATGCAATAGAAAATAAGTGATTAAAATTGAATGCAAATGCATTTATTATGGCACCGACAAAAGAAATGCGAGTGGCTTCTTGTAGTTTTAGGATGAGACAAAATTGCCTATGTGAGGAGCACTGGAACACCGAATACTGATCAGCTTTACTTACCAGCTTGGAAAGTGCATTGCTTCTTCCCCAGTCACCAATCAGAAGATTTTTTAATGACCCACCAATGTTTTCCAATTTTTCTAGCTTTTCTGAAATCCTAGCACATGGAACCCCCACCCTTGCCATTGAATGCAGGCAAGGATCAGTTAAAGGGAGCTGTGGTCTCCATACAAGTGCTCTCTATTTTAAAAAAGCATAATCCTTATCTAAAATGACTCCAGGATCATACTTCTACCTGCAGTTTATATAAAAACGTACAACAGTATAAAGGCTAGGCCACACTAGTGCGTTTTTCGTGCACTAGTGTGGCCTAGCCTTTTTAGTTTAGTTTAGTTCCATTTTAGTTTCACTAAAATGGAAATGCGAAAATTCCCACGATTTCCGATGCGCATGCGATTGTGCGTACGTCCGCGTTTTGGTAACGCATGCATTTCCATAACGCAAAATGTTGAAAATGCATGCAATAACCCTCGCGATTTGGTGCGCGATTCCGGTGCGTTGCAGTGTGGCCTCACCCTATGGGGTGATGCTTTCTGCTCATACTGTGAGTTGTGACATCACCAGCACTATTTGTCTGTCCTCTCATCTCTGGCTTGAGCATACTACTGCTAGGACAGAGGGAAGCTAGCCGCAAGCCTTAAAAGTTTCTCTTCCTAAGGTGTCCATAGGCAGAGGAAAGCACATAATGGTTGCATTCTCTGTGAGGCTTGCTACAAAGTGTCGGAGGTTGAATAAAGATATATGTCCATCTAATCCATGCTTTTTAGGATTGATCCAGAGGAAGACAAAGAATATCCCCAGCTTGAAGAGGGGAAAAAATAATTCCTGACTCAAAATGGCAATTGGAAAGGATCCCCCACTCTTGCAAATATTGAATGAACATGCATTTACCACAGTTGATGATAGACAATATCACAGCTTTACTGTTCTCACTGTTGTAGGGATTATGGTAATGGAAACTCGGTCCCCTGGGTTAGGACCAAGGGCAGGCACAGAGTTAACACGGAGACCCAACACAGGAAAAATCTAAGGTTTAAACTTAAAAAGTAGTAGTAGGGCCTAGTTCCCAGCCCCAACAAAACAAACACAGTAAGTAGTTTAACTTACAACAGGTTTGTGTCTCTCACACACAGCACCACAGTACTGTTCCCAGGCTCATAGAAAGAGAGACTGATAACACCTGGCCCTTTTTAAATGACATCAGCCTTCCCTTTCCAGATGCAGCCTAATTAGCAATTGGAAAGGTTTTGAAAACAGCTTAATTCCACAAGCCATTCCCTGGAGCTTAAACGAACGACAGGAATCTGGGTGAAACATACACCCCATCGATAACCTGTCCTGTGCTTCTCTTAGGGTGAGGCCACACTGCAACGCACAGGAATCGCGCACAAAATCGCGAGCGTTATCGCACGCGATTGTGCGCGTGTTTCGCGCTCGCGTTCGCGTTTTGCGCGTGCGTTTTCGCCTTTTCACGTTATGGAAACGCATGCGTTAACGCACCAAAAATGGTGAACGCATGCGTTACCATAACGCAAACGGACGCGCAATCGCATGCGCATCGGAAATCGCGGGAATTTTTGCGTTCCCGCGGTTTCCATTTTAGCGAAAATCGCGGGCGCAAATGCGAGCGCGAAACGCGGACGCAAACGCGCGAAAAACGCACTAGTGTGGCCTAGCCCTTACACTGTAAACAAACCTTTTCTAACCTGAAAAAATGTTCTTCTTCTAATCTTAAAGGATGTCCAGGAGTCCTCAGAAATAATCTATTGGTGAACAATGCACCCGAGAGTTTATTATATGGCCTATTAATATATTTGTATAAAGTGATCATATCTCCATGCAAGCCCCACTCCTCCAGTGTACACAGCCCTAACTTGTATCATTGATCTGCATAGTCAAGCTTCTCCATTCCCTTAATTTACTTACCCTTCTCTGAACTGTTTCTATTTTCAAAATGTCCCTTTTATGGATTTCATAACTGCACCGCATATTCCAAACGAGGTCTTATCAGTGCTTTGTAAAGAGGGAGAATAAGTATCCCAGTTGTAATCACTACAAACTTGACTTTCAAGCAATGTTCCAACCACCGCCTGGCCCAATCATTTTTTAATCGATATTAATCGTAATTGCGATTGTAACATGATCTGCCTGGGGAACGGTGGCATGTAAAAATGCTGCTTCACTCAACATCACAATTGATATGAAACTCATTAAATTTATAACCTGTGACAATGTATGAGGTAGGTTAGCCAATTAACATGAATGGAGGAGCACTGTTTACATGTAAATAGAGCTGAACTTAATCTCTCTGTAAAAGAAATCCAGGTAGTGTGCGGGTAAAATCCATAATCTAACAGCTCGTTCTCTGGGCGAGAAATTGCACGTCTGTACAAGCTGTTACTGACAACTGGAATTTAGCAACGTTACCAGTAATAGGGAAAACAGAGGTTGCAAATGGAGAAGCAGGCTGAAACTTTTCACTGGGCAAACAGAAAGGGGGGATTCTGAGCACCAGTAATTCCTCCAAAAAACACACCACTGGCCTTTGCTGGATATGACCATTCATAAAGATCATGCCCCCTGTAAGTATACTTTCTATTCAGCAATAAAATATTTCAGTAAGTTCAATCAGTTCAATCAAGAATGAGCTTCCATGGGAAAAAATGAAGGTAATTATTTCAGAAAGGAAATGGTTAGTTAATATTAAAGATTTTACATTTTACACATTATTTAGACATGTTGCCTGACGATATAATCAGGGTTATTCAAAAAAAGTTCTTATCATTTAAAATGGTGCTAATTTTGCCCCAACCAATCAGATATTAGCTTTCAAATGTTAAATAAGATCTGATTGGTTGGAGCAAAATTAGCGCCATTTTAAACGATAAGAACTTTTATTGAATCTCCCTGATTGTTTCTTAGTAAAAAAAATATTCCTTGTCTGCCACCTAGTGGATAAATTTGCAATTTAAATATATTAAAGCCTTTTGAAGATAAATGGTATTTTACACAATCCTGCAGTGTATATTATCACCCAGCAAACCAAATCTATGATTACCCAGGATTTTGATTTATGTATAGTCTTTGGTGTATTCTTTTGTGTTGTGGAAGGATTTTGATATCACGGATTCCTCTTCTGATTGTGCTCCAAAACGCTCAAAGTGTTCGCGGCTCTCAGGGAAACTGCTTTGATACTGAAACTATTTGGAGTATTTATACCAAACAACTTTTTCTTTGAATGGATTTACCCTTTAAAGGGTTAATGTTGAAGGTTATGCAGATGGAATGCACCCTCTGTGATAGAGATTTGGGCTGATTGAAAGCAATATCTAGAAGACTAACTAATTAAAAGCAATATAAAATCTTCATATTTCAAGGCTGTGTAGCAGTTCATTTAAGGGTATCTCCACACATAAAATACTTTTCTAAAAAATCCCCATAAAGATACTTGCAGAACTTCGCTCCTCCGGCGCTTTGCTCCATGCTCTCTGCTAGTCGGAAACAGCAGAGAGGGGTGTGACCAGCAGCCACGTCTGTGATTGGCTAACTGGCAGCCAATCACAGACACGGCTTCTGGTTATGCACACAGCCAGGGGGAACGAACGTCGGTAAGTATCTTCATTTTTTTCGAACAGACACTGCAGGAAACCAATAAGGAGCAGAGGTATGGATTTTTTTTTAACACAGTGGGGCCAGTAGTGGTTTCAATTTTTGTTTTAGGGTGGACATGCCTTTTAAATTCATGATATATATGGCTATATTGAAATCAAGTAATATAATTTGGGCTTAATTGATTTCAAAGTGATTACACTTAAAAGGGTATGTACTCTGTAAAACAATTGTAGCTTACTGGATAGCTGTGGCTTTGAATCTAAAGGGGTTGGGGAATTTTTTTTCACACCAAGTTGTTTTTACATTGTGCATACTCTTTCAACAGCATTATAATTATTATTCAGCCATGCTTACCCGCCGGGGGCCCGGAAGGTAAGATGGCCCGTGAAAATAAAACAGCGGATCACACGTATGAAGGAATCATATGGGCAATCAGCTATTTAAAAGACTGGACCAGAAGTTCGGGTCCAATCTTTTAAACAGCTGGCTGTGCATATGTTTCCTTCATTTGCATGATCAGCTGTTTAAAAACAGCTGATTGTGGAACTCTGAGAGGGGGTGGGGCAGGGGCCTTGCCTTCAATCTTGTGGCCTGGGCCCCTGCAGTAATGCCCTTGCCTACATGTTTCACTGATGTGGCATAAAGAAAAAAAGAGACAGAAAGAGAAAGAAGGAAAGAAAGAGAAAACGAAAGATTGATAGATAGAAGTAGACTGAAAAAGTAATTAAATCTACTAATTAAAAGTGACAGGAAAAAACAATCAAGGGAAATGAAAACTTTGAAGTTAGGAGAAAGATAAAAAGTGAGTGAAAAAGAGTGTACATGTCCTTTACAATTAAAAAAGGGTCATAGGGACATATTCATTCCAGCTCTAAAAGTTTAATTAAACAAGTGTCTTCTGACTAAATTAGAATTGTTTTAAATTTTAAAAGTTGAGGCAAACAATAAACTGATAACAAAAAGTTTTCACACAAAAAAGTAAAGGTCCATACACGCTTGGTCTGCTAAAATTGTCACTATCCTAAAATACCATTAAAAGGACACATAAAAAAAAATTAAGTTAGTGGCAAGCTGTGGCTTTAAAACTAAAGTTGGCAAAAAAAAAGTCGCACACCTCCCCCCAGAGCCTACCTGTATTGCTTCAATCTTGCTGGCTTCCACCTCCTGAATAATGGCATCTGGAGCTCCGCCCTAATGAGATCTCCTAGCTCTTCCTGCTTCCGTGGCTCCCAAATGTAAGTTCTGGTCGCACCACGTGCGTAGGCGCGACCGTGTGCGCGCCGCCATTGTGCCACAATTACGTCATGTCGTGCACGGGACTTAATTGGTGGTGTGACCACAACTTACATTTGGGGCCCAAGTAAGCAGGAGGAGCAAGGAGATCTAATTGGGGCAGAGCTCCAGATGCCATTATTCAGGAGGAGAAAGCCAGCAAAATTGAAGTAATAGAAGAAAAAAATTTTTTCCAACTTTAGTTTTAAAGCCACAGCTTGCCACTAACCTAATGTTTTTTTTTTATGGTGTACGTATCCTTTAAACGGAGAAAATACAAATAAGGGCTAGGCCACACCGGCCCATTTTAAAACGTGATACGTTTGCGATCCAATCACGTGTAAGCGCACATTAATGTTGGCGAGTTGGAGTAGCCACACTAGGGGCGCTGCTGTACACTGCGATCCATTAATTGGAGCGCACTGGAATCACAAGCATTAATGCGTGCACTTGTGTTTCCGGAGCGCTTGTATACATGTGGCCTCTGCCTTACATACATTTAATCAATTTTATAGGTATTTGTTGAAATGTGTGTTTTAACTTGGGACACAAAAAATTGCCTTAAAACTTTAAAAGGTTTTTCAGTAAAAAAACAAACAAGCGACCATACATATATTTTATAAATATCCAGTTTAAATTTAGCAAGTCTGTGCTTTTAAATCTATATGCACCATTTTAGAGTAAAGTGCATTTCTATTTCTAATCTAATGTAGGTGCAATATTAATTAGTTCTAAAAAAAAAATAGCCTAGGAGAAGCTAAGATCGCTGCCCCATTGGACATTCTAAAAGTATGTATCTTTACTGTCATTGGGCTGATGTAACTTTGAGCTTGTGCAATATCTACTATACACCATGCACTTCTATATTGTTTTTTTAACTTTAGTTTGAGACAATACTTTTTAATCAATATTGACTACACAATTATAAGAAAGACATGTGTTTAACAACATACATTGCACCACATGGTGGAGATCATGAGCCATGACATTTTATTGAGAACTGCAAAGCATGAATTTTTGTCTGCAATTAGAATAATCCTAGCCATACATTGCTCGATGGCTGTACAATGGTGCAGCTAAGACTACTTACCAAAATTCAGTCAAAAAGTATTGATCAATGTATATCACCTTGCACCATCAATCCTGAGCAGATTTAAGCTTGAAATGTAGAACTCTTGTGATCATGAAAAATATAAAACAGCAGGAGGGAATCCGATATCTGCATAACAAGCTACAATTTACAGTTACATCATTAAAGGAAGGCTAACCAAACTATGGTTTTTTAGAAATGTCGTACCCAACATTGGGAATCAACACACTCAATATCTCTAATAAATAGGCACAATACAGAAATTAAGATATAATCAGGAACTGTTCGCTGTATGGACTTAAATGAATCTGATTAATGCAAACATGTCTGTTTTTAGTGTCATGCCATCTCATCTCTGGATACGTTACAAAAATACTTCTTTTTTGTATTTTAAGGTCCTTTGAAGTTCCAGACAGTGAAGACTGCCAATCATATTCAATGTTTTCATCTTTCCAAGAAGAATCTGAGTGTGTTTCCATCAGCCAAGACCCAATCCACAGCATAGAGGAACACCTGGAAAAGATACAGGGGCCCACATTGCAAATGCATGAGGTACACCTCTATGTACAGTAGCATTGGGTGAAACAAGGGTTTTTGTAGAGATGCTTACCAGATGGTTTGTCTATGGTTTGCAGACCATGCATTCAAAGGTGCACAAGCTTTTATGAGGTATAAGTAAAATATAAAATTAATGAAAAATGGACTAAGTATAACTAGTTTACAATTAACTTTTTTTTTCCTGAAGAGGTTTAGTGTTAATTTAATTTCTGTGTGTCTTGGCAGTGAAATGGTTGCATTCAATAATGCAATATTGCATCCAAAGGGTTATTATACTAGACAAAAAGCATGTCCAATTAAAGTTCTACAGCTTTAAGGGGTATGTATACTGAAAAAGTTACTTTGCCTCATCTAAATCTATTATTAAATACATGTAAGTAGATGCATGCCTTCATTTCAGTGTGTATTGCTGCATGCCTTCATTACAGTATTTGTTTTGCTCAGGTTCAGTATCCTCCCTCCCTCTCTTAATGGACTCCTCCACTCCTCTGACCTAACTTTTTTTAAAGGGTATGTCCACCCTTAAAAACAACTTAGTGGCATATGATAGTTATTGGTCCCCCAGCCCCAACTGCATTACTATTATAGCAAGAAAGTCTCCCCAATCTTTTTTTTACCATACCTCTCCTTCGCCGCACAATCCTGGCCCTCTGCTTGCATAGCATTGCAAGCATGGGAGGGGGCCGGCAGCCGTGTCCATGATTGGCTGAGAGACAGCCAATCACAGACGCGGCTGCTGGTAGTGTAGAATGGCAAAGGAGAGAGGTAAGGTAAGTAAAGATCGGGGGACTTTCTTGCTATAATAGTAATGCGGTTGGGGCTGGGGGACCAATAACTATAATATGGCAAAGGGGTTTGGAGCTAGGGGAGGGAGACCAAATCAGATAGGGGGCTCTTCTGTGCATGGCAAAATTCTCCCGGAGGGGAGACAGGAGGCAGAGTCCTATATGGACTCTGCAGTACTCCTGGTAGGGAGTTTTTGGGACTTGGGGGGGGGGGGGGGGTTGCAGGAGAACCATTTTGAGATGGGATGTAAGGTAAGGATTTTATTACACTACAGAGTGGGGCCAGTAGTGGGGGGGATTATAGTGGAAGGGGAAGTTCAGTGCAAATACATATGCTTTTCAGAAAAAAGAACAGTATTTTTCTAACCTAATGACCTTACCCTGCCAATTAAGCATTTTGTCTGTGTATAAATAAATGCAACTGAAATACTGACTTCCTGTTTGTAGGACCCCTAGTAGAGACCGTTATGGTTTTGCCCTTGACCCAGTCCCTGGGATTATTCAGTTGCTCAGTAGAGATCTGAGCATGTTTGACCCATCCAATAGCCAATCAGTAGAAATGACTGTTAGGAACATTCGAAGGAAGTGGTGCATCCTGGGAAGAAGAAGGACCATTAGAACCTGAAAAGGCAGCTCACTAATGTCAACAGCAGGGAAGAGTAAAGGGTATGAAATCAACTCATTTTTCAAATTGGGAGAGAATATGTAGAATAACTAAGAACGCATTACACAAACTATCAATTTAACAAATATTGATCATTTCCACTGAACTGTCCCTTTAAACTAAGCATGCTAGATAATCACTATCATCTAGCACTGAGACTGTCACCAATCTTGTTACAGTTACACCCTTCCAGTTTCAGCAAAATCCAGTACTTGCAAAGAGCAGAGGTTTATTATAAACTACTTGATTGTCA
This sequence comes from Hymenochirus boettgeri, assembly GCA_019447015.1. NCBI lineage: Eukaryota > Metazoa > Chordata > Amphibia > Anura > Pipidae > Hymenochirus > Hymenochirus boettgeri. Next base: position 145,244,868 of record CM033473.1, on the reverse strand, counting down.
GCTGAAGCATCTTTTTTTCAGATTAGATATTTAAAGAAATATTGGACAGATCAACAAAACTATGGTAAAGTGATAGTTGCACTATCACTGCAATACCGTCACCAAACACGACATGTTTCAAGCTTTCATGCACTCTTTTTCAAGTGATGCATGAACCGATCTCCTGTTGTCCTTGCCACTTACAATATGTACCCATGATGCCATGCCCTCCTTCTTACTCAAACACTTCTCTAAAATCCTTTTTACTTGCTCAAACTCTAATTCCTCCCTGACCTCTGGTATTTTTCCTGCAGCCTTTAAACATACCTGTGTGAAATTTCTTCTTATAAAACCCTCTCTGGACTCTTCCTGCCTTTCTAACTACTGCCCTGTCTCCCTTTTACCATAACTGTTTTACTGAAGAACAGGAGGTAAATGCACTATTTCTTACCTCACGTTCTTCAGTGAATCTTGCAGGAGAGAAGGAGAACTTACCGGGATCGTTCCAGCGCTGACAGAGCAGCAGCCGAAATCCCTGATGCCTCCGATGCTTCCACTCTCCGTAGCACAGTGCAAAGGACTGTAGATGCGTCGGAGGGATCTGGGATTTCGGCCGTGGCTCTGTCAGTGCTGGAATGATCCTGGTAAGTTCTCCTGCTCTCTTGCAAGATTCACTGAAGAAGGTGGGGTAAGAAATAGTGCATTTACCTCCTGTTCTTCAGTAAAACAGTTAGAAAGAAAGTTAATTTTTTGATGGACATACCCTTTAAAGAATAAACTGTTATTGATTAAATACTAGTTATATACAGTAAATTAAAATGTAAAGATATGAACATAAAATATCAGTGTATGTTGAATTATAGCGGTAGAGATAAGGTATTATAAATACAGCATGATATTGTGTTTTAGGTAAGTTTGAAACTGACCTAGTTCCATAAGTTGGGCGCTCAGCCCATCCTGACCCTCTTCCGCTCCCCAGGCCATCTCCAGCGTCCACCTCCATCAGTGGTCTCGATCTCTTTTATCTATTCTGGCAATAACTTTGTCTTCGTATCTTTAGGTTCTTTGGGGTTAGAATTTGTCCCTATTATAGTTTTTACCAAAGGGGCGTCATGTTAGATCTGTGTAGTTGATCCAGGGACCCCAAATAACTTTATTAATATAAAGTATATATTAATATAAAGTATATAATAACTTTTAATATTTTCCTAGTTTGTCCCTAAGCTATGCTGTAAGATGTTCCATTACTTGTACCTCGTTGAGTTTGTTAAGTAGTTCTGTGTGAGTAGGTATCTGTGTGTTTTTCCAGTGTTTAGGGATAAGGCATCGTGCCACTGTAAGAATGTGTCTGATAAGTTCTCTTTCTGGTTTCAGTAAGTCTGGGTGTGGGATGCTCAAGAGTGCTGGAGACAGTTATATGGGTTTCCGAAAAACCGTATTTACCAGTTTGTACTATTGACCAGTATGGTTGTAGACTGGGACAGGACCGATATATGTGGTATAGTGTTCCCGGGGCTGCTCCACATCTCCAGCATGTCACTGGGAAGGTTGGGTTAATAGCGTGTAGTCTTACAGGTGTGAAGTACAAGTGCATTAGTACCTTGTAGCCATTTTCCCTGTGTATGATGTTTGACGAGGTCTTTGCTGTGGCTTCCCAGATGTCTTCCCATGTGTCCGTGCCAATGTGGTGTCCCAGGGTCATTTCCCACTTAGTCATATATAAGTGCTTAATAGGAGAATTTGTGGGGAGTGAGTTCAAAATATATACATGGAGGATATGATTCCCTTTTTGTGCGGTCCCCTAATGAGAATGAGTTTGAATTGTGTTAAGTGTGGGAAAGTTCAGTTTCTGGTTAGTGTATCAGATCTGTGTTTTAGCTGACAATACATATAGGAGAGAGTGGAAGGTAGTTTCTTTTTTGTGACTAATTCCTCAAATGAATGTAAGCATTTTGTTATTTTGTCTATGATATCATAGTATCTGAATAGGGAAAGGACTGTCCAGGGTTTAAAGTATGCTGGTATTAGACTTGTAGGAATGTCTGGAGTCTGGGCAAAAGGGAGTAGCTGAGAAGGGTTGGTATAAGTGAGTGTTGCTTGTTTATCAGATTTCATAATGTATGGGAGACTTTCATAGGTTAGTGTGTGATGTATTTTGTATGAAGTTAGTAGAGTGAGCAGATGGTGTGGGTATATCTGTGCGCTTTTTGTTTCAACCCATTGTGCTTGAGGCCTTATGGAGGCCCAATGATTGCGATGTCTTAGTTCAGCTGCGTGATAGTATTTGGTTAAGTCGGGGACCCCCAGGACTCCTTGTGTGCACCTGGCCGTGGCTACTTTACATGAGATCTTGTGGGCTTTGTTGACCCCTCTTTTAGTGTTCAATACATTTTTATTTGGAATTTTAACAGCATTTTTTAATAAACACATGTGTGTTTGTTTCATTAAACAAAAATTTTTACATAATCACAGAAGCTTGTAACAAAAAATAAAGCAGTTTATCCATCCTTCCTTGTCTGCCAAAACTATACTTATCCAACCTTATGTTATACTTGTGTTTATATCTGTAGATATTTACAAGCCATCCTTAACTTGTCACAAGGGTAAATTTATTGAGTATGGACTACTCAGCCATAGTGTCCAGGTATCATGGAATACATGCATAGTATCATGCATTGTATGAAAGATTTTTTCGTTGACCATTATGGTGTTAATTCTACGGATTACCATATTTTTTATGTATTATGTAGGTTGTGTTGACCCCTCTTTTAACTTTTAAATAAGTTCACTCTGCTGCACCACCCTACTTGTCTTCTCTCTTGGCCCCTTAAGCTCCTGGACGTACTCCTCACAAAGCAATATTCTCCGCAAGCCCCCATCTTCTAGCACTGTTTCCTACTGTCTTAAACCATACACCTTTATTCAGGCTTGGTTTCTTTTTTTTGACATAAATGGCCTCCTTAACACTTCTCTTGAACCAGTCCTGTATGTGGGAGAGACCAAACAGCAGCTGCATCAACGTATGGCCTATCACAGAAGAGCCAATTCCTCGGGTCAGGACTCAGCCGTGTACCTGCATCTTAAGGAAAAAGGACATACCTTTGAAGATTGTAATGACAACATATTGGCAAAGGAACATGGCTGGTTCAAGAGAGGTGTCAATTAGGCCATTTATGTCAAAATAAAGAAACCAAGCCTGAATAGAGGTGCCCCCCCACCTCTATTCAGGCTTGGTTTCTTTATTTTGACATTTCAACACCAACTATCTGCCATGTACAGTGCTGTTTTTACATCTTACCCTGGGCAGTTTCAAAAACACCTCTTAGTCAAAATGCAATCACACTTTGCATCAGAAGGTCCCTAATTAGCATATAACAGCTGTTATATGCTAATTGGGACTTTACAGGGTACTTAATTTTCAACAGATTCTTGTCATTCTGAATTGAGAAAGCAAGTCTGATGACTAGCAAAACGTCTTCATAAACTAAAAGTTCAGTTGATCTAACTGAATACATCAGATAAAAGGGCATTTTGTTTGTTTCTCAAAATTGGTTAATTAAATGTCCACAGAGTTAATTAAAAGCAGAACATTTTCTAGTAAAAATGTGTGTCTAGAGACAGGTTGATTTTAGAGATAGTGATTTACTAGTACATTTTTTCTGACAAAAAGTGGTAGGCCAAAAACACTAATTGCTTTAAGGACATGTCCACCCTTTAAGGGCATGTCCACCCCAAAACTAAAATTTAACCCCACACTGGCCACACTGTGTAGTGTTCAAAAATCTTTACCTTACATCTATGCTCCAAATGGTTCTCCTCCAGTGCCTGTGTAAAGTTAAGAAAAGTGAAGAGTAGGAGGTGCCAGTTAGTCAGGCTGTCCCTGCTTACTCTCTGTCCTCTGAGAGGTTTCTGGCACAACAGGGGAGCTCTCCCCACCTCCCTCTATCCGGATCCCTTCTGTCTGCTGCATCCTCTAGTTATATAAAGTTTTTACTGTGTGTAGCCCACCTCATGCGACTCCCAAACCGCCCGTTTACTTTTGCAAGAAAAGCCACAGGAAGATACTTAAAGACCTTCATTCCCCCAGTGCTCTGGTGCTGTCGGTCCCTCCCATCTCTGATGCTTTAAGCTGGCAGAGAGCCGGGAACAGAGCACCAGCGGATTAAAGGTCTGTAAGTATCTTTTTGACGGTTTTCTTGCAAAAGTAAATCAGCGGTTTGGGGTGAGATGGGGTGAGCTACAAATATTAAAAAGTTTAATTTAGGGGTGGAGAGGAGGCAGCAGGTGAAACAAAAGTAAACTAATTGGTTATGATGTGAGCAGCTTTGATTACCTGCATGGTAGGAAGGGCCATAATGGGGACAATAATAATCCTTAAATATCTGGAAAGTAATGCAGGTAATAAAGTGAAAAATATATCAGATAGGGTTGGGGCAGATAACTGACAATTAACCAGTTTTTTCTTAAGGGTAAACATGCCCAGTTAAGTTAATTGCAACATTTGGAAATGCAAAAGGGAGACAGGTGAGTTAAGCTGGGTACACACTTGCATGAAAATTAGAAAATGACAGACATAATCTGCAAGATTCTGTTATTTTTTAACAAACACACTATACACAGCCCCGAGCGTTCTCCCTATGTAAAGCATAGTGAGAACACTTGGGATTGCAGATTTCCCCTAGCCGCAGCCGACTCCCAATACCTATACTTTAAGTACAAGTAGATGACTGCTGCAAGGGAAATTTTCGGCCATTTGCAAATGTCTGCGAGGCTGAAAGTTAACCTTTAGCTACCTTGAAATCGTTCGGAAAATGCGCTACACATAGTAAAGAGAAAGGGACAATACAGTCGCATCCAACGGTATTGTCCCTTTCTCGTTACTGTGTTTACCCACCTTAAGGGAGATGTGGTGTGCAAGCACAGAAAAAATTTACCACGCCCATTTTGTTAAGACCACACCTGTTTTATTTTGGTTGTGCCCATTTTAAAGAACACTATTCCAATTTTACATAGTTACCTGCAAAAGTGTTTGATATGGTTAAGATAAAACTGCAGTATTTTGGTTTTACAAAAGTTTGGAAGTTACATGGCTGAAAACAGTTTATAGAAACAACATAGTACAGAGTTGTAGGAAGTGGTTAATGAAGTGAACCTGATCTTAGCACAGCTCTGTTTATTCAGGTTTGCCAGATTTATCTGGCACCCGAGTAAGAGGGGGTGGGGCATAGCAGGAGATGGAGAGTGGGTGGGGTGGAGGTGGAGAAGCGGGTTTAGGAGAGTTCCGGGGTTGAGAGTGGGATTTCAGCCCTAAATGTCCCTGCAGTCAGGACAATCCTGACAAAATATGGACATCTGGCAACCCTGAATGCATTTCATCAGTGTACATTATTAAAGGGATTGTTGAAGCGTATTCAGAAATCTGCTTCTTCGTGTGACCCTTTTTTGTAACCAGTTTATTACTCCCTCTTAAATGTAATGTTCTCTGTTGTAATTTGTTCATAAGACCCATTTAATTGTTTAATAAACATTTAGGACAGGAATTAATTAAAATTAACTCATGAGAATTGCATGCTAGTGTATTTCAATGTACTGTATGTGGCCACTCTTTGCGATGTGCTATGATCCATCTTCGGAGCTCGTGTGATCCCCATTTTTTGTGTGAATCGAAAGCGCTCCAATAATAGCAACGCAACTGCACGATAACGAATGTGAAACATGCTGCATTGTGACAATGCTTTTTTCGTGTGCTAATGTCTATTGATAGGGTGGCCGCAGCTGAAGGGATGCTGGGTGGAGAAGTTCAACCATCAACCAGGGTAATTTTAAACATGCATGGTTGTGTCATTCACTGCTGCCTTGAATTTTTTTTTTAATTTCTTTGATACTGGGTGACGGGAGCTGTAGTTCAACCACTAACCAAAAAAATATTACTTAAGGGATATAAAAATAATTCCAGAAAACTGAAGAGTAGGTGTCTTCCTGTGGGAAGGGTTTTTGCCTCCTCCTTGTCCTCTGAGAGGACAGTGACATGCTCAGGGGAGCCCTTTCTCCATCCCCCCTCCCTCCCACCCTCCTGATCCCTCCATGGCTGCCCTTCATCTAATGTAAAAAGTTTTTTATATAATGTAGGGCATCCTTGCCCATGCCTAATCGCTTAGTTAGATTGCTAAAAATTGAATCAGAACCCTTGGCTCCTGCAGCGCTCTGCATTGCTGGAAGCTGTGTCTGTTATTGGCTGCCTCTCAGCCATTATCCTCCAGTTAAAACCAATTACTTGTATTGAAACCAATTCAGTCTGCACCATGCATTAGAAAGTTGCAAATGTTAGTAAAGGACTGTTTAAATGTTTCATGGTCCCTAAGGAACTGAGAATAATGGGAGATTCAAAGCTACCAAGCATGGCTATAGCTGAAAAATTAAGGTCCCCAATTGTTTAACTTCAGAAAGATGTATTGTCACTATGAAACTAAATTCAGTATGTGTTAATTGAAGCATCTCTAGCCTTTAAACCTAAAAGTGATTCTTCCGCTATAGTTTAAAACAGTCTACTTCTATTCAGTATTACTAGACTACAATGTACAAAAAAGCCGTCTGCTTGTATCCACTTTTACATGTGTTTGTGTTTCACAGGGGATTATGGGCAAAAAGAAAATCACATGTCATAAATTGGTTAATGAATAGGATGCAGAGAGTAGTTGTTAATGGGGCTTCATCAGTATGGACTAAAGTGCTAAGTGGGGTGCCACAGGGTTCTGTGTTGGGGCCCCTTCTATTTAATCTATTTATTAATGATTTGGAAAAGGGTATTGTCAGGTTTCTGTGTTTGCTGATGACACAAAACTTTGTTGACCATTAAAAGCTTCAGAGGATGTGCAATCATTGCAGGGGGATCTAGATAGATTGACACATTAAGTTACTTAGTGGCAGATGACATTCAGTGTTGAGAAATGTAAGATGATGCATTTTGGACTTAAAAATCCTTGTGCTGCTTATACTAAAAAAGGCTTGGTGTTAAGTGAATCCCTATTGCAAAGGGTTCTTGGAGTTTTGGTGGATAAAAAACTTAAAGGTAGCAAGCAGTGCTAGACAGCAACAGCTAGAGCCAGCATGGTATTGTCTTGTATAAAGAGAGGTATGGATTCAAGGCAGAAGAATGTTATTCTCCCTCTTTGCAAAGCATTGGTTAGGCCTCATTTAAAATATGCAGTGTGATTTTGGAATCCTGTGTACAAAAAAGACATCTTTGAAATGGAAAGGGTTCAGAGAATGGCAACTAAATTCATTAAGGGATTGAAAGAGCTTGAATATAAAGAGAGATTGGATAAGTTTCAACTACAGTATGTACGCTAAAGAAAAGGCTCTTGCGTGGGGATATGATTAATGTATTTAAATACATTAACGGGCCATACAATAAACTATCTGGGGCATCCCCTGCGCATGCTAGAGGCCTCCAGGAGGACAGGGAAGAGACAGATACCTTTTTACATGCAGGAAAGCTCCTACTTTTTAGTTTCCTGGAATTTGAATAGGCACTGCAAGACAACCATATGGTGCAGAGGAGAATGGTAAGGATTTTTTAACACTACACTACACACTATAGCAGTGGGTCAAATGTAAGTTTTGGGGGTGGACATGCCCTTTTAAAATATATCAGTACAAGAGTATTTGTGGAAAGTATCTGAGAATTAAAAACAAAGGACTCATCAAGATTTTTTTTAACTTTCCCTGCTTAAAAGAGAACTAAAAGATAAATAATTAAGACCGCACAAGGCTTTGATCAAGCATAAAAGCACCCTTAGAAGTCTGCCTCATATTTCTTAAATGTTCTATTTTCTTCTGACATGCCACAACCCCTACTGTGATTGGGCTAACAGCAAGAGTGCTGGTCTGTACAGGTGCCAGCTTGTCCTTGCTGCAACAGCAGGTCAGAGAGGTTTTGCAATGCTGCAAATGGAATGGATGATGTAAAATCTTAATTCCTGTTGGTATTCCAATTCCTGTTTGTGGCAATCTAGAATATACCTAGAATATAAGTGTTGAGATATATGCATTGGCATTCAGAGTGTAAGATTGCTACCTTATTTGGTCTTTAAGTTGAATAGCAACTCTCCTTTAATGAGCATTAGCAGTTCTCAAACTTTTTTATACTGTGGCTATGCACTTTTATTTGTGATACACCTGTGTTTTTATTGCCAGACTATTGAGTAATTTAACACTTTGCAATGTATGCTGTAAACATTTTTAATAAAGTTTATATTTTTCCTAAAAAGTAGAAAATGTATGATAGCAAAAATAGTTTAAATATTAACAGGGCAATGTAATTCAATGTAACAATTTCTTATCATTAAAAATGGTGCTACTTTTGCCCCAACCAATCAGATGTTAGCTTTCAAACGAAAGCTAACATGTGATTAGTTGAGGCAAAATTAGCACAATTTTTAACTAAAAGAACTTTAATTACATTGCCCTGTTGGTGACCTGCCCTTTGCTCTTGCTCAATACAAGTGTGCCCTGGCACTCCATTTGAGAAATTCTGATAGAGCATGACTTAAATACATTTTACCTTTCTGAGGCTTAGGGCTAGGCCACACTGCAGCGCTTTTTTTGTGCTTGTGTTTTTTCATATCATTGAAAACACAGCAACGCACCGAAAATGCGCATTATCAGGTGCGTTGCGATTGCGATTTGCGTTCTGCATTTTAAATCGCAATCGCATGTGTTTTTCAATAGTTAATGAAAAAAACACATGCGCAAACGCAACGAAATCGCAAATGAAATAGCATGCGATTGCATTTGCGATTGCGTTGCAGTGTGGCCGTGCCCTAAGAACAATAAATAATTAGTCCTGAAATCTGCAGGACAGTCTCAATTTTAATACTTAAAGGATTAGTTCAGTCAAAAAAAATGCACCTTTTCCTTTTTACATTAATTAAAGTACAGGCGGTAATGGACCTATGTCTTACCTCCCGTTCTTCAATTACTCTTACAGAAGCCAGAAACGAAGAATTGCATGCTCCCTGGCTGATTCTTCTCACATTTCCTGACTGTTTCCGCCGGATTCAGCTTAACTATAACGTGCATTGGAGTGCATGCACGCTATAGTTAAATTGAATCCGGAAACAGTTGGGACCTGTCAGATGAATCAGCGAGGGAGTGTGGTTGCGAGTAAGTTGCAGTTCTTCATTCCTGGCTTCTGTAACAGTAATGGAAGAACGGGAGGTAAGACATAGGTCCTTTAACTCCCGTTCTTCAATTAATGGAAAAAGGAATATATGCCATTTTTGACTGAACTAGTCCTTTAAGTCTCACTCCTCCTGCAATATCTATATCTAAATAATTATTTATTTCTCTTTATCTACCTATTTGTATCTGGTTTACATATTGTTTTTATTTATCCACAGTTTTATAAAACAATTTATCTGACAAATTAATCAAATATTTATTTTGACTTTCATTATTTCTGCAGACACAACTCACTCATTTCATCTTGCTCAGTTCTTTGTAATTAGGTGGTGTATTTTTTTCTTGCCAAGAGACGACTCAGTACTTGTTTCTGAGTTTTGTTAGGAACATTGTTGCCACACCTGCTCAGGGCACACCTTCTTAACTCTTGTCTCATAGTTGCTCACTGTCACTGACAAACTGCGAAGACCAAATGCATTCTGTGTCATTTGACTCCCTCACATTCCCATGGATACTTTAAACAGGGGAAAGTAAAATTCAGTGTCGATAGTAAAAACAAAAAGGGAAGAAAAGAGAACAACGAGAAAGGAATCTACGATATGCATTAATAAGAATAGTGGTGCGTTTTTCAGATGGTTTCCTTTGAGTGTGTTTCAAATTTTTTGATGCTGCGTGTACTTAAAGGATTCTGAGACACTACATTAGCCATGGTAAGTTTGAAGCAAATTATATTTTACAGAAATGGGTTGTAAATCTGTGACTCGTAAAGCTGGCTATTTAACAATGCAACGTGAGAGAATCTTTTTCTCCTTCTGTTGAAAGAGGGTCTCATTGATAGGCGTTAGAAACAGATACTTCTTTGTGTCTTGTGCACCTCACCCATCCAGTTTGTTTGCCTCACTGGGATGTGTTATTGGCAGAATAATGTGTAACATGCTTACTCTGAACACTGACATACCACTCAGAAAAATGAAACATGCTTGTAACCAACCAATTTTCCAAAGACTTTCATTAAATTTCTCAATCAATAAAACGTTAATCAATAGAAAACTTTTATTTAGCAGTTACACTTATAGTAGGAGCAGAACAGTTGTATATTGTTTTCATTGGGAAAAAATTTAGTTAAGAGCATACAGTTATTTTTTAGGTAGATTAGTCTTACTTGTTTTTGTTTTGTTAAACCACCATAAACTTACCATAGCTATATGACATTTTTGGATCTCCTAAGCATTTGGTTAGAGCTACCCTTGCACAGCTGGACGAAAGTTTTTATTCAGGTTCAGAGAAGATATTCGACTGACTGACCAAGATTTAGATTCCTTCAAATTGCTTATACCTAAAATAGATAATTCTTTCTATTTGCTTAATATTTCTGTGTAAACTACTATAACAGCAGCTTATACTGCTGGTTAAAAAGATGATCCTTTTACTTAATGGTTGAATGACAATGTACCATGGGCAACATTTCATCACCACTAAAATTTACCGGCCTGTCCAAAATATCAGACTGTGTGTACAAAACCTTACTCTTTCATTGTTTTTGACATTGTAAAGGTAAAATACCTGTCTGCATGTTAGGGCATGTATTTCCTTTCTATGGAGTTTTCTTCCTATTGCAGTGCCACAGCAGGGATCTTTAAACTATGGCCCTCCAGATGTTTGAAAACTTCAACTCCCAGCATTCCTCTACTGCAGAAGGGAGCTAGGGAATGCTGGTAGTTGTAGTTTTTGAACATCTGGAGAGTCATCATTTGAGGATACCTGGCCCATGGTGTATCTATTCCCAAATAATAATAATAACCCTATAGTTTCTTAAAGGGCATGTCCACCCCCAAACTAAAATTTAACCCACTACTGGTCCCTCTTTGTACATCTCTGCTCCTCGAAAGTCCCAGAAAGTGAGTAACAGGTGTCTGTGTGTCACCCGGGTCCCTGCCTTTTCCTCTGGCATGCATAAGGGAAGGGTAGCCAGCCCCCCCTCCCCCTCTCAACCTCCAGATCCCTTTATGGGTGCCCTACCCCCAAGCTTTAAAACCCTTTTTCTGTAGTGTAGGGTACCACACCCCACCCCACCCAAAGTGTTTACTTTTTAAAACAAGCCCCAAAAACAGACTTACCCAACTTCGTTCCCTCGGCTCTCTGCATAACCAGCAGCCGCATCTGACTCTCAATCAATCACAGACTCAGTTGCCAGTCCGGCCCCTTTATGCAGCTTCCGCCATGCAGGGAGCTGGGATCAGCGAGTCACGGGAACAAACGCTGGTAAGTCTGTTTCTAGGGCATATTTTCGAAAACTAACATAGTGATTGGGGGTGGGGTGGGGTACCCTACACTACCGAAAGTTTAAGTTTTGCTTGCCCAAAAGCAAGTGCACCAGCAAGCATAATTACATTTCTATTATATTTAAAGTGAAAAAACAAAATACAAGCTTTCCAAAAGCAATAACCAAACCATGTTTGCTTAGATGTTTTTTGACATTTGGTTTCAGGTCATACAGATTTTTTTTACAGTACAGTTATAGGCAAGAGTTATAGGCAAGAAATTAAAGGGCATCTATAGTGGGAAAATTACATTTTTTTTTCTTCTTTCTATGTGTTCTATAATTCCCCCCAACCCCCAGAGTACCTTTATTTACTTCTGATTCCACCTCTGTCCTGAGATACACAAGTTAAAAGAAGTGAAGATTTCAATACACCACTCCTGCTTGAGCTGTCGATCAAATTCCCTAACAGCATGTCAGTATAGTGTGTAGGCTTACACAAGATTCCCCAGCTCACTAAAATGCTTGGCAAATACGGGGTTAAAACAGAAGTAAAGAGAAGGAAATGTCCCCCTCCTCCACAAGCTTTCACCGATTTATTGCCTGTCAAGGGGAGACCGGGCTGCAGTGATTTAGGACTCGGTCTCTCCAAACTCCCCCCCCTTCCCCCCTCCCATTCCTTACGTAGCACTATCTTCAGAACAACGGAGAAACTTCCTCTCTACAGGCTTACATACCAAGGTTTTTTTTGTTTGTTAGGTTAGAGTGATGTGTCATGTGTAGGAGGATTTAATGCGCATGAGCGCTTGTTACACAGGCTTAATTAACAGCCGGACTAAATGAACAGGGGAATGACCAGAGAGGGGAGGGGGAGTGGGGAGCCCTGCAGTAAATCAGACAGTGTGCAAACACAGAGGAAGGTAAGAATAAGGCAGAATACACTAACCTTTTTTTATGTCTGGATTGGAGCAATGTATAAATTTTACTATAGATACCCTTTAAGTAGCCATACAGTAGTAGTACTGGATTTCGTCATAGTAAAGCAGCAATCTCTGTGGCCAGAAATATACTTGTTTTCTGTTTTAAGTAAGATGAGAGGTATTTATGATAAAGAGTAAAGTAAGTTGCATTTGTTTAGTTCCTTCTTTCATAATATGAAGAAAGTTACTGGAAAATAAGTATTTTTCTTGCACAATATGAACTAAAGTCTAAATGGATTGAGCCTATTTCAATTTTAACTATTTTATGGGATTTTCTGCTCTAAACATGCAGACAGAATTGTGCAGCAGAAGTTGACTCCAGTTGTTAATATCTGGGGATGCAGGTAAACAGGCAGACCAGCTCCCTCTGGTGACAGTTGAATCAAAGTGAGCCCTGGTGACAGTTGAATCAAAGTGAGCACCCAAGCCAAATCAGCATGTTTAAAGTGGCAGGTGTCCTAAAAACGTATACAAAGGCAGCTTCACAGACCCTATTATTGTTACTTAGTAAAACCATTTGTTCCTCACCTCTCTCTCAATTCAGCCTATTAGTGTAGAAATCATTTGTAAAATAGTTCTGGATACTGTCAGTCTGTGATGTCACTGCTGCTTTTTAGTTTTGCCTTTTTCTGGTGGTCACAGATACAAAACTCCTTATGCACATGCTAAGTGTGTTTGAGAGTTGGATGTGAGGGGGGGGGTGTTCGAATTTAAATCCATCTGGTGCTGCCACCATCTGGCCACACAATTATCATCGTGCTGAGAGGGACATAGCCACTTGGGAGCATTTTGGCAAATCTTTGTCAATTGATACATTCCGCAACTGCATCAAGAAATGCCCTATGAAAATGTATTATGCAAAGAGGAGTTCTATTCACCAAGCTCATCTGGGATAGACTGAAAAATAATAGAACAGAAAAACAGACAAAAGACAAAGTTTTACCAATGGTAGTGGAATTTTTACACTATGAGCAAGGTATTATTCCATATATATATCTATATCTATACATTTATTCTTTATCCCTTATATTATATTAATTATATTATTATATATTATAATTATATCAATATTAACAAATATGTATTAATGACATTAAAGTATATAGAAATGTAAATAAGGCAAAATCTATAAATAAATAAAATTACACACTCCTGTTTTGTAATGGTATCTTCAAGGGTTACTGTTAAGCCACACCACAGGAAGTTAGAGTTCTCTCTCTAACACATTTACAAATAGTGATCCCTCTCACTTCCCTTTTACTGTTGTATCTAATGGTGTGCCTAATATTAGATTGACATCAGTGTTAGCCAATCAACACATTTTCTGAGTGTTAGTAGGAAGTTGCAAGACTTATATGTCACTTCCTTTGTATTCTCTACTACTTTTGTAAAACTACAGAGTGCTTGTAGAGAAATGCTGGGAGCTGTAGTTTTAATTCACTTACTACAGAGTGCTTGTAGAGGAATGCTGGGAGTTGTAGTTTTAATTCCCTAACTACAGAGTGCTTGTAGAGGAATGCTGGGAGTTGCAGTTTTAATTCCCTAACTACAGAGTGCTTGTAGAGGAATGCTGGGAGTTGTAGTTTTCAAACATCTGGAAATCTACTGGTTGCTTATCCCTGCTATATATGATAGGGGAACTGAAAGGAAAACATCTCCATGCCCATTTCTCTGAGACAATAAAGTGAGTTTGTTAATGGTTTATTACATTATTTAAGCAATAGACCTCATAGAAGCCATGAACTTGTGTCCTGAACTAGTAAAATGTAATAAGATTGAAACATCACAGGATAGTCTGGGTTCTTTATAGGACCTCACATTTACCAATAGAGTTCTCTCTCTAACACATTTACAAATAGTGATCCCTCTCTAACACATTTACCAATTGAATAGTGGTCCCTCTCTAACACATTTACCAATAGTGATCCCTCTCTATCACATTTACCAATAGTGATCCCTCTGTAACACATTTACCAATAGTGATCCCTCTAACACATTTACCAATAGTGATCCCTCTTTATCACATTTACCAATAGTGATCCCTCTCTAACACATTTACCAATAGTGATCCCTCTCTAACACATTTACCAATAGTGATCCCTCTCTAACACATTTACCAATAGTGATCCCTTTCTAACACATTTACCAATAGTGATCCCTCTGTAACAGAATCCCTGGTGATAGCTGTGAGTTAATGGGGAGGGTGAGCATTGAAAGACAGATTGATAACTTTAATTATAGAATGATCCAATGGATCTCCTATTGATCTATTATTGGTTGGAAATTTAAGGGGGAAGATTGATTCAAGCTCTGCATAACAGTTGTATTTCACTGTGGTGTTTCTACTGAACTATAACACTATACAATGTTACAATAAATAGATCAAAATATTCATTTAGGGGATGTGACACTAATACAACCAAGATTTCATAGGATTTCTTTTATTTTTAACACCTTGCCTTTATTTTTTTTGTACAAATCCCTACATTTTATAGTAGTATGTATAAAGATTTTATATCATCTATATCCACATATAGCTAAACATACACACACATATTTCCTACTGTGCACCAATGGGCACACTTTTGCTAGTATTATATAAATGTATTTATACCTTCATAGGAGATTGCATTGAGTTTTTAGGAGCTACCAATAAGGTGGGGGGGTGGTACAGGATATTCCATATAGGAAAGGTATATAAGTATGTGTTTACTATCTCAGAATTACCATTTAAATGACCATCAATAAATGTATATAAAGTATAGCACTGACTTATATAAGGTACAAGACAAAATATACAACTTATACAAAATATATAAACTTACTTACAGGGCTGAGCTTATTATTTTAATATGGGATAGTCAAAATGGGAGGTTAAACCACACCATTGTGACTGATAAGGGGTTTCCATGTGGATACTGAAAGGAAGTGGTAATGTCAGTATAACATCCAATGATGTGCTGTTTGTAAAACATGTGACTTAGCCAATCAAAACATTTTTCTGTATGCTACACAGGAAGTGATGTGTATGTAGGAAAGCGGATGTAAAGGATGAAAATTTGCATGTAGCTGGGAGGGAGAATATTTGTATATATGTTAGATTATTAGGGCAATGCTATTATAATAACATGAGACTGTGTGGTACCTTCTGTTATGAGAAGGCTTTATTTCATTTTATACTGATTTCATTGTTGGGAGCTTTTAGCTCTTTAACCCTACCTCACCTTTAAAGCTAATCAGTATCCTGTGGTCCTAAATCTGGAACTTGCTGTGATAAATAGTAATAAGTATGAACCATGCATGTTTAACTGGATCCCGTATAGGATCTCAGGTTGCCCAATGGTGCTATTTCGTTTGAATCACACATCGTGGCTTGCCTGGGTATATTCTCAGACCTGCAGGTTTATTCCACTTCCCTGGAATCTAGATGGCAGGTAGGTGGAATAGGAAAGGGAGGGCAAGTTTAGTAAGTTTCATGACTCTGATTGCCTACAGTGACCTATATTTTCATTTCCTATTCCAATAGTGTAATAGCTATGGATGTAAGTGAAGGGCAGATGAATTACTTACATGTTTGAGCCCTTGGGTTGGAATTGCTAAAGCACGACCAAGGGCTTTTAATGCCTGTAAGTCAGAAAAATGGCTTTATTCAAGGGTGTATGAAAATGGTTTATTCATTATTCAATGGAAATAAAGAAGAAACTTACTGCTAACAGAGAATGTAGGGAGTTGTAGTTTTCAAACATGTGAAAGGTCAAAAGTACAACACCCCTGCTCTTTACAATTAGTTTGTAATGCATCTGGACACATGCATTCGCTACAGAACATTAAGAAGAAACTTAATGCATCCAGAGAATGCTGGGATTTGTAGTTTTCAAACATGTGAAAGGTCACAAGTTCAACACCCCTGCTCTATACCATTAGGCTGTATTGCATATGGACACATGTCTTACCTACAGGACATTAAAGGGTATCTCCACTGGGAATTTTATTTTTGCCATTTAGTTTTATTGAAGAACAGGAGGTAAAAGAGCTTCGTTCCACCTCCCGTTCTTCAATAAAACCTGCAGGAGCAACTTGCCCATGCGCATAGAAGACAGAGTCTGTCTGGACCTGTCAGACTACGCGGTGAAGGAGCGAGCGATCGGGTAAGTAGTTTACCTTCTCTCCTGGCCCCTGCTGGCTTCTTGCCCTTCTCTGAACTCCTTTCATTTCCAAGATGACCCTTTTGTATATGGGATTTCAAAGCTGCGCAGCATATTCCAAATTAAGTTTTACCAGTTCCTGGTATTTTTCTTGAATCTATGGAAACATGTTCTGTAGTCAGATGCGTCCACATTTTAGCTTTGTTTTTATTTTCTGTGAGGGTATGGGAGTGCCCACAGTTTAGTGTATATGTGATGTGGAGGCACCATTGATATGGGGGCTTAAATTAAAATTTGAGCATATGACAAAAGTCGTATGCTCCCATCAAGATATTGTCTTTTAACAGAAATTTCAGCAGAACAATACCAGGACTCTTGCTGTACAAATAACAAAACTGGCATGTAAAGTGTAGATTTCATTGCTCTCTCCAATGAAAAATGTGTGGCGCGTCGTGAATAGAAGAATAAGACAATGGCATCCATGGACTGCTGAGCAGTGTTAAATGCAGCAAAAATAGGAAAAAAATCCTCTTGAAAAGCAATTACGTATATACTCGAATATAAGTCGATCCGAGTAGTCGAGGTACCTATTTTTACCTAAAAAATGAGTAAAAACAAACTGACTCAAGTATAAGTCGAGGGTAAAAAATATCACCACTGCTGTCTTCTGATTCTGTATTGTTTTCAGGCTTTAGTTGCCCTTTAAATGGAAAGCAGCATTCCCATACAGTAGTCCCATACAGTAATAGCCAAATCCAGTATGGCTATTACTGTATGGGCTACTGTCTGGGAATTCTGCTGTCCATTTAAAGGCCAACTAAATACTCAAAACAATACAGAATCAGAAGGCAATCTTTAATAATAGATACCATCCTCCTTATTCTGTATTGTGGGTTAGTTGCCCTTTAGATCCCACACAGTAACCCCCAATACCATGGCACTCCAGATGTTTGGAAACTACAACTCCCAGCATGTTTTAGTAGCTGGGAGTTGTAGTTTACAAACATCTGCAGTGGAACTGCACACACCCTCCCCCCCTCCCAGCCAGGATGAGCAGTGTCACTTTAAAGCATAACAAATGAGTCTGACACATGAGCAATACGGTATACTACATGAGCAACATACTGTACTAACTTGGAAATAGGAATCCGGCTGTGACTGCATCCACTGATATCCCACCTGAAGGCTCAGTTACTAACTTGAATGAGGAATCCAGCTGCCGCACCCACTGACATCACTACTCTGCGCCAGTCTCATTTCCCAGCGCCGAGTAGTGACATCAGTGGATGCGACCATCAGTGACCATTCCTCATTCCTCATTCCTCAAGTGACTGACCCAAGTATAAGTCGAGGTTCAGTTTTCAGTCTGTTTTTACAGCCTGAAAACCTTGACTTATACTCGAGTATATATGGTAGTTTTTTCAGTTTCAGAATAATATTTCATACCTTAGCCAATCACTGCGCCTACCCAGTCATGGAGGAGGAGAAGCACAACAGGAAATGGTACGTTTTGTGGGCTTTAGGGACCGTGGAGAGGTGAGTAAATAAAACAATCTCTGGGTTTGGGTTGGGGAAGGTGATTATGAAATATTATTCTAGGGGTGGACATACCGAATTAAGCTTTAGTTTTTATTACATTTTTAGAAAGAAATGGGGTTTGTGTATAGATTTAAAATGGTTGGCTTAACAATGGCACATAATATAGAGCCAAAACATTGCATTTGCACAGCCAATAAAGTCTATAATAGTTCTTATGTGCACTTAACTTTTTGGGATTATGTGTATGTATTAAAGGAGAACTATAGTGCATTAAAAATTGCATTTAAATTGAAAAGTACTTAGGTCAAGGAGGTATAAGGATAAGTAATTCCTACCTCACAAAATCATTTCTGTAAAGAGTACCAGCACAAATTCAAATGCTTTTGCCAGGCTTCCTCAGTTCTCCAGCACTATCTTTAATGTTGGAAAGTCAAGGAATCTTACCTTCCAGATGGAAACTGTCTGGACTGCAGCTTCTCAATGAAATGACATTGGGAGGTAGGTATAATCAATACTACCTCCTTGGTCATTTCATTTTTTAAAACTACATTTTTACATTGTAGTTGTCCTTTAATATTTTGATGCCAAGGTGATATCCCGAGTTACATATTACATCTTAGTGTGTAGGAAAATGTGTGGTTTGGGATTGTAGAATAATCTATGAACAAAATAGGAGTGTTTATTGTTGTAATAGAAAAGCAACACCCTAACAATCAACTTTGTGTTTGAAGTTATGTTGAAAACACAAGTTCAATCTTCTCTATTAAAAGAAGAAATTGAATGCTCTCCAAATGACAGTACTGAGCATGCCTAATACTAATTGACTGTAAATAGCAAATCATAACATACAGCACTTACCATTGGACTACCACTGGAGCCAATCATGTTAGCCTGCTAGATTTGATTGTGTATAGCTAATCACATGGGGGTTTTGTGATTTCAGCTTGACATCTTCTCGAGATTATGGGGCCATGGATAGTAACATTTAAAAGTTTTTGGGCAGGCCCAGGTTTATTTTCAACTAGCAGTTGTACCCGGTGTTGACCATGTACACCTGTGGGTATAGTATTTTTTACGTGTGTGTTTGTCTTAGATGAAAGAGACGGGGAAGTGCACAGTTGGTAATGTATGTCATGTATTTAATAGTTATGAGATGAGGAGGGGGCATTGCTTGAGGGACATATAGCACATGTTTATAGCAAAACCTTATATACAACGTTATCAGTTTTTCCACTTGGAGCGTAAATATACAAATGTGGTGAACATGCTACATGGATTTGCCATGGGGAAACACTGTTGATTGCAACTGAATACCACAGCACTTGAGTGACATGGGCGTCAGCGTTTCTGAAGCTCGATGTGTTTTAAGCGTACTCTATTTTATGCAAATTAGTTAGCAGTATGTCACTTTGTTTGCACTTTAGCACTTTTTCCTTGCTCAAGGACCACTTTATATTGACTATTAGATCCCAATCAATAAAGTTACTTTCTGGTCCGAATTGAAAGTGCCATGATGTCTTTTGTTATTTTAGTTGTAACTATCTGTGAAGTGTGTGACATGTGGGTGTCTGGTGCTTAAGTCTAGGTAATGCAGGTAATTCCCATGTAGTCCATACCTCCCAACCGTCCCGGTTTGAGTAGGTGGATGGAGCATGTCTGCGATTTTGTGGTGGGTGGGGGCATGGCATTCTAGGGTGTGAATGGTCTGGGGCGTGTCTGTGAAGTTGTGGTGTCCAGGAAGCTTGCACGTGACATTTGGTGGTCGCAATATTTGGGGCATGGCCTCGCTGTTTCAAAGCATGGGCATGGCCATGCGATTTAGGGGCGTGGGTATAATGTTTTGGGGCATGGGTGCCAAGTTTGGGTGTGTGGGGTTTGGAAGTGTGCCTGTGATGTTTGGGAGCATGGACAAGATGTTTGTGGATGTAGGCATGATTTTTGGATTTACCTGTAATGGGGGTGTGGCCATGATGTATAGGGGCTGATGATAATGGTTTGGGAGGGGTTTTTTGGGAGATGACCACAATATCTGGTAGCGTTCTCACAACATTTGGGGGCACGGTTGCAATCTTTGGGCGTATGGCAGTTATCTTTGTGGGTGTGGCCATGATGGTTGGGGTATGCTTTACATTTCTTAGCATGACAATAACTGCAAATAACCACAAATGTGATTCATAACAATGAATGTATTCATATATATACAAATAGCAACATAGTCTTTCCAGGGTTTATATTTGAAACCTTCCAGGTGCAAATTGTGATGTCTTACAGACCTTAAGGGAAATGTCTCATTACCTCTGTTATAGAAGCTGTTGTTCTGTGTGTGCAGCTCTCTCACTTGTGTAGCCGTACATTACACTGTTGTTGTGTCACTGAAGTGGACTTTGTGTCTGTGTTGTGGAAATCGGGCAGCACCCAGAGCCCAGCCCTTCTTCTGAGTTACTGAATTGGGGAATCACACTCTGCAAGTGAGGTGCAGGCTTTTTATTGGTCAAACTGGACTTCACCGGCTTCGGCCCTTTCAGAGGGCGTCGCCGTTATGTGGATGATTCAGGGGTGTGGCTGTGAGGTGAGCACATACATACATACATACATACAGGATTTCTACTTTATATAGTAGATTAAATGAAAGGGTATGTCCACCCTTATAAAACATTTTTCACATATAATAGTATACCTTAACCCAGCCCCAACCGCTATAAAATAATTTTAAGAAAGTGGCCCGATCTTTACTTACCTTCCCTCTCTCCTACGACTTACTGCCCGGCCTTCTGCTTGCAAGACACTGCAAGCAGGGGGCGGGACCGGCAGCCGTGTCCATGATTGGCTGAGAGGCAGCCAATCACGGACGCGGCTGCCGGCTGCTCAGAACACCGGGGGAGAGAGGAAAGTTAAGTAGAGTTCAGGGGACTTTCTTAAAAATGTTTTTCAGCAGTTGGGGCTGGGGAAAGGAACCCTAATATATGGCCAAGGGTTTCTATGCTAGGGGGAGGGATCGCAAAACGGGAAGGAGAGGGAGGGGGAAGGAGGGGGAGAAGGGCTGCAGTGCGCATGCAAAACTTCTGCCGGAGGGGAGACAGGAGGCAGAGTCCTATATGGACTCTGCTATCCTCCTGGTGGGCAGTTTTTGGGACTTTTGGGGGGGGACTACAGGAGAACCATATGGAGCTGGGATGTGAGGTAAGGATTTTATTACACTACAGAGTGGGGCCATTAGTGTGGGGGATTATAGTTTTGGAGGTGGACATGCCCTTTAAGCAAATAGGGCAGTGTTTCTCAAAGTGTGTGCTGGGGCAGAGATGTGACTCAAAATTTTGGTAGTAGAAATATTTTGTCAGTATAACTTACATATTTGTTATTTTTTGGAATATATAATACTTTCAGGGAAATTCAATAAAAGTTCTTAACTTTTATTGAATAACCCTGTTTGTTTTCTAGTTAAATTGACACTATCCATTCCATGGAATATAAAAAAGCTATAATGAAATTATTTTTGCCTGTGGGCAGTTTCTTGACATAAATAGATAATTTGCAATCCCTAGTCTTTATGCTGCTCATCACTTCTCTATTTCAGAAAATAAAAACCTTTTGCAAGCTAGCCTTGTCAGGGCGAAGAGGTACATTGTTAAATTTACTTTTTCTATTTAAATGTCATTGCCCATGTTAAACTCAATCAAATCTTGATTCTGAAATACAGCCTGTTAAATTTCTAAGAATCCTACTTCCAGTCCCTGACAGTGATTTGCTAAAACTGAAACATTCTCCAGTTTCATTTTTAGCACCATTGCTAACAAATGTTAAGAAAGGCTGGATGCATACATTAAGGACAAGAGACTGATAAGGAGACATGCAGGCTGTAGATGTAATGTAAGACTACATTCTCAAATTCTCATTACAAGATGCAACGCTCAGAAAGGTACAGGACAGGATTAAATGGAGACATTTAATTTAAGAGACCTAGTGTTCCTGACATTAACCCATTTACCAAGGTTACTGTCAGTTTAAGAAGGAAATATTGGTGGCTGCGCAAGTTTCACATTATTGATATTGCTGCAGACCTGCGTTCAAATTCAAATCCTACAAAAGAAAATGGGAAACAGGCACCCATAGAATCCCACACAGCACCTATATAGTAAAAATTGTGTCCCCCCCTATTAGATATTTGTAGGTCAAATAACATTTTTTAATCTGGTCAATCAAGATTTGGTTAATTAGGGCCATATTTATATTTATTTTTTATTGCTAGACATTGCCACAGCAATGATTTTTGTAGCTTTATATTTCAACTCCGCAAAATTCAGAATTAATATTGCCTACATTTTTTCAAAAACCACTGCTCAATATAGGCACTAGAGTTAAAGGGTATCTTTGCCCCCCAAATATTTTTCATTCTAGGGAACCCCCCATAACCTACAGTTTGCTAGGTTTAAAATGCAAAAATTCCCTCTTAAAGATACTAACCAGCCTTCATTCCCTCTTTAGCAGCCTCTAAAGCTGTTCTTCCACATGGAACAGCATAAGGGGCTGGACCGGCAGCTGCGTCTGATTGGCTGAGAATCTGCCAATCACGGACACGGCTGCCGGTCCTGCCCCCTCTGCTGTTCAATGTAGAAAAACAGCAGAGGTTAGCTGAGGGAAAGGGGGCGCGTAGGTATCTTTTGGGGATGATTTTTTTCAACTTAAACACAGCATGTGTGGGGTGGTGGTACTGGATGCTCCTAACTAAGCCATATAGGAATTTTGCCCCAGTTGCGAGGCTGTGGTAAAAGGGACCAGAGGGAAGGGATGGGGGGGGAGCTCCCCTGCGCATGCCAGAGTCAAGGACTCTAAAGGAAGAAGCAGCCTCTAAAATACCTTTTTACACACAGGCAGGATCCTACTTTTCAGTTTTCTGGACTTTTAATAGGCACTTCATGACAACTATAAGGACCAGAGGAGAAAGGTAAGGATAGTTTAACACTACACAATGGGATACATTTTAGTTGGGGGGGTTGAACAAAATTGTCTAAATATATGAAAAATATTCTTAAAAACCCCTGGACACTTTTTTTAAAAATTATGTTTATAGGGAAACACACCATCGAGAACTTTTAAGCAAAGATTGAATAAAAAAGGAAAGAGTGAAAACTCTACTTAGAAATATATTTATGCATCCACATTCTTCATTTTATTTTTATTATAGAGTACATTGCGAACAGACAATAGGTAAACATTATAGAGGCTCATCCATGTTAAAACAACTTTCCCATTCATGCCTGCAGGCAACACAATAAAAGAATGAGGAGGAGGGCACCTCTGGAATGAACCTGAGGCAACTTTACTCCTCCCTCCTACATTTCCAACGCATCCACCCTAGATGCTGTTATGATACTGATGTTAAAATTTCCACTAATTATTGAATTTTGTTACCACAGCTTATCAATTGCCTTGATCAACTCACAATATAAAATACATGTTTGTAATCATATACTATAGGTCTATTATGCTCTTGCTTCCATACCTTTTGTTCTATATTTTTATTATTAGCACCACTAAAAAAATGCAAATACAGTATTATAAAAGAGTTTTTTTCCTTTGTCCAACTGTGAAATTAAACTTACAGTCAAGATATATGCAAACTTTAGGACAGATAATTTCTGTCTAAATAAATGATATAATTTTTGTAGAGCAGAAAGAGATCGTTTGTACACACTGCTGCAGGAACAGAACTGATTGGTCCTAGGGTTTTCACCTTCCACTTTAATACCCGAACATGCATGAAATATGCATGCTGCATTGCTAATTGCCATTGCAATAAAGGGTATCTCCACTCACAAAACTGACATGCCATTATTCACTTTAATTGAAGAACAGAAGTAAAGGAGCTCTGTCTTACCTCCCATTCTTCAATTAATCCACCAGGAGCAGGCAGGTAACCCAGCAAACCCACCCGCGATCACACTCCTCCACTGCTTCCTCTGACACCCTCCCTTGTACTGAGGAATGGGAGTTAAGACATAGCTCCTTTAGGATTAGGTCCCACTATGTGTGTTGAGTTCCGTTTTGCAAATCGCAATGTAATTTAAAACATAAAGGGAATCACAAGAATCCATTCCCACTGTATAATGTGCATTCCAAATCTATTCGGCCTGTTTTTAATCCGCATGTGTGCACGACTTTTAGTCCATGTGTGTCAGAATTGCACTTTAATAATAGTGCTAGAACAGACACACGCAGACAAACTTATTTTTTTTTGCATTTTCTCTGGTATTTCCTGTGGTTTTTCAAAAACTGTGAACCTCTTCCAGCAGAAGTGGTAATGGCAAGTTCATTGAATAATTGAAACTAAAAAATGTTCAGAATTACTGGTACTGATACTTATACTGTTACTATGTATGATACTTGTTAATATGTAGTATAGGATGCGGTAAAGAATGGTATAGGCTATAGCATAGCATGATATAGGATGTGGTATAGGATGCAGGATAGAATGGGGTAGGATACTGTATAGAATGGTATAGGATGCAGTATACAATGGTATAGTATACGGTATACAATGGCAAAAGATGCGGTATACAATGGCAAAAAAAGAAGTATAGAATGCGGTATAGAATAGTATAGGATGCGGTATAAAATGGTATAGGATGCAGTATAGAAAAGTATTGGATGTGGTGAAGAATGGTATAATATATAGTATAGGATGCGGTATAGAATAATATAGGATGTTGTATTGGATGTGGTATAGAATGGTACAAGATGTAGTATAGAATGGAATGCGGTATAGAATGGAATAGGATGCATTATAGAATGGTATAAGTTGAAGTATAGGAATGCGGTATAGGATATAGTATAGAATGTGATATAGAATGATATAGGATGTAGTATAGAATGGTATAACATGTAGTATAAGATGCAGTTTAGGATGTGATAAAATGGCATAGGATGTGGTAAATAATTTAATATAGGATGTGTTATAGAATGAAGTATAGGATACGGTATAGAATGAAGTATAGGATGTGGTATAGAATGCTGTATGATGAAGTATAGGATGCGGAATAGAATGGTATAGGATGTAGTATAGAATAGTATAGGATGGTATAGGATAAAGTATAGGATGTGTTACAGAATGGTATCAGATGAAGTATAGGATGCAGTATAGAATGGTATAGGATTAAGTATAGAATGGTATAGGATGAAGTATAGAATGTGGTATAGAATGGTATAGGATGAAGTATAGGTTGTGGTATAAAATGGAATAGGATGTGGTATAGAGTGGTATACGGTAAAGCATGTGGTATAGGATTAATTATAGGATACAGTATAGAATGGTATAGGATGAAGAGTAGAACGCGGTAAAAAATGGTATAGGATGAAGTATAGGATACAGTATAGAATGGTATAGGATGCGGTATAGAATGGTATAGGATGTGGTATAGAATAGGATGTGGTATAGGATGCGGTATAGAATGGTATATGAAGTGGTATAGAATGGTATAGGATGTGGTTTAGGATTAAGTATAGAATGCGGTATAGGATTAAGTATAGAATGCGGTATAGAATGGTATAGGATGCGGTATAGGATTCGGTATAGAATGGTATGGGATTAAGTATAGGATGCTGTATAGAATGAAGTATAAAACGGTTTGGGATTAAGTATAGGATGCAGTATAAAATGGTATGGGATTAAGTATAGGATGCAGTATAGAATAAAGTATAGAATGGTATGGGATTAAATATAGGATGTGGTATAGAATGGTATGGGATTAGGTATAGGATGTGGTATAGAATGGTATGGGATTAAGTGGTCTCCTCCTTCACTTTGCGGGGCCTGTTGTCTCGCCTGGTCTGGTCTTCCGTCCTCGGCTCCGGTCTCGCCTGACTTCCCGTCTGGTCTGGGCTTACCCGTGTTCCTCGGCTGCGGTCCTCCGCCTGCCGTTCCCTGTCTGGGCTTCGCGTCTCGCCTGCTGTCTCGCCTGACTTCCCTGGTATGCTCCCGTCTAGGCTCGGTCTCGAATGCCTCTCGCCTGGTCTGGATTACGTATAAGGATGCGTATCGCATCGTATGGGCTTACGTACTACTGATCGTCTCGCATGCCGTCTAGCATGTTCTGGATTATTCCGGCGTGCTTATCACGGTCTGGGCTTCCGGTCTCGGCTACGGTCTGCCTGCCGTCCTCCACTGTCTTGGCTTCCGTCCTCGGATGCGGTCTGGCATGGTATGGCTCAGTCTATGCTCCTGTATAGCAGCCTTCTCAAAGGTCTTGGATTAGTCTAGGAGGTATGCGGTATTTACCTGGTATGGGCTGACGTATAGGCTCCGCGTCTCGCCTGCCCGTCCCCCTTGTCTGGCACTTCCGTCTCCCTGCTGCTTTCTCGCCTGGTCTGGGCTTCCTCTCGGATACGGATCTACGAATAAGTGAAAATGTTGGGATTAAGTAGAGATACGGTCTAGAATGGGCAGGGGATTAATTATCGGAATGCGGTCTATCATCCCGTATCGCTGGTCTGGGCTTCCTCTCGGCCCTGTGGTCATCGACTGGTCTGGGCTTCTTCATCGGCTGTGGATCGCATGGTCATGGATTAGGATAGGATGGCGGTCTAGAATGGTGACTTAAGTCTCAGGATGCGGAATAGACAGGAAGTACTAGAATGTATGGGCTTCAGTCTAGGCTGCATCTACCTTCCTTAATCGCCTGGGTCGTGTATTACCGTCTGCTGACTGCGTCTCAGACCATGGTATGGCTTCACGTACTCGGCTCGGTACTCGCAGCTCTGGGCTTCCCGTCTCGGCTGTGGTCGCGCCTCATTCTCGCTGGTCTGCGCATTCCCTATCGTCCTTCCGTCTCTTCCTGCGCTCAGCCTGCCGTCTCCGCTGGTATGGGATTAGTAAGGTTCTAATTATAGGTATCCATATAGATGCGGATAAATGGTTTCTGGATTCAGTATACGGCGCGGTATATGACATGGTATGGGATTCGTATAGATGCGGTTTCTTGGATAATGATTATAAATAGTATGGGATTAAGTATAGGATGCGGTTAAAAATGAATGATAAATGTATGGGATTAAGTATAGATTAGCTCATAGAATGACTTGAATGGTATGGGATTAATATAGATAAGTCTATTAGCGTATGACTGTTTGATTAAGTATAGATGCGGTATAGAATGGTATAGGATTAAGTATAGGCTGCGGTATAGAATGGTATGGGATTAAGTATAGGATGCGGTATAGAATGGTATAGGATTAAGTATAAAATATGGTATAGAATGTAGAATGGTATGGGATTAGTATAGGATGCGGTATATAATGGTATGGGATTAAGTATAAAATATGGTATAGAAATGTAGAATGGTATGGGATTAAGTATAGGATGCGGTATAGAATAGTATGGGATTAAGATAGGATACGGTATAGAATGGTATGGGATTAAGAATAGGATGCGGTATAGAATGAATTATAGGATGGTATGGGATTAAATATAGGATTAAGTATAGGATATCGGTATTGAATGGTATGGGTTAAGTATAGGATGCTGTATAGAATGAAGTATAAAACGGTTTGGGATTAAGTATAGATGCAGTATAGAATGGTATGGGATTAAGTATAGGATGCAGTATAGAATAAGTATAGAATGGTATGGGATTAAATATAGGATGTGGTATAGGAATGGTATGGGAATTAGGTATAGGTATTGGTATATATGGGATATGGGGGAATATAGGATGCGGTAAGAATGGTATGGGATTAAGTATAGGATGCGGATAGAAGGAAGTATAGAATGTATGGGATTAAGTATAGGATGCAGTATAGAATGAAGTATAGAATGGTATGGGATTAAGTATAGGATGCGGTATAGAATGGTATGGGATTAGTATAGGATGCGGTATAGAATAGTATGGGATTAAGTAATAGGATGTGTATAGAATAAATTATGAATGGTATGAGATTAAATATAGCATTAAGTATATGATGCGGTATAGAATGAAGTATAGAATGGTATGGGATTAAGTATAGGATGCAGTATAGAATGAAGTATAGAATGGTATGGGATTAGTATAGGATGCGGTATAGAATGGTATGGGATTAAGTATAGGATGCGGTAAGCATAAGTTATAATGGTATGGGATTAAGTATAGGATGCGGTGTAAATGAAGTATAAAATGGTATGGGATAATTATAGTATGCTGCATGAATGAACTATAGAATGGTATGATGGATTAAGTAAGGATCGGTATAGAGAAGTATAAATGGTATAAGATTAAGTATAGGATGTGGTTAGAATGGTATGGGATTAAGTTAGGATACGGTATGAATGAAGTAACTATGGTATGGGATTAAGTATAGGATGCGGTATAGAAGGAAGTATAAATGGTATTGTGGATTTTAGGATGATGTATAGAATGAAGTATAAATGGTATGGTATAAAGTATAGGATGCGGTTAAGAATGACGTTGAATGGTTGGGATTAAGTATAGGATGCGGTAAGAATATTATGGGATTAAGTATAGGATACGGTATAGAATGAAATATAGAATGGTATGGGATTAAGTTAGGATGCTGTATAGAATGGTATGGTTAAGTATAGATATCGGTATGAATGAAGTATAAAATGGTATGGGATTAAGTATAGGATGCGGTATTGAATGGTATGGGATTAAGTATAGATACTGTATAGATGAAGTATAAAATGGTATGGGATTAAGTATAGGATGCGGTATTTAATGGTATGGGATTAAGTATAGGATACGGTTAGAATGAAGTATAAAATGGTATGGGATTAATTATAGGATGCTGTATAGAATGGTATGGGATTAGTATAGGATATACGGTATGATGAAGTAAAATGGTATGGGATAAGTATAGGATACGGTATGAAGGGTATGGGATTAAGTAATAGGATCGGTATATAATTAGCATAGAATGGTATGGATTAGGATGCAGTAAATTATAAAATGGTATGGGATTAAGTATAGGATGCGGTATAAAATGGTATGGGATTAAGTATAGGATACGGTATAGAATGGTATGGGATTAAGTATAGGATACGGTATAGAATGGTATGGGATTAAGTATAGGATACGGTATAGAATGGTATGGGATTAAGTATAGGATTACGGTATAGAATGGTATG